>CM059425.1:170987564-172187564 GCA_030390025.1 Squalus acanthias | reverse complement strand
GTTTGTTGAGTTTGGACCAAGTCTTCAGTTGTTGTTTTTAGCCTATTATTTGAAACAGCACCACTACCAAATTAGGCTGCTTTTACTCATATTTGTGCCACAATTATTTTCTTTAAAGAATATAAGGTTCTTTGAGTTTCTTCAGAGATTCTACAGGCAATTGTCCCAAAAACTGATAATGCAAAGTAGTTCCAAGAAGTACCAACAAGTACTAGAGCAGGCCTATTAAAAGGCTGTTTAAAGGCACTTACCATAGCTCAACAAGGAGGTTCGCCATACAAAATGGAAGGTCCTAGGTTCAATTTCCTATCTCTGCTAAATTAGCTCAAGAGAACTGAGGTGTGAGCAGCACTACAATTGGCTTCAGCACCCTTGGGTTATGAGGAGAAAGCCAGTTAAGGTTCCTGTTCCCACCTACTATCCAAAGAACCCCTCCTGGAAATGTGCGTGTGCACGTGTGTAAGATAAGGACCGGATTGGGTTTGACTGTGATTCCTTCCCCCATCCACTCCCTTACGTTCAAGTTACATGCCAACATTCACCAAAGATCACACGTGCATAATGGGCAACTTATGAAGGGCAGGAAATTGGTAGGAAAAAGCACGTTGGAAATTGTTCTTCCTCCCCTGAATTTAAAACATCCACCTATAATTGTTAATACTATTTTTGATAGAGTTACTCAATTGAGGTCAGATAAGAACCACATCTGTGATCTGCGCACAAGGCTCATTATGTTTCCTTTCAGTTCTAAATGTCAATAAGAAGGCATCAGACTTGAAAATTTACAAACTATTTCAGGTACTGCTGTGTACTCAGTTGAAATACATAAACAAAATAAGTTCTGATTTGACATTTAATTTCTTCAGATAAATGTTCACTGAAACTAAATAAAGCATTGAGTACTACCCAAATTCTGCTGTTAAATATCAATGGCCCAAATGTTTACTTTCTAAAATGTTGAGAAACAACACAGAATTGGCACAAGAGGTAGATCTGAAACTTACGTTGTCTGTAAACTCTCTGCTGTTAAACTGTTCCACAAAATCTCATTGGCTTGAAGGTTTTCCATGTCTTCCAATAACAAAACATCAAACTCAATACTTGCCTCCTTAATTGGCTGTGACCTGCAAATAAAATCGTACGCTCAAAATAAAGTGTAAGCATCTGTTAAGCTACACTTGGTTGTAGCCTTTCAAAACTTGTAAATAAGTCTTAGCTAAAGTTTTGAATTACATTGTAAAGTGCAGACTCTTACAACCGGAAAGGACTGAAATGACAAAATATAATCCCCCAGCAGTGAACGGAATCATACCCCAAAGCAAAAACAAAACTCAGTTTCTAAACATTCTTTACCTTAAACATACCAGACAACTTTCTTTCTGCTAATACGAATGACTGTCCTAATTTTTGCACGGTGTTGAATTATTTCACCTCTGGGTCACAAGATTGTGGGTTCAAGCCCAACTCTAGCACTTGAGCACATAATCTAGGCTGACACTCCAGTGCAGTACTGACGGAGTGCTGCATTGGTAGAAGTGCCGCCTTTCAGATTTGCCTGTTCAGAATGACATAAAAGATCCCTGAAGCACGATTCAAAGAAGAGCAGGGGTGGGGAGAGAGTCCTACTAGTATCCTGGACAACATTTAATCCTCAATCACCATATCAGATTAACTGGTCATTTATCTCATTATTATTTGGGGGCCTTGCTACGTGCAAATTGGTTTCCACATTTTCCAACAGAACAACAGTGATTACACTTCAAAATTAATTCATTGGCTATAAAGCACTTTGGCTACCCTCAGGACATGAATATAGAAATACTATATAAATAAGAGTTCCTATGTCCACTATTAGATTGCACAAGGAATACTTTACCTATGATTTTCAATAAAGTGGTTATACTCTGAGCTGGGGTTGATTTGCTCAATAGAATTCAGGACATCTTTGTGGATATTTACTATCTCTTCAGTCACAAGGCTAGTTATTTTTACGTATTCTTCTAGAATTCCCTTTCTACAGAGGAAAGTGAAAACAAAATAAAGTTAAAATTATCACTAAGTACCATCTTGCTTATTATTTCACCAATGTTCAAGTTTACAGTAAAAAGAGAATTTGTGTTAGCCCTTTGAGTGAGATTAGCCAATTGCTGATATCGCTTGAAGAAAATTGCACTGCCATTTTGGTCAAAGTGATCTTCCTCCATGCCTTCATATTCCAAAGCCTAGTACTGTATCACAGATATATTTCTTTGACAAGAGGAGGCAGCATCAAGACGAAGTGCAACACAAGCAACATAACACATAAAAAAAGTTCCAAGCAACAGCAGGTCAAGAGAATCATGGAGCAGGTTGGATGGGGAGCTTCATGAGCATCTCTTCATAGTTTGAAACTCAAGTTCCAGTATCATCCTCGTCTTTCTATGAACCCTCACGAACCACGAGTCTTAAGTAGGGTACCCAAAATTGCATACAAATGCAGTCTCACTAGTGACCTACATAAGGGTAGAAAGCTTGTTTTGAATTATAGTCAAATGCCCTTGATACTCATCTTAATATTTGATTAAATTTGTTAATAAATGCTTTGCTGATCCACTGGTCAGTGAATGATCAACAAATCACACCATCTTTTGAAGACTGCAGCTCCAGAATAGTTGTCATTCGAAGCTGGTAGTTTGAGATAATTATTTGTGAAAGCATTTAAATTGCTCCAGATAGCTGCCATAAAAACCCTCCACAACCTGGTCCAAGAGGTGATCACCAAACAAGTAGAGTGGATTCTGGCTTCCCAGAGATGCAATAACTAGGGAAGATGCACAAACATGAGCTCTGAATCCACCCCATAAATAAATCATATGGAAAGCAGCACCAGTTGTAATATTAGTAAGTTTGCAGAGTAGAGTATGCAAATAAGCCTAGGCTAGTTAAATGGATGAGCAGGTGGATTTTAAAATAAAGATACCAAAGAGGTTTATGAATTTTAGACACCAAGATATTTTCTACAATGATCACAGGCACTCAATGATGAATTATTGCATTAGACTTTGGCAGGTGTCGGTGCAAATGCAAATATACTAATCCAACTGAAGAAGCACTTATGTTGCTGGCAATATATGGCATGGGCCAGTGATGAAATTTATATCATGCAACTACAGCCAAGCTGGGTCACAGATTGCGTGCTGATTTTCTCAAAATCTTTAATAAGACCATAGAATATTTCATACAATCTTGCAGCACAGAAGGAGGCTTCTGAAAGTTACTACTGAATCTGCTTCCCCCAACTTTTCAGGCAGTGCATTCCAGAACAGAACTCGCTGCATATAAAATTTCTCCTCATCTCCCCTCTGGTTCTGTTGTCAATTACTTTAATTGTCTCCTCTGGTTTCTCCTTATTTACTCTATCAAAACCCCTCATAAATTTGAACACATCTATTAAATCTCCACTTATCCTTCTCTGCTCTAAGGAGAACAATTTCCACATAACTGAAGTCACTCAGCCCTGGTATGATTTTGGTAAATTGCCTCGGCACCCTCTCCAAGGTCTTAACATCTTTCCAGAATTGGTCATAATACTCTAACTGAGGCCTAACCAGTGACATAAAATTTTAACATAACATCCTTGTACTCAATGGCTCTATTTATAAAGCCAAGGATCCCATATGCTTTTTTAACAGCTTTATCAACTTGTCCTTCCAACTTAAAAGATTTGTGTATGACATCACATTTGATTGAAAGTGAATAGCTTTCCTTACTTTCGTAGGAGGTTTGTTGGCTGGTGCCGACAGCTTAGGCCGCTGAGCAATGTAAAAGAAAACTCAAACAGGCTAGATTAACAGTGTTTCATACTCTTATTTAACCTCATGTAATGAAGCTAGAGACTTGGTCCCAATTCTTTTTAATTGAGATCCAATTGAAGGAAAAGTCTGTACTAGGAATTTCATATTCCTGGCTATAATATTTTCAGGAAAGATGAGGAGAGAGGAAAGAGGATGAGGTGGCAGTGTTAGTGAAGGATTCTATCATAGGACTATAATCCAAGATATCCGGAGGGTTGCATTACGAATCCATTGGTATGTATTCTTTCAAGAACTAGGAAAGGAAATAGGAACATAGTAATTGCTGGACAAAGAAAGAACAAGGTTCATCTATAGTTTGCCTTCTACCATCCTGGTAGTCTCATGACAGAACGATAATGGAGTTGTTGCCTAATCATGGCAATCATTCTCTATCAATTAGTCTACAACTGACCCAGACATAAAGCAAGAAAACCCAGTGGTGGAAAGCTTTGGAAATCCAGGACAAAGCAGCCCGCTTGATTGGCACCCCATCCACCACCTTAAACATTCACTCCCTCCACCACCGGCGTACCGTGGCTGCAGTGTGTACCATCTCCAAGATGCACTGCAGCAACTCGCCACGGCTTCTTCGGCAGCACCTCCCAAACCCGCGACCTATTCCACCTAGGACAAGGGCAGCAGGCGCATGGGAACACCACCACCTCCAAGTCACACACCATCCTGACTTAGAAGTATATCGCCGATCCTTCATCGTCGCTGGATCAAAATCCTGGAACTCCCTACCTAACAGCACTGTGGGAGTACCATCACCACACGGACTGCAGCGGTTCAAGGCGGCGGCTCACCACCACCTTCTCAAGGGCAACGAGCGATGGGCAATAAATGCTGGCATTGCCAGCGACGCCCTGATCGCATAAACAAATAAAAAAAAGTCCAAAGTCACTTGTCCCTCCCTAGCATGCCACATTTACCATAACTCAAATTACACACACATATATAATATATATACACACATCAACACATACATGTACACATACACACATATATTGTATATTGTTTTTTGAATGAAATCTTATGGTATGATTTTTGGTGTGCATTATAGGCCAAACAGTGGAGAAGCAATCGAGATGGAGATCTGCAAGCAGTTCAGAAAAATATGCAAGAACAGGACAATAATATTGAGTGATTTTATATCCCAAGATAGACTGGAACAAAGCATGTCGTCCAAGTGAGGAATGCTTTTTAGAATGCAGTCATGACTGCTTCAAGATCAGTATGTTTCTAGTCCAACAACTAAGGAACCATTAATAAAAACAGAAAATGCTATAAATAGTCAGCGGGTCAGGCAGCATCTGTGGAGAGAGATGCTGCCTGACCTGCTGAGTATTTACAGCATTTTCTGTTTTTATTTCAGATTTCCAGCATCCGCAGTATTTTGCTCAAGTAAAGAACCATTGCTTGATTTTGTTCTGGGAAATAAAGTAGGGCAAATAAGTGATGTGAGATTAAGAGTACAATTGGAAAATAGTAACCACAACATAGTTAGGTTCAATGGAAGAATAGAAAACGTTAATGAACATAGGAACAGGAGTAAGCCATTTAGCCCCTCGAGCCTGTTCCACCATTCAACGAGATCATTTCTGATTTATGACTGAACTCAATATACCCACCTTTGCCCCATATCCCTTAATACCTTTGGTTAACAAAAATCTGTCAATCTCAAATTTAAAATTAACAACTGATCTAGCATCAATTGCCTTTTGCAGAAGAAAGTTCCAAACTTCTACCACCCTTTGTGTGTAGAAGTGTTTCCTAATTTCACTCCTGAAAAGCCTGGCTCTAATTTTTAGACTATCCCCTCTAGTCCTAGACTCCCCAACCAGCGGAAATAGTTTCTCTCTATCTACCCCATCAGTTCCCCTTAATATCTTGAAAACTTCGATTAAATCACCCCATAACCTTCTAAATTCTAGGACGGTAGAAGGCGAACTAAATGAACCTTGGTCTTTCTTTGTCCAGAAGAGTCAATGATAAGGGTGCCACAGGGACAGATTGACAGAGTATTTTTTGAAGGAAAAAATTGGATAAATATCTAAAAGAGAAAAAAATACAAGGTATGGGGAAATGGAATTAATTTTGGATTGCTCGAACAAAGAGTCAGCAAAAATATGACAAGCTGATTAGCCTCCTTCTGTGCTGTAAACTTTTATGATTCTAAAACAAACTGATACAACAATGGTTCTCGTCTGGGGGCGTTATATGACAGGGTTGCAATATGTGGGAAAAACCACGTGAAGGACAGCACCAACTATCTGTAATGTCATGAAATTTTCAAGCATACGTTTCCCCAGAACCAATGAACCTAGGCTATATGCTTATGATTGAAGAAAAATTAATATTTCAATACAGTCCAACTCAGGAAGCGAGAGACAGACATTCAACACAAAAAGTGAAAGTTGCAATGCTATTCAAAAGGGTTAATCTGCTGTTTCGTGCAGCTAACAGTCAATACTCCAGTTTGGAGAAACAACCGCACTGGCTTCAGCAAGGGCCACAAAAAACCGTGAACGGTCTATTTCAATATTAAGTACCACATGAAAAGCAACAACTCTTACAACCAGATGAAGATTATGGTTTCCACTTCCGAAATGCACTTAAAAACTGCAATATATGCTGCTGAAAAGACAAACCACAAAGGCCACAAAAGAAAAAGCAAATTGTAGACGTACATGAAAAATAAAGAATGTTTGATTTTCTTCAGACTCAAGATTATGCAATAGAATTTTGCGCAACTGCCAAGAGTGGCTAGGACCAATTATTTGCCCTATAAGCAATATTAAACATGTGGCGTGCCTCTTGTAACCAGATGGCAAAAATCTGTTTGTAATCATTTCTTACGTCTATAGAAAATTTATTAAATGTGATCAGTTGTATTACATTTTGTGCTCACTATGGGTATGGGAGCAATTTCCGAAGTACGCGCTGGCATCAAGGACCCTTTCATACCACAGCACACATCAGCTAATCACAGGCATCGTGCCTGCGATTTTGATGACTACTGCGTAGAGGATAGCCAGCCTTCCACATCCCAGGCTCCTGCAACACACGAACCATCTCATAGGAGCACTAGAATTGGTAAACAAGCAGAGGCCAGGCAATAACTGATTGCACTCGGGCGATTTCAGTTAAATATTGAGAAGAACAAAGTCGTAAAATCCACAAAGTGCACGATGTAAAGAGATTATATTTGTTTTGCATTGATATCTGTACTGATGCAAGAGGATGACCAGTGAGGTAGCAGTGTCGGAGGGCATTCAGAAGATTGGTGGAAGGAGTGGGTCAAATGTTGGGACTGTTGGTATGCTGGGGTGGTAGGGGGTAAGGTTTATTTTGGAGAATCTCAGTAATTTGTTGCCTTACAGCTCTGGCAGTACTTCTTGGACTTGGCCTTCCCCATCATCATCTTCCTCGTCCCTTTCCTCATCTTGCTCCTGCACTTCCTCCTGTGGCAACTGCAAGGCTTGGCCCCTCAGAATAGCATAGTCGTGTAGCATTCAGCAAACCACTACAAATCTGAATAATTGCTCGGGGCTGCACTGCAGGACTCCACCAGATCGGTCCAGGCACCGGAACCCTTGTTTTGAGGACGCCAATAGAAACTCCGATTTCTGTATGGCTCTCATCGTATTGATGCTCAGTATCTGTGCCCAGGTTCTTGATCGGGCCACTGTCTCCAAGAAGCCAGCCTGACACCCGTTGGTCTGGGTCGAAGACATGGAAAAATTGAGGACTGCTGCAGAATGAAGGCATCATGACTACTGCCAGGAAACTGGGGCACAGACCTGTATTATTCGCTGCCTATGGTCACAGACCACCTGAACATTCAAGTAGTGGAACCTCTTTTCGTTAAAAACATAGCCAGTTCTTTAAGTGGAGAACGTCGGGTAACATGTGGGCAGTTCTTGAACCTGGAAAATCCAGCAATGTGGGAAAATCAGACAGCTCTCCCCTCCTGATCCACAGCCTGCATTGGGAAGGTGATGTAATGCGGTTTCCTTGTGAAGAGAGCATCCATCACCTGTTGTATGACCAGCAAACTGACTGATGTTGATGTCACCCGAAACGAGCACGTAATCTTGGCCGACACTTTAGTGCAGCATTGAGGGAGCGCACTATTGTCGAAGGTACCATCTTTCAGTAACAGCATCAGATAAGACAAGATATTAATCAGATATCCTGCCTGCCTATTAAAGCAAATATACAAAATCCCATGGCATCCCAGTGTCCTCGTTAATATTAATGTTCAATCAATGCAAAGAAACAGATTAACTGGTCATTTATCATACCGCCATCTGTGGGATCTGCTGTTCGCAGATTGGATGGCATTTGTCTACAAAACATTGTATGGCTGCAAAGGTCTTTGGAACGTCCGAGGACGTAAAAAGTGTTAGATAAATGCAAGTAGTTTTGAGAAAAGCTGATTTACTTATCTGCTGTTATTCTAGCATTTGGTTTTGCCAAATTTATTTTTTTTAATAAATCTGATTCATACTTGAAGTCTGAGATTTACTATTTATCAGAGTGTTATTTGTCCAACAGTTGGGGAGATCTGGATTTACTGTTCACAATGTAAGCAAGATTATTTTTCACCCAAGGAACACTGCCTCCCAAATTACTTTGTGCATTAAGTCATATTGCAGTTCATTGAAATCATGAACTTGCTTTGCACTGGGCACCTGAATCGTCACACTACTCAATGCCTTAACTACCTAAACCATCAGGAGAGACAGGAGATAATTTAATACTGTAGATCTGGCTGGATATGAGCCAACTGTTAAAAGGTTGACCACACTTGAAATTCACCACACTTAGGATTTTAAAACTAGATGCTACAGTGCTTCTTGGTCACTGAGCTCCAACTGATTCCATACCATTTGGCACTTTACTGCTGTCTTGAACACAGCTGTTATTCCGAACCAAAAAGAGAAATATCTGTTGCAAGACATGGAAGAAGGAGCATCGAACTTATCAAACAGACAAGATAAAATGGCCTTTATGAAAAATCACCTATCTAGGACTAAAATGTCAGCCTGATCAGAAGTAGCCTTATTGATGTAATGTGAATAGTCTGGCAATAGTGGCATTTCATTATTTTCACATCCTCCCCCCTTTCCATGATAGATTGCTCAACATTCAGAGAGGCCAATTCAAATTAGTGGAAGAGGGGAGTTAACCAATGTACAGGTGCTCAAAGAAAAAAAAATCTCAAGAATTAGTTGACAAAGATTCTAGCCTTAGCCTTGTTTAAGATGTACAATGGGAACCTTACAAAAAGGTATGCAAGATGCTTCAGAGAACAGGAAAATTAAACCTGCGAGCAGAAAGAGACACCTGCTGGTATAGGATTGAGAAGGGTAAGGTTCATGAACATCAGCAAGAGCTTCTTTATACAGAGGTGACAAAAAGGTGGAATGGTTTGCCAGGAAAGATACTTCAGAGCAGAACATGATTCATTTAAGAAACAGTTAGATATATAGACAGTGATTGTACTCTGGAAAGATATCAAAAAGGCGGAATGGCCTTCTTCATTTTATACATCAAGTCGAATAATAAATTCAGTATCAACAGAAGTTTTCAACATGCTTGGACTTATTTTTATGCCTGTTTTATCCACAGATGGCAAAGTATGGCCTGCTCCAGTTCCAATGAAGTACACTCTTAAGGTTTGTCATTTAGTGCCCAACATTTCTTTTTATTGTTCATTCTCAGGATGTGGGCGTCGCTGGCCAGATCAGCACTTTGCCCATTTTTCATGCAGCAATTTCATCTTGTCCATTTGATAAGTTGGATGCTCTCAAGAAGGTAGTGGCAGGCCTTTTTCTTGAACCGTTGCAGTTTGTGTGGTGAAGGTACTCCCACAATGCTCTTACGTAGGGAGATCCAGGATTTTGATCCATCAACAACAAAGGAACAGCAATATATGTCCATGTCAGGATGGCGTGTGACTTCAAGGTGACGGTGTTCCCATGCACCTGCTGCCCCTGTCCTTCTAGGTGAAGGTCACGGATTTGGAAGGTGCTGCCAAAGGAGGCTTGGCGAGTTGCTGCAGTGCATCCTTTAGGTAGTAGACACGACAGCCATAATACGCCAGTGATGGAGGGAGCTGATATTTAGGCTCGTGGATGAAGTACCGATCAAGCAAACCACTTTGTCCAAGATCGTGTTGAGCTTTGAGTGTTGTTGTTCTCGACTTGTGCCTTGTAGGTGGCGAAAAGGCTTTGGGAGTCAAGCGTTGAGACACTCACTACAGAATACCCAGCCTCTGTCCTGCTCCAGCAGCCACAGCATTTATGTAGCTGGCGCAGTTGAGTTACTGGTCAATGGTAATTCCTGCCAGGATGTTTACAGTGGGGGACTCAACAACGGTAATGCCACTTAATGTCAAGGGGAAGAGGTAATACTCTTTGCTGCAGATTGTCATTGCCTGGCACTTGCCACTTGGAAGACTAATCCTGGATGTTGTCAGGTTTTGCTGCATGCAGGCAAGGACCACTTCTTTATCTGAGGAATTGTAAATGGAGTGGAACACTGTTCAATCATCAACGAACAGCCCCACTTCTGACCTTATGATGGAAGGAAGGTCATTGACGAAGAAGCTGAAGATAGTTGGCCTGAGGAACTCCTGCATGTTCTGGGGCTGACATGATTGGCCTCCAACAATCTCAACCATCTTTTGCCAGTTATGACTCCAGCCACTGGAATGTTCCCCCTGATCCCCATTGACCCATTTTACTACGGCTTATTGGTGCCACACTCTGTCGAATGCTGCCTTGATGTCAACGGCAAACATTCTCTCCCCACCTCTGAAATTCAGCTTGTCTCCCTGTTTGGACCAAGGTTGTAATGAGTTCTGGAGTCAAGTGGTCCTGGCAGAACACAAACTGAGCATCAGATTATTGGTGAGCAAATGCTGCTTGAAAATACTATTGACAACTCCTTCCATCACTTCGCTGATGAGTGGATGTAGGCTGCTGAGGTGATTAGTGCCCGGGTTGCAGTTGTCCTGCTTTTTGTGGACAGGACATACCTGGGCAATTTCACACCAGTGTTGCAGCTTCACTGGAACAGCTTAACTAGGCTGTTGAAGAAGGAAACTGTACGAGTTGATGAAATACAGAGCTATCTCTGGTATGAGCCAATTATACCTTCTATTCCCTTTTCTTTGATCTGGAGCTTTTAAGGACATTCACTGAAAATGTAGACAGAATACATGTCAAAGCAATAAGAACTGCTAAGCACTGGTTGTGCCATAAGACTATAAGCCTTAGATCTGCTTAATCACATTTTTAAAATCAGGACTTGGGTTCAACATTTAGATGATTTATCAAAATGTCTAAAAATGAATTCAGTCCCGCAAGTGAAAACACAGCGATGCTCAGAGAAACAGTTCCATGCATATGGCAATAGTGTGAAATTGCATTTTTTTGGTGAGATCATAATTAAGAGGGCACAAATATATCCACAAGCTATATATAGTGTGGGAAGGGGGAAGTCACATGATGGAGTCAACGCTTTTAAGTATATTTCTCTGAAATTGAATTTCTCCTGTGGGATCTGTTGGCCAAAGGAAGAAAAACGCAGTTGTGTTGAGAATGAGAAAAGAATGTGACCAGGGTGCAAAAGAGATACAAGTTCAATTGTGAAACCATAGCAATCCCACGTAAAGTCTGCTCTCGTTTCAGGTTAAATACACAACCTGAAAGTTATAAACCTATTAGTCAACAATAACTACTCTATTCCCCAGGTGTGAAACACATTAAATTAGCAAGTGAAAGATCTACAGTTCTAAATGAACACACACATTAACCATCCTATTTATTGAAAATCTAATTTGCTTATTATGCAAAGTTAAAAAGAAAATGCATCCAATTTAAATAAAAACGACTTCTGTATTAGGAAACCTAAACCACAAAGCAGATATGCAGAATGTTCCATATCCGAAGAAGTGAAAAAATGTACAAGGTGGCAAAAGTTCTATGCAAAACACTTAAATTAATGACAGGCTTATATTACATGAACATTTTGAAATTGAAGAGATATAATCCAAAAGTCACTACAAGACACTGAAAAAAGCTTGCTAATTCTGTAAATTGATACTGCTAAAAATGCATCTCAGTTGCATTAGAGAATTTCTGCACACCCATCAGCAATAAAAGATCGTATTTTAAAAATCCCAATTATACATCAATAGTGAAACTTCTGTGGGTAATTTCATAAGGAACCATTCTGAAGCTGAAGTCATGGTAGCAATGTAGGAATGAAGATTAAATTTACGTAGGCTAAATGAACACTTAGATTTTTTAATTAAAAGGCGGCCGACTTCAGAGTTCATTTTTTTTGATTTTAAAGAAATCTTTCCTCAACTTTGGATATAAAATTACCGTTAGCATCTTTAAGAAATTCAGACAGAGATTCTAACTCAATTTGTTTCATTCATGTCCAAGCAAATGGATCTGAACATGGCCAATTTGAATGTGGATATCACTGAGTTCCTGCCTACTGTATGGATACTGCAGAACAGTTTTCTGTATTCTGGAATAGTGTGCGTAAAAATATCAATGTTTCTTCACACTTTATATACTACGTATATTGAAGAAGGGGACAGATCAGTCACTGCATCAGCTTCCTCCGAATATTTTGGCAATTGCCAACTACTTTTAATTTCATCAAATTCAAAATATTCGAGTATGACCCCCTGATGCTTGTAGCTACATGAAAACTTGTTGATAAAATAATTTGGAAATCTTCCACTTTAAGCTATGTCTGCGCTATACATCTCTATGATTGAGGGGCTGGATAGGCGATTTGATCGCAGGCTTCTACCAATACCTACTCATTAGTCACAAGGAAGCACATTAAGCTGATTCAATTTTCCCTTTCTTTCACTTAGTATCTGGCTGAAAGAAGTTAACGTCTTGCATTTATATAGCGCCTTTAAATGTAAACATCCCAAAGCGTTTCAGAGGCTGAATTTTAAAAATGGATGCCGAATCAAAGGAAGAGCTATTAGGAACAAACGTTTGGTTGAAGAGATGGATTTTAAGTATCTTACAAGGAGGAGAGGGAGGTGGAGACTTTTAAAAGGAAATTCCAGAGAGTGGGGCCTCGCCAGCTGAAGGCTAGGCCATCAATGGTGGGACAAGAGAATGCACAAGAGGCCATCGTCAGAGGAACGGAGAGTTTAGAAGAGGGGTATGGTTGCAGGGCTGGAGGAGGTTGCTGAGATAGTGAGGGGCAAGACAATGAAGAGATTTAAACACAAAGATGAGTATTTTAAATTTGAGGTATTTATGGGACCCTGTAGGTCAGTGAAGACGGGTGATGGGTGAGCAGGACAGGATATGGACAGCAGAGTTTAGGATGGGCTGAAGTTTATCAAAGGTGGCAGCTAGCACCATATCCAGTGGCAAGGTGACAGAGCAGCATTGCTCCCCCCAACCTCCCGAGGACGGGTGCTGCAACAGCACAGGCACCCACCTGAAATTAAAATTTGCTGACCCAGGCGAGTCGACAGGGAGAAATCCCACCCCATTGCACTTCTGACAGTGCAGTATGAATTTGAAGGTTCTGATGTCACCAGATTTCCAAATGTTTTAATGAGAAATGGCTCAACTGCGTAGTTTTCTTCCAAACTGACCAAGATGGTTGTCAATTTAGGGCATTTACACATCTGCCGAGAAAGTTTACTTAATGGTTTTCAAGAAACTATTCCAAACAATGGATCGAATCAGATGCGAACTTGACTGTTTTATTACTGCTGTAAACTAAACTAACAGTCACTGCTTCCCTGACCACTCCCACTATTTGACAGTAGTTTTCCACCCAACTACACTGGCTGCTGCACAAGGAAGAGCTGAATATATGTGAAAGGAACAAGGATCAGTGAGAAAAAATGGAGTACACATCGTGGAGTATATTTATCTCTGGCGAGTGGAAGTATAAGAGAGAGAAATCTATATAATCCTTGCAGCAACTTTATCAGGTATCCACTGTCAATGTTTTGTACTTTTGTTCATGTTTCTTTGAGTTGTCCTTGTAAAGGAACCAAACAGGAAAGCCACTGAGGAAACAGAGCATTTTTATATTTTGTTAATTCCACATGCCCAATTGCTCCTCAAGCCTCCAACTGGGTCAGAGTCCAAAAATATGGAAATCACACACTTAGCAAAAAACATTGTGGGTTTCTTCCAATTTGCACTGGAACCAGACATCTTTTTTTAAATAGTATAGAAGATGTACATGAAGTCCTGTACCATGCTGGATTATTTGACACTTTGAGAAGTGTTCTGGTTTTTAGTGCTCTGAAGCTGGATATGCATTCTTATACAAAGTGTGCCTTGTATCGTGAAGCTGTAGCAGATGAGACCTTTTTTTAAAAAAAGTATCTCTGCAAGCGTAAACTTAGCTCACAGATCATGAGACACAAAGTTACCAGTCCCACTATAAATAGAAAAAAGTTAGTATTGTGGACCCAAATACACATGAATCCTACAATATGCAAAATGTTGAGAGACTGCAAACACATGATCAGCAATCAGCAAAATGAAACAGACTGATATATCAAACGATAAAGGGAACATTGTAACATGGTAGCAATTTGCATATTACTTGAAAATATTTTTGCAATTCCGCATGTTTTAAAGTAAGATTTATGCTGATCAAATAATGTCAATAACTTTATACTATGGGCAGGAATTTCCTGCAACAACAATATTGAAGGCCATTCGTTCAACCGTTGTGCGCACCTATCCTCCAGTAGTGAATTTGTGTCAAAATTTAAATCGAAAACTGATCTGAATATGCCACAGCGAGGATAGTGGCGAAACAGAAGCAGCACAGCCAATAATTTGTTCCTTTCCTCTGATCCAAGGCTTCCATTCGAGGGAAATAACTGAGGATTCAGCCGTGTGAAATTCACCAGGTGTTTTCTGTCGGATTTTCTTTATACGGAGGAAAGATGGTTTTTGACTCACCAAACAGCCGCTCTCACTCCCAGCCTCTGGTAACATTTTACACACCTTTGCCCATAATAATATATACAGGCCTTGGGTTTGTGTAATCCATTAGGTAAAGCTAAATATTACCCAAGACAGTTACTGCCCACCTCTGTCACTATTTGGAAGATTTTCCTAAAAACTGCTCAGTGTTAATCACCACAGCCTCACAAACGAGCGGTACGCCAACCATATTTATGAAAGGCTCCTGAATATTTCGACTGCCGCTGATAACAAGCTGGTTATCCCGCTTTGGGTGTTTCTCTTCCACCCTAAACAAGACAATGCAGCAATATTACAATCAACAAGTGATCTAATTACAGATAATCAAATATAAAAAATAAGAAAGGTAAGAAACAAAAAAGCTCGATTACCTGGGCAGATGAGTGATAATTATGGCAATAATCCAGCATATGTCTACAAGCCTGGTCACAGTAACAGGTTCCGTGATCGACCTGCCAGCCAGTGGTGCGATATCAGGAGGTCTTTTCCCTTATAGAAAGTTTCCAGATCCACACAACCACCTTCTGCACGATGGTCAAGCAAAACTAACCCCAAGCCAAGAACCACAAATATGGCACTCATCTCCATTTTAATTGATCCAAATCATGAGAGTGGATATTCCAATTGGATTTTTTACCTTCTTCACACTCCTGCACTTTTCCAAGTTTTCAGCAGTCAAACTCGTTTCATAACAGTAAGTCGGCAGCAGGACCACGGTCCCTTCCATTTTCCAATCAAATCAGCCTGTTCCAGACGTATCTGTTTCAGTCTTGATGACTGAGGTACACATTAATCAGCGTGCTGCAAGTGGCGAGAGAACTAGCGCGAATGAAGGAAGTTTGCCATCGCTACCGTGTTAAATGGGGGCGGAGCTATTGTATTTAGCTTTTACCTGTTTTGGCAAGGATCTCTGCGGAGTTGCGCAAATGACCCAGGAAATATTGGTGTGGTTTAAAAACCAAGCGTAAATCACTAATGTCATAATTTACAGGACCTTCTGCGCTGCAATAATGGTGTACACCGCATACACGCCATTACTAGTTTTCAGGAAATTCCAGGCCATTGTTCTAACTCAGCTGTCCTACTGTTTTTGCCAGAAGTGGCAAGAATAAATGCCAATGGACTTCTCCAGGTTTTCATACTGGAATTGTACTAGTGGAATGAAGGTACCCATCAAGCTTCCTCTTCATCCTCACACCTCCCCACCTTCTATATCCAGCTGCCTGAACGTAACTTAATCAATTGTAAAATAAATCAATGCCTCCATGCAGTCTTAGAATTGTCAATTTCTATGGATGTTTAAAACTGAATTTTTAGGGCGGGGGGGGGGGGGGGGTGCGCAGGGGAGGAACATATTTTTTTTGCCAGTTGCAAGTGTGGTGACAATTCTCAATGAGGGCCAATGAAAGTGCACAAACAGCCTTTAGCTAAGAGACCAGTTAAATTACTATGTTAAAATATGTACATTATTTGACCATTTAGACCACCAAAGTAGTACATTATTCAAAAACTTAGATTAATACAGTCTTTTACAAAAATGACAAATGAATTATCTAGAATATTTCTTACAATGCAAGAATCATTTCCTCTTGCATCTTCTGCAGAGAATCTAGCAGCAGAGGAAGAGCTTTATCATAATACTGTTCCTGGTGTAGCTGGGCCCCCTTCACCGCCAACACATACTGGTTGTGCAGATTATGGAGTTTCATGGTGGCCTTGTCAAATCTATCTTTGGCTTTTTCAGTCTCTTTGCCTGTTGGAGGACAAAAAACACATGAGTACAAATTTCAGAAACTCAACCTTTTTTCCAATAAAATAAGCCTGACAATTTTTCAAATCTTCATTTGTGGCTACTCATCCTCAATCAATTCAACAAGTACATAGTGCAACAAGCTGTAGAATCCAGCAACAATGTGGTATATTCTAATTTGTTCAAAAACATTTTAATTGTAGCTTAAGTTGAAGTTGCAAACAGTAGCTTCTCTACCAGAAATAATGGCTGAGATTTTTAAATTCCAGCAGGTATGTTTTTCTTTGTAGTATATTGCAGGTTAAATGCCATTTCCATATCCTTTTTCAGAAATGACAAATTACACTCACTTTTTGTTTTAGGTATTGAGAAATACGCCGCAAAATGAAGTGTGAATTTTGCTGTCCAGAAGAGATGACAATAATGTGCAATAAAATATTTTCCATGCATCACTGTGCATATCAAACACTTTATGCAGTATGGAATAGATGCAAAGTAAAATCTCGTTCACTATGCAGCAACTTCGTAAGAGCATCCCAATTGCACCAGTGAGACTTTTTTCACTTGCTGCACCAGCTAACTTGTGTTCAGAGTGAACGGGCCTATTACGGGTGATTTGAGCAGGAAGTTGCCTATACAAATTTTGCATGTGTGGAATTTTACCTGAGCAAAACTTTTACCTTTTACATGTTAAGTACTTAGCACTTTGGAGATTGTTTGTAGCGGAGAAAACTGGACTACATGCTCAAAATTTAATATGGGGTTTGCTTGCTTGCTCCACTGATCAAAGAATTTCATATTTATTTCTACAGCAACATGGATGATCAGAACCTCATATCTCTATGTAAATGAAATAAGCATTTATTAAAGCAAGTAACAGACTCAAATTTCATCTTGTATGGCACACACATGCTGGGGGGGAAAAAACAGTTCCTATAGGACACTGTACTGTTTGCAACTGGTATGTTTTTAAGCCAGAGAAAGTTAGGAACAGTTTATTTTGTAATGACGCATCAGCCTTAAATATTTTTCTGGAATCATTTCAAAAAGTAAGTGAAGTTAAAAATTCATGTATTAACTTCAACAAACTCGAAGGCTTATACTCATGAGGGCAGAATGTCCCTCGTCACTAATTTTACTTCCTACAGCCTTAAACAAGTCAAATACCAGAAAATATTTCTACAAGTTTGGGGTTGTGATGAAAAGGGAAGAAGTTATTCATACACAAGCCACAACTTGGAATGTTTTTAGCAACTAATGCATTCATGTCACATTTGATAAACCACAATTCACATGCAAGATTTATTTGCATAGTTTTTACTCAGGGACGCTTTTTGCTGTACTGCATGAATTTATGAATTTGGTTAATGCCGTATATGCAGACAGTCACAACAACAACATCTTGTATTTATATAGCGCCTTTAACGTAGTAACAGGTCCCAAGGCGCTTCACAGGAGTAATAAAAAACAAAAACATTTCACACCGAGCCACATCAGGAGAAATTAGGGCAGGTAGGTCATATTACTCACCTTGAGGCCTTCAAACACTATCCTCAATAAGCATTGAGCAGCAGGTAATTTGACAAGAAAAACCACGATGCTCAAAAGTACTGAACGTAAAAAAAGCTATTTAACCCATCAAGCACGTTACCATAAAATATGTGCAACTTGGCTCGCTGTTGACTCACCATTCAACACAATCTGCTGTGTAGTCCTGCCACCTGTCTGTTCTTCGGTCTGATACTCCATTTCTTTAAGATTAGACCGGGCAGGAAACCCTGCAAGTTCTCCTCCAAGTCACACACCATCCCGACTTGGAAATATATTGCAGTTCCTTCATCATCGTTGGGTCAAAATCCTGGAACACCGTCCCTAACAGCACTCCGAGTAACTTCACCAGGTGGCGGCTCACCACCACCTTCTCGGGGGCAATTAGGGATAGGCAATAAATGCTGGTCTTGCCAGCGACACCCAAATCCCATGAATAAAGCAAAAAAAATTCCGAGCATGTAGTCTAGTTTTACAGACTACAAACAAACAAACTCAATGATTCCAAGTACTTACCTTTGATGGAAAGAAGTTTGCCCATGTAAACAGTCACACACGTGTAATTTGTAGGGGCAACTTATTGCTCACATCTGCAGCCAGGCTCCACTACACTCAATTCTGCAGCCAACCTCTCAATCACATTGTTGCCTGATTCTGCAGGTGTTATTTGCAGATAGGTTAATATGCATACTTAACTTTCTCTAAGAACTGCTCTCCCAGAGTGGCGTCTTCAAAATTGTCAAGGGCCTGGGTGCAACAGAGAATTTTGCAGATTGGAATGTACTGCAGTTTGTTATGCACATTCTGGGAAATAGTATACAGTGTACTGCTTGGAAGGACCCAAGAAAATTATTGTAGGAAATAAACAAAAAAAATCCCTCAAAATCTCAGCTGGGTTAAATTTGAGTTGCAGCATATGCAACATCTGATGCAGTACAGAAGACTTCCAATGAATTTTATTCAAAGGGTGAAGGAGCACGTGTTTTTACTTCGTGTTTTTGAATTAAAAAATTCTAAAAAGTTGAACAAAACTGCATCAGGACTCCGACATTTTAATTTAATTTATTTTTTGTTCTATTATGGTGGTTGGGGAGAGACACCTTTGCATGCTGCTTTCCCTGACTTAGATTACAGTCGTCAGATGCAAATCTTGGAGCAAATAAGCAAATAAAAGCAAAAATACATCAGTCTTTCTTTGCAAGCTAGTAATAAAAAAATCAAACCCAAGACTTCAACTCTCTCTTCCTGAGGAAAGGTTTTAACCATCAATCAAATTAGTAGTTGTAGTTGTTACTTATGGACACCTTCCTGTTAAAAATTACTTAATAGAGACAAAAATTGCTTGTAAATACTTGGTTAAAGTAGTTCCATGACGCCTTATATCTGAAACATATTTTCATTCAAAGTTCCTTTATTAATGACCTGACTTAAATCTGGGTAAAAGAAGATGCTAAATTTACTGTTACATTACCTATCACTCACCCATTGCCCTGCTATTGGCCACTTGGCAAAAGATGCTGACCCTACTCCTGTAGTTGGTTGCCTCTCCATGTAAATTTCAAAGAACAAAGCTCCGTGGAACTCCTCGCCTTTCAGGGTTTGTCGGCAGCAGTCTCAAAATATTTATAATTCACACATGACTTGTTCATCATTTCAACAGTCTATCAGCATAAAATTCCATACAGCGTTTACTTGTATCTAACTTTATAATCTTCCGATCCATTCTTACAAAAATTATTCATCCAGAATTTTTTTTTTGATTTTTTTTTTTAAATCAACCAACTCAAAATATCCATGAATCCAAAAGCAAAATACTGCAGATACTGGAAATCTGAAACAAAAACAGAAAATGTTGGAAATACTCAGCAGGTCAAGCAGCATCTGTGGAGAGAGGAAAAACAAAGTTAACGTTTCAGGTCGATGACCTTCATCAGAACTGATGATCATAGACCTGAAACGTTTTTCTCTCTCCACAGTTGCTGTTTGACCTGCTAAGCATTTCCAGCATTTTATGTTTTAATTCCAAATATCCACTGTTTAGCAAAAGTATAAAATTCCTCCTAATCTGTGGTTTTGCCTGGGGCTTTACAATTTCATACTTGTCTTGCACTTCTGCAGCCACTGTCATGTTGTTAAACATGTATTTAACCTAAGAAATAGGAGCAGGAGTAGGCCATTTCGCCCTTCGAGCCTGCTCCGCCATTAATATCATGGCTGATCTTCTACCTCATCTCCACGTGCCTGCACTATCCCCAAATCTCTTAATATTCAAAAATCTATCGATCTCTGTCTTGAATATACTCAACGACTGAGCCTCCACAGCACTCTGGGGTAGAGATTTCCAAAGATTCACCACCCTCAGTGAAGAAATTTCTCCTCATCTCAGTCCTAAATGGCCAACCCCTTACTCTGAGACTGTGACCGCTGGGTCTAGACTCCCCAGTCAGGGGAAACATCCTCCCTGCATCTACCCTGTCAAACCCTGTAAGAATTTTGTATATTTCAATGAGATCACTTTTCATTCTTCTAAACTCCAGAGAATATAGGCCGAGTCGACTCAATCTCTCCTCATAGGACAATCCCCCCATCCCAGGAATAAGTCTGGTGAACCTTCGTTGCCCTCCTTCTATGGTAAGTATATCCTTCCTTATGTAAGGAGACCAAAACTGTACACAATACTCCAGGTGTGGTCTCACCAGGGCCCTGTATAATTGCAGCAAGACGTCTTTACTCTTATACTCAAATCCTCTTGTAATAAAGGTTAACATACCATTTGCTTTCCTAATTGCTTGCTGTGCTTGCATGTTAACTTTCAGTGATTCGTGTACAAGGACACCCAGGTCCCTCTGAACACCAACATTTCCCAATCTCTCACCATTTAAAAAAATGCTCTTCTTTTCTATTTTTCCTACCAAAGTGGATAACTTCACATTTCTCCACATTATATTCCATTTGCCATGTTCTTGCCCACTCACTTAGCCTATCTATATCCCCTTGAAGCCTCCTTGCATCCTCCTCACAACTTACATTCCCACCCAGCTTTGTATCAGCAGCAAACTTGGCTATATTACATTTGGTCCCCTCATCCAAATCATTGACGTAGGTTGTGAATAGCTGAGGCCCAAGCACTGATCCTTGCGGTACCCCAGTAGTTACAGCCTGCCAACCCGAACATGACCCTTTTACTCCAACTCTGTCCGTTAACCAATTCTCAATCCATGCTAGTATATTACCCATGAGCCCTAATTTTGTTTAATAACCTCTTGTGTGGCACCTTATTGAATGCCTTCTGAAAATCCAAATTCACCATATCCACTGGTTCCCCCTTATCTATTCTGCAAGTTGCAACCTCAAAAAATTCTAACAGATCTGTCAAACACAATTTCCCTTTCATAAATCAGTGTTGACTCTGCCCAATCCTATTATTATTTTCTAAGTGCCCTATTACCACGTCCTTACTAATAGATTCTAGCATTTTCCCTACTACTGATGTCAGGCTAACTGGTCTATAGTTCCCCGTTTTCTCTCTCCCTCCTTCCTTAAATAGTGGGGTTACATTTGCTACCTTCCAATCCGCGGGAACCATTCTAGAATCTATGGAATTTTGGAAAATGACAACCAATGCAGCCACTATCTCTACAGCCACCTCTTTCAAAACCCTAGGATGCAGGCCATCAGGTCCAGGGGATTTATCGGCTTTCAGTCCCATTAATTTCTCCAGTACTTTTTTTTTTTTTACTATTAGCAATTTCTTTCAGTTCCTCATTCTCGCTAGAGCCTTGGTTCTCCACTATTTCCGGGAGGTTTTTGCGTCTTCTTCCGTGAAGAAAGACACATTGGCCTCGATTTTAATAACAGAGGCGAGTTGAGGGTGGGCCCGCTGCTCGGCAGCTTTCGGACCCGCACCTGGATGCCGCCGGCCCGCAGTTCTGATTTTTGCTTCATTGGCCTCGTTACGGCAGACATGCGGGTCCCTCCAGGCAATTGCTTGGAGGATGTCAGTTTCTCACGTCTGATGACGCGTTGTTTGTTTGAAAATTTAACGGGGCCATGTCCCCTTTACAAAAAATGTCATTCGGATGGCTTGGTGCTTTATTATATAGAAAGGGGAGTTGACAGCGTCTGTTCTGAGCAAAATTTAATGAATGATATTGCTGGTCATATTATTCCAGAAGAGATTCTTGATTTTTTGATATATGACTTTATTATCTGACTATGAATTGAAAAATATGCCAGATTTGTTCCAATCATTTGCTTAGTAATATTAATGCTTTTTTCTCTTAAAGGTGCTGGGAGCTGCAGGAATGGCAACCCCAAAAACTGAGGCTGCACCCAGGTTCAATTAGGGCTCTCTCCATGCTCTTGTTGAGGGAGTTAGAAGACGTCAGGAGCTCCTCTTCCCTGGAAACAGAAGGAGGAGGCCGCCTCAGCAAACCAAGGCAACTTGGCTGCAAATTGCTGAGGAGGTGAGCTCGATGTCGGTGTGCAGACGCACATGGGTTTAGTGTGGGAAAAGGTTTAATGATCTGCTGAGATCACCTAAAGTGTGGCCTCTGTGTTCTGGCAAATGGAAGTTCAAGAGTGAGGGCTCAGGGCGATTTCCATGTAGAATGATGGTGGTGACACTGAGCGCAAACCACCATTTATTGGACAGATGATGCCTGGGGTTTGAGAATGTCAGACTTAGTCATCTTCATGTGCCAGTCACTTGTGGCTGAAGCGTTAGCTTACACAAATCTGGCATGGATGAGTGCATCCCTTGCCTGACGGCCATCAATGTAGTCGCCTGCTGCTGAATTGGCCACATCCAGATCCGCAAGGCGGCACTCCCCGTCCTCCTGCTCATCCTCCTCCTCCTCGTCCTCTTCCTGCAAGGAGGCTGTGTGCTGAGCCACTTGTTCATCCGGCAGCACTAAGCCGCGCTGCTCTTCCTCCGAATCAGACGACCAGGATGAGAGGATGTAAATGGTTCCCATCCCGTTGTTATAGATTTCAGTTGAGGCAAGAAGCTTGCAAGCGCGCACACACAAAGTGGCCTGAAATTATTCCAATCAGTTCACACAGCAGATGAGTGTCAGCTTGACCAGGCACGAGGTCAGTAGATTTGCAAAATCTTATCGCAAACCTCCAACAACAAAGTTGTTGCATTTGAATGTCAGCCATGTTACAGGAGCACTTGTTCTGCACCAATAATGACTACATATCATATCCTCCACCAACTCATCTCCTTGCAGCTGGACCGTTTCTGACAAGATGGGAGACATGAGCCAGAGGCATGAAAATGGGAAACCACTATCAAAATAGGATTATCATCAAGGCAGTTAACAGGCTCTTAACTGGCTGGAGTCATACCTCGCACAAAGGAAGATGGTTGTGGTGGTTGAAGGTCAATCATCACAGCCCCAGGACATTGCCTGCAGGAGTTCCTCAGGGCAGTGTCCCAGGCCCAACCATCTTCAGCTGCTTCATCAATGACCTTCCCTCCAACATAAGGTCAGAAATGGGGATGTTCACTGATGACTGCACAGTGTTCAGTGCCATTCACAACCCCTCAGATAATGAAGCAGTCCATGCCCGCATGCAACAAGACCTGGACGACTTCTAAGGCTTGGGCTGATAAATGGCAGGTAACATTCGCACCACAGAAGTACCAGGCAATGACTAGCTCCAACAAACGAGAGTCTAATCACCACCCCTTGACATTCAATAGTATTACCATCACTGAATCCCCCACCATCAATATCCTGGGGGTGTCACCATAGACCATAAACTTAACTGGACCATCCACATCAATACTGCGGCAACAAGAGCAGGTCAAAGGCTAGGTATTCTGCGGCAAGTGTCTTACCTCCTGACTCCCCAAAGCCTTTCTACCATCTACAAGGCACAGTAAGGAGTGTGATGGAATACTCTCCACTTGCCTGGATGAGTGCAGCTCCAACAACACTCAAGAAGCTCAACACCATCCAGGACAAAGCAACCCGCTTGATTGGCACCCCATCCACTACCTTAAACATTCACTCCCTCCACCACCGGTGTACCGTGGCTGCAGTGTGTACTATCTACAAGATGCACTGCAGCAACTCGCCAAGGCTTCTTCAGCAGCACCGCCCAAACCCGCGACCTCTTCTACCTAGAAGGACAAGGGCAGCAGGCGTATGGGAACACCACCACCTCCAAGTTCCCCTCCAAGTCACACAGCATCCTGACTTAGAAGTATATCGCCGATCCTTCATCGTCGCTGGGTCAAAATCCTGGAACTCCCCAACAGCACTGTGGGAGTACCTTCACCACATGGACTGCAGCGGTTCAAGGCGGCGGCTCATCACCACCTTCTCAAGGGCAATTAGGGATGGGGCAATAAATGCTGGCCTTGCCAGCGACGCCCACATCCCATAAACAAAAAAAAACCTGCCTTAACTACCTGTCCCAAACTGGAGTCGGGTCAGTTTGGAAGCAGCTGAACAGACACTCACGATAATCGCATGGGGGCGGGTTGGGTGCCTGAAGCCATTTTTTCCCGATTTTCGCAGCTAACCCGCCTCCAAACCCGCCCCCTCAGGGCTATTAAAATAGAGCCCATAGTATTTGTTTAATTTCTCTGCCATTTCCTTATTCCCCATTATCATTTCTCCTGTCTCAGCCTGTAAGGGACCCACATTTACTTTTCGCTAATCTTTTCCTTTTTATATAACTATCGAAGCTTTTACAGTCTGTTTTTATGTCTCTCGCTAGTTTACTCTCATTCTATTTTCATTCCCTTTCTTCATCAATTTCTTGGTCCTCCTTTGCTGAATTCTAAAATCCCCAGGTTTGCTACTCTTTTTGGCAACATTATAAGCCTCTTCCTTTGATCAAATACTATCTTTAACTTGTCGTTCGCCACGGTTGGACCACTTTTCCTATGGGGTTTTTGTGCCTTAAAAGGAATGTATATTTGTTGTAAATTATGTATTAATTCTTTAAATGCTAGCCATTGCTTGTCTACCATCATACCTTTTAATGTAGTTTTCCAATCTGCCTTAGCCAACTCGCCCCTCATACCTACGTAGTTTGCTTTGTTTTCACTCAAGACCCTAGTTTCGGATTTAACTAAATCACTTTCGAACTCAATATAAAATTCTATCATATTATGGTCACTCTTCACGAAAGGCCCCTTTACTACAAGGTTATTAATTAACCCTTTCTCATTGCACAATACTATATCTAAAATTGCCTGTTCCCTGGTTGGTTCCTCAACATACTGATATAGAAAACTATCTTGCAAACATTCCATGAATTTGTCCTCCACACTATTTCTGCAAGTTTGGTTTGCCCAGTCCAAATGTAAATTAAAGTCCCTCATGATTACTGTATTAGCCTTGTTACATGCGCCTCCAATTTCCTGATTTATACTCTGCCCTACATTACAACTACTGTTTGGGGGCCTATAAACAACTCCCAACAATGTTTTCTGCCTCTTGCTGTTTCTCAGCTCCACCCAAACTGATTGAACTTCTTGATTTTCGGAGCCAAGGTCCTCTCTACTGTCTTTATCCCATCCTTTATCAGGGCTACCCCTCCTCCTTTTCCATTTTGCCTATCTCTTCTAAAAGTTAAGTATCCTGGAATATTTAGTTCCCAACCTTGGCCACTTTGCACCCACATCTTAGTTATTGCTATTAGATCAAACCTGTTAATTTCTATCTGCGCTATTAATTCATCTATTTTGTTGTGAATACTTCGTGCATTCAGATATAACGCCTTTGGCTTTGACTTATTTCTATTTTTCCCCTGATGTCACCTTAGTCACTGATGCCTTGTTACTCTGTCCCTTCCTGACCCACTCTGCTTATTTTTACCCAAAACTCTACTCTCGAGCCTCGACAGTTTTCTCACTTTTTAAATTTACTCTTTCCTGAAGCCTCCCACCCCACTTCATTAGTTTGAAGCCCTGTCTACTGCCCTAGTTATTCGGTTCCCCAGGACACTGGTCCCAACCCGGTTTAAGTGGAGCCCTTCCCAACAGAATAGCTCCCTCTTTCCCCAGTACCCCATGAACTGAAACCCTTCCTCCCACACCACTCTTTCAGCCACACATTTAAACCTCTAATCTGTTTGTCCCTATGCCAATTGGCGCGTGGCTCAGGTAACAATCCAGAGATTATTACCTTTGAGGTTCTGCTTTTTAATTTGGATCCTAACTTCTCAAACTCCCTAAGCAGAACCTCATTCCTAGTTCTACCTATGTCGTTGGTTCCTATGTGGACCACGACAACTGGATCCTCCCGCTCCAAGCTTCTCCAGCCGTAAGGAGAAGACTTTAACCCTGGCACCAGGCAGGCAACACAACCTTCGGAACTCTCGGTCGCGGCTGTAGAGAACAGTATCTATCCCAGACTATACGGTCCCCTACCACAACTACATTCCCTTTCACTCCCCCCACTTGAACGGCCTCCTGCACCATGGTGAGCTTGCTCATCCATCCTGCAGGCTTTTCCCTCATCCACATATGCAGCAAGAACCTCATACCTGTTGGACAAGGGCAAAGGCTGAGGCACCTTCAGCACTGCACCTGTGGTCCCCTTACCTGCCTGAGTTGCAGTCACACCCTCCTGTCCCTGACCACGAACCAGACCTGAACCACTACCTAACCACTGACTGCCTCCTGGATCAAAGTGTCCAGGGAACTCTCCCCATCCCTGATGCCCTGCAATATCTGCACCTCAGACTCCAGCTCAAAAACTCTGAGCTGAAGTTCAAGATGCAGGCACTTACTGCAAACGTCTTTACACCTACATCATCAATACTTTAAAGCCAGCAATGCCATTTGAATCTTGTATTCTCAAACAGAAACACATTTTTTTTGTCGGTTTTTCCAAGACAAAATTCACAAGGACCAGAATCATCCTGATCTATCTCCAGTTCATTGTTCTGTTCAAGGTTCGGCCAAAATTGAACATATTTTATATGTGGCCATACCACTGAATGATACAGGGTTAAAATAACCTGTTGTTTCAATCTTATAATCCAACGCCCCGAAGAAGCACTCTAGAATTCTAGTAGTCTGTTGTCAAGTTTCACAGTGGCTGTACATTTTTTGTAAATTACATCCAAATTCTTTCAAAATTAATAATTCATGGCGTGTCCTGTTGCAAGTTGCAAATTCCAACACCTTACATTTAGCAGTTCCTTATAATAATCATTTAATTGGGTCACATCCTATTCAATGTCATAAAACTATTTTGCATTCCCTGCTGCCTGCTCAAAGTGTAAATCAGTGGCCAAATTGATCAATATTAATGCATCTCTGATGGCTTTGCTCACAGTAAACCAGATGATACTGTTTTATAAGGACAGGAGTGTTATACCATGTAATGCACAATTTATTATTTCTGTTGAGTTGCAACCACAATGCCCATATTGTTAAATAAACAAAGTTGAGTTAATCAGAGTGTAGTTGTTTCGTCAGAGAATTTTGCAAATTGGAATGTGCTGGTCACTTTGTGTACAGGGCAGAGATACCAAGAATTTATAACTGTAATAAATGCAAACAGGTGTGGCATTCGGAGTAACAATGTAGCATTTGTAATACACGTTAGGGAAGTAATACCTTCCAAAGCCTTTATGAATCAATTGAACATGTATCCACAATAGACCACTGCATCTTTTCCATTTAATAGCTCCTCTTGCTTTGCGTTGACAAGCCAGCTTGCAATCCAGCAGCTAATGTGCCATTAATTTAATATCATGCGTTTTTGCCTTCTTCAAAAGTTTTACATATCAAAATCAAATGTCTTGCAAAATTCCAAGAAATCTACTGAATAACATTTGTCCACTGTTATAGTTGTTTTCTCAAAAAAAATCCAGCAGATTTACAAGGTATTTGCCAATTTGCTTTCAAAACCATGCCAACTATTCCCAATAGCCTGTGTCTTCAAATGATGAACATAGTATCCCTTAAAATGATTGTGTATTTTCCATTACAGAACTAGCCGAACAACAAACTCAATGCCTTTTCACTTTTACAAAAAAAACTGAAAAATTGTAAAGGTCAAAGCAGTAATGATTTTTTTTTTTTAAGTCCTGCAACAGTTTCATATTTTAAAGTTACCTTTTGAAATGGCTTCTTTATATTTTTCCTTGGCAGTGGTGGCTTCTTTTGCTAACTGCCTGTAGGCAGACTTCAGCTTTTCAAGTTCAGTCTTCGTTACCTAAATACAATTAACAAAATGTTCCAGTGAAAAGTTGGAAGATTTGTATGCATCAGCTATAATTCTGTAATGCTGAAACGACCAAAAACGCTTCCACTTTTGACAAATTTAAATTCCTTATTAGGTGCAGCACAGATAAAAGTGTTTCACATTTCACCTCAGACTTTCCCCACACCCCAAAAAAGCCGAATAACTGTGGGATTGCCCCATTTTCCAAATAACGTGCCTTATTCTGGGCTTGCCATCTTGGTGCTCATCAAATTTGAGAACACTGGTCCTCTGTGGATTCTCAATCCAATTCAACAGGACACTACTTAAATCAGACTAGGGATCAAACCTACCAACTTCCAGGGCTGTATATCTTCACCTCACAACCACTGATGGTTGTAAGAACTCAAAATTAGTGGCCATGCTGTACTGGAGCAAATCTATTTTATGAGGCCATTTGGATTCACTCTTCTCTGCATCAAAAATTGATCAGAATAAAAAACTGTCCCTAACAATAGGCAAGAGCAATCGTATCTGGCGATACTAACTAATATACATCAACAGCATATATTCTACCCAAAATATTGGCAAGTGACAAAAGATGATCAGAAACATCTGCACAGTCTCGATCCTACTCCAGCCCACGTAACAACAGATGGCAGAGACAAACAAAAGCCATTGAACTCCCCTGATGACTCCAAGAAATTAAAACCAGGTGAGCACAGCCCAACAGCATCAAGTCATGAGACCGAGTGCAGTAACAACACCAAAGCAATGTTGTCTATTATCCGAAAGAAACCCCATGCCATCCAGTCATTCTGCACTTAGCGCCCCAAGACAATATTCAGTAGAAATAAACTGGTGCATTAGGTTACAAAAAAATACATTACACAGTGCTCTAAAACTAGACGTTATCCAGGTAAGGCTACCACTGGAATAGTTTAGACAAGTTTTGTACTTAAATTAAAATGTTTTAGCAAGATCAGTTAGGAATTAATTTATTTTCTACAAAAATGGGAATTTTTTTTTTGAAAAACATAAGACACTGATCTGTCACTAGATGTTTGGATATGTACGACAGGCTATCAAGCCTTAACATTTCAAAGAACGGAAGATCTCAGCTGGCTTTTGTTGCCCATCAGAAATCTTTTGTAATCCTGGACTTGTTAAGGCCTTGTGGATTAAATGATTTTAAAATTGCTTTAGCTTGTGAAATAGGAAGTTCATTCTACCTTTATAGATCACGAGCAGATAGAAATAATGACGACCACTGGCAGTCATTCCAATCCATTTAGCTTTATAACCTCTTGTTCAATCATGCAGTGTTTAACCATCAGCACTAATCTGAAGCCATAGCAAAAAAAGATAAATATACTGTCATTCGAATATACAAGTAGAAGCCGACTCACTTTGTCACCACACTGTTCATAATGCACACTGGTGATGTAAATCAGACACTCAACATTCACTGTCAAGGGGAAGTCCAGTTCTCACTTAGCAATTACCTTGACACAATTGAGTCTGTGGTGCAGCTTTAGAATGTGTATCTAATCCACTGGGAGTGTTTTTTTTTGTTGGGGGTTGGGGGAGGGGGGGGGGGGTTTGCTGACATCTCCTTCAAACATCCCCCTCAATCATGCAATCATAATTATATTTGAATAATTCCTCAGCGCTCTCCCAAAGAAGATTCAACAGAACATCTGGAGGTTTTGCAGAAATGTGGCTAACTGCCCACTAAGAAAGGGAGAAAGTTGAAGTAAACCATCACAGAAATACTGGCTGGGGTTTTCCATTTCAACACTCAACGGCATACAATTTTCCACCTATTAAAAAGGGGAATGGGCAGAAAATCAGACTAGCTAGCTAGCACAGAAAAAGAAAATCTGACCAGAATCCAATAGCCCGAATGGATCCTGAACACTTGAAGCGCATCATCTGTGCACTAAATCCAATTCTATAGTCCCAGAATACTAGATCATGGCCAAGTAGCAGCTGTTATTCTAATCTCCATGTTCTACACTATATTTAAATTCAAATCTGCAATGAAGAGGGGGAAGCTTTAAGTAAAAGAAAGGGAGAGAGAAAAAAAGAAAAAAGTCGGAGACCGACTGCTTGAATGGAGTCTCGTCACTGGGTTGCAAGACTGCAGATTCCAGTGTTGCTGCAACCAAGTACTATCGAACGGAGATAGGTTGTTCCTGGAGTCAGTACTCAGTTATGACCACCCTGAAGAATACCACGAAGGGAGAAAGGCTCCAGTCCAATGACTACAGTATGAATACCTTTAACTTGATCAGCAAATTCAGTGGTTTAAACTAGGAAGGCAATACACAGACACCAAGAAACTCTGGGCTTGGCTTATGTTATTCTGCAGCAGAGTATTGTTCCCTGGTGTGGCTCAGCTCTTCACGCACAGGACTAGTGGACACTTAGCTGAATGAAACCATGCAGATGCAAGGTGAAACTTAAGGTGCAAGACATGCCACATCTACCCCCTGTTTAAAGAGCTATTTAATCCACTGAGCCACCGTCTTAGCTCAAATCACCCAGACTGGACAACTGGCTTATGTTATTCTGTATCAGAATATTGCTTCCTGGTATGGCTCAGTTCTTCTCTCACAGGACTGACCCTTTCAGCCATGGGTCAGTTGGTAGTATTCTCACCTCGGAGTCAGAAGGTTGTGGGTTCAAGTCCCACTCCAGAGAATTGAGCACAAAAACCTAGGCCGACACTCCAGCACACTGAGGGAGTGCTGCACTGTTGGAGGTGCCGTCTTTCTATTGAAATGTTACACCTGAGGGGGCAGATGCGGCCTTGGGTTATGTAAAAGATCCTATGGCACTATTTCAAACAAGATCATTGGAGTTATCCCTGGAGTCCTGGCCAATATTAATCCCTCAATCAACATCACTAAAACAGATTATCTAGTCATTATCACATTGCTGTTTGTGGGAGCTTGCTGTGCGCAAACTGGCTGCCGCATTACCTACATTACAACAGTGACTACACTTCAAAAGTATTTCATTGGCTATAATGCGCTTTGAGGTGCCCAGAGATCATGAAAGGCACTAGATAAATGCAAGTCTTTCTTTTATTCCTCCAAGAAACCGAGTTGTCACCTCCAGAGGACATACTAGGTGGCAACAATAATCTTCAAATATAGCCAATGCCTATTTAGTGACAGATGCAATAGATTAGCTCCCTGGTTTTGACCATCCACGCCAGCTTCACAACAGTTATGTGATGTCTCGACCACTTGAATATCCATTCACAAACTCAGAGGACAGAGTTGTAAAAACTGCAACCTCCAAAAAGACCAAAATTAGAAGGCGTATTATTTTGGAGATTCTATTGTGACATCCACCGATAGTAATGTGCACAGGGAAGTCTTACCATAGTAAAGTTGCGTGTTTTCCTGAGACTATGGTCAATGACAGAGAGGGAACAGTAGATGGTTTTACGAAGGGAAATAGGGAATATATATTTGCTTTACAGTTGGTACAAATTATATAATGGTTGGGAAGGCAATGCCCTGTTTTTGTACAATTACTAGAGAAAGTTCAGCAAATCGGAGGATAGCATGCTACATTAGTGATTGTTGCTGGTTATTGACTTACACCGGATAGGAACAATGGGATCATTAGTTTTAATGACTGGCCAAATACGGAGTAAAAAAGAAAAGTTTGTGATGAAGTTAACTGGAGGACAAATATTTCAGAATGGCTGGAGTTCACAATAGACTTGTGGTAAAAGACAATCTGAAAATGGTAGGGCAGCTGATGCAAATTAATTTCAATTGTAAAAGGAACAAGAGAATTTACACAGGGTGAACAATATAAAGCATGCATGGAATTCCTTGAAATGTTTTTATACCAATCCTAAAAGTATTAGAAATAAAATTCTAGAATTATAGGCAATGATTCCCATGAGCATTTAATTCAACTCGTATTTCTGAAACCTGGTCTGATAGGTAATTGGTCGGAAATGCAATTGAAAGGTTATATGGTTGTTTGTAAAGATAAATTGGGCCATAAAGGAGGGGGTTGCTTAATTTATAAAGATGAAACAGTAGTGGCTGAGGTAGGATAGTCGTCAGCAGCAGGGATGTGTGCGCAGCTGAAGGCTGGGGCTTTTCCCCCTGGTTGATCCTTGCCACATCATAGACCACCAGAGAAACAACAACTTGCATTTATATAGCACAGAACAAGCCTAACACCAAATTCATTACAGAAAAACATCCCGAAGTGCTCAGAGATGTTGAGTAAAACAGCAAACTCTGTGCACAAGTGAAAAAGGGGCGAAGTACACAAGACGCAACAAAGGTTATGGACCCCGAGAACATGCACGCCTGCCGGAGTGCTGAAAATCTGTCCACTGAAGCCAGCCGCTCATCTAGCCAAGCTATTTTAGTGCAGCTGACACTGGCATCCACCTGACAATGTAAATGATTGCCCAGCTAGGTCCTATCCACAAAAGAAAAGACAAATCTTACCCAATTACTGTTTAAAGCTTCCTCCCAAACATCAATAAAACAGCTGAAGGAGTCATCAACAAGCCATCAAGCAACACTGACTCACTCACCAGTAACCTGCTCATCGACACTCCGCATTGGTTCCACTAGAACCACTTGGCTCCAGGCCTCATCACAGCCTTGATCCTGACATGGACTCAAGAACTGAATGCCAGTGGAAGGGCAAGAGTGGTTGCCTTGACATTAATAAATACATATTAAAAATTCAGTGTTAAAAGACCCAAGGCAGTCAGTTGGACCCCAAAGGAACTTTTTATAAGTTTGCTACATAGATACTAGATTGGTTATGTGAAGTTGTCTCATCAATTGCCAAAGTTAATTCTGGGTGACTTCACACAACAGTCAAGCTGCATATTTTATGCTGATGTGAAACCAAATTCACTTGTTACGTACAAGACTGAAACAAGGACTGGTTGCTTTTCCCCCCAACCCTGCAGTGACCACAAACTATTCAAAAACATTCTATCATTTCTCAACAATTGAAATGGTGTTGTACACTTCGCCTGCTTGCTGGATATGAAAACAAGCACTGTGCAAGACTAACTTAATATTGGACAATAGAAACCTTAATCTGTAAAACCACATCCTTCCTGACTAACTCAAGAGTAACTGTAAGTCTAAGAGATACAGGTCTCAGATCACTGATTCCTGCGTTAAATTTACATCTTAAAAATAATCACAATAAGCAGCCTTCTTTTTATGAATATTTACCACAGTTAACTCAGATTTAGCACTGCCTAATCTGAAAATATGTTGGTCATTTCACATTGTAAGTACAGTACAAGAATGACAACTTTCAACAGCAATGTAACATATTCACTGATTTTCAATTTTGTAACTAATAAAATTCATTGAAATGAGGTTGGATGCTCAGTTCAATATTGAATCGGATGCTGAGGTTGTGAATAATCTGGTTCAACTGGGGGCAGTGGTAGGGGAGGGATGGAATCAGTGCCAAGGGCAGAAACTGTGAAATTGCAAGGACAGAGGTGTTGAGGGTGGGTTTTTTTGAGGAAGGGGGCAGTGATTGGGGATTTGAAAGGGAGGGGGGGCAATACTGAAAATAGGGAACCATCTAGAGTATCAACTCGCAAGGAGGCCAGAAAGGGAAGATGGGTGGTCAGCAGTTTAGTGGGAATGGGGTCAAAGGAGTAAGGTGAGAATTTGGGTTTGGAGAGGGCATAAAGGGAGATAGAGAAAGTAAAGAAAGACGTAGTTTCAGAAATAGTGCAGGAGGGAACCTAAGAGCAGGTTTGGCTGAGGGGTCAAGGGGAAGGGAAGAAGCAACAGTGGCAGATGAACAGATTGTCTCAATCTTAGTGACAAATAAGTCCATGAACATCTCAATCTTAGCGACAATGAAGTCCATGAACTCACGCTTGTTGGAGGCGAGGGTGGAAGGGGCTGGGGGGTGGAGGGCTTTAAGGAGATATTTGGTAGTGGAGCAAAGAATCTAGGGTTATATTTGTTTTCCAGATGATCTTGGAGTGGTGAGTGTTTTTGGCAGAGCAGAGATGCTCAACAGCTCTTGATGTGGCCCTGCTAAACCTTTCTGTGCCCCTTGGACTTGAGGGACTGAAGATGGGGGCCATACTGGTGGGAACAATCAAGGTGGGGACAAGAGCGTCAAAGATGGAGGTGAGGGAGTGGTTGAGCAGATGGATAGCTGAAGTAGTATCTTGGCAAATGGAGGGCCAAAGGTTAGGCAACTTGCAAATGTAATGGTAAGTGACTTGGGGGAAGTGCTTTTTTCAGAGGCAGATACAGAAAGAAGTGAGGATGGAAGCACAGTAGGGGGTTGTGAGTGGTGAGGGATACAAGGAAGTGGTCAGAGATGGCCTTCTCTGTGATCATGACCATGGATGCAAAGAGGCTAAGAGAGATGGTAAGGTCAAGAGGTGGTCACGAATAAGGGTAGAAGAGTTTAAATGAAGGGCGAGGTTGGAGAGAGGACAGGAGAGGCAAGTGCCTTGTTTGAGAGAGAACAGACATTCCGGAGGGAACACAAAGAAGGACAGTGATTGTTTATCTGTTGGCAAAGTCCAAAGGAGTAGTGGTGGGTGGGAAGGAGGTTGCTACAATTAGCTGGCTGGGTGATTAGGTCAAGAGAAGGGAGGATGGTGTTGCTGCTTGTAAGAAGGCAGCAACAGGTGCCTCGTTGGGCTTTTGGGTGGAGGATGAGAGGCACAAGAGGGTAGCTTATCCAATGAGGTTTCAAGCCTGGATTGAGGGTTGTGTAAAGTAAGCAAGATGGGAGAAATACAAAGTGGCATGACTGAGTGACAGGAGAGAATGGCCCAAGAGGCAGAAAAAGGCAGATAGAAGTAATGGGCTTGGGCCCTGCGTGGCAGCAAAATGCACACAGATTAAATTTCATGGTGTGGGAGGGAAAGACAGACAAGGTTCTGTAAATTAATACACATAATCTTGGTGGTGGATCAGATGCAGGAGAGGAAGCTAAGCTCAAGATCAAGCAGTACACCAAGGTACTGCACCCTTATTGAACCCAAGGGAGGTTGATGGAGTTGAAACCAAAGGTGCATTAGAGGCAAAGTGCATGGCTTCAGTTTTGCCAACACTGGACAAAAAGTAGCTTTGACTCATCCAGATCTTATGGTTGGATAATCAATAAGAGATCACGGACAGAGATAAAGTAGGGTGTCATTAACAGACGTGAAAGCTGACCTCATGTTTCCACATAATATTGTCAATAGGTAGCATGTAAAAGATGAAGTTGAGGGGTGCCAGAAGTGATTTGGGGCATGGGAGGAGAACCAACTGCAGGCAAGGTAAGGTCTAATGTACAACAGCCAAGTGCAAATCCAGAAGAAAGCAGAGCCATGGAGAGGGGCTGTAGAGAAAAAACACATAGGGAGGATGGACTGATCAACTTTGTCAAAGGCACTGGAGAGGTTGGGGTAGATGAGATGAGAAGTGACAATGAGGCATGGTCACAGTTACAAAAAAATCTCTGATGATTTTAACCAGTGTGGCCTTGGTGCTGTGGGCAGGCAGAACCCCAAGGGAGGACTTAGAGTGCGTGGTGGATTCAAGGTAACATGGTCCATGTTTTTACAAAGAAAGGCAAGTTTGGAGATGGGGCAGTAGCTGGAAATTATGGAGGACTTGAAAGTAGGTGATTTTGAGAAGAAGCACCAAAGTAGTTTTGAAAGATACAGGAACCAAGCTGGGGAACAGGGACAAGTTGGTTATGTTGATAAATCATTGGACTGAGAAGGGAAACTTAGTGACCAAGAGCAAGAATGGAAAGGGGGCTCCATGGACAAAGTAAATCTATTAAACAGGAGATGAAGGAGCTACTATGGATTAAGACCAGGTGGCCTGGAGGAGGAGTGAACAGGTGGGAAGGGAAAGGAGGTCAAAGAAAGCAGAACCAGAGCAGCTGCCCTCTCTTTTGGACATATTATATTCCATGAGCTTGCCACATTGGTGTCTGAGGTGAGGATGGAGGGTGCAGTCAAAGTAGTCAGAGGAAACAGTTGGGCAGAAAAGGATGATCATACCGTAGCGTAGTAAAAGGAGTTGGTCATGGGAACAAAGCAACAGAAGAGTTCAAGGAGGTGGAGTCATATTTGCAATAGATAACCAGGCCAATCAATTGCCATGTAGACCAGAGTTTATAATCAACAGATTCAAGGCCAAGGAGGTAGCGGTCGGAATGGGAGAATGTCTGGAGATCTAGTGGAGACAAGGGGATCTAAGCAAGGAGAGCAGTTATTTGAGATTGACAAATATGTTGATGTCAATCCAGGTGGTGGATCAGAGTTGGGGCAAAGCGAGAAGGCATACAAGAAAGAGTGGGGGGGATATGCAGGAGAAAGGAAGACGAGGAAGCAATCGGAGAAAGCCCTGATAATTGAAGAACACCAAACATGATGAGAAGGTCAAGTGGGCAGTCGTGTGTTTGGTTAGGATAGGGCAAGTTCAGGTGGCTCTGACCATGTTATTTACTTTCCAACCACCTTATCTTTTTTGGCCACACAATAATGTGGCAAGAGGATCAGCAAGCAACCTGCTCCTGGGCCTCTACCGATGCTGCTCAAAACCAGCTCCCATGAAGAGCACGATAGCAGTCCAACTCGCAGTTAAAAGGCGGTAAATGGCATCCACTCAGAATCCACGATCAGCAACATAACAGATTGAATGCAAGGACGAAACGTGTACCCAAGTACCACCTCACAGTCTGGTCTTTGAACTACCTTGCACATTTCAGCTTCCATGTGTTGTTGCATACTCTGATAGCTTTTCTTCACTTGCTGCTTATCTTTGATCATCATGGTCAATCTGTACAAGGGTCCCACATTTAGGTCTTCTGCATGTGTCTTCATTATCCTGCTCAACTGTTCTGTCTGATGTACCATACAGGCCCAAGACTGCAAAGCAAGAATGAAAGACAGTCCTGAAAGGCCGGAACTGAGCAGGCAAGTCAGAACACCATATTTGCATCACAAAGCATCATACACTCTTGATTAAATGCATGCACCTACATTCATTCCTTGCCATTCTGAAACATGAATTACATTATCCACTTACAGTATCAAATATGAACTCTATATAACACTTTGAGTAATTCCATCGCATCAATTTGTATCAGTAATGCACATCTCACTTGTGGCATAACATTTATCTGCTAACAGGTAGGGATATTCTGAATTTAAATCACCGATGGGGGAAAGGGGGGGGAGGAAAATCACTACTTTACCTTGGAGACATTGCTAACAGAATCCACTGGGGAGGATGTTTCATGCTTCTCCACTTGCTGGCAAATATTCTGTAGCAAGGATGCATATTCCTTGTCACTCTTAACTCGTAGAGACATAAACTTCTTCAATGTCTCCAAGACTTTAAGCTCAGATTCCTGCAGTTTTAGCAAAGCCTCATGGGAATTCCGGAGATCACTTCCAAACCCCATGTTGAATAAGGCACTACAATATCCAGTGCTAAAAGCGACTTCAGCACCAACTGATTAAAGCATGTCCCTTGTTCTGAAAAATAAGTGAAACAGTAAAAGATATTATTCTTCTTCTGTAGAAAATGCACCAAGACAAAGTTTGTATTTACACTAGAACAACATGGATTCAAACTACATATCTTTGGCGAAGCTTGCTCGAATTTAACGTCTCAGTTTTGAAAATGACTTATCACTTAATTGTAGAAGCAAGTTGACCAATATTAGAGTGACTACAAATGAAAATGGCAAGCTTACCTACCATACCAAAGTAGTTCAACTCTACATACAAGAAAAAATGCATGCATTAGTGTTGGACTGATGGGCCATATTTTAACCAGTGTGACAGCTCGTTAAAATTTAACACAAAAACACATTTTTTTCATGTGTACCAAGGTTGGCAGTGAACCAACCAGATCAGTTAGAGAGTAGGACTAGAGCCTGATTGCACAAAAACCCTGAGATAGGAGATGAGCTGATGGCTTTGGAGGGTCAGTTGCAGGAGTACTTATTCATTATTTTTCCCCCCAAATAATTATATATAACAAATGAACTGTTAGAACCTAACTTTTAAAACTCCATTGTCCTGAAAGCAAAGTTCTGGAGCATGCCAAGCTGTTCTCTTGCATATAAAGAATTATGTTCTGCGAGACGAGTTAGACACTTTTTTGAGATAAGGATGTTCTTGAATGCGAATACATAATTATTCCATTTGCTGTTTTAACTGAGACATTAATCAGTTTATATTAAGTGGGTTAATCTCATTATTCGAATAGTGGACAGAGGAGCGCATATAAACACATTAAATGTTCATCTGTTATTATTGTCAAGTCATTTTTCAGCTCATGTATTGTAACTTTCAAAATAAAGTGTTTTAAATGCACAGTGAATTTATGCCTAAAAAGGAAAAAAAGAGATAAATCAATACTTCAGTATAAACCTTTATCAGAACTCAAGTTGAAACTTTTATTTTTGACGACATGAACGTGACACTATTTCTGAAGGTTGTTCAAAAAAAGTTTTAATTATTAAATCAGCATACTCTCAATCTGTGAAATCGCTGGCTGTCTCTCAGCTGACAGAGTTCAGGACAGGAACAGATGCAAAAATGATCCAGTTTTGTCTTACAAATATAGACTGCAGTCAGTTGGGGATTGTCGGTGCGATGCAAAAGGTTTCAGTTTACAAATGAAAGTTAGATCTGGGGTTAGATTCCCACTGTAAAGTTGTAATGAAGTTCGCACAATTATCATATTTAAAACATTTGGAACACTTTCAGGTGAAAATTATTTTACAGTAAGCGCCAAAATCCCAGAAAGAAATATACCAAAGTGTCAACAGTTGTGTTCTTTAGGATCCTTCCCATAATGAAAGTAATTTGATATTCATTAGTAACACAGAACCAGAAAACACCATCAAGGTTTACACGGACAGTCCCAACACACCTGCAGCTTAGAATCATAGAAACTTACAGCACAGAAGGAGGCCATTCGGCCCGTCATGCCTGTGCTGGCTCTTTGAAAATCCAGTCGTGCTTCAACCGACATACCCACTTTTGTCCGTAACCCTGTAAGTTCCTCATCCTCAAATACCTGTCCCACTGCCTTTTAAAATTATTTCTGGAATCAACTTCCAACAACTTTTCAGGTAGAGTGTTCCAGATCCCAACAACTCTGGGGGGGAGGAGAGAAGAGAGAGTTTCTCCTTATCTCTCCCCCGAGATCTTTTGCCAATGATTTTAAATCTATGACCTCTAGTTATTGACCCACTTGCTAAAGGGAATAGGTATTCTTGATCTACTCTATCAAAATTGAGAAGTCGCACAACACCAGGTTATAGTCCAACAGTTTTATTTGAAATCATAAGCTTTCGGAGCTATTGATCGCCCCTTCCTCATGTGTTACTTACAAAAGCAGACGACTACATTTAAATCACCCTGACTGCCTTTTGTCACACCTCGGCAGATAAACAATCAGGTCACATCAAAGACATAGCAAGATACAACTGAGACAATGAGGTGGAGTCACAGGGGGTCTAACGTGTCAAAAGCTGCAGTCTGTATGTAAAACGATAAACTTTAAAATGTTTACTTTTTTACTGGGAATCACATCTGTGAACAAGCCAACGATGACTCGAGTCCGGATCACGTCATGTATCGTGACATAAACCCAAGATCCCGGTTGAGACCGTCCTCATGAGTGCGGAACTTGGTTATCAGTTTCTGCTCGATGATTTTGCGTTGTCGTGTGTCTCTAAGGCCGCCTTGGAGAACGCTTACCCGCAGATCCGAGGCTGAATGTCCTTGACTGCTGAAGTGTTCCCCGACTGGGAGGGAACACTCCTGCCTGGCGATTGTTGCGCGGTGTCCGTTCATACGTTGTCTCAGTGTCTGCATGGTCTCGCTGATGTACCATGCCGCGGTGCATTCTTTCCTGCAACGTATGAGGTAGACAACGTTGGCCGAGTCACATGAGTATGTACCATGTACCTGGTGGGTAGTGTCCTCACGTGTGATGATGGTATCTGTGTTGATGATCTGGCATGTCTTGCAGAGGTTGCCGTGGCAGGGTTGTGTGGTGTCGTGGTCGCTGTTATCCTGAAAGCTGGGTAATTTGCTGCGAACGATGGTACTTCTGAGGTTAGGCGGCTGTTTGAAGGCAAGTAGTGGAGGCGTGGGGATGGCCTTAGCGAGGTGTTCGTCGTCATCGATGACATGTTGGAGGCTGCGAAGAACATGGCGTAGTTTCTCCGCTCCGGGGAAGTACTGGACGACGTAGGGTACCCTGTTGGTTGTGTCCCGTGTTTGCCTTCTGAGGAGGTCTATGCGATTTTTCGCTGTGGCCCGTCGGAACTGTCGATCGATGAGTCGAGCGTCATATCCCGTTCTTATGAGGGCGTTTTTCAGCGTCCGTAGGTGTCCATCGCGTTCCTCCTCGTCTGAGCAGATCCTGTGTATTCGCAGGGCTTGTCCATAGGGGATGGCTTCTTTAACATGGTTAGGGTGGAAGCTGGAGAAGTGGAGCATCGTGAGGTTGTCCGTGGGCTTGCGGTAGAGTGAAGTGCTGAGGTGTCCGTCTTTGATGGAAATTCGTGTGTCCAGGAATGAAACCGATTCTGAGGAGTAGTCCATGGTGAGTTTGATGGTAGGATGGAACTTGTTGATGTTATCGTGTAGTCTTTTCAGTGATCCTTCGCCATGGGTCCAAAGGAAGAAAATGTCGTCGATGTATCTGGTGTACAGCGTTGGCTGGAGGTCCTGTGCAGCGAAGAAGTCTTGCTCGAACTTGTGCATGAAGATGTTGGTGTATTGGGGTGCGAATTTGGTCCCCATGGCTGTTCCGTGTGTTTGGGTAAAAAAATGGTCGTCGAAGGTGAAGACATTGTGGTCAAGGATGGCGCGGATGAGTTGTAGGATGGCGTCTGGAGATTGGCTGTTGTTGGTGTGGAGTACTGAGGCTGTCGCAGCGATGCCGTCATCGTGGGGGATACTGGTGTAGAGTGCCGATACGTCCATCGTGGCGAGGAGTGTTCCTGGTTCAACTGGTCCGTGGGTGCTGAGTTTCTGTAAGAAGTCTGTAGTGTCGCGACAGAAGCTGGGGGTTCCCTGTACGATGGGTTTCAGAATGCCCTCGACGTATCCAGAGAGGTTCTCACACAGGGTTCCGTTACCTGATACGATAGGACGTCCGGGTATGTTGGCTTTGTGTATCTTTGGGAGGCAGTAGAAGTCTCCCACGCGGGGAGTATGTGGGATGAGAGCGCGTAGGATGTTTTGAAGGTCTGGATCGAAGGTCTTGATCAGTCTATTGAGTTGGCGGGTGTGTTCTTTGGTCGGATCTGCGGGTAGCTGTCTGTAGTGTTCCTGGTTGTCCAGTTGTCGGTATGCTTCTTTACAAGAGTCCGTTCTGTTCTGTATGACGATGGCTCCTCCTTTGTCCGCTGGTTTGATGACGATGTTGCGGTTGGTCTTGAGAGCGTGGATGGCGTTGCGTTGTGCTCGGGTGACATTCTGGACTGTCTTGAGTGCGGCTGATGAATCTGGCGTTGATGCATCTCCTGACAGCTTGAGCATACATGTCAAGCTTGGGGCAGCGACCCTCCGGAGGGGTCCAGTTTGACTCTTTTTTCTTCGGTTGCTGCACTGCGAGTCCCTCTGTCTGCTGTTCTGGATCATTGATTGTCTCATTGGGTTTGTTGCTGACATCTTGGGATTTGTGGAAGTATTCCCGGAGCCTCATTCTCCTGATGAATTCCTCTGTGTCTGCCGCGAGACCGATGGGGTCCATTTTGGTGGTGGGGCAGAACTTGAGCCCTAGGGCGAGAACTTCGATTTCGTCTGGTTGGAGGGTATGGTCGGACAAGTTGACGATGGACTTCCCTGTGGTTGCAGCCGTGGTACCGGGGGAGGCTTGGTTGCTGCTGGTGGTTACGCCGAGTTTCTCAAGCTTCCTGTTCTTGATGCGCATGTAGGCAGCGTAGTTCCGTTGCCTCGTCTGTTTGGCGGTGTCTCGTAGCTGGTCTGCTGTGTCCTGAGCACAGGCTGAGAGCATGGACTCTATCTTGGTTTCGAGGTTGTGGCGTTTGCTGTAGAGCTGGTGTACGAGATGGTTGAGGAGTGTGCGAGAGGTACGACGGCAGAGTCTCTCAGCGTAGTCTGTGTTGTATGTCGACTTGAGTGGGTTCGTGATCTGTAGTCCTTTCGGGATCTTGTCTGCTTTCTTGCATCTCTGTAGATACTTGATGTCGGTGTCGATATGCGCGATCTTCTTGCGATTCTCTCCACTTTGAGCCTGCAGTTTGTGGTGTCGATAGTGGTCATGATGCGGAGATGCTGGTGTTGGACTGGGGTGGACAAAACGGAGAAGTCGCACAACACCAGGTTATAGTCCAACAGTTTTATTTGAAATCACAAGCTTTCGGAGCTATCGATTGCTTTGGCGATTCTGTATCTCTTTACTTCACCTGAGGAAGGGGCGATCGATAGCTCCGAAAGCTTGTGATTTCAAATAAAACTGTTCGACTATAACCTGGTGTTGTGCAACTTCTCAATTTTGTCCACCCCAGTCCAACACCGGCATCTCCGCATCATGTACTCTATCAAAACCTCTCATTATCTTGAAAACCTCTATTAGGTTACCACTTAGTCTTCTCTGTTCTAAGGCGATTTTTTTTCCTGCCAAATTGGCCTGAGTTTTTAATTTTTTTTTGCCTCTCCCAGATCATCACGTGGTTTCGGGTGGGTGGAGTGCATTTGTTGTGATACACAAGATATCGCAATTGTGGGGGACAGGCCCGATGGACTAGATGGTCTTTACTTGTCCGCCATTGTTCGTAAGAACAGTCCTAACTTTTCTAACCCCTCCTCATAACTGAAGTCCATCATCTCTGGTAACATTCTGGTAAACCTCCTCTCTACCTTTTCTAAGGCCTTGACATCTTTCCTAAAAAGTGTGGTGCCTAGAATGGTCTACAATTCTCCAACGGAGGCCTAACCAGTGATTTATAAAGTTCTAGCATGATCTCATTGCTTTTATTTTACGTTTACGATAATATGTTCATGATAAATCCAAGTTCCACTGCACACAGTCCAATTCCTGTTTTAGTGTGTCACAAGACCTACATTCAGAACTTTTTTGGAGCCGTCAACTTTTGAAGGGAATTTTGCCCATATTCAATGTTTAAAAATTTGTATAGTCTTACAACTAGAATCATCACTAATGGGATTAACTTGCCTTGAAGGCATCGCATAGGAAATACATATTGCATTATGACAGATTAAGAATAAATTTATATGTATTGGTGTGGTGATCCCTGAAACAAAAATGTTGCAAATCAATACAGGCTGGATACGAGACATTCAGTTCCTGTTATCAGAGAGATCAACTGAAAGGATAAACAGCCCTGCCATTATCAAAGATTTCTGACATTGCGACAAGCTGTTGCCTGAGGTATCACTATTCAATTTGGACAGCATGGAACATAATAAGTTAGTCTACAAGAAGTGTCAGATATTTCAAGCTATTAATAACCTGTGATCTGAGATATTTGAGACATGCAGCCATCTTTTGCCTGGGTCTCCATATATTCCAAAAGAAGCTGTACTCTATATCTCTGCACGTTTTCAAAAATCAGTATCACACTTGCCAGAGGTAGGCTAGATTAAGTTTACAGTAAATAAAATAGCCCAGGCTGGTCAAACCATCAAAAAAGGAACCTTGTGGGTCAATTAATCATATCCAACCCTTTAAGTGAAGAAGGCAGAGAGACCGGTCAACATTGTGAACTTGGAAGATTCAAGAATCCAGTTAATCTCTGCCATGATTATACTCTCCTGTGCCCAGATCTTGTGAACATAGCTGAACATGAGAACAAACAGGATCTGAAAGTACTTGCAATGAAAACTCTGTTCACACACCTGGATCAGATTCCTGAAAAGCAGATTCAATCCAAGGTAGTCAGCAAATTGGGCTTCTTGTTTGGCTAACAGAATTAGACAGATTGTTGAAAATGTAACCTTGTTCAAATGCTAGGAAGATAGCTGGGCACTGGGAAGGTGGCATCAGTCATTGTAAAGGAAACATTACTAGATATTCCAATGAAGGAAATGCCTCCTCTTCATCTCCTCCTCCCTCGTAAGCAAAGTGTCCCAATGATTTGATTAAGATTCCCAAAAACATGGGATAAATCAAGCAATGAGAGAGCAGGTTGACAACCAAAGCACAACTTGAGTTCACTGACACGAGGAATGATGATAGAGATGTCAAAGAGGAATTTAAATTTGATTGATAGTTTGCAAGATTGTGTCAACATGTGGACTCTATTGAGGTCAGGTCCTCTGATATAATTAGTGCCAATTACTGTTCGAAAATTGATTCAAGGCAGACACTGGTATTGCACAGCTTTATGAATGCATCTCAAAATAACTATACAACCCAACCCACTTCTCAAGATCCCACTCCCTTCTCAATGTGGCCAACTAGCACAGAATAATGGAGAATGCTTTATAGACCACTCCAAGAGCAAACTTACCTGGTGCTGAAGCTGCACTAAGAAAGGACAAAAAAGCAAGAGTTTCCATTCATATAGCATCTTCCACATCCTCTCACTGCCTCAAAGCCAAGAAATGACTTTCAAAGTGTTGTTACATATGCAAATACAGCAACCAATTTTCACACAAATTCCCACAAACAGTAAATGAGATAAATGACTAATTCATCTGCTTTTATAGTACTTGTTGAGGCACGGCTATTGGCTAAAATACCAGGAGAACTCAGTGCTCTTCTTCAAATAGTGCCTCATCCACCTGAACAAAGATGTGGCACAACAGAAAACGCTGGAAAAACTCAGGCCAGGCAACATCTGTGGAGAGAGAAACAGAGTTAACATTTCAGGTCGAAACCCTTCGTCAGAACTGAGAAAAGAGCAGGAAATGAAACAGATAAAAATGCAAGGGGGAGGCTGGGGGGAGGGGGGGAATAACTATGGTAAGTAGAGACATGAAGAGATGCTCAAGGCAAGACGAGATGGTAATGGGACAGGTTAAGAAACAAAAGGTGAAGTGTGAAATGCTGGCAGAATGAGAGACAGCTGCCTGTAGGGGGAGAGAGAGAGAAAAAAAGGAAAAAGGCACGAACCAAAAGGGTGGATAAAATGTATAGTTATCCTCCCCCCTCCGACCAGCATTTTTATGTTTCATTTCCTGCTCTTTTCTCAGTTCTGACGAAGGGTTTCGACCCGAAACGTTAACTCTGTTTCTCTCTCCACGGATGTTGCCTGGCCTGCTGAGTTTTTCCAGCATTTTCTGTTGTTGTTTCAATTTTCCAGCATCCGCAGTATTTTGCTATCGTAAAGATGTGGCACCTTGGTTTCATGCCTCAACTGAAAGACCACACCTCCAAAAATGCAGTCCTCCCTCAGTACTACAAGGAAGTGTCAGCTTACCTTGTCATCAATTTCTAACTTCTAGGTAAGAGTACCACTAAGTGAGCCAAACTAAAACTTAATAGTTTTGAATTGGAACTCAATATATTTTGAAAAGTTTAGAATTGTTTCCCCAGCAGAATGGAATTGTAAAGGGACGGCAATATAAATGAGTCTATTTTTACTAAAAGTTACATGAGCTTTGCCATTGTACATCAGCAGGCAAAGATAAAGGTCAAGGACCACAGAACTACATAAGTTTACAGTACAGAATGCAGGCACTCAGTTCATTGTGTCTATGCTTAATCTTTGCCAGAGCAATCTAATCCCACTGTCGTGATCTATCCCCATAGCACTGTATAATCACATGCTTCAAATGTTTATCCAGATTTCTCTTAAAAGACATAACAATCACTATCTCAACTACTCCCTGTGGCAAAGCATTCTATTACTGATTCTCCAACCAGAGGAAATACTTTCTGATTCATAAAATCGTCATAATTTTGAAAACTTCTCTTAAATCTCTGTGAGCCGTCTCTACTATGGTTGAAGTTATCCCAATATCTCAAGTCTCCTCAAAACTATAGTTTCTCATCCCTATCTTCCTGGTGAATTTATACAGTACACGCTAGGGCTTCAATGTGCTGTCTAAAACTGCACAGCGTACTCTCCAGCAGGGGTCCTCAACCGGGTACCGCTGACCCCTGTTGAAAACTCCTGGCCTCCAGAACATGTTTTGAACAGCCCACTGACCTCCCCAGCAAGTATCCAAAGCAAGTATCACTTTAGTCCCTGGCCCGACAGGATCTGAGGAACCAGAAACTGCCGCTTGGCCCCAGAGACTCACGGTCAACGCTCTGCTGGGTTGTCAAGCAGACGGTGCCCAGTCTCAGCGGGCGCGCTCCACTTATTAGTTACGGACACGAGGAAAACTGAGAGTTGTTACTGCCTGTCAACACCATCAGTCTCATCAACACTATCAGCTCCAGCGACACTTTACCAAACTCAGCGACAGTCTACTAACTTAAGCAGAACTCCACCAACCTCAGATACAGTCTCAACTTCAGCACCGTCAACAAGTTTCACATTAAGTTAGTGAAACAAAAATAAATATACGTTTAATTGTATAATTAATTTTTATACAGAAAAAAATAATTCTGCTGTATTACAGTGGGTCCTTGGATTTTTTAGAACACAAGAGGGGACCTCTGAAGCAAAAAGGTTGAGAACCCACACGACAACGGCACAACCAGCCCAGTCGATCCTGCAAAGTCCTCCTCACAAACATCTGGGACTTGTGTCAAAATTGGGAGAGCTGTCCCACAGACTAGTTGAGCAACAGGCCTGACAGTCATACACACAGAATCATACCTTTCAGTCAATGTTCCAGACTCCTCTATCACCATCCCTGGGTATGTCCTGTCCCACCGGCAGGACAGACCCACCAGAGGTGGCGGCACAGTGGTATACAGTCAGGAGGGAGTGGCCCTGGGAGTCCTCAACATTCACTCCAGACCCCATGAAGTCTCAGTGCTTCAGGTCAAGCATGGGCAAGGAAACCTCCTGCTGATTACCACCTACCGCTCTCCCTCAGCTGAGGAATCAGTACTCCTGCCATGTTGAACACCACTTGGAAGAAGCACTGAGAGTAGCAAGGGCACAGAATGTACTCTGGATGGGGGACTACTGACAGAGCCCTTAAGGACATAGCTTCCAGACTGGGCCTGCGGCAGGTGGTGAGAGAACCAACACGAGGGGAAAAGCTGACCTGACCTCGCCCTCACCAATCTACCTGTCGCCGATGCATCTGTCCAAGACAGCATTGGTAGCAGTGACCACTGCACAGTCCTTGTGGAGACAAAGATCCGCCTTCACACTGAAGGCACCCTCAATCATGTTGTGTGGCACTGTCACTGTGCTAAATGGGATAGATTCAGAACAGATCTAGCAGCTCAAAACTGGTCATCCACGAGCACTGTGAGCCATCAGCAGCAGCAGTATTGTACTCCACCACAATCTGTAACCTAATGGCCCGGCATATCCCTCACTATCATCAAGCTGGGCACCAAACCTGCTTAAATGAGGAGTGCAGAAGAGCGTGCCAGGAGCAGCACCAGGCGTACCTAAAAATGAGTTACCAACCTGGGGAAGCTGCAACACAGGATGACATGCATGCTAAACAGTAAAATCAGCATGCTATAGACAAGAGCTAAGCGATCCCACAATCAACGGATCAGGTCAAAGTTCTGCAGTCCAGCTACATCCAGTCGTGAATGGTGGTGGACAATTAAACAACTAATGGGAAGAGGAGGAGGCTTCATGAATATCCCCATCCTCAATGATGGTGGAGCCCAGCACGCGAGTGCAAATGATAAGGCTTAAGCGTTTGCAACCATCTTCAGCAAGAAGTGCCGAGTGGATGATCCATATCGGCCTCCTCCTGACTTCCTCACCATCACAGAAGCCAGTCTTCAGCTAATTTGATTCACTCCACGTGATAGCAAGAAACAGCTGAGTGCACTGGATACAGCGAAGGCTATGGGCCCCGACAACATCCCGGCTGTCGTGCTGAAGAGGTGCGCTCTAGAACTAGCCGCGCCTCTAGCCAAGCTGTTCCAGGACAGCTACAACACTGGCCTCTACCTGACAATGTGAAAAACTGCCCAGGTATGTCCTATCCACAAAAAGCAGGACAAATCCAATCGGCTAATTACCACCCTATCAGTCAACTCTCAATCAGCAAAGTGATGGAAGGGGTCGTTGACAGTGCTGTCAAGTGGCACTTACTGACCAATAACCTGCTCACTAATGCTCAGTTTGGGTTCCGCCAGGACCACTTGGCTCCAGACCTCATTACAGCCTTGGTCCAAACATGGACAAAAGAGCTGAATTCCAGAGGTGAGGTGACAGTGATTGCACTTGACATCAAGGCAGCATTTGACCGAGTGTGGCATCAAGGAGGCCGAGTAAAATTGAAGTTAATGGGAATCAGGGGGAAAATTCTCCACTGGTTGGAGTCGTACCGTACACAAAGGAAGATGGTTGTGGTTATTGGAGGTCAATCATTTCAGCCCCAGGACGTCACTGCAGGAGTTCCTCAGGGCAGTGTCCTAGGCCCAACCATCTTCAGCTGCTTCATCAATGACCTTCCCTCCATCATAAGGTCAGAAGTGGGGATGTTCGCTGATGATTGCACAGTGTTCAGTTCCATTTGCAACTCCCCAGATAATGAAGCAGTGCATGCCCGCATGCAGCAAGACCTAGATGATTTAGGCTTAGGCTGATAAGTGACAGATAACATTTGCGCCAAAGAAGTGCCAGGCAATGACTATCTCCAACAAGAGCGAGTCGAACCAGCGCCCCTTGACATTCAACAGCATTACCATCACCGAATCCCCCACCATCGACATCCTGGGGGGTCACCATTGACCAGAAACTTAACTGGACCAGCCACATAAATACTGCGGCTACAAGAGCAGGTCAGAAGCTGGGTATTCTGTGGCGAGTGTCGCACCTCCTGACTCCCCAAAGCCTTTCCATCATCTACAAGGCACAAGTCAGGCATGTGATGGATACTCTCCACTTGCCTGGATGAGTACAGCTCGAACAACACTCAAGAAGCTCGACACCATCCAGGACAAAGCAGCCCACTTGATGGGCACTCCATCCACCACCTTAAACATTCACTCCCTCCACCACTGGCGCACCATGGCTACAGTGTGTGCCATCTACAAGATGCACTGCAGCAACTCGCCAAGGCTTCTTTGACAGCACCTCCCAAACCCGCAACCACTACCACCTCAAAAGACAAGGGCAGCAGATGCATGGGAACACCATCACCTGCAAGTTCCCCTCCAAGTCACACACCATCCTGTCTTAGAAATATATTGCCGTTCCTTCATCATTGCTGGGTCAAAATCCTGGAACTCTCTTTCTAACAGCACTGTGGGAGTACCTTCACCACATGGACTGCAGCGGTTCAAGGAGGCGGCTCACCACCACCTTCTCAAGGGCAATTAAGGATGGGCAATAAATGCTGGATTTGCCAGCGACGCCCACATCCCAGAAACAAATAAAAAAGACCCTGCTCTACAGAACATACGACAGCAATGGCTACTGGCATTCAGTACAGATATTAAAGCCAGGCGGAAAAACTGAGAGAGCAAGCTAACCAAGAAACCATTGTAATGAGTTTCATAACATTTTATATCACAGGAAAGTCTTTATATTTTTTTCTGCACATGCCATTTTCTTTGCTGGTCGGTTTAAATTAGATTCACTGCTCAAAACTGTTTGGTTGGACATACAACAAAGATTCAAAGAATGGAAACTGCTAACACTCTTAAGAGGAGCCCTCCGAGCTGCTGGCATTTTCTTCGTCTATATGTTTGATTATATTTTTGATTCCTCGATAAAATTTAAGAGTACCAGAGGCATATATATCAGATCATCAGCCCTTCTGAGACCACTGCAAGGAAGGCTGGAGGCTCCATGGGGGATTTGAGAAGCATTCCACACAAGATTATTATTAAGAATATAAGCCAAGGGTTTTTATTATTTTCTGTAATAAATTAATAGTTCTGTAAAAAGTGCAAACTGTTATATTGTCTTTGCCACTGTTTATGCTTTTAGTAAATCTGTCTTGTACTTTACAGCCAAACCACCATCTGACACAGCATTACATGTCTCTGCTTTCTCAAGTCCATAAGGGCAAAATTAGATTTATTATTGAAGATTTTGATCAATTGAATAGGGAGAGACTATTTCTACTAGCTGGTGAGTCAGTGACAAGGGGTCATCAATTTAAAGTTGTCACTGAGAGTGAGGAGAAAGGATAGGAGACATTTCTGTACACAGAGGATTGCTGGAGCATGGAATGCTTTGCTATGAGAAGGGGTTACAGAAAAGACCATTTCATCTATTAAGGGAAAATTGGACAAATATTTGAAGCAGAGCTATGGGAAAAGTGTGGGGCAGTGGGAATACCTTTGGGAGACTCCAGCACAGAGACAGCACAGAGACGATGGGCCAAAGGGCCTCCTTCTGCACTGTAAATCTCTATGGTTCTAAGAACATAAGAATTAGGAGCAGGAGTAGGCCGTATGGCCCTTCGAGCCTGCTCCACCATTCAATAAGATCATAGCTGATCTTCGACCTCAACTCCACTTTCCCGCCCAATCTCCATAGCCCTTGATTCCCCTACGAGTCCAAAAATCGATCTATCTTAGCCTTAAATATATTAAATGACTCAGCATCCGCAGCCTTTTCGGACAGAGAATTCCCAAGATTCACAACCCTCTAAGTGAAGAAATTCCTCCTCATCTCATTCTTAAATGGCCCATCCCTTATCTTGAGACCATGCCACCTAGTTCTAGACTCTCCAGCCAGGGAAAACAACCTCTCAACATCTACCCTGTCAATCCCCCTCAGAATCTTATATGTTTCAATGAGATCACCTCTCATTCTTCTAAATTCCAGAGAGGAAAGGCCCAATCTACTCAATCTTTCCTCATTAGGACAACACTCATCCCAGGGATCAATCGAGTGAACCTTTGTTGCACCGCCTCTAAGGCATCTATGTCCTTTCTCAGATAAGGAGACCAAAACTGTGCACAGTACTCCAGGTGTGGTCTCAGCAAAGCCCTGCACAATTGTAGTGAGACTTTCTGACTCTTGTACTCCAACCCTCTTACAATAAAGGCCAACATGCCATTTGCCTTTCTAATTGGTTGCTGTACCTGCATGCTAACTTTGTTTCCTGTACAAGAACACCTAAATCTCTCTGAACACCAACATTTAATAGTTTCTCACCATTTAAAAAATATTCTGTTTTTCTATTCTTCCTACCAAAGTGAATAACCTCACATTTCCCCACATTATACTCCATCTGCCACCTTATTGCCCACTCACTTAACTTGTCTATATCCTTTTGCAGGCTCTTTGTGTCCTCCTCACAGCTTACTTTCCCACCTAACTTTGTATCAGCAAACTTGGATACATTACCCTCTGTCCCTTCATCCAAGTCATTAATATAGATTGCAAATAGCTGAGGCCCAAGCACTGATCCTTGCGGCACCCCACTTGTTACAGCCTGCCAACCTGAAAATGATCCATTTATCCCTACTCTCTGTTTTCTGTCTGTTCACCAATCCTCTGTCCATGCTGATATATTACTCCCAACCCCATGAGCCCTTAAGCAACCTTTTGTGTGGCACCTGAACGAATGCCTTTTGGAAATAACGGTCATAAGAGGGCTTGTGTTGCATCTAGTAAACTAAATAAGTTTAAGTGCTTCTGTTCAACTCCTGGGCTCACTATTACCAAGAATGGGGTATATAAAGGTTCACTCCAGTTCTTAGACACTGATCCTGAAAAAAATATGTAAATAAAAACTCGAACAGGAAGACCAGAACTGAAACATTTGCTAAGCATGCACCACCCAAGGCAAAAATATTTCTGCAAACATTTTACACCTTAAAAATAAGCTAACACTAACAAAATGAAGATCAAGTGGAAGCTTATTTGTGAGCAGAATCAACAGATGAAAAAGAACTGAAGATATAGCTCAGAAAAGCACATTTATATGGGGAAGGGATGAGGACCTGATATCAGTATGGGACAATGCAATTGAAGAAAAATCTCTGGTATTTCCTTTCCCCTACCCAACAGGAGGACATGAATTTCTTATTTTATAATGGAGCTGAACAAATAAGGAACTATGGCCCAGAATTTGCTGCAGCAGGGCATCTTGCAGTGTTCCCTGTTTGTTAGATTATTTTACTTACTCTTCAGCTTGAAAAAACATTTGCGCCACTCATTGCTGGTAGTGCGAACTGGTAACCGAGCAGCAAGGTCAATGGGCATCTGGGAACTTGGTGAATGAGGGGACTAACAGTCCATCTCTTTACCAATGAGATTTAAAGATAAAGAAACAAAAAAAATCATAGAATGCTTACAACACAGAAGAGGCCATTCGGCCCGTTGAGCCCGTGCCGTTTCTCTGCAAGAGCACTTCAGCTCGTCTACCGCCCTTTCAGGCATTGCATTCTACTTGCTGCGTAAACATTTTTTCCTCATGTCACCTTTGGTTCTTCTGCCATTCACCTTAAATCTGTGTCCTCTGGTTTTTTTTTTTTTTATTCGTTCATGGGATGTAGGCATCACTGGCAAGGCCAGCATTTATTGCCTATTCCTAATTGCCCTTGGTTCTCAACCCTTCTGCCAATGGGAACAGTTTCTCTCTATCTACTCTGTCCAGACCCCTCATGATTTTGAACACCTCTATCAAATCTCCTCTTAACCTTCACTGTTCGAAGGAGAACAACCCCAGCTTCTCCAGCCTATCCACGTAACTGAAGCCCCTCATCCCTGGAACCATTCTCGTAAATCTTTTCTGCATCCTCTCTAAGGCCTTCACATCCTTCCTAAAGTGCGGTCCCCAGAATTGGACACAATACTCCAGTTGAGGCCGAACCAGTGTTTTATAAAGGTTCATCATAACTTCCTTGCTTTTGTACTCTATGCCTCGATTTATGTGTTTATATTCTGTGAACTTTTGTAGATTCACTCATTGTAACTTTACCTGACGAAGGGGCGATAGCGCCGAAAGCTTGTAATTTTAAATAGATCTGTTGGACTATAACCTGGTGTTGTGCGACTTCTCATTTCTATTTATGAAGCCCAGGATCCCGTATGCTTTTTTAACCACTTTCTCAACCTGCCCTGCCACCTTCAACGATTTGTGCACATATACCCCCAGGTCTCTTTGTTCATGCACCCCCTTTAGAATTGTACCCTTTAGTTTAGATTGCCTCTCCACGTTGTTCCTACCAAAATGTATCACTTTGCACTTTTCTGCGTTAAATTTCATCTGCCACGTGTCCACCCATTCCACCAGCCTGTCTATGTCCTCTTGAAGTCTATCACTATCCTCCTCACTGTTCACTATACTTCCAAGTTTTGTGTCCTCTGCAAATTTTGAAGTTGTGTCCTGTACACCCAAATAGGGTGAATGAGAGAAATTCAATACAGAAAGAGAAATAAAGAGGGAAGAAAGATTGGATTCAGAGAGAGAGAGAGAGAGAGAGAGAGAGAAAGGAACGCAAGAAAAAAATTTTAACATTAAAATTTTACAAACCTCTAAGGAACAATTTACAGCCTGCAGGAGCGAGACTTCACAGTTTTAATTGTCCCTTTCTGGACCAGAGAAGTTGAGTGGCATTGCAGGAACATAAATCTGGTCATTAAATACCAGTCCTAACTTTCTGCGGCAGTTCTTCAAACTGATGGGGAGGTGGATGGCGAGCTCCTGTTTCCATGAGGCTAACGGCGGAACAGCTCAAATCGTCCAGCAATTTGCAACTCACGCCGTATCTCTTCCTCACCAGAAATTGCTGGGTTATTTACACACTAATGATGGCTTGCGCATTAAACTCGCCATTGTGTTCCTGGTAAATTCTGGATCAACGTGATCATGGCAAGATGATAGTTTTTCATACACCCGTTACTATCTTCTCCCAAATTCAAAATTGTATGCAAAATATTACTAAGAACAAATTTGCAGTTACATAGCACCATTTACAACCTCAGGACATCCTAAAGCATTTCAGTCAATTAAGTACTTTTCAAGTGTCATCACTGTTAGGTTGCACAACACGGCAGCCAATTTCTGCACAGCAAGATCCCATAAATAGCAAACAGATAAATGACCAGCTAATTTGTTGCTGCTGGTGGAGGAATAAATATAGGTCAGGACCCCAAGAGAACTCCCCTACTTCAAATAGTGCCATCGGATCTTTTACATCCACCTGAGGGGGCAGACGGGGTCTCAGTTTAATGTCTCATCCTAACTACACCTCCAACAGTACAGCAGTCACTCAGTACTGCACTTAAGTGTCAGTCTCTGGACTGGGGCTTGAACCCACAATATTCTGCCTCAGAGGTGAGTGAGCTATCACTGAGCGGAGGCCAACAATGTACACCATATCTGTCAGCAAACCAACACGTGTAACTGGATATTTGATGAAACAAGGTTATTTATAAACTATAATTACGAGAAGTCCCTTCATTAAAAAAATCTAATGTTGGAATTTTAGGAGGAAAAAAATCAGATGAATAATTCTAAAATGAATTAAAATGCACTCAAAGAAGTTGCCACTGCAGAGGTTAAAAAAAACTCTCGAAGAAGGAAATTCCATTTTGTGACTGAACATTGTTGAAAATGGATCTAAAAGTAGCACACATTAATATTTTTTCAAATTAAATCTAAAATCATAATTCTTCTTCAGAACTCCAATATCAATTTTTTTTTAAAGTTTTTGAACATTTTTTCAGTTCTTGAAATCTGGTCAAATTAATTATTGAGGTAACAAGATATTCATAGATACACAGGCAAACTGACTGAGACAATGGCCTGGATTTTGCATTGAGAATAACGATGAGGCTATCAGCGCTCAGAGTTATTATGGAGTAAATCGGACAGCAAGATCCAGAGTACGCACATGCGCAGTGAAACGCGGAAATCCGGAATTTGCAGATGTGTCCTTACATGTAATGGATGGTCTCACAAGACACACGTAATAGGATTTCAACTGCATTTTCAATTCCAATTAGCCAGGATCCTTCTCTCCACCCACCATCAGCTCTACCAGCAATATTACAACAACTACATGCATTTACATAGCACTTCTAATGTAGTAAAACGTCCCAAGGTGATTCACAGGAGTGTAATGAGACAAAAATTGGCACCAAAGCCAAAGAACGAAAGAGACATTAGGCCAGGTGACCAAACACTTGGTCAAAAAAAAAATCTTATAAAAGGAGCATCTATTAAGAGATGGGCAGAGTTTTAGGGAGGGAATTCCAGAGTTTAGGGCCTAAATGTTTAAAGGCAGCTGCCAATGGTGGGGTGAAGGAAGTGGGGGGGATACACAAGAGGCCAGAGTTGGCGGAACAGAGAGTTCTCAGAGGGTTGTAGGGCTAAAGTAGGTTTCAGAGATAGGGAGGGGAAGAGTCCATGGACGGATTTGAACACGGGGACAAGAATTTTAAAAGTGAGGCATTGGTGAACCAGAAGCCAATGTAGGGCAGCAAGCGCAGGGTTGATGGGTGAACGGCATTTGATGTGAGTTAGGATACGGGCAGCGGAGTTTTGGGTGAGCTCAAGTTTATGGAAGAATACATGGAGGAGATTTGTGGGAGGGTCAATTAGTCAGAGAGGCTATCCGAAGTTAAACAAACTACAAGTTATTCTACAAATCAGGCTTTACATATATTAAACAGCTTTAGAAAGCCATTAAATGCTTGGGTGTCCCAATGCCTGAGAAATATTCAAATGAGTGCAATGAAAAGTAGAAAGAGAGTGTTGAGGCATCCTGCTTCAGTGCAGTCTGGACATGGAAAATAGGATGAAAATTAAACTTCTGATAAAAGGAGGCCAGCTGTTTTAAAAATGTTTTAAATATATTGGATTGGTAGGGACTGCTCTTGGCCAATGCACAGCATTCAATTTTTTAAAACATTATGAAAGCAACATACAACTTCGAGACCTGTAAATGGGGCTTGGATGTTTCCAAGTGATTCATACTTGTTTTAGAAAGGTAGTCTATATTTTTTCCACTATTTAAAATTGTACCACATTTAAGGCACAAAAAGTTTTGATCATCACTATCTGGCCATCTATTATAGTCATAGTTTAGGTCTTTATAAATAGGAAGACATAAATAACTAAAACTTTACTTCTCTGGTGTACAAATTTCACACCTATTTAGCAATCAGAAAAATAAAGTACAAGATAACATGTCACATGTGTATTCTGATCCCACGGTGAAAAAAACTCCCTCATAATTGTGTAAGGAACAGGAAAGAAAGAGTTCCCCAAATGGCCTGCTGTATAAATGCAAAACCTAGGTGATATTAACAACTTGCATTTATATAGTATTGCCTTTAACGTAGTAAAATGTCCCAAGACGCTACACAGGAGGATTATCAAATAAAATCTGACACTGAGCCACACAAGGAGATATTAGGACAGGTGACCAAAAGCTTGGTCAAAGAGGTAGGTGTCTAAGGAGCGTCTTAAAAGGAGGACAGAAAGGTTTAGGGAGGGAATTCCAGAGCTTAGGGCCTAGGCAGCTGAAGGCACAACCACCAATGATGGATCAATGATAATCATGGATGCACAAGATAACAGAATTGGGGGAAAGCAGAGATCTCGGAGGGATGCACAGCTGGAGGAGGTTACAGAGATAGGGAGGGGTAAAGCCATGGAGGGAATTGAAAACAAGGATGAGAGTTTTAAAATTGAGGCGCTGCCAGACCAGGAGCCAATGTAGTGCAGTAAGCACAGGGGTGATGGGTGAACAGGACTTGGTAGAAGTTAGGACACAGGCAGCAGAATTTTGGAGGGTGCAAGATGGGAGGTCAGTCAGGAATAGTCAAGTCTGGAGGTAACAAAGGCATGGATAAGGGTTTCAACAGACGAGCGGAAGCAGGGGCGAAGACGAGCAACATTACGGGGTTGGAAGTAGGCGGTCATGTTGATGGAGGCTATCTGTTCAGAAACTCAGCTCAGGGTTAAATAGGACACCAAGGTTGCTAACAGTCTGGTTTAGTCTCAGACAGTGGCCAGGGTTAGGGGCAGAGATGGTGGCGAAGGAACAGAGTTTGTGGCGAAGACTGAAGACAATGGCTTCAATCTTTCCAATATTTAATCAGAGAAAATTTCTGCTCATCAGACAAGCAGTGAGACAAATCAGAGGCAGTGGAGGGGTCGAGAGAGGTGGTGGTGAGGTAGAGCTGGGTGTCGTTAGCGTACATGTGGAAACTGATGATTGTGAAGAGAAAAAGATTGGTGAAGTCAAGCATAGGTCCCTTGCAGTCAGAATCAGGGGAATTTATAATGAGGAACAAAGAAATGGCAGACCAATTAAATACATACTTTGGTTCTGTCTTCATAAAAGGAGGACACAAATAACCTCCCAGAGATGTCGGGAACATAGGGTCTAATGAGAGGGAAGAACTGAATGAAATCAGTATTTGTAGGGAAATGGTGTTAGGGAAATTAACGGGATTGAAGGCCGATAAATCCCCAGGGCCTGATAATCTACATCCTAGGGTACTTAAGGAAGTGGCCCTAGAAATAGTAGATGCATTGCTGGTCATCTTCCAAAATTCTACAGACTCTGGAACAGTTCCCATGGATTGGAGGGTAGCTAATGTAACCCCACTATTTAAAAAAGGTGGGAGAGAGAAAACGGGGAATTATAGACCGGTAAAGCTGACATCGGTAGTCGGGAAAATGCTGGAGTCCATTATAAAAGATCTAATAGCAGAGCACTTGGAAAACAGTGACAGGATCGGACAAAGTCAACATGGATTTACAAAAGGTAAATCATGCTTGACTAATCTACTGGAATTTTTTGAGGATGTAACTGGTAGAATAGATAAGGGAGAACCAGTGGATGTGGTGTATTTGGACTTTCAGAAGGCTTTCGATAAGGTCCCGCATAAGAGATTAGCGTGCAAAGTTAAAGCACATGGGATTGGGGGTAAGGTACTGACTTGGATAGAGAACTGGTTGGCAGACAGGAAGCAAAGAGTTGGAATAAACGGGTCTTTTTCCGAGTGGCAGGCAGTGACTAGTGGGGTACCGCAGGGATCAGTACCAGGACCCCAGTTATTCACAATATATATTAACGATCTAGACGAGGGAACTAGATGTAATATCTCCAAGTTTGCAGACGACACAAAGCTGGGTGGGTGGGCGTGCATGTTGTGAGGATGCAGAGAAACTCCAGTATGATTTGGACAAGTTGGGTGATTACTGCATCTGCCATGCATCTGCCCATAATGTGGATAAATGCGAGGTTATCCACTTTGGTGGCAAAAACAGGAAGGCAGATTATCTGAACGGCAATAGATTGGGAAAAGGGGAAGTGCAACAAGACCTGGGTGTCCTTGTGCACCAGTCGCTGAAGGTAAGCATGCAGGTGCAGCAGGCGGTTCAGAAGGCAAATGGTATGTTGGCCTTCATAGCGAGAGGATTCGAGTACAGGAGCAAGGATGTCTTATTGCAGTTGTACAGGGCCTTGGTGAGACCACACCTTGAGTATTGTGTGCAGTTTTGGTCGCCTTATCGGAGGAAGGATGTTCTTGCCATGGAGGGAGTGCAGCGAAGATTCACCAGACTGATACCTGGGATGGCAGGAATGACGTATGAAGAGAGATTGGGTCGATTAGGCTTATATTCGCTAGAGTTTAGAAGAATGAAAGGGGATCTCATTGAAACTTATAAAATTCTGACAGGACTAGACAGACTTGATGCAGGAAGGATGTTCCCGATGGCGGGGGAGTCCAGAACCAGGGGTCACAGTCTAAGGATAAGGGGTAAGCCATTTCAGACTGAGATGAGGAGGAATTTCTTCAGCCAGAGAGTGGTGAACCTGTGGAATTCTCTGCCACAGAAGGCAGTTGAGGCCAATTCATTAAATATATTCAAGAATGAGTTAGATATATTTCTTAAGGCTAAAGGGATCAAGGGATATGGGGAGAAAGCAGGGACAGGGTACTGAATTTGGATGATCAGCCATGATCTCATTAAATGGCAGAACAGGCTCAAGGGGCTGAATGGCCAACTCCTGCTCCTATCTTCTATGTTTCTATGTTTCCAGATTATGTCGCCGAGGGGCAACACGTAAATGAAAAATAGGAGGGGGGCTAAGGATCGATCCTTGGGAGACTCCAGAGGCAACGGTGTGGGAGCAGGAAGAGAAGCCAATAAACTAAGTAGGTGAGACTTGATCCCTGGTAAGTGTTTACTTGGCTGATCTCAGACAGGTGTCAACTGAGCATTGTAACCAACCCAAGTGTCTGAGCTGGAGGGCAGGAAGCTTTAAAAAAAACACTAGGCTTCCCATCCCAATTATGATCCAGCGACAACTACTAGAAAGGTGAGCTTGTGTGAAAATTGCATCGGGTTTGGCTGGGCCTCTTCCCCAACCACCACCCCACTTCAACTGTCTCGGCTCACAAGTCAATAATGGACTCGAGCAAGGTTCAAGACGTCCGTCCACCACTGCTCATAAAGTCCCACTGCCATCACACCACCCCCAACATGAATCACTTGCCTTTCAGAAAGGAGAAAAATTGGTGGGGGGGATAGGACTGGGGGAAATTGGAAAACACCGTTTAAAAAATTTACTGCAATTGTAAAATATAAAAGTTCTTAGAGTAAAGGAAAATGGTCAGGCCCAGGATGTCCTGAACTGCAAAACATCAAAATCACCACCAGGAAGTTGTTTGGTCAAACAAAATATGACTGCAGAACAGCTTAGCATGGAGGGGCCCACAGTGAAGAAACAACTGAAGGGGACATTCAATTATGAATTCCGTTTGTCCAAACTGACTAGTATTCCCAGATTTTCAATATTACATTTAAGGTACAGTTGTTTGAAGTTCAAATTATCCTCGGTTCTAAGAAACAATTACTAAACTACAAACAACTGAAAAACCAGAATCCTTTCATCATGCAACTAACCTACCTTTCACTTTTTCTACAAAAAAAGCAACTATTCCAAAACTTACCAACTTTGCTGGTTTTGACAGTTCCAAAGATCAGGCGACAATAAATTAACAATTTTTAGATCATAGTGAATAGATAATTGTGGGGAAATCTTACAGTCATGTACAACAGTCATTTTAAGCAGAGTTTGAAAGTACTTGGAAAAGATCCATGTAGATATGAATACAGAATAAATTTCATGTTTTGCAGTATGCTTTTGGGAAGCGGCAAAGAAAAAAAGTCTAAAATCTTTCAAATATGGATGTCCCATTAATAATTAATTTCCATAAACAAGAACAATTAATAACAAATCCACAACAGTACTTGCTTCATACAGTTACCCATTAAACCAAGCTAGAAAGTACTTGAAATAACAGAAAATGCTGGAAACACTCAGCAGGCCAGGCAGCATCCGTGGAGAGAGAAACAGAGTTAACGTTTCAGGTCTGTGACCCTTCGTCAGAACTGGAAAAAGTTAGGGATGTAACAGGTTTTAAGCAGGTGCAGAGGCAGGGAAAGGGGGTGGGGGGGGGGGGCGGTAGGGGAGGAAGGAACTAAAGGGACGGTCAGTGCTAGAATGGTAAATTCCGGGACTGGTCGCTTGTCACTTTAATTCTCCGCTCCACTCCGACCTCTCTGTCCTCGGCCTCTTACATTGTTCCAATGAAGTTCAATGTAAGCTCGAGGAACACCACCTCATCTTTCGATTAGGCACTTTACAGCCTTCTGGACTCAACATTGAGTTTAACAATTTCAGACAATAACCCCTGACCCCAATTTTTCAGGTGGCAGCGGTTGATGATTCTGCCATCCCCATTTGCAACATTTAATTTCTCTTGCCTTCCATTCTAGCACAGACCGTCCCTTCCTCCCCTCCCCACCACCTTTCCCTGCCTCTGCACCTGCTTAAAACCTGTTACATCCCTAACTTTTTATGGTTCTGACGAAGGGTTAACTCTGTTTCTCTCTCCACGGATGCTGCCTGGCCTGCTCAGTGTTTCCAGCATTTTCTGTTGTTATTTCAGATTTCCAGCATCCGTAGTATTTTGCTATTGTAGAAAGTACTTGTATGGTTTTCAACTGCGGACAGGCTCAGGTTTAGCTGTGACACTTCGAAGGTCAAATAGCCTGCCAACACTCACTGTCCTGGTCCACACAGAAAGAATGGATAGAAACCAATGCAATTCATTAACAAGTGCTCTACCCTGGCTCAAAGTTTTCCTGAATACCATTTTGGAAATGAAGCTGAATGACTAGGTTTGTGTCATTCCCTTGATGACACTCCTATGCTTCAATTGAGTTTTTTAAATCTTCCGTTGGTGTGGAGTTGGGAGGTTTTTTTTAAACAAATGTGACTCTACATTATTTATTAGTAATTGGCTGTTTAGTGATTCCCTTCTTAGTTTTAGTTTTACAATTCTGCATAAGTTTTTCAACCATGACTACATGGAACTTAAATTTGTTCCAGAATTAGCCACATCCTCAAATCAGCTCCTCAATATCCCTAACTTGTCTGTATGCACCGACTGTTTTTCTCCTCTCAACTCTCCTTTAGGGCACAATCAAGTACCCCATTTGCAACGATCATGAAAGACTGAACTGGCTGGGGATCTTTTCTCGAAAAGAGAAGACAGAGGTGACTGATTAGAAGTCTATAAAATTATGAAGGGGTTAAATAGGGTAGACGGAGAAGATGTTTCCACTTGTGGGGAGTTCAAAACTAGGGCTCATATATGTAATATAGTCAATAATAAATCTAATAAGGAATTCAGGAAAAACTTCTTTACTCAGAGAGTAGTGAGAATGTGAACACATGACCACATGGAGTGGTTGAGGTGAATAACAGATGCATTTAAGGAGAAGCTAGTACACAAGGGAGAAAGGAATAGAAGGATATGTTGATAGGGTGAGATGAAGAGCATAAATACCAGCATAAACCTGTTAGACCAAATGGCCTGTTTCTGTGCTGTAAATTCTATGTAATTCTCTAGTTTTACCCATGTTTGAATATGCAATCTATGTTGTTGCAGGATGTATTTTTTCCTGTCTTGCTTCCCTACTATGGTCCCCATCTTCACACCCTCAAGTTTGAATGTATTTGGCACACAACTGGCTTAGTCATCAATCTCCAGATCTGGCTTTGCCACGTCACAAAATGGCATCATAACTGCAGATGAGGAAGGCCATTCAGCTCATCTTTTCGTAAAGACCCTAAAGTCCCCCCTTTACAGCATCCAACTGGAAGCTAGTTTAGGTTTTCGGCATTGCTATCCCATCTGGAAATCCACTCCATGTATTGATCACTCTTTGTACAAGGAAGAACTTCTTGAAATTTGCCTTTTACAAGTTTGAACCAGAGACCCTTGGCCTGCTGTTGCAATTTAGTTTGAAGCAATTTTCCAGATTTACTTTTTCCATATTGTTAACTAGTTAGTTCGAGAGCTCCTACCAGCCCCATAACCTCTATACCGAGAAGGACAAGAGCTGCAATGTCGTGGGAACAACATTCTCCTCCCCGCCACCCACTGGCACTTAGTCAAACTCTTGAAATTCCCTGACATCATAGTGGAAGCATCATGACGACAGTAACTGCAACAGTTTAAGATGCTGGCTAACCATTATCAAGGGCAACTCGGGATGGGCAATAAATGCAGCCTTGCAAGCATTGCCCACATCCTATGAACAAATTTAAAAACTATTTGATGTACCTCTGAAAAGATCAGCTCTCAGGTGCCTCTGTACAAGTCTGTGCATCCCAAATTTCTCCAGTCGTTCCTCAGCATCTCTTACATTTGGGATCAGCCTCATGGCTCTTCTCAACATTACATCCAATGCTTGATACAGTTTTATGATTCCCACTGTCTTAGAACACAAGAAATAGGAGCCTGAGTAGGCCGTATGTACCCCTCGAGCCTGCTCCGCCATTCAATAAGATCATGGATGAACTTGTACATCAACTCCACCTTCCTGCCCTATACCCATATCCCTTGAATCCCTTAGTGCCTAAAAATCTATCAATCACTCAGTCTTGAATATACTGATCGACTGAGCATCCACAGCCCTCTGAGTTAGAAAATTCTAAAGATTCACAACCCACTGAGTGAAGAAATTTCTCCTCAACTCAGTCCTAAATGGCCGACCCCTTATCCAGAGACTATGATCCCGAGTTCTACACTCTCCAGCCAGTGCAAACTGCCTCTCAGCATCTACCCTGTCAATCCCCCTCAGAATCTTATATGTTTCAATGAGATCACCTCTCATTCTTCTAAATTCCAGAGAGTATAGGCCCATTCTACACAATCTCCTCTCATAGGACAACCCTCTCATCACAGGAATCAAACTGGTGAACGTTCGCTGCACTGCCTCCAAGCGAAGTGTATTCTTCCTTAGGAAAGGAGACCAAAACTGTACACAGCACTCCAGGTGTGGTCTCACCAAAGCCCTACATAATTGCAGCAAAACTTCCTTACTCTTGTCCTCCAACCACCTTGCAATAAATGCTACATACCATTTGCCTTCATTGCTTGCTGTACCTGCATGTTAACTTTGTGATTCATGTACAAGGACACCTAAATCCCTCTGAATATCAACATTTATTAGTCTCTCACCTTTTAAAAAAAAATTCTGTTTTTCCATTCTTCCTACCAAAGTGGATAATTTCACACTTCCCCAAATTATACTCCACCTGCCACCTTCTTGCCCAATTACGTAACCTGCTTATATTCATTTGCAGACACTTTGTGTTCCCCTCACAGCTTAGATTTCCACCTAGCTTTGTATTGTCAGCAAACTTGGATATATAACACTCAGTCCCTTCATCGAAGCACTGATCCTTGTGGTACTCCACTAGTTACTGCCTGCCATCCTGAAAATGACCAGTTTATTCCTACTCTGTTTTCTGTCAGTTAACCAATCCTCAATCCATGCTAATATATTACCCCCAACCCAATCTTGTGTGGCACCTTGTTAGTTATTTAATTCAGCATTCCACTGACACTGTTAATTGCTGTTCTGCATTTGTTGGAGTCTCGCAAGTCTCTTTTAATTTCACCCTCAGTGAAGTCATCTGTGGGCATGGGTCAGCTTTCACACATGTTGCTGAGACCCTGCCCTATCAATTCAGCACTTATCTCAATCAAGTCTTGGATGAGTGACAAGCTCCTCCAACTCAAAAGCAGGAAGACCAAAACAATCATTTTTAGCCCCCACCACAAACTCTGCTCCATTATGACCGATTCCAAACCCTCCTGGTCACTCCCAAACCAAACGGTGCATAAATTGGCATTTTATTTAATCTATGGTAACTTTTAGAATCATAGAATAGTACAGCACAGAAGGCCATTCAGCCCATCGAGTCTGCGCCGGCTCCCTCGAAGAGCAATCCAGTTAGTCCCACTCCCCCACTCTTTCCCTATATCACTTCAATTTTTTTCCTCTTTCAAGTATTTATCCAATTCCCTATTGAGGGCTACTACTGAATCTGTATCCACCACCCTATCCGGTCGTGCTTTCCAAATCCTAACCCCTCGTTGCGTAAAATAGATTTTCTTCATGTCGCCTCTGATTCTTTTGCCAATCACCTTAAATCTGTGCCCTCTCGTTATTGACTCTTCAGCCACTGGAAACAGTTTCTCTTTATTCACTCTATCTAAACTCCTCATGATTTTAAACACCTCTATCAAATCTCCTCTTAGCCTTCTCTGCTCCAAGGAGAACAACCCCAGCTTCTCTACCCTGGAACCATTCTAGTAAATCTCTTCTGTACCCTGTCCAAAGCCTTCACATCCTTCCTATAGTGCAGTGTCCAGAATTGAACACAATACACCAGCTGTGGCCAAACTAGTGTTTTATAGGAAACTCTTTGGTATCCGTCACCGACGGGACCGGCGTGGTGCCAGTTGATCGAAAGTTCCGGATAACGGAGAGTTATATCTACCGAGGCTATTTTTAACATAAAAAAATCAAGAAATGTGCAGTATACAGTATTTGGTTACTCACCTACAGAATGTTGTGTTAAATGGATGGTGGAAGATGCTTGATTAAGTACAGTACTGCCAGTTGAGGGTAATCCATAACTCTTTAATTACTTAACAGTAAGTGAGACTCCCGGCAGCGCGGGAGAATCAGACTCCTGTTACTGCAGTGTTCGGACTTCCGACAGCGCCCGGAGGCCGAGTAGTGGCACTTTGGAGAACTACCCCCACTGACTAACTCGGCGTTCGCGGGAGACTCGGACTCGGCAACATTGCCGGTTATTTGAGAGGAGTTTTCGGAGTATGATTTTTGCCGGTTAAGAGAGAATTCCGGATATTTAGGTGCCGGTTAAACAAGAGTTTCCTGTATATAGGTTTAGCATAACTTCCTGGCTTTTGTGCTCTCTGCCTCTATTTTTAAAATTGAGAGGTCGCACAACACCAGGTTATAGTCCAACAGTTTTATTTGAAATCACAAGCTTTCGGAACTATCGCTCCTTCCTCAGGTGAAGTAACTTGGTATCCAATTTACTTCACCTGAGGAAGGAGCGATAGTTCCGAAAGCTTGTGATTTCAAATAAAACTGTTGGACTATAACCTGGTGTTGTGCGACCTCTCAATTTTGTCCACCCCAGTCCAACACCGGCATCTCCGCATCATGACCTCTATTTTTAAAGCCAAGGATCCCATATGCTTTATTAACTGCTTTGTTAACCTGTCCTGCCACCTTCAAGATTTGTGCACAAGCACCCCAGGTCTCTGTTCTTGCACCCCCTTTAAAACTGTACCATCTAGTGTGTATGGTCCCTCCTCATTCTTCCTTCCACCAGCTTGTCTATGTCTTCTTCACGTCTATTACTATCTTCCTCACTGTTTACTACACTTGCAAGTTTCATGTCATCTGCAAATTTTGAAATTGTGCTCTGCACCCCCAAGTCCAAGTCATTAATGTACATCAAAAACAGCAGTGGTCCGAAAAATGAACCCTGGGGAACATCACTGTATACCTCCCTCCAGTCTGAAAAACTGCCATTCACTTTAACTCGGTTTTCTATCCCTTAGCCAATTTTGAATCCATGCTGCTGCTGCCCCTTTTATCCCATGGGCTTGAATTTTGCCAACAAGCCTAGTATGTGGTACTTTATCAAATGCCTTTTGAACAACATCAACTGCACTGCCCTCATCCACCCTCTGTTACCACATCAAAAAACCCAATCAAGTTAGTCAAACACGATTTGCCCTTAATAAATCCATGCTGGCTCTCCTCCTCTTTCTCATCCAGTATCGCAGCAACCTCTCGATTACCACAGCTTTGGCAAAGTCCTCTTCCTTGGTAAACACCCATGCAAAGTACTCATTTAGTACCTCAGCCATGCCTTCTGCCTCCACCAATAGTTCTCCATTTTGGTCCCTAATCGACCCCACCGCTCCTGACAACCCTTTTACTGTTAATGTGCCTATAGAGGAACTCTGGATTCCCTTTTTGTGAGCTGCCAATCTATTCTCGTACTGACTCTTTGACCCTCGTTTCCTATTTCACTTCTTCTCTGTACTTTTTATATTCAGCCTGATTCTCCCTTGTATTATCAAGCCGACATCTGTCATATGCCCCCATTTTCTGCTTTATCCTGCTCTCCAACTCCTTCGTCTTCCAGGGAGCTCTGGCTTTGGTTGCCCACCCTTTCCCCCTTGTAGGAATGTACCTAGACTGTACCTGAACTATCTCCTCTTTAAAGGCTGCCCATTGTTCCATTTACATTTCTGCCTGCCAGTCTTTGACTCCAATTTACCCAGGCAAGATCTCTCCTCAATTTGCTTTAATTAGCCCTCCTCCAGTTAAGTATTTTTAGTGTCAGCTGTGGCTCAGCAGGTAGCACACTCACCCCTGAGTCACAAGGTTGTGGGTTCAAGTCCCACTCCAAGGACTTGAGCACATAAAGCTAGGCTGACACTCCAGTGCAGTGCTGAGGGAGTGCTGCACTGTCTGAGGTGCCATCTTTCGGATGAGACATTAAACCGAGGCCCCGTCTGCTCACTCAGGTGGACGTAAAAGATCCCATGGCACTATTTTGAAGAAGAGCAGGGGAGTTAGCCCTGGTGTCCTGGCCAATATTTCTCCCTCAACCAACATAACAAAAACAGATTATCTGGGCATTTTCACATTGCTGTTTGTGGGAGCTTGCTGTGCGCAAATTGCTGCCGCATTTCCCACATTACAACAGTGATTCTACTTCAAAAGTACTTCATTGGCTGTAAAGCGCTTTGAGATGTGGTCGTGAAAGGCGCTATATCAATGCAAGTCTTTCTTTTATTCTAGATTGCTCCTTGCCCTTCTCCATAACGAATCTAAACCTTATAATACTGTGATCACTATTCCAGAGATGCTCTCAAACTGTGACATTCTCCACTTGACCCACTTCATTCCCCAAGGTCGAGATCCATCAATGCCTTCTTCCTCATTGGGCAGGAAACACAGCGATCAAGAAAATTCTCCTGAACACACTTCAGAAATTCACCCCTACTCTGCCCTTAACACAATCACTGCCCCATTCAATATTAGGGTAGTTAGAGTCTCTCATCATCGCTACTCTATAGTTCTTGCATCTCTCAGTAATTTATTTGCAAATCTGATCCTCTACCTCCATCCCACTATTTGGTGGCCTATAAAATACACCAAGTAGTGTAATAGCTCCTTTATTGTTTCTCAACTCCAACCAAATAGATTCTGCCTTTGATCCCTCAAGGCCATGCTCTCTTTCTAGCACTAATATTTTCCTTAATCAAAACTGCTACCCCTTCTTTTTTTCCTTCCCTATCTTTCCTGAATAACTTATACCCTGGAATATTAAGCATCCAATCCTCCCCTTGTGTGAGCCAGGTCTCAGTTATCGTCACTACATATTTCCAGGCGGCTATTTGCACCTGCAGCTCACCGATCTTATTAATCACACTTTGTGCATTTACACACACGCACTCCAAACCTAACTTAGATCTCTTTGTATTTTCTATGATACACCTCATTCTGCATTCTGCATTATTTCTAACTATAACTGTCTCTCCCAGTCCTCTGTGCACCTGGTTTCTACTTTTTTATACTACATCCTGATGTAGAACCCATTGGCGAATTAGTTTAAACCCACCCCACAGCACTCGTTAACTGCCCACAAGGATGTTGCTCCCAGCTCTCTTCAGGTGCAACCCATCCATCTTGAACAGGTCCCTTCTGCCACAGAACTAGTCCCGATGTCCCAGGAATCCAATGCCCTCCCTCCTGCACCACGTCTCTAACCACACATTAACCTGCCATATCTTCCTATTTCTACTCTCTCTAGCGCATGGCACTGGGAGTAACCTAGAGATTACCACCATTGAGGTCCTGCTTTTAAATTTGCTCTCCAGCTCCTTAAACTTGGATTGCAGGACCTCAACCCGCTTCCTCCCCATGTCATTGGTTCCGACATGGACCATGACTTCTGGCTCTTCATCTTCCTCTCCCGCCCCCCCCCCCCCCCCACACACAGAAGGTTCTGCACCCTCTGTGATCTCCCTTACACTCGCACCAGGGTGGCAACATTACATATGGGTCTCACGTCGACGGTAGCAGAACTGCCCGTCTGTCCCCAACTATCGAATCCCCAATTACTACTGCATTTCTACACTTTGATGTAGTCCCCTGTGCAGTCCTTTGCCTCACGGTGCCAGGCTCAGGACTGCACTCCTTTGATGTGTCGTTACCCTCACTGTTCAATGGTCAATATCGATTTGAGTGTGTCACACGATTCCTGCCTCTTCCTACCCACTTGCCATTCTAAACTCTATCTGGCTGTGTGGTAACTACATCCTGGAACCTGCAATCCAGGACACACTCAGCCACCCATATGCTCTGCAGTGAATCCAGCTGCCTCTCATATTCAGAAACCCTCAACGTGAGTTTGAGCAGCTGGAGGCACTTCCTGCAAACATGGGCCTCCGGGACATATGAAGCATCCTCAAGTTCCCACATGGCACAGGAATTGCAGGCTATGGGTCATAGCTGTCCCTCCATTCTAATTAGAAACTTAAAATAAACTCCTTAGACACGAGGTGATTTATATAATTGCTGTTAACTAGGTATAAACTACACTGCAGTTTTCCTATTCGCACCTCAAAGCAAACGAGCCAAAGAGTAAATTATTTACTCAAGCTGAACAAGAACCACTGAGATACAAAATACAAAGAACCTAAATATTAGATCCTCGGGTCCTTCTTTTGAGTTTGACGTGAGAAACCGCCTTCCTCCTCTCCACCAAATTACTACTATCAAATTCTCAGCTTCAACGCTGTTTGCGATCTACTCCGATTGCGAATTTACCCAGCTCTGCCTCCAAACCCCACAAAACCTGAGCAGCCAACATCACTGACTTCCATCTCTGAAACATTGCCTGCCTCTGCCCTATGCCTCTGAAACACTTTTACATGCCTTCATCCTATCAAGACTCCCATCTTCCAAAAAACTCAAACATGTCCAAAATTCTCTCAAGTAGGTAACGAAGAGAGTGGACAAGGGTAATGTAGTAGATGTAATATATCGAGATTTCCAAAAAGCCACATAATAGATTAATGAAGATGATCAGAGCATGCAGAGTCAGGGGACAATTAGCAGAATGGATAGCTAGCTGGCTGAAAGACAAAGCAGTTAGCAGGGGTAAAGGGTAGCTATTCAGAGTGGCAGAAACAGGATGTGGGTTCCCATAGGGATCAGTACTGGGACCACCGTTGTTCACAATTTATATTAAAAACACAATTTCTAAATTTGCGGATAACACCAAATTGGGAGGGATAGTCAACAATGAGGAAGGAGGACTGCAACAAATTACAGGAAGACATGAATAAACTTGCAGAATGGACATATAATTGGCAAATGAATTTCAACAGAGCTAAGTGTGAGGTATTACATTTTGCTAAGAAAAATAAGGAGGTCTCATATTACTTGGAAAATAAGTGGGGTAGAGGAGCAAAGGGATCTGGGAATACAAATACACGAATCACTACAAGTTGCGACACAGGTCCAAAAGGCCATAACAAAAGCAAACCAAGCACAAGGGTTTATTTCTTGAGGGCGAGAATTGAAAAGCAGGTAAGTTATGCGAAACTTGTATCGAACCTTGGTTAGACAACACTTGGAGTACTGTGTATAGTTCTGGTCACCATATTATTAAAAGGATGTTGAGGCACTGGAGAGGGTGCAAAAAAAGAGTTGCAAGGATGATACCAGAAATGCGAGGTTATAACCAGCAGGAAAGGATGAACTGGCTGGGAGAAGGCTGAGGGGTGACCCAATAGAGGTCTTTAAAATTATGTAACATTTTGAAAGTCGATACAGAGAATGTTTCCAATTGTAGGGAAGAGCAAAACTAGAGGCCATCAATAGAAGATAGTCACCAAGAAATCAAATAGGGAATTCAGAAAAAACTTCACCCCCCAGAGAGTAGTGAGAATTTGGAACTCACTACCACAGGGAGTGATTGAGGCAAATAGTAGAGATGTATTTAAGGGGATGCTGTATAAGAGTATGAGAAAGGTGGCAACAGAGGGTTATGCTGATCAAGTTAGATGAGGAAAGATGGGAGGAGGCTCGAGTGGAGCATAAATGCCGGCATGGACTAGTTGGGCCAAATGGCCTGGCTCTATGCTGTATATTCTATGTGATTATCCTGCCCCACACCAAGTCCTGCTGACCAATCACCCCCTGCTATTGCTGACCTGCATCTGCTCCCAGTTCTCAATTAATTTCAAAATTCCCATTCTCATCTATAGATCCATCCATGACTTTATCCTGTCCTATCTCTGCAATCTCCTCCAGCAACCTTGGTCCAACTCTTCAGAGCTCTCTTCCTAAAGCTCTCCATCTGTCTTCCCACCTTTAGAAACCTTAAGATCCACCCCTTTGACTGAGCTTTTGGTCACCCTCCTAATCTTTTCCTTCCTGGCTCAGCATCAACTTTCCTTACCCTTTCCTTACCCCCCATCTGTGAAGCACCTCAGGACTTTTATATTGAAGACACTACATAAATTCAAGTTGTTGTTGCTGTTGCCTTGGAAAATTGAGAACAATTGCTAGATTTGTTAAATTCAATTGGTACTTCAGAGACTTGTCATAAGCTACTAAATTCAGAGGTTTAGATCATTCCTTTTTGAATTGCATTTATCTTAATAATTCAGAACACCACAACTTGCCTTTTCTCTGCTCTCGGCATCCTCCAACTTGCTTATAGCAGTATCCCCTGCTGGTTCCAACAGAGCAACAATCTCAATTGCCTCATCGCCAGTTCCTGGTAAACTTCCCACCCAGCTTACTGCCCAGAGTTTAAGCTCACCTCTTGCAAATCCCATTTTTCCCCCATCCACTGTCCTCACCAGTTTATCAACCACCAAACCACTGTGTCCTGAATGCCTCCCATTGCTAAGACTTTTCTGTCCACAAATCTATGTTGGATAGATCAACTTGATGTGCTGGACTGAGTGGAACTTGACAAATAGCCACTACTGCTTACACCTTAATCAAGCCATGGCACACAGCTTCACATACCATATGCCCCCGCTCCCAACCAAACTACCATGGCTCTCATCACTCGAGCCCACCGTAGCCTCTCTCCTTAATCCTAAAGAATTGTTTGCCTATTCAAGCAGCTCCTCTTCCTCCCCCAATTTTTCCTGCAGAGTTCTTGTCACCCACTGCACCTAAACTCCACTTACGCACCCTCCGCCAACGTCTCTGCCCTCCTATTTTCATTCAACCTTACCCTTCACGCCAACTCTCCCATCCATATCCATAATCTGCACCTCAACTAAGCTATCTCACAATGCTTTGTCATTTCAGAGGTCTCAAAGCCACTGATAAGGTGATCTTTGACCACTTCCTTGTTTCTCTCAGAATCCCTTCAGTCAAGCTTGTGCCCTGCTCACAGTCACAAGGTTAAACAATATTGAATGTGATGCCTTATCCCTCCTTATCTTACTTGACCTCACTGCTGCATTTGACAGTCAAGCACAATCGTCTTCTCCACTTCTCTCTTTCAGGGATCCTGAACATAAGAACACAAGACTACCCTTACTCCTCCCACACATGGTTCTCCTCCCATCCCTGCACAATCACTTCCAGAATTGCCCCAATGCCCTCACCTCTTCCTCATTTGTATGATACCATTCAGTGACATCATCCATTGGCACAAAGAATTGAACATCCAACGCATCAAATTTAAAATCCTCTTCCTCCTTTGCAAATCCCTTCAGGGCGCAGCATCATTCGATGTCCGCAACCTTCTCCAGCCTTACGTACTCTCCCACAGCCATCTACTCCTTTGAAGCTGGCTTTCTGTGCATTTCTTCCCACCCTATTCTACCAGTGATGGCAGAACGTTCAGTCATCTCAGTCCTGTTCTGTGACTCCAATCTAAAAACCCTCTGCTTTTCTCTGCCTTTAAAAGGCCTGATCAAAACCTCTCTTCATCCAAGTCCTGTCATTTCTGAACTCCCAAAGTCTTGCTATCCTGCCTTTTTTCCGTCTGAAGCACCTTAGAACAGTTCTATGTTAATGGTGCCATATAAATGCAAACTGTTGTTGAAATACTATCAATGCTAGATACATATAACAGAATAAATATGCTGCTACTCAATACAATAACATGTAACAATATTCTATGTACCAGAAGTTATGAAAGCCTGTTTGACTGAGATCACCAGTTTTTGTCAGTTTCCTCAGATATCTCAATTAACAATTTAGATTTAATTAAATTGAAAAGAGCAGCAAAGACGAAAATATTGAGTGGAATTCTAACACACCACTGGGTGCAAAAGCTCAAATTCTGTAATCTGTCACACAGACGCAACACTCCAGCATCTGCTGCTCCAAGAACATAAGCAGCCCCTCGAGCCTGTTCCGCCATTCAGTGAGATCATGGCCAATCTGTACCTCAACTCCATTTACCCACCTTTGTTCTATATCCCTTGATACAGTTACCTGACAAAAATCTATTGATCTCAGTCTAGGAAATTTCAATTGACCCAGCATCCATAGCCTTTTGGGGAACGAGTTCCAGATTTTCACTACCCTTCGTATGAAAAACTGCTTCCTCATTTAGCTCATAAATGGCCTAGCTCGAATTTCAAGACTGTCCCCTCTTGTTCTGGATTCCCCTACCAGAGGAAATAATCTGTATCTATCCAAAGGAATCTTTTAATCATTTTCAAGACCTCGATTAGATTATCCAGCAACCTTCTAAACTCAAGGGAATACAAATCAAATTTACGCAACCTGTCCTCATAATTTAACACTTTAAGCCCGGATATTATTCTGGTAAATCTACGCTGTACCCCTTACATGGACAATACATCTTTCCTTAAGTTCAGTGCCGAAAACTGAACACAGTACTCCCGATGGAGTCTGATCAAAGTTCTGTACAACTGAAGCATCACTTCCTCACTTTTATATTCTGCTTGAGATGAATCTCAACATTCCATTAGCTGTTTTGATTACTTTTTGTACTTGTGCACTAGCTTTTAGTGATACATGTACCTGGACACCCAAATCCCTTTGCTCCTGCACAGTTTCTAGTCTCTCACAATTAGGAAAGTATTTTGATTTGTCTTTCTCAGATCCAAAGTGGATGACCTCACACTTCCCCAATTTGAACTCCATCTGCTATTGTTTTGCCCACTCACTTAAATCTTTCTATGACCCTTTTTCACTTCCTCCTCCCATCCATACAACTTATTGTACCTCCTAACTTACCGTCATCTACAAACTTGGATATACAACTCTCAATTCCTTCATCCAAGTCATTAACATATATGGTTAAAAGCCGAGGCCCCAGTAGAGACCTCTGAAGAACACCACTTATCACATTCCGCCAATCAGTAAATGCCCTTTATTCCGACTCTCCTCCCTCCCAATTACCAACCCATGTCACAAGGTTACCTCCAATTCCATGCGCTCTCAATTTTGCTAATAATCTCGTGCGGAACCTTATCAACTGCATTCTACCAGTCCAAATACACACAATGCATAGACACTCTATCCATATCCACCATAGTACTGATCGCAAAAAATTTAACTAGATTAGTCAGACAGGACATTATAAATATTTTTTTTTAATCTAAAAATTGCCACATGTATATCTAATTCCCAAGTGCAATTTTGTCTGCTGCTCTCGATTTGCAGAATATTCATAGTCACTTATAGCAACAACTTGCAAGGTGAGGTGCCATGGGTATTATTGACCAAAACAAAGAGGCTGAAACACTAGGAACATTGATTTTCAGACATTTATCTCCTCCCCCATCCAAATATCAAAGTGTACAGATTATGCTGAATCCACTTTAAAAACTATCAAAAAGGAATGCAGCTTATTTCCTGATCTAAACTAAATTAGATAACACTTAATCCTGAATGTTAGGTCAACACTTCATGTTTTAAACACTTAAATGTCCTCACTTCAGAGCAAACAAGTTTCTATAAAAAAAATTGCATTTATATAGCATCTTCTTGCATTTAATGTCTCAAAATAGTTCACATACAATTCATTACTTTGAAGTGAGGAAATTTAATGTCGCCAAAGGAGGCACACACTATCTGATGAACAGCAAGATAAACAACCAATTAATCTGCATTTAATGGTGTTGATTGAGGAACGACTGTTTACCAAGACATCAGAAAAACTCCCCACTCATCAAATGGTTCCATGGGATCTGAACCACTAGAACGTGCAGATAGGACCTTCATTTAACATCTCAGTTGAACAGCACCTTCAACAATGCATCACTCCCTCACCACTGTACTCTCAGTTATGTGTTCAATTCCTGTACCAACACCAACTCACAAAGACAACAACTTGCATCGACAAAGCACCTTTTACACAGAAAAACAACTCAAGGGGCTTAAGAGATTTGTACTAAGACAAATAAATGGATGCCATGTCAAAGAAAGATATTCGCAGTGGTGACCAAAAGCTTGGTCAAAGGGATTGGTTTTAAGGAGGGTCTGAAAGAAAGACAGCAAGGTGGCGAGCCCATGGGGTTTAAGGAAGGAATTCGAGTGAGGCAGCTGAAGAAATGACCACCAATGGTGAATAGAGGAGGGAATGCATAAGAGGCCAGAGTCAGAGGAATGGAGCGTTTGGTGGAGGGGGTTGTTGGTTGCAGTGATAGGGAGCGGCAAGGCCCACAGTGATGTAAACATGAGGGTGAGCATTTTAAATTGGAGGCGTTGGAGGACCAGGAGCTAAGGTAGATCAACAATGACAGGAATGATGGGAGAGTGGGACTTGGTGCGCAATGGGATTGGGGCAGCAGAGTTTTGGATGAGCTGAAGCTTACGGACAACGGGCCAGCCAGTCGAGACTGGAGGTAACAAAAGCATGCATGAGGTTTTCAGCAGCAGATGGGCAGAAGTGGGCAGTGTTACGAAGGTGGAAATAGTCAGTCTTTGCAATGGATGGGATATAGGGTCAGAAACTCAGCTCAGGGTCAAATAGGAGGCGGCATAGGAGAAGTTTTTTAGGAGGAGGTTTTAAGGAAAAACAAAAAGTAAAATACTGCAGATGCTGGAAACCTGAAACAAAAACACAAAATGCTGGAAAGACTCAGCAAATCAGGCAACACCTGTGGAGAGAGAAACAGAGTTAACATTTCAGTTCTGTCGAAAGGTCATCGACCTGAAACGTTAACTCTGTTTCTCTCTACATAGATGCTGCCTGACCTGCTGAGTATTTCCAGCATTTTGTGTTTTTGTTTGAAGGAGGTATTGAGTCCTGAAGAAGATCCTGGAGTAGTGAGCAGTTTTAGCAAAGCAGAGTGAGGGCCCCCTATTCAACAAAAAAAACATCCTTGACCCCACTGTTCTTGGAAACTACTGCCCCAGCTCCAAACTCCCTTTCCTCTCCAAAGTCCTTGAACATCTTGCCATCCCCCAAATTGATGCCCATCTTTCCCAAAACAGCATTAATCAGGTTTCCGCCCCTGCCATAGCACTGTATCCCTAATCAGTGATAAATGACATTCCCATAACTATGACCATGGTGCATTTAACACCTCACCCTTTTCATCCTCTCTGCAGCCTTAGACACGGTCCACCATCCTCCTTCAATACCTCTCAGTTGGCCAACCCTGTGGGGCTGCCCTCACTGTTACATTTTTACCTACCCAACCGTAGCCAGAGCATCTCCAAAAATGGCTTCTCTTCACACCACTACATCATGACCTCTGCAGTCCCAGAAGGGTCTAGACTTGGCCCCTTCCTCTTACTCATTTACATGTTGTCCTTTAGTGGCATCATCCAAAGACATAGGGCAAGCTTCCGACGACAACCAGCTCCAATTTGCCACCATCTGCCTAGACCCCTTTACTGCCTCTTTGTTGTCAGACTGCTTGTAGAAACATCCAGTATTGGATGAGTCGCCATTTCCTCCAGTTAAACATTAGGAAGACATCTTGAGCCCCCTTGCCACAGATTCCAACCCCCTCCCCAGCCATTGTCTCAGGTTAAACCAGACTGTTTGAAACCTCAGTGCCCTATTTGACCACGAACTGATATTCCAAGTCCATATTCTGTCTATTGCAAAATCCGACGACTTCCAACAGCGCAACAATACCCACATCATCAGCATATCTGCTGCTGAAACCAGCATCTATACCTTTGTCACTGCCAGACTTGACTGGCTGGCCTCCTATTCTCCACCTTGCATAAACTTAAGCTCACCCACCACTCACTCACCACTCCTATCCTTGCTGATCTACATTGGCTCCTGCCCCCAAAACACCTCCAATTTAAATTCTCAGACTCATATCTCCACTGTAAAGCCCACCTCTTAGATCAAGCTTTTAGTGAGCACCACCCCCCGCCCCCCCCACCCCCACCCCCACCCCCCCCACTCGGGAACAACATCCATTTTTTCCCCTTGCACCTCAAATGCCTTGGGGTGTATTTTCTCTGTTAAAGAAGCCATATAAATGCAAGTTTTTGGTCATTGTAGATAAAGTTTAAGCAATCTAAAAGCTGTATTATAGGCACTTTATGTAGTTAAGTGGAGATAGAGGATAGAAAATAACTGGACCAGGACATGCAGATTTAATTCAGTACCCATTTTAAAGTGACATAAGACAGAATCTTCGATTTTATACAATAATTTATTAAACAGGAAATTTATAGCAACTTGACAAGCGGAGTTGGTTGGGCACAAGAGCTGGGAAACAAAAACAAGGCACTGCACAGCCACCACTACTTGGCAAATACAAATACAAATACAACATAAGTTTACAGAAGCAGTTTCTATTACAAATATGAACACGGTAATATAGAATGAGAAATGCTGACAACAAAGGCAAGTTGTTTTTTAGAAAACAAGCAGGATATGTCATCTTAATATGTTTAATATATTGTATATAAATAGTGTTTTCCATTAGTAAGTTAGCTTTCAAGTTTAAATGTTCCATCTACTTCCACCAATTGATATCAGTCCAGTACTATGTTCTGTATGAGAGGGGAATGTGGCAATGGTTTTACACTAAATTACGACACATTTCTCCACAACATTAATCTGTACTTATTACAAAATAAAACATACCCAACCCATTCGCAAACACTCTGCATTATAACTATTGGGGACACTAAGTCAATTCGACTTTCTCAACAGCTCCGTTAAATCTATTGCAAAAACGGCATCTTATTTTTAAAACACCATTAAACTTCTTAAAAAGCGGCAAAGATACAGTAGTTACTGTGCAAGCATCATATTCACTGTTACTCCAACACAGTGGCTTTACCGGTAATTTTTCGGTTAACTATTTAGTTCGTATGGTTAAAAACAAAACAATCAAGGTATGATAAGCAAATACTAAGTAGGGGATTCCTCGACATATTCTATACACAATATCAAATTGACTTTTTACTTTTCAAGTGAATAGTCCACCATCTGCTCAAATAAAAGACCAGCTGCACCGATAACCTGCTATAATAGACGATTCTGCGTCTCATCGAAATTATTAAGTTACAAGTAAAGACAAGCATAAAGTTGCAGGTTGTGACTGCAAATAAACAAGCAGCAGTCAATCGCCGTCAGGCCAAATAACTGATGTACTGCGGCACATCACAGGATACGAAACAGAGGCTGGGTCGGGCAAACAGACGAGAGTTATCCCTGTACGGTTACTGATCATTTCACCGATACGAGAGCTCTCTAGCTGTAGGTGCGCCGGGGTGGCCCCGCCGGGGCTGGGACGAGGAGGGCGATCCCTCGAATTAATCAGCCGGGCTTGTCTGCCGTTCTGCACACAGACCAAGGTTTGCCTACCTCGTCAGTAACAGTGTGAAGTGGAGAAATCGCGCCCCGGGAATGCTGAGTAACCGCAGATTAGACCCCGAACCGGAAACATTGATCAAGCCTCCCACCGCTGCACTTTTTAACTTTTAACACTCGCCCGTCGAGGACAACCGTTCCCAGACTTCACGCATGCGCGGATCGCGCAGGGCCTGCTGGGAGAGTTCCAGCTGGGTCGCACTCAAAACTGAGCATGCGCCTGGTCGATGGCGAATGCCAGTGCGCGTGCGCGAATGTCGTTGGGCTCCGTTGACTTGTAACGGGTCCCTAAGCGGCTCATATTTTCTTCCTCCTTTGGGTAATCTTGTCGCAAGTGCATCTCGCGAGCTGTTGTATTTGCAGACGAAAACGTGCAAAAAGCAGGACATAATAGTCAAACTATCGACTCCGCGTATTGTCTGCACAGCGCCACACCCCGCAACCTACGCACCGTGCTCTGGGCTGGGCTGCCGGGGTTGTGCTTTCTTCTGCCTTTGGCTTGTGGTTTGCACATGCGTCGTAGGGCCGAGAACCAAGTGGAAATCCTGTCGCGCGCCGCTGCCACGTGCTTTCACTCTGTCTTCTGATTGGTAGAGGGTGAATTGCCACCAAAATGGAGAAATGAGGATGATTTCTGACGAGGCTGTGGTTGCGAAGCGGGGCCCGAATTTAAGGCTTTAAAAAAAAAATTACCCAACACTTCGGCCAGTTCTTATTCTTTAACAATTTATGTTTGGACAGTATAAACTGGAAACAACAACTTGCATTTATACAGCGCTTTTAACGTCGTAGAACATCCCAAGGCGCTTCACAGGAACATAATCAGACGAAAATTGACAGTGAGCCAAATAATGAGATATTGGGGCAAGTGCCCAACGGCTTGGTCAAAGAGGTAGATTTTAAGGAGCGTCATAACGGTGGAGAGGCAGAGGTTTTGGAAGAGAATTCCAGAGTATAGGGCCTGGACAGCTGAAGGCACAGTCACCAATGGTGGGGCAAAGGAAGTGGGAGATGCGCAAGAGGCCAGAAACTAGTGATGCTAATCACTGTGGTTTCCTTGAGCTTGTTTGCTCGCCTTCAAGAGCAAGAGAGGAATTTCCCAGAACTTTTCCCTACATTGGACTCAGGTTTTATCTTGCTCAGGAGATTGTGCGTCTGACGTAGGAGTTGGGTTGCGATTGATGGTGTGTAGAGCTTGCATCATGTCAGAATGAGACCAGCTTGCTGGCCGAGCTAGGCTTTTTCTGTACTTTTTGTTACGAATGATGACTGACTTGCTGTGTATTTCCAGTGTTTACAATTTATTTATTGACTTGGGACTTGTTCAAGTAATAATATAAATAGGTATTAATATAACCAAGCCTTTAATCAAAAGCAAAGCTCAATAGATTGGAAACAAGCAATGTAGTGCCCATTTTTAAGAAAAAGGATAAAACTAGCTCAAATAATTGCAGGCCCATCAACGTTTGGTGAAATAATTCAATTGATTATCAGCAGCAAACACACCTGTATGAAAATAATCTAGCAAATAACAACCAACATGGATTTAAAAGAAAATTATGCCTGACTTTTTTGAGGAAGTTATGTGAGGGGATGGTGTGAACTATGATGTGGTGTTCCTACATTTGCAAGAAGCCTTTAATTAAATTCCTTTCAAAGGATTGAAACTGAAAACAGTGGGAATTGAAGGTAAAACCTGGATGTTGATAAGGAATTGGATGAAGGGGAGAACGCTGTTGGGTCAATGATATTAGGGTGGCAGTGGCATTAAACTTGGGAGAACAGCCAAGGATAAAATCTACAAAAAGAAAGAAAGACTTGCATTTATATAGCGCCTTTCACGACCACCGGACGTCTCAAAGCGCTTTACAGCCAATAAAGTACTTTCTGGAGTGCAGTCACTGTTGTAATGTAGGGAACGCGGCAGCCAATTTGCACACAGCAAGCTCCCACAAACAGCAATGTGATAATGACCAGATAATCTGTTTTTGTTATGTTGATTGAGAGATAAATATTGGCCAGGACACCGGGGATAACTCTCCTGCTGTTCTTCGAAATAGTGCCATGGGATCTTTCACCTGAGAGCAGATGGGGTCTCGGTTTAACGTCTCATCCGAAAGACGGACAAATGGGCAAATCTATACAGAGAACTCAAGGTATTATGTATTGCAAGAAAAGTGGGCATCATAAATATTCTAGGAATGGCGTAGAAATAGCTAAAGGAGATTGGAAAGGGATCTGGGAGTGTGAGTACATTTGACACTTAGCATGTCAATCACTGTGGAATAGTAATACACAAAACCTTGCAGTACTAAATTTTATTGCTCGTTCAGTTGAGTATACCACACATTGAGCACTGTGTTCCATTTTGATAACAAAGAAAACATTCAAACTACGGATGCAGTGCAGTGAAGAGCATCAAGACTGATCCCTGTCATCAAAGGTTAAATGACAAAGAATGACAGAGGGGGAAACAGGCTTTTTAGACCGAGAGGCGACCTTATAGACATGTACACGATATTCAGTGGCATGGATAAGGTAAATTAAGGTAGGCTGATGGTAGAGGTGTTGTCCTGCTCATTCATTGCCCTGTTCTCTGACTCTGGATTTTTGTGCAGTCTTCACCCCTGATCCACCATTCGTGGTAGAGCCTTGAGTATCCTGGATCCTCATGTCTGGAAAACCTTCCCTAAACCTCTCCATCTTTCTCTTAAAAACCTTTGAGAAATTCATCTCTTGGGCCAAGCTTTAAGTCACCCCTCCGAATCTCTGTCTTCCTGGCTTGGCATCTGTTTACATCTATCTGAGGAGCACCTTGGGACATTTTTTATATTAAAGATGCTATATAAGTTCAAGTTGTTGAATACGCTAAAACTGGTGAAAGGAGAATTTAGGACAAATGGCAAGAAGAACTTAACGCAGAGTGATCAAAACTTGGAATGGTGTTTTGGGCAGGGCTCTGGAGGCGAAAAACTTAGATCCATTCAAGATACAGTTGGAGAATATGATGGAAGAAATATTATTTCTTTTACACTTGGGATGAGCTAAAATGGACCAAATCTATATTTATATCTGGCTAACAAAAACATCAATATGCCTTAAATCTGTAATATTTTCTTTGTTCATAATTGTAGATGTTTAATTTAACATGAATAAAGTTGGTCCTCATTTAAACATACAATCATGAAAAGGGATGTCCAAATGAATTAGTTTTTTCATACATGCAGATAATAAAATTTGACACTAACAGTTGGATACTGTGGTGGGGAGAATAAAGGAGGAGGAAATGACAATCAAGCCCGATCATGTACACAACTAGTTAATAATCAGGTGTGGAACCCATGACCGTCCCTTGCCAGGGTGCTGAGACCAGATATAGTGCTACGACTGCCATTCTGCCTGAGACCAGCTAATTCACTAAGTCCAAGGACGAAATCTGTACAGCTCAACTGCTCACTGGAGTAGGAAAATGGTTGTTTAATAGTTCAGCTGTTGTTGTAGGCAATACATTTTTGTTTGCTAATGTCAGTTTCAGAGATATGCTTTGTTATAAGTCACTGATTATTTATTTTGTATTTTAGAACAAATAGCTATGTTTCTACTTCAACAACAAATATAACATTAAAGTTCAAAATTATTTAAAACAGAGACTATGGTGGCTCGGTAAGTTGAAAAATTCTTGTTTCACTTTTGGGATTTAGGATCAATCTATCCAAACTGATAGAATGATGTCTTCTCTGTTGAGTGTAGTGGTTCAGGGTGAAATGAGTATTGCAAGTTTCAGCTCAGTTTCTTATGGATGTAGGTCCATGTGTCAACTGTGGCTCAGTGGGTAGCACTCTCGCCTCTTGAGTCAGAAGGTTGTCGGTTCAAATTCCACTCCAGAGACTTGAGAACAAAAGTCTAGACTGACAGTCCAGGTCAGAACTGAGGGAGTGCTGCACTGTCTGATGTGCTGTCTTTCAGATAAGATGTTCCAAGAAGTCCCTGTCTGCCCTCTCAGGTGGACATAAAAGGTCCCATGGCACTGTTTTGAAGAAGAGCAGGGAAGTTATCCCCGGTGTCCCAGCCAACAGTTAGCCCTCAATCAACATCCCTAAAAGAGATTATCTGGTCATTATCACATTGCTGCTTGTGGGAGCTTGCTGTGTGAAATTTGGCTGCCGAGTTTCCTACATTACAACAGTGACTACACTTCAAAAGTACTTCATTAACTGTAAAGCGCTTTGGGACTTTAAAGGTGCTAAAAAATGCAAGTCTTTCCTGTTTTTCTTTCACAGTGCAAAACTGTCTATAATTCAGCATGAAATAATTGGCACTAAATTAGCAGCCTCACTCAAACAGCCCATAAATATGGCTAGTGCATAAAATAGAGGAATTCTCATTGATACAGCGGTGAGTCCCATTCACCCATCGCTGACCAACATTGGCTCCCGGTTGAGCAACACCTCCGTTTTAAAATTCTTATGCTTTATTTCAAATCCCTCCATTGCCTAGCCCCTCCCTATCTCCGTAACCTCCTCCAGCCCTACAACCCTCTGAGATATTTGCACTCCACCAATTCTGGCCCCGCTTTTAATTGCTCCACCATTGGCAGTCGTGCCTTCAGCTGCAGAGGCCCTAATCTCTGGAATTCCCTCCCTAAACCTCTCCACCTTCTACCTCTCTTTCTCCTTTAAGACGCTCCTTAAAACTTATCTGACCAAGTATCTTCTTATGTGGCTCGGTGTCAAATTTTATTTGATAATCCTCCTGTGAAGCGCCTTGGGACATTTTACTACATTAAAGGTGCTATATAAATGCAAGTTGTTGTTGGAGTGGCTAGAGGTTAAAGCGAGGAAGCCTTAACTTAGAACTAACCTGTATATACCAGATTGCGAGTTGCTGATACTGGATGTCAAAAGTTAGAAAGTGTTCCACTCAACTTTAGAAGAACTAAAAGAAACACCAAAATATGTAAGTTTTTAAATTAGGCCAGATCGTCAACTTGTCATTGGGCATTTTAGAGCAACTAGAGGTGGCTAAAACATAATTCATTTATACTAATTTATACTTTAATGTAGTTGATTCCAGATGAAAGCCTGTTGTGAAAATATACATCCAAGAATTATAAGTATTTTTGTGCATTCATCCTAAATATAAATTGGGCTTGAATCAGAGATAAAATGAAAAACTACAAATTCTGGGACGAGCACAAATGAATGGTCCTTCTCTTCAGATCCTGATTTATCTGCTGTACATTTCCAGCATTTTCTGTTTTTTATTTTATGTTCAAACTTGGTACATTAATCTGAAATCAACAACTGTAGGTTTAGCGTGCTCAAAAGCATAACACAGATTTTGAATTTCCTTGATTTCCAGTGAATGTTGCATTAATACTTCTACACAGTAGACTCTCGGGCATCAAATTTAATATTTAAATAATTTACAATTTCAGGAAAGCATTAGCAGCAGCATGATTTTTTTCTATGAGTCATTGGAACATATGCCAGGGATATATGGAACATGGTTCCAGGGATGAGGGACTTCAGTTCCGTGGATAGACTGGAGAAGCTGGGGTTGTTCTCCTGAGAGCAGAGAGGGTTGAGAGTAGATTTGATAGAGGTGTTCAAAATCATGAGGGGTCGAGACAGAGTAGATAGAGAGAAACTGTTCCCATTGGCGGAAGGGTCGAGAACCAGAGGACACAGATTTAAGGTCATTGGCAGAAGAACCAAAGGCGACATGAGGAAAAACTTTTTTTACGCAGCGAGTGGTTAGGATCTGGAATGCAATGCCTGAAAGGGTGGTGGAGGCAGATTCAATCGTGGCTTTCAAAAGGGAATTGGCTAAGTACCTGAAAGAAAAAAATTTGCAGGGCTACGGAGAAAAGGCGGAGGAGTGGGACTAGCTGAAGTGCTCTTGCAGAGAGCTGGCACGGGCTCAACAGGCTGAATGGCCTCCTGTGCTGTAACGGTTCTATGATTCTATGCCCACTCTTCATGTTTCACGATCTCTCTGCTCACCATATCACTTGTATTTTGGCAGAAAAATCTGATGAAAAAAAACCATTCAGGCAAGTAAAACTATAAGGGCAAGCGCTCAGAAAAGTTAATTTTGATTTCTGATTAGTTAAACGATAATTTTAATTTTTTGCAAAAAATTGGTAAAACAGAGCTAAAGTTAACAAACTACACAGGTATGATGAGCGGAATGGTATCCTTCTGTGCTGTAAATTCTATGATTATCTAATGCCTTAATGTTACTATTTCCCCCGAACCTCCAAAATGATACAGATTTCACAAATATAAAGGCCCTGCATGTGGCAAGGCAAACTGCATTTTGCTCTGTCTGAGAACACAGGTCTGAATTTTCCTAATTGATATTACCATTTGCAGTGTTAAGCTTTTGGATTGGTAATTCAGTGAACAAAAATGAACAGTATTGAATAGAGCTCTCTCTCTCTGCATTTGTCAGGCAATGGCACCTGTCATCGCTACCACTCGGCCTGTGGGAGGAGTTGATTTAGTGTTCATTGTTTACATTTATCTGCACATTGAACCAGCGAGACGACGGGCTGAACCAAAATAGTAAGTAAGATAAAATTGAATTTATTTCCTTCCACTTAAGTCATTGTAACAAACAGTCTGTAAAACAGTCTGATGCAATCTGCCGACAAATTATTAGGATTTTATTATGTTGTCGTTTTTTTATCCTTCTCCTGTGTTTATAATCATGGCTAACATGTTCTCAGTTCACCAATGCGTTGATAAAGTTTCTACATGTTTTGCTGTAACTATGCAAGGCAAATTGCCAAAAAAGTGGGTGTAATTATAAAAATTCAAACAGCTGATTTAAATTATATATAGAACAGACTGGAAGAATTGACTTGTGCAATACATAGAATGCAGGTTCTTATCGTCACCCTATTTATACAATAGGCTCACCCAGTTTCAGAAGCCTCATTAAATACAGTAGAGACTAACTGTCCTTGGGGATACATAAAAATCCAAATTTAGAGAGGAGTGTGTTTTGACAGAGGATGTTTAATATGGTTTCTGTAATCACAAAGGAGCTATAAATGGTAGTTTACATTTTGAGAGAGATGCATAGTGACTGTGCAATATATAGTGAGTAATTTATCTGTTTGCATTTCTTTTTCTGATTGTAATTTTGTATTCCTTTTGTGAACTTTAGTAAGTTCTTTTTATCCAAACTGTGGCAAACTGTTAAAGGATAAAAATGCAGAATCTATACTTTTAATTATATAATAAATTTTATTTCAGGAGTTTCTAGTGGGTTGGTCTTGAACTGTCATGGTGACTGTATCTTGGAGAAACAATACTTTTTCTGCAGTGTGATTGCGAGGTATTTTGGAGCGGCGGGGGGCGGGGATGTGGAGGAGAAGAGCAAAACAGTTTTGTGAACTTTGATAGGTGAGACCACAATAGTAGAAGATAGTGGGGGCTAAATTCTATAACGAAAACGGACACAGGGATCGTAATGCGCGATTAACCAGTGCGTGTTCAGTGTAATACAGGCAGCACGCCAACTTCGTGCTGCCTGCTCATTTACATGATTTCTCCATGCAGCCAGTGCTTACCATGCTGTTCATTGGCTGCATGCATCAGCAGGGGGCCAAAATTGTAGAAGCTAGCACCAGTTAAAGCTAGCCTGCACTGCTCAAAGCCAGCCTGCACCTCTTAAAGGGGAGGTGCATTGTGGCTGGAGCAGGTGCTGGAAGTCGTTCTACAACTGATTCTGACCTGGGAAACACTCAATAATGGCTCAACATGGGAGCGAGCGGGCTCAACATGGGAGCGAGCGGGCTCCAAGGTTTTCTGACGTTGCACTGGAGGCCTTGGTGGAGGAGGTGGAAAGGAGGAAAGATGTGCTGTATCAATAGGGGGCCAGGAGGCCCTCCAGACACATGGTCAGAAGGAAGTGGGAGCAGATAGTCGTGGCGGTCAATACCAAGAGTCAAGCCCCGAGGACCTGGATGCAGTGCCGCAAGAAGTTCAATGACCTCACGAGTGGTAAATATCAATGAATGCATCTTCAAATGCCATATCCTACCAACTGCACCACCATTTGTCTCAGCCACTGCTCAATGGACCACACCCCCATTACCCACCTACCAACAATCTCTATCAATCAGGACTCATACCTCACATTCATAGCTTCACCTCAGCCTCACACACTTACCACTGCTGGAAGCCTCACACCCACGTCTCACAGCTTGCACACACTGCCAGCTATTCCACCATGACAGCCACATCACCCAAACAGATTCCACGACACTCACTGACACACTTCCCTCTCTCTTGCAGGCGCACAACTGGAAGCAGCAAGAGCTAACTAGCGGGTAACCTGTATGCCTGCATGTCCTAACCCCCATGGAGGAGATGGTGCTGGCCATTATTGGAACGGCCATTGCTGAGGCCGTGGCCAGTGGCGGGGCTGAAACCATAGAAGATGATGCTCACCTCATGTCTAATCCTCCTTCTCACATCCCACTTCCTCCTCAACCCACAATCTCTTCTGATTTACAAGCTGTAGATGGTGTAAGCATGCACCTCTTGATTTCCCAACTTCCCTCACCATAACCTTACCCTTGTGCCTTTCTCCTTTCAGATACCCAAGAACTGCAACCTGGCCAGGCAGTGGTGGAAGAGCAACAAGACAGTAATGATGAAGACACACCGTCACTCGATTTCACACTCACCAGCTCAGATACTGACACTGCACGTAATTTAGAGGATAGCATAGAGGCGGGATCTGCACATGGTGAGACATCCGGCACGAGTGGCCTGCAGCCAGGGCAGGGGGCAAAGATAGCGCAGGTGCCAGCTCGCCAGAGAGCAAGGTCACACATGAGTTCTGCTGCAGAGGACTCAGTTGAGCACTTCGATGGGGCAGGCTACCGAAGAAGGCTGATGGGTATGCACAATGAAATGCTTGGTGTATTGGGAAGCTTGCCAGAAGGCCTACGTGCGATGTCAAGGAGCATGGAGGAATCAGGCACCAACTTGCCACAGGGCTTTGTGCAGAGCTTGGAGCCCATCCTTTCTAGCATGCAAATGGTGGCCAGCTCTATCAGCACACTTGTGGACCCAACGATGATGCAGGGCCTGATGGCCGATGTCTCAGCTTGCATTGTAACACAAGCAGCAGCCACCCAACGTCTGAGTGCTGCAGTAGAAGCTCAGACTGATGGCATCATGGCTCTAGATTACAGTGTTCAAGGGGGCTTGCAGGGTGTCTCAGCAGTCCAGCAATCTGTCCTCCAACAGATTACTAGGATTGCTGTGGCGCCGCCCTGGGGGAGTGGCAGTGGCTCCGTGGAGCATGTACCTGCTGTCCTCTCTCAGGATGACAGCATTCATCCTCCCACCACATCCACTCCGCCAGTGCCCTTGGTGTTGCCTGTCAGCCAGCCCAGACTGCTACCGCCTATGCCGAGATGGTGCAATCTGAAGCCGGGCCGTCTAGGCCCACAGCTGCTTTAGGTCGTCCTCCAAGGCCATCTACAGTCTCCTCCACTGAAAGTCAGCAGCCTTCCACCAGCCATGCTGCAGTCACTGGGGTAGCACTGTGTAGGAGCCTGAGGACAGACCATGGCACACGGAAGACAGGCACTAAGGGAATGCACAAGGGTGATTAATTAACTTTTGTATGCAATATGGCATGATTTGATTTATAAATTTGGTTTTGAATGTTTATTTTGTGGAGTCTTTTATTTTTGCATTATGGCCAAGCAAAAGCTGTGATGGTCAGTGACAGAGAGAAGGTAAGGTGTGGGACTGTTGGGGAATTGGGGTTGCAGTTATCAGCAATGTTCCCTCTAATTTTTTTTCCCTGCGTGGGCTCTTTAAATTTGTTGTGTGGCCGTGCATGCGCGGTATCTCTTCCAGTGGTAGCCGCTGGCGAGCGGCCTGTGCGGGACCTCGCGATCGGTGCGCAGCACGCACCTTCGGGGGAACACACTCGGATGAGTTCTTCATGGACAGCCCGGCCAGAAAGGGGCTGTCTAGGCTGCCTCCTTCCTTTTTCTCCTCCTCCTCCTCCTCTTCTTCCTCTTCCTTCTCTTCCTGCTCCTCAGCTGCTCGCCGTATAGTTGGTGGCATGGGCTGTGCCCTCATGATGGCGAGGTTGTGCAGCATGCAGCAGACCATCACGAATCTTGACACCTGCTCTGCCGAGTACTGCAGGGCTCCTCGAGAGTGGTCCAGGTAGCGGAAGCGTTGTTTCAGCGCGCCAATGGTTTGCTCCATCACATTTTGTGTGGCAGCATAGCTTTCATTGTATGCATACAGCACACGTGTGCATGGGTTGCGCACCGGAGTCATCAGCCATGTTGTCAGCGGATAGCCCTTGTTGCCATGTAGCCACCCTTAGGTTTGCTGTGATGGCTCAAATGCAGATGGCACAGCGGACTGGCGCAGAATGAAGGCATCATGACTGCTGCCAGGATACCGGGCATTGACTTGTATGATTTGCTGCTTATGGTCGCACACCAGCTAGACGTTGAGGGAGTGGAATCCCTTTTGATTCCGGTATATGATAGAGTTTATATGCAGCACCCGCAAAGCAATGTGCTGCAGTCAATGGCACCCTGCACCATGGGGAAGCCTGCCATCATAGCAAAGCCATGTGCTCGCTGCTCCTGCTGCTCTCTGGCAAGAGAGAATGAAGATATCTCTCTTTGAATAGAGAGCCTCAGTGACCTCCCTTATGCAATAGTGGACGGCAAACTGCACCATGAGACTTGTATAAATACAAGTTGTTGTTGTTGACATCCTTACTAAAGCGCAGAGATCTCACACATTGTTCCTCGCTGAGGTGCAGGTAGGAGAATTGCTCCCTGAACACCCTAAGTGGATATGGCTTCTTGCTGGGAGCCCTTCTTCCCACTCCTTCTCCTCCCTCTTCCAGCAGCTTGTCCTGCTCTGCATGCCCTCTGTTCATTCTCCAAGTCATGCTGTATTCCAAGTTGAATTCCTACTACTGTACCCATGTCTGGCAGCAAGTGGTTTGTGCAGAAGCTTTGAAGTCAGGAAAAGTCAGGAAAAAGTCCTTCAGCACCTACTACCAACTTTAAATAACTATAGAAGTATTCCAACAGCCAGAAGAAATCAACCAGCAACTAACCTGTAAGTCGTTGATGATCTCTTTAAATAGCGCTGGTGGCCGTGGGGTGGTGAGAGAGGGGTCCTTCCTGCTGCTGAATACACGTTCAGCTGTGCGAGGTTAAGAGATGGTGTTAGCTGGAGCGTTGTGTGCGAAGCATGCTGATTGACGTCATGATCTGCCAGCCCTACATACTTCCGGCGGGCATTCACTTCACGCGCGCTAACACCCTCAGCAATATGGCGTCCGGCGCAATTCGCCACACAAGTGTATGCACACACCGCAGATGCCATTTTGGAGCTCTAAGGGCACTCGTAGTGCCCAAATAACAGGTGCTACAGATCCGAACTTTGCGCCCAGTCACTTGGTAAACATAAAAGCACAGACTGTGTATGTTTAACCAGTAGGAAGAGCAAAATTGGCACATGGTCACGACACATATTACAGTCACAGAGTTACGATAGCTATAAAATATTTTATTGGACAGATTAAGATATTTACTAAAATATCAATGAAATTAAAACAATGCACAAGTAATGCTTAAGTTAGTGTCAGCCGTGGCTCAGTTGGCAGCACTCTCGCCTCTGAGTCAGAAGATGTGTGGGTTCAAGTCCCACGCCGGAGATTTGACCACAAAAATCTCGGCTGACACTCCAGTGCAGTACTGAGGGAGTGCTGCACTGTCGGAGGTGCCGTCTTTCAGATGAGACTTTAAAACCTGTTCTCTCAGGTGGATGTAAAAGAACCCATGGCACTATTTTGAAGAAGAGCAGGGGAGTTATCCTCGGTGTCCCGGCCAATATTTATCCCTCAATCAACATCACTAAAACAGATTATCTGGTCAATATCACATTGCTGCTTGTGGGAGCTTGCTGTGCACAAATTGACTACCTTGTTTCACACACTTCAAAAGTACTTAATTGGCTGCAAAGCGCTTTGGGACGTCCTGTGGTCGTGAAAGGCGCTATACAAATGCAAGTCTTTCTTTCTCTCTTTTTAAATTGACTGTGGTGTCAGCTTGGCGTAATCCCGAAATCCTAGGAAAATATAACTGTAGGCACATTAGCTTGAAATCAGTAATTGGGAAGTTGCTTGAGGGAATCAATAAGGATGTACTATATGACCACGTAGACAGAGAAGGACATATCAGGGCCACTCAACACAGCTTCCGAAAAAGAAGAACCTGTCTTAAATCTGATTGTATTTTTTGAAGGTTACCAGGATAATTGTTGAGGGAAACCCAATGGATATTGTTTACCTGGACTGTCAGGAAGCTTCAGACAAGGTACTGCATGTAAGACTTCTCTAAATTCCTTCAAGGCACAAAAACCCCACAGGAAAAGTGGTCCAAACGTGGCTAACAAGAGAAGTTAAAGATAGTATTAGATCAAAGGAAGAGGCTTATAATGTTGCCAAAAAGAGTAGTGAGCTTGAGGACTGGGAGGATTTTAGAATTCAGCAAAGGAGGACCAAGAAATTGATAAAGAAAGGGAAAATAGAATATGAGAGTAAACTAGCGAGAGACATAAAAACAGACTTTAAAAGCTTCTATAGGTATATAAAAAGGAAAAGATTAGCGAAAGTAAATGTGGGTCCCTTACAGGCTGAGACAGGAGAAATTATAATGGGGATTAAGGAAATGGCAGAGACATTAAACAAATACTTTGTGTCTGTCTTCACGGAAGAAGTCGCAAAAAAAACCCCGGAAATAGTGGAGAACCAAGGGTCTAGTGAGAATGAGGAACTGAAAGAAATTAGTATTAGTAAAAAAAAATAGTACTGTACTGGAGAAATTAATGGGACTGAAAGCCGATAAATCCCCTGGACCTGATAGCCTACATCCTAGGGTTTTGAAAGAGGTGGCTATAGAGATAGTGGATGCATTGGTTGTCATCTTCCAAAATTCCATTGATTCCGGAAAGGTTCCCGCAGATTGGAAGGTAGCAAATGTAACCCCACTATTTAAGAAAGGAGGGAGAGAGAAAACACGGAACTACAGACCAGTTGGCCTGACATCAGTAGTAGGGAAAATGCTAGAATCTATTATTAAGGATGTGGTAACAGGGCACCTAGAAAATATTAATAGGATTGGGCAGAGTCAAGAGAAATCGTGTTTGACAGATCTGTTAGAATTTTTTGAGGTTGTAACGAGCAGAATAAATAAGGGGGAACCAGTGGATGTGGTGTATTTGGATTTTCAGAAGGCATTCGATAAGGTGCCACACAAGAGGTTATTAAACTAAATTAGGGTTCATGGGATTGGGGGTAATATACTTGCATGGATTGAGGATTGGTTAACGGACAGAAAACAGAGAGTAGGAGTAAAAGAGTCATTTTCGGGTTGGCAGGCTGTAACTAGTGGGGTACCGCAAGGATCAGTGCTTGGGCCTCAGCTATTCACAATCTGCATCAATGATTTGGATGAGGGGACCAAATGTAATATTTCCAAGTTTGCTGATGATACAAAGCTGGGTGGGAATTTAAGTTGTGAGGAAGGTGCAAGGAGACTTCAAGGCAATATAGACAGGCTAAGTGAGTGGGCAAGAACATGGCAAATGGAATATAATGTGGAGAAATGTGAAGTTATCCACTTTGGTAGGAAAATAGAAAAGCAGAGTATTTTTAAATGGTGAGAGATTGGGAAATGTTGGTGTTCAGAGGGACCTGGGTGTCCTTGTACACGAATCACTGAAAGTTAATATACAGGTACAGCAAGCAATTAGGAAAGCAAATAGTATGTTGGCCTTTATTACAAGAGGATTTGAGTATAAGAGTAAAGACATCTTACTGCAATTATATAGGGCCCTGGTGAGACCACACCTGGAGTATTGTGTACAGTTTTGGTGTCCTTCCTAAGGAAGGATATACTTACCATAGAGGGAGTGCAACAAAGGTTCACCAGACTGGTTCCTGAGATGGGGGGATTGTCCGATGAGGAGAGATTGAGTAGACTAGGCCTATATTCTCCAGAATTTAGAAGAATGAGAGGTGATCTCATTGAAACATACAAAATTATTACAAGGCTTGACAGGGTAGATGCAGGGAGGATGTTTCCTCTGGCTGGGGAGTCTAGAACCAGGGGTCACAGTCTCAGAATAAGGGGTCGGCCATTTAGGACTGAGATGAGGAGAAATCTCTTCATTCAGAGGGTGGTGAATCTTTGGAATTCTCTACCTCAGAGGGCTGTGGAGGCTCAGTCGTTGAGTATATTCAAGACAGAGATTGATAGATTTTTGGATATTAAGGGAATCAAGGGATATGGGGATAGTGCAGGAAAGTGGAGATGAGGTTGAAGATCAGCCATGATCTGACTAAATGGCGGAGCAGGCTCGAAGGGCCAAATGGCCTACTCCTGCTCCTATTTCTTATGTTCTTAAATGATTAAATCTTCTGGAATTAGTGGTAATCTATTGTGCTGGATTGAGAATTGACTGAATGCCTGTAGGCAGAAAGTGGTTGGAGATGGATTTGGATCTGCTTGGAGACCGGTCACCAGTGTTGGGACCATTGCTATTTACTATTTTCATTGATGATGTAGATGTAGGTGTTGGCAGAATGATCTGCAAGTTTGCAGGCGATGAGAAGGTGTGTGCGACTTTTGGGACTGTTGAGGATCCTCGACTACTATCAGCAGATCCTGATGTGCTGGGGGATTGTGCCCATGATTAGTAAATGACATTTAACTTAGAAAAGTGCAGTTTTATGCATGTGGGCAGGTCAAATGCTGAACCTGCATAAAACTTTCAGGGAAAAGAACGAAAGCTAGTGGTGAAAGGAAGAGATCTGGGTGTTCTATTGCATAGATCTCTAAAGGTTCATGATTAATGCCGTGAAGTTTTTGCTGGAGCAAATTGGGTGCTACGGAGTATTTACAGGATAATTCACGATAAAACAAAACATACTCTTTTGTCCTTATACAAGACCATGGTTCGGCCTCAGTTGGAATATTGTGTCCAGTTTTGGTCTCTATTGAGGTTTTGGAAAGGGTGCAGAGGAGGACCACAACATTAATTCCTGTTTAAAGCATCTTAGTTACCCAGATAGGCTCAAAGAGCTGGGTCGATATACTTTAGAGAAGCTTAGACTTAGGGGCAATGTTCCCTTTAATTTTTTTTGGGTGCACGGCCCCTTTAAGGGACTGCGCGGCCCATTCAAACTTGTGCGCATGCGCGGTTTTTCCATTGAGAAACCGGTAAGTGGCCTGCGTGGGAGCTTCAGACAGCTGCACGGCCACACGTCCGTGCAGCTGAACAGCAACATTGCTTAGGGGTGATTTTGATTGAGTTTTATTAGATGACGAAGGCATTAAATTGTGTTGTGTTGACAAATTGTTTCAACTAAATAGGTTAGGGAGGACCAGGCGTCACACTCTCAAGTTATGTAAAGGCAGAACTAGGTCAGATGTTAGGAGGTTCTACTTTTCCCAGGGAATAGTGGACCTATGGAGCAGACTGTCGGCTCGTGCAGTGAGCACTGATTCGCTGAATTCCTTCAAGTGAGAGCTGAACTTGTTTTTGGCTGGGGCGGAGATCACCTTGTACAAGAGGCAAGTACCTGGTAACATTAACCAGAGCGAGAGTGGTCTCCTGAATTCGTTTCGATCTCCTGGGGAGAGGAATTTTACGAATCGTTTCCCACTAATTGGCCTGTGTTTTTCATCTTTTTTTTGCCTCTCACGGGAGATATATGACTTCCAGGTGGGATGTGGAGTCTATGTATTGTGATGCACAAGGCATCACAACTATATGGGACAGGCTGGATGGACCAATAGGTCTTTTCCTGTCCGTCATTTTCCGTATGTAAGTGCATTACTTTGCAGTTGTAAAGTAGAATTATAAGGACATTTAGAGGCTAGTTTCTATGATTAAAAACTGTATAATTAATTTCATCATGGTAGAAATAAATTATACCACCACCCAATGGCAAGAACCAGGTACTACAGCAATTACTGCCAGTTAGGTGGATTTTCCTGTTGGTGAAAAGTATTAAAAGGAAAGGAGATTCACTCTTTCATTGACTAGTTTTACCCAAACAGATATTCCAAATAGAACTAAATTCTGGCTGCTATTAAGTTACATCTGATTGTTATTAATATTCCTGAAAAAAAATTTGTTCACAAAATACTGCAAAATTTGACATTAAAGGTATAGAATCATAGAATGGTTACAGCACAGAAGGAGGCCATTCGGCCCATCGAGCCCATGCCGGCTCTCTGCAAGAGCACTTCAGCTAGTCCCACTCCCCCGTCCTTTCCCCGTAGCCCTGCAAATTTTTTTCCTTCAGATACGTATCCAATTCCCTTTTGAAAGCCACGATTGAGTCTGCCTCCACCACCCTTTCAGGCAGTGCATTCCAGATCCTAACCACTCGCCAAGTAAAAAAGTTTTTCCTCATGTCGCCTTTGGTTCCTGTGCCAATCACGTTAAATCTGTGTCCTCTGGTTCTTGACCCTTCCGCCAATGGGAACAGTTTCTCTCTATCTACTCTGTCTTCACCCCTCATGATTTTGAATACCTCTATCAAATCTCCTCTGAACCTTTTCTGCCTGAAGGAGAACAACCGTAGCTTCTCTAGTCTATCCACGTAACTGAAGTCCCTCATCCCTGGAATCATTCTCGTAAATCTTTTCTGCACCCTCTGTAAGGCTTTCACATCCTTCCTAAAGTGCGGTGCCTAGAATTGGACTTCCTGCACATGTGGTTGTTCAGGGCACGGGAAGCGTCCTGGATTTCCCACATGGCGCAGGATGTGCATTCCATGGGACTGAGTTGCCCTGTCATGCCTCTATTTATTTGACTATTAACTGACTTGGAGAAATAAACTTAAGACTAAGGGGTAAAAATTCACTTGGTTGCGCCTCCCGTTAGCGCCTTAAGAGGGCGCTAATGGGGCGCAAAGCCGCTAACGCCCGGGCGCAGCGATGTTTGCGCCGCTCGAGAACTTAACTTGAGATTGTGCGGCGGCGCTAAAACTTACCGCTGCGACCACCTGCGCGCGCAGATTGTGACGTCATTCCATGGTGCAACGCCCTTGTGGCGCCCCGTAGCGGAAATTGAGTGGCGCCCCCTGCCTTACCGCCTGGCGCTTCCAACGACCAGAAGACTGGAACGCTATCAATCGCTGTGGGGCTGGGGGGGGGGCGCTATTTAAAGGGGGCCTCTTCCTGTCTTTTATTGTTGGTGGCATTTTTGAACTACGCATTCTGAGAGAGAGAAGGAGAGACTTCTGGAGAGATTCAACGTTGTGTGAAGGAGTTTTGGGTACTGAGCAGCACTTTGCAGGTTCATTTTGATTTGCCATTCCTTGTATCGATTTAGCAGAGACTGTGGGAGCTGCACTCTGAGCTCTTTGCCTGGTACGCTCCATTGTTCTTTCCAGCACATTGGATGTGCAAGTCTCTCCAGGCCGAGATTCAAGGCAGCAATGAACAGGATGTGGATGGAAAGCAAGATTAACCATCCCCTTTAAGAACTGGCCCGTGCCATTGTGTGTGTGTTCCATTGCTGACTGACATTACATGAGCTTCGCCAGCGCTCCGAGTTAGCGCCTCACTGCTCGGCCTTTGCGCCTTAAGAGAGGTGTGCAGCGCCTGCTTTAGCGCTCCACTCACCTCCCGGGGCGGTAAAAGTGAAGTTTCCTGTCAGTGCCGATAATTAGCGCCAGGCGCTAATATTTGCGTCCGGACGATATTTGCGCCCCAAATGGGGCGCGACCTAATTTCTACCCCTAAGAGTCTTAAAAGTCGGGCCTACCTTTTTCTCTGGCCACTTCTCTCGCTCTCTTAGTTAAAGTCTTTATTCACACGATTATTTAAAGTTATATTAATTAGTTTATTTAGTTAAGTTAGAGCAAATAAACCATGAATACTCACCCACCAATCACCTACCTGCTGTCCTGTGACATCACTCCTTGATTTTGCTGTTCTTTTGGAATTCACCGGAATTGTATCTGCCTCTGCTGCCGACTCCTCCCAGGTCCGCGCTGTCCTCGGGTCCTGCTCTGTTTATTCTCTGCTGCCTCTGCTGCCGACTCCTCCCAGGTCCGCGCTGTCCTCGGGTCCCGCTCTGTTTATTCTCTGCCGCCTCTGCTGCCGACTCCTCCCAGGTCCGCGCTGTCCTCGGGTCCCGCTCTGTTTATCCTCTGCTGCCGACTCCTCCCAGGTCCGCGCTGTCCTCGGGTCCCGCTCTGTTTATTCTCTGCCGCCTGTGCTGCTGACTCCTTCCAGGTAGCAGTGTAAACAGGAAAGCAGAGGAAGTTGGGGAGAAAACAGAAGTGAAAAAAAACAAAAGGAAGAAAAGCAAATAACAACCTCAAAACAGGTACAGGAAACTCTTTATTAACCGGCACCCAAATATCCGGAAATCTCTCTTAACCGGCAAAATTCTTGAGTCGGTAACCGGGGTTTTCCTTCATCTCTCCTTTAAAATTAACTTTTAAAAAAACCCCGAGGTGTTTGCCTTGTATCGGAGCGTGTAGATTGGGAGGGGAATGTGTAGCCCGGGTAGGCAGCGGACACGACAGATGGTTAGCTGGCGGTTCCCGGGGAGACGGAGCTCCGAATGCAGGCGCATGTCAATGTGTACGGGACTCTCGTACGTTGGGAGATATAACTCTCCATTATCCGGACTTTTTGATTAACCGGCACCACGCCGGTCCCGTCGGTGCCGGTTAATAAAGAGTTTCCTGTATATGAGAAAATAAGTGAAAAAAGTTAATGCTTTAAATAATAAAAATATCAGTGCTTTTCTTCAACCAGTAACTTCGAAGTTAAGAACTGTAACCCATACAAATCTACTTTCACATTTGACTATCAGAGAAGTGGAAAATATTCACTTCAAAATATGTTCTTTACTGAAGCTGAAATGATTTAACAAATTGGTGCTGTGAAGTAGATATTGGAGCAGTGAACTTTGTCTTTATGTTAGCTGGGATAACAACAGGATGCAGCCAGAGTTCCTGTGTCAAGAAGAGCTGTCCTTACAAATTTGAACCTGGTGATTACTGAGAACTCAAAAGACTCAGAGAATTTGTTTTTAAAAAGCCTTCTCAGCTGCTGGCATGAGTGCATCCAGTAAGTTTACTTCGGGGTTGCTGCTGGGTATGCTAATCCAGTGGCACTAACACAACACAAAACCAATATAAAAGTAGCTTTAGAGTATTAATAGGCAAGTTGATGGTTTTCCGTGGTCTGATGCATTGTCTAACAACCTTGGTTTAGTAAGTGATAGGGTTTCCTCTGCAGTCAAACTTATATATGCTGTGTTTACGAGGGAAATACAGAGGTAGGATAAGCACTGTATGAAGCTCCCTCGTTCGGTGTTCTGTTTGAAGGTTTTATGCCAGTTTCCAAAACTTGTAGCATTCCTTTATACAATGAAAATAGTGGCAAGCAATTGGAGAACTGCCCCCGCTTCCTGATCCTGCGCATCCTGCAACTGCGGATGGAGATTTTTGCCAGACCCAGGAGTAGACCAACCAAGAGGTCCTCTGATCTAGTCACCCTTATTTGCACCGAGTGACCAAAGATGAGGAAGGTAGGAGAAAAATGGAGTGAACTGTTGAGGAGATGTAGGTATAGATGAGGGGTCTAGCTCGAGCTATTTGATGAGAGTGGTAATTCGATACAGAGGGTGAAGAATGTGATAAGTAGACTAGCCAATATTACATATAAGTACTATAAACTTTCAAGTGGAACAAATTAAATATACCTAAAAATGGCAGCACAGGAAGGGACGGTCCTGCAAGAAGTTTCAAGCACCAGCGTTGACGTAGGCAAACACGTTTATGGGAAGTGTCATCAACTCACTTTGCAAATCACTGTTTAGGCCTCAGCTGGAGTATTGTGTACAATTCCGGGCACCAAACTTTAGGAAGGATGTCAAGGCCTTGGAGAGAGAACAGAGGAGAGGTGGAGAGATTGGATAAGCTGGGATTGTACTCCTGAGAGCAGAGAAGGTTAAGGGGAGATTTGATAGAGGTATTAAAATTATGAGGGGTTTTGATAGAGCAAGTAGGGAGAAACTGTTTCCTTTGGCACATGAGTTGATAACCAGAGGTCATAGATTTAAAATAATTGGCAAGAGAACTAGAGGGGAAATGAGGAAAAATTATTTCACACAGGTTTGTTTTGATCTGGAATGCACGACCTGAAAGGGTGGTGGAATCAGATTCCATAGGAATTTTCCAAAAGCAATTGGACATTTAAAAAAAAATGTTTATGGGATCAGGGCGTCGCTGGCAATGCCAGCATTTATTGCCCATCCCTAGTTGCCCTTGAGAAGGTGGTGGTGAGCCACCTTCTTGAGCCACTGCAGTCCGTGTCGTGAAGGTACTCCCACAGTGCTGTTAGGGAGGGAGTTCCAGGATTTTGACCCAGCGACGATGAAGGATCGGCGATATACTTCTAAGTCAGGATGGTGTGTGACTTGGAGGGGAACTTGGAAGTGGTGGTGTTCCCATGTGCCTGCTGCCCTTGTCCTTCTAGGTGGAAGAGGTCGCGGGTTTGGGAGGTGCTGCCGAAGAAGCCTTGGCGAGTTGCTGCAGTGCATCTTGCAGATAGTACACACTGCAGCCACGGTACGCCGGTGGTGGAGGGAGTGAATGTTTAAGGTGGTGGATGGGGTGCCAATCAAGCGGGCTGCTTTGTCCTGGATGATGTTGAGCTTCTTGAGTGTTGTTGGAGCTGCACTCATCCAGGCAAGTGGAGATTATTCCATCACACTCCTTACTTGTGCCTTGTAGATGGTGGAAAGGCTTTGGGGAGTCAGGAGGTGAGACACTCGCCGCAGAATACCTAGCCTCTGACCTGCTCTTGTTGCCACAGTATTTATGTGGCTGGTCCAGTTAAGTTTCTGGTTAATGGTGACCCCCAGGATGTTGATAGTGGGGGATTCGGTGATGGTAATGCCATTGAATGTCAAGGGGAGGTGGTTAGACTCTCGCTTGTTGGAGATAGTCATTGCCTGGCACTTCTGTGGCGCGAATGTTACCTGCCACTTATCAGCCCAAGCCTGAACATCGTGCTGGTCTTGTTGCATGCGGGCATGGACTGCTTCATTATTTGTGGAGTTGCGAATGGCGCTGAACACTGTGCAGTCATCAGCGAACATCCCCATTTCTGATCTTATGTTGGAGGGAAGGTCATTGATGAAGCAGCTGAAGATGGTTGGGCCGAGGACACTGCCCTGAGGAACTCCTGCAGCAATGCCCTGGGGCTGTGATGATTGACCTTCAACCACCACAACCATCTTCCTTTGTGCTAGGTATGACTCCAGCCAGTGGAGCGTTTTCCCCTTGATTCCCATTGACTTCAGTTTTACTAGGGCTCCTTGATGCCAGATTCGGTCAAATGCTGCCTTGATGTCAAGGGCAGTCACTCTCACCTCACCTCTGTATTTGAAGAGAACTAATTTGCAAGGTTATGGTGAGAAAGCTGGGGTGTGGGACTAAATTGGACAGCTCTTTCAAAGAGCAGGCACAGGCATGACAGGCTGAATGGCCCCATTCTGTGCTGTAAGATTCTATGATTCTAAGGGACAGTGATGTGTCATTCCTGCAAGAAGTTTCAAGCACCAGTGTTGACGTTGGCAAACACATTTGTGGGAAGTGTCACCAGCACAAGCTCAAGCTCAAGCTCAAAATCTCAGAACTTGAGAAGGAAATGGAGATAATTTGATATATCAGGGATGGAGAGAAATTTTTGGAACAAGAGTTTGAGAGTAGTCACATCAATGAGGTAGGGAGCAGTCAACGGGGGAAGAAAGATGGCTGCCTATCCAAGGGACAGGAAGGAAAGATTAGAACAGGAGAGCAACTGATGCTCTCAAATAGATTCGAAGCTCCAGCTTCCTGTGGGGAAAATGAAGACTTTGGGCTGGTCCATCAAATAATCATCCTTGGCACCAACAAGCATGAGATGGTTCAAGATGGGGGGTGGGGGAGATTCGCAACATAGCTAGAAATGCAGTAGTGATAGGACATTCAGTAGTTAAAAGGACTGAAACGATCTTTTGCTGTCCAGATCAAAAATCTCAGATTCTTTGTTGCCTCCTAGGTGTTATGATAACAGACATATCGCATAGACTGGAAAAGTTTTTGCAAGGAAAGGGAGAACAACCAGCCATTGTGGGTCACGTGGAAGCCAGTGATGTAGGTAAAGAAAGGACTGAATTGCTGCAAGATGAATTTAGAAGATTAGGAAGCAAATTTAGGAGCAGGACTTCGCAGGTGGTAATCTCAGAATTACTTCCCCAGCCATGTGCTCGAATAGGGAAGGGCAGGAAGATTAGGCAAATAAGTGCACGGCTAAAGGTTTGGTGACAGGAAAAGAGATTGCACTTTGTTGAGCACTGGCACCAGTTCTGGGAAAGGTGGGATCTGTTCTGTAAGGATGGGCTACATCTGAACAGCGAGGGTACAAATATACTGGCAAAGTGGTTAAATGGAGAGTGACAAGGTATTTAAACTCAGAATGAGAGGGGCTGTTGAGAAAATAAAACTAACCAGGATCGACTGATGGTGGAATGAGAAAATAGATGAGAATATTAATGCAGAAAATAATTTAGCAAGAGGGATATGGAGGAGAGCAATAAAATCAAATGGACCAGCTATAAATGGGGAATGGAAATACTCAGCAGGTCAGGCAGCATCTGTGGAGAGAGAAACAGAGTTAACGTTTCAGGTCGATGACCTTTTGTCAGAACTGGAAAAAGTTTGAGATGTAACAGATTTTAAGCAAGTGCAGGGGCAGGGAAAGCGGGAGGGGAGGAAAGAACAAAAGGGAAGGCCTGTGATAGGTTGGAAGGCAGGAGAAATGACAAAAGTTATGATTGTACAAAGCAAAAGGAGATGGGAATGGGACAAGAAAAGAAACAAAAGATGGTCTGGAAGAGGTGTAAATGGGAATAGTAGAATAATCTACAGCTGCCATATGGAAAAAATAGGTTATGGTCTGAAATTGTTGAACTCAATCCGGCACATTACAATCTTCTGGACTCAACATCGAGTTCAACAATTGCAGACCATAACCTCTGCCCCTATTTTTTCAGATGGCAGCTGTTGATGATTCTGCTATTCCCATTCATCGAGTTCAACAATTTCAGACCAGAACCTCTGCTCCAATTTTTTTCACATGACATCTGTTGATGATTCTGCTATTCCCATTTACACCTCTTCTGGACTCATCTTTTGTTCCTTTACCTGTCACATTACCATCGCCTTTTGTTTGTACAATCATACCTTGTGTCATTTAATTACTCCTGCCTTCCATCCTATCACAGAGCTTCCCTTTTGTTCTTTCCTCCCCTCCCCATTCCCTGCCCCTGCACTTGCTTAAAATCTGTTACATCTCCAACTTTTTCCAGTTCTGACGAAAGGTCATTGAGCTGAAACGTTAACTCTGTTTCTCTCTCCACAGATGCTGCCTGACCAACTGAGTATTTCCAGCATTTTCTGTTTTTATTTCAGATTTCCAACATCCGCAGTATTTTGCTTTTGTATTGTTGTAGTTATAAATGGGTAAAGGTAGCGGATAGCTTAGCCAAAAAAAATTACGGGTAAAGGAATATTGTTGAACAAAAAATCTTAAATTCATGTATTGTAATGTGTAAAGTTTGGGAAATAAACTGGGGGAACTGGAAGCACTTATTTTTCAGTAATATCTAGACTTAATAGCATTAACAGAAATCTGGACAAGAATGAAAAATAAATATAGCTGGATTTAATATATTTCAGAGAGATAGAAAAGAAAAGAAAAGAAAAGAGGTGGAGTGGCAATCTGAAGAGGGAATACATACTGTAGAGAGGGTTGATGTTGATAAAGGGATACTGTCAGAGTCAATATGGTTGGACCTCAATGATAAAAAGGGGCTTGTTACATTAGTAGGGCTGTATTAAAGATCTCCAAATTGTGGGAAGAAAATGCAAGAGGAAATCTGCAGTCAGATTAGAGAGATGAGAAGCAATAACTTATTTACTTATCGATTGGGACAAAGAGGAAGTCAATCGAGAAAAGGGAATTGTAATCCAAAATGTGTACAGGATTCTTTTCTCAAGCAGTACGTTAACATCCCGAAAAGGGCAGAGGCGCTATGAGCAACATTCCCCCTAAGGTGCGCGAGACTGCACATTGATCGGGAGGTCCTGCGTAGGCCACTCACCAGCTGTTGCTGCTGGAAAAGATACTGCACGTGCGGGCCGTGCAGCAAATTTAAAGGGACCGCGCACACAAAAAAATTAGAGGGAACATTGGTTATGAGTAATGAAAGAGATAAGATAGATGAACCAATTGTGGGTGAGCACCTTGGGAGTAGTGACCACAATATGATGAGGGTTAAGATCCAACTAGAAAGAAAAAAAGTCAGTACAAAAATGCGAGCACCAGATTGTATTAGAGCTGATTTTAAAAAGATAAGGAGCGAGCTAGCTGTGGTGAACTGAAATAGAAATTGGCACAAAGGATTGCAGAATAACAATGGGATGTTTTTTTTAAAAACTGATTACAAAGAAGGAAACTACTCATAGTTTCAGGAATGCATGAATAAATAAAAGGGTTGGAAGCCAATTAAAATTGAAGAAGAGGGCCTATTAGGACGATAATAATCATGAAAAAAGTAAAGAAGAATAAGAAAAAAGCGGTTAAGAACAGGATAAGGGAAGCTAAGACAAAAGCAAAATACTGCGGATGCTGGAAATAGAAACATAGAAAAATAGGAGCAGGCGTAGGCCATTCGGCCCTGCTCTGCCATTCAATATGATCATGGCTGATCCTCTATCTCAATACCATATTCCCGCTCTCTCCCCATACCCCTTGATGCCTTTTGTGTCTAGAAATCTATCTATCTCCTTCTTAAATATATTCAGTGACTTGGCCTCCACAGCCTTCTGTGGTAGAGAATTCCACAGGTTCACCACCCTCTGAGTGAAGAAATTTCTCCTTATCTCAGTCCTAAATGTCCTACCCCGTATCCTGAGACTGTGACCCCTCGTTCTAGACCCCCCAGCCAGGGGAAACATCCTCCCTGCATTCAGTCTGTCTAACCCTGTCAGAATTTTATACGTTTCAATGAGATCCCCTCTCATTCTTCTAAACTCCAGTGAATACAGGCCTAGTCGACACAATCTCTCCTCGTACGACAGTCCTGCCATCCCAGGAATCAGTCTGGTGAACCTTCACTGCACTCCCTCTATGGCAAGTATATCCTTTCTTAGGTAAGGAGACCAAAACTGCACACAATACTCCAGGTGTGGTCTCACCAAGGCCCTGTATAACTGTAGTAAGACATCCTTGCTCCTGTACTCAAATCCTCTTGCAATGAAGGCCAACATACCATTTGCCTTCCTAACTGCTTGCTGCACCTGCATGTTTGCTTTCAGTAACTGGTGTACAAGGACATCCAGGTCCCTCTGTACATCAACATTTCCCAATCTATCACCATTTAAATAATACTCTGCCTTTCTGTTTTTCTTATCAAAGTGGATAACTTCACATTTATCCACGTTATACTGCATCTGCTATGTATTTGCCCACTCACTCAACTTGTCTAAATCGGCTTGAAGCCTCTTTGCATCCTCCTCACAACTCACAATCCCACCTAGTTTCGTGTCATCAGCAAACTTGGAAATATTACATTTGGTTCCCTCATCCAAATCATTGATATATATTGTGAATAGCTGGGGCCCAAGCACTGATCCCTGCGGTACCCCACTAGTCACCGCCTGCCACCCCGAAAAAGACCCATTTATTCATACTCTCTGTTTCCTGTCTGTTAACCAATTTTCAATCCATGCCAGTATATTACCCCAATCCCATGTGCTTTAATTTTGCACACTAACCTCTTATGTAGGACTTTATCAAAGGCCTTCTGAAAATCCAAATACACATCCACTGGTTCTCCCTTATCTATTCTACCAGTTACATCCTCAAAAAACTCCAGTAGGTTTGTCAAACACAATTTCCCTTTCATAAATCCATGTTGACTTTGTTTAATCCCATTGATATTTTCTAAGTGTTCTGTTATCACATCCTTTATAATAGACTAGCATTTTCCCTACTACTGATGTTAGGCTAACCAGTCTGTCGTTCCCTGTTTTCTCTCTCCCTCCTTTTTTAAATAGTGGGGTTATATTTGCCACCTTCCAATCTGCAGGAACTGTTCCATAATCTATAGAATTTTGGAACATGACAACCAATGCATCCACTATTTCCATGGCTACCTCTTTTAGTGCCCTGGGATGCAGATTATCAGGCCCTGGGGATTGATCAACTTTCAGTCCCATTAATTTCTCCAGCACTATTTTTTTACTAATACTAATTTCCTTTAATTCGTCCTTCTCACAAGACCCTTGGTTCCCGAGCATTTCTGGGAAGTTATTTGTGTACTCTTCTGTGAAGACAGAACCAAAGTATTTGTTTAATTGCTCTGCCATTTCCTTGTTCCCCATTATAAATTCTCCCGTTTCTGACTGTAAGGGACCTACATTTGTCTTCACTAATCTTTTTCTTTTTACATACTTGTAAAAGCTTTTACAATCCGCTTTTATGTTCCTTGCAAGTTTACTCACATACTCTATTTTCCCCCTCTTAGTCAATCTCTTGGTCCTTTTTTGCTGAACTCTAAACTGCTCCCAATCCTCAGGCTTGTTACTTTTTCTGGCAACTTTATATGATTCCTCTTTGGATCTAACACTATCCTTAATTTCTTCTGTTAGCCATGGTTGGGCTGCTTTTCCTTTCATGTTTTTGTGCCAGAAGGGAATGTATAACTGTTGCAATTCATGCATTCGTTCCTTAAATGTTAGCCATTCCCTATCCACCGTCATGCCTTTTAATGAAGCTCCCCAATCTATCATAGCCAACTCACTCCTCATACCTTCATAGGTTCCTTTGTTTAGATTTAGGACCCTAGTTTCTGATTGGACTTCTTCACTTTCCATTTTAATGAAGAATTCTATCATGTTATGGTCACTCTTCCTCAAAGGATCCCGCACAACAAGATTATTAATTAACCCCTTCTCATTGCACAATACCCAATCTAGGATAGCCTGTTCCCTAGTTGGCTCCTCAACATACTGATCTAAAAAACCATCTTGTACACACTCCAGGAATTCATCCTACACATTATTATTGCTAATTTGGTTTGGCCAGTCTATATATAGATTAAAGTCACCCATGATTACTGTTAGTAAATCTGAAATAAAAACAGAAAATGCTGGAAATACTCAGCAGGTCAGGCAGCAGAGAGAGAAACAGAGTTAACGTTTCAGGTCGATGACCCTTCGTCAGAACTGGAAAAAGTTAAACCTGCTGACAAGGGTGCCGCTGTTGTTGTTTGGCGAACCGACCCTTACCTAGCGGAGGCTGAATGCCAACTCTCCGACACATCCTCCTACCTCCCCCTGGACCATGATCCCACTACCGAACATCAAGCCATCGTTTCCAAGACTGTTACTGATCTCATCTCTTCTGGAGATCTACCTTCCATGGCTGCCAACCTTATAGTTCCCCAACCCCGCACAGCCCGCTTCTACCTCCTTCCCAAGATCCACAAACAGGACTGCCCTGGTAGACCCATTGTTTCAGCCTGTTCTTGCCCCACAGAACTTATCTTCCTATCTTGACTCTATTTTTTCTCCCCTTGTCCAGTCTCTTCCCACCTACATCCGCGACTCTTCCGACGCCCTCCGCCACTTTAACAGTTTCCAGTTTCCTGGCCCCAACCGCCTCCTTTTCACTATGGACGTCCAATCACTCTACACCTCCATCCCACACCAGGAAGGCCTGAGGGCACTCTACTTCTTCCTTGAACAGAGGCCCAAGCAGTCCCCCTCCACCACCACCCTCCTTCGCCTGGCTGAACTTGTTCTCACATTGAACAACTTTTCCTTTGACTCCACTCACTTGCTCCAAATTAAAGGTGTTGCTATGGGAACCCGCATGGGTCCTTGCTATGCCTGCCTTTTCGTGGGATATGTGGAACATTCTTTGTTCCAGTCCTACTCAGGTCCCCTCCCTCACCTCTTTTTCCGGTACATTGATGACTGTATCGGTGTCGTTTCCTGCTCTCGCCCTGAACTAGAAAATTTAATTCACTTTGCTTCCAATTTCCACCCTTCCCTCACCGTCACATGGTCCATCTCCGACTCTTCCCTTCCTTTCTTCGACTTCTCTGTCTCCATCTCTGGGGATAGGCTATTGACAAACATTCACTATAAGCCCACTGACTCCCACAGCTACCTGGACTACACTTCCTCCCACCCCACTTCCTGTAAGGACTCTATTCCATTCTTCCAGTTTCTCCGTCTCCGCCACATCTGCTCTGACGATGCCACCTTCCATACTAGTGCTTCCGACATGTCTTCCTTTTTCCTCAACCGATGATTCCCCTCTACCATGGTTGAATGTCCCTTGACCATGTCCGTTATATTTCCCGCACTTCTGCTGTCACCCCTCCCCTTCCCTCCCGGAACCACGATAGGGTTCCCCTTGTCCTCACCTTTCACCCCACCAGCCTCCACATTCAACGGATCATCCTCCGCCATTTCTGCCACCTCCAGCGTGATCCCACCACCAAACAGATCTTCCCCTCACCTCCCCTTTCAGCATTCCGAAGGGACTGCTCCCTCCGCGACTCCCTGGTCCACTCCTCTATCACCCCCAATACCCCTTCTCCTTCGCCCGGCACCTTCCCATGCAAGCACGGGAGATGCAACACCTGCCCTTTTACCTCCTCCCTTCCCACTGTCCAGGGCCACAAATACTCAAAACAACGATTTACTTATACTTCTTGCAATTTCAAAAAGGACAATCATAGAGTCATATAGTTATACAGCACAGAAAGAGACCCTTCGGCCCATCGTGTCCGCGTCGGCCATCAAGCCCTGTCTATTCTAATCCCATTTTCCAGCACTTGGTCCGTAGCCTTGTATGCTATGGCATTTCAAGTGTTCATCTAAATGCTTCTTGAATGTTGTGAGGGTTCCTGCCTCTACCACCCTTTCAGGCAATGAGTTCCAGATTCCAACCACCCTCTGGGTGAAAAAGTTTTTCCTCAAATCCCCTCTAAACCTCCTGCCCCTTACCTTGAAACTATGCGCCCTGGTTATTGAATCCTCTACTAAGGGGAAAAGTTCCTTTCTATCTACCCTATCTATGCCCCTCATAATTTTGTACACCTCAATCAGGTCCCCCCTCAGCCTTCTCTGCTGTAAGGAAAACAACCCAGCCTGTCCAGTCCCTCTTCATAGCTGAAGCGCTCCAGCCCAGGTAACATCCTGGTGAATCTCCTCTGCACCCTCTCCAATGCAATCACATCCCTCCTATACTGTGGCGACCAGAACTGCACACAGTATTCCAGCTGTGGCCTAACTAACGTTTTGTACAGCTCCATCATAACCTCCCTGCTCTTATATTCTATGCCTTGGCTAATGAAGGCAAGTATCCCATATGCTTTTTTAACCACCTTATCTACCTGTCCTGCTGCCTTCAGGGATCTATGTACATGCACACCAAGGTCCCTCTGATCCTCTGTCCTTCCTAGGGTCCTACCATTCATTGTGTATTCCCTTGCCTTGTTAGTCCTCCCAAAATGCATCACCTCGCACTTTTCAGGGTTAAATTCCATTTGCCACTGTTCTGCCCATCTAACCAACCTGTCTATATCGTCCTGTAGCCTGAGACTTCCCTCCTCGCTATTTACCACTCCACCAATTTTCGTGTCATCTGCAAACTTACTGATCGTACCTCCTACATTTCTATCTAAATCATTAATATACACTACAAACAGCAAAGGACCCAGCACCGATCCCTGCGGTACACCACTGGACCACAGGCTTCCAGTCACAAAAACAACCTTTGACCATCACCCTCTGCCTCCTGACACTAAGCCAATTTTGGATCCAATGTGCCAAATTGCCCTGGATCCCATGGGCTCTTACCTTCTTGACCAGTCTCCCATGCGGGACTTTGTCAAAAGCCTTACTGAAGTCCATGTAGACTACATCAACTGCACTACCCTCATCCACACACCTAGTCACCCCCTCGAAAAATTCAATCAAATTGGTTCGACATGATCTCCCCCTGACAAAGCTATGCTGACTATCCCTGATTAATCCTTGCCTCTCCAAGTGGAGACTAATTCTGTCCCTCAGAATTTTTTCCAATAATTTCCCTACCACTGATGTTAGGCTCACTGGCCCGTAATTCCCTGGTTTATCCCTACTACCCTTATTGAACAATGGTACTACGTTAGCTGTTCTCCAGTCCTCTGGCACCTCCCCTGTGGCCAGAGAGGTTCTGAAAATTTGTGTCAGAGTCCCTGCAATCTCCTCCCTTGCCTCACACAGCAGCCTGGGATACATCCCGTCAGGGCCTGGGGATTTATCCACTTTTAAGCCCGCTAAAACCGCTAGTACCTCCTCCCTCTCAATACTAATTTGTTCAAGTATATCACAATCCCCCTGCCTGATTTCTATGCCTACATCGTCCTTCTCCATAGTGAACAAAGATGCAAAGTGTTCATTTAAAACCTCACCTACATCTTCCGGTTCTACTCACAGACTGCCACTTTGGTCCCTAATGGGCCCTACTCTTTCCCTGGTTATCCTCTTGCCCTTAATATACTTATAAAACACCTTGGGATTTTCCTTTATTTTGCCTGCCAGTGTTTTTTCATGCCCCCACTTTGCTCTCCTAATTTCTTTTTTAAGTACCCCCCTGCACTTTCTGTACTCCTCTAGGGCTTCCCCTGTTTTTAGTCCTTTGTATCTGCCAAAAGCCTCCCTTTTTTTCCGAATCCATTCTTGTATATCCCTTGACATCCAGGGTTCCCTGGGTTTGTTGGTCCCACCCTTGACCTTTACGGGAACATGTTGGCGTTGTACTCTCTCTATTTCCTTTCTGAAAGACTCCCACTGCTCTGATGTGGATTTTCCTACAAGTAGCTGATCCCAGTCCACTTTGGCCAGATCCTGCCTTATCATATTAAAATCGGCCTTCCCCCAATTTAGAACCTTTATTTCCGGTCCATCTTTGTCCTTTTCCATGACTACCTTAAACCTCACCGAATTATGGTCACTGTCACCAAAATGCTCTCCTACTGACACTTCTACCACTTGCCCGGCTACATTCCCTAGAATTAGGTCCAGTACCGCCCCCTCTCTTGTAGGACTTTCTACATGCTGGCTCAAAAAGCTCTCCTGGATGCACTTTAAGAATTCCGCACCCTCTAAGCCTTTCACACTCTGACTATCCCAGTTAATATTGGGGAAGTTGAAATCCCCCACTATTATTACCCTATTATTTCTACACTTCTCTGAGATTTGCCTAAGTATCTGTCCCTCTATCTCCCCCTGACTGTTTGGGGGCCGATAGTACACTCCCAGCAAAGTGCTTGCCCCCTTTTTGTTTTTAAGTTCTACCCATATGGCCTCATTAGAGGAACCTGCTAAGATATCATCCCTCCTTACTGCAGTAATTGACTCCTTGATTAATATTGCGACATCCCCTCCTCTTTTACACCCCCCTCTGTCTCGCCTGAAGATTCTATACCCCGGAATATTGAGCTGCCAGTCCTGCCCCTCCCTCAACCATGTCTCTGTGATAGCAACAATATCATACTCCCATGTGTTCATCAACACCTTCAATTCATCTGCCTTACTCGCAAGACTCCTTGCATTAAAATAAATGCCATCCAGCCTTGCCTACTCCCTTGTGCCGTTACATATTTGCTCTGCCTTCCAGGGTGACTTGTTTTTTCTTCTATATTTGGCTGTGCATCACCCCCTACTATAGCTCCACTCCGTATCCCATGCCCCTGCCAAGTTAGTTTCAACCCCCCGCAACAGTACTAGCAAACCTCCCTGCAAGGATGTTGGTCCCGTTCCGGTTCAGGTGCAACCTGTCCGACTTGTACAGGTCCCACCTTCCCCAGAAGCATACCCAGTGATCCAGGAAACTAAAGCTTGACAAACCTCATAGAATTCTTTGAGGGTGTTACAGCCATGGTAGTTGGGGGAAATGTAGTGGATGTAGTGAATATGGACTTTAGGAAAGTCTTTAACAAGGAACTACGTAGGAGTTAACTAAAGAAGATTAAGGGATATGGAATTAGGAGAGGATAGCAAACTGGATTAAAAATTGGTTGGAATGGGGAAAACAACATAGGTATTAAGGACAGTTTTTCAGAGTGGTTGGAAGTGGGTGTCCCTTGGTTCAGTTCTAAGGCCAGTTCTGTGCACGGTATACATCAATGATTTGCATGTAAGCCTCGATGGCGTGGTAGTGACAGCAAATGTACATTTGATATTTAATATCATTTTGAAAAATGATTGATTTTCCAAGATATGTGACAAAAATATTTTCAAATTTCCAGCAACTTTTACATGCAAATTTCATGCATCTTGACCTCTGCATGCAAGTTTCACGTTGAGGTTTTCAAGTGTCCTAGGGGAGCTGGCCACAATTGTTAACATTTTTACAAGAGTACAAAGAGCACCATTGTTCTCTGTAATTTCAATGTGCTGGTGTCAAAACCAAATTGTAACTCAATTAAAATTGGATGATAAATGCATTACTAATGCTGCCAAGAAGCATAGCTGTAACACATCTCAAGCCACTTCACAAAGAAATAAAATTGAGTTGTATGCATTACTAAAGAGCTCGCAGAATTTAAGGTTGGAAATTCAATCTTCTGTTCTGTTGCTATTTATAAATTACTTGAGCTTTACTTGTGTTTTATGATGTCATCAGACTTGCTTGACAACCGAGTAAACAATAGTCAACACTATTTTAGACAAGCAAGATTCTGCCTGACCATTCTCTTTGATTTCTTTGAGGAAGTGACAACCCAAGTTAACTGTGGTAAACTGTCCATGTTGGACACTGAGAAATCCAGAAGGCATTTGATAAAGTTCCATACTAAAGGTTATTAAATAAGATCAAAGCTGTGCGGATTCAGAGAAAATCTGGGTTTGGAGAAGAAAGAGGCTGAAGGGTAGAAAACAATGGTTACTTGTTAGAATGGTAATAAAATTGAGAGGTCGCACAACACCAGGTTATAGTCCAACAGTTTTATTTGAAATCACAAGCTTTCGGAGCTATCGATTGCTCCTTCCTCAGGTGAAGTAAATTAGATACAGAATCGCCAAAGCATATATAGATAGAGAACAAAGCATGTGTACCTTACAATTGCAGACCACTAAATTAAATCATCCTGACTATCTGCCGAGGTGTGATAAAGTTAATTAAGTCAGCCAGGAAGGTACCACATCAAAGACATAGCAAGATACAACTGAGACAATGAGGTGTAGTCGCAGGGGTTCTAACATGTCAAAAGCTGCCGTCTGTATGTAAAACGAAAAGCTTTAAAATTTTTACTTTTTTACTGGGAAAATTTTTACTTTTTTACTGGGAATCACATCTGTGAACAAGCCAACGACGACTCGAGTCCGGATCACGTCATGTATCGTGACATAAACCCAAGATCCCGGTTGAGACCGTCTTCATGAGTGCGGAACTTGGCTATCAGTTTCTGCTCGATGATTTTGCGTTGTCGTGTGTTTCTAAGGTTGCCTTGGAGAACGCTTACCCGCAGATCCGAGGCTGAATGTCCTTGACTGCTGAAGTGTTCCCCGACTGGGAGGTAACAATCCTGCCTGGCGATTGTTGCGCGGTGCTCGTTCATACGTTGTCTCAGTGTCTGCATGGTAATGGTAATGCCAGGGGTGCCCAGAACTCCGTCTTGGGACCACAACTGTTTCTAATTTACATCAGTTACTTGAATTCTGAAACTTAATGCAAACTGGTTAAATTTGCAGATGATATCAAATGAGATGGGGCAGTGGAATTGAGGGAGGTAGTCCAGAAGCTACAGAATGAGCGAAACAAAACATGGGAGCAGGCAGAACAATAGCAGATGACATTTAATGCAGACAGGTTTAAGTTATTGCATATAGGAAGGAAAAATGGGCAGCAAAAATACTCCATGAATGAAGTTGAAAGAGACCTAGGAGTCCGAGAAGACTGAATGCTCAACATGTCCAATCAATGCAAAGCAGCAATCAACAATGTTTGTTGAAGTCCCTAGAACTACTTTTATTTTCCTACCTAAAATTCTGTAACTCTTCCAGGAGAAATTATTTTTGGCTTAAAAGGCAAAATGCTGGAAAATACACAGCCAAGAACAATAGAATACATAGTCAAAACAGTAGAATTTAGAGCAATTGATGATCAACCTGGTCAAAGTGCTCTGGTCAGACCACAATTCGAGTACTGTGCCCAGATCTGGTTACTCAGAAACAAGGAAGACATACAAGTGAAGGCAGTGCAGAGAGGAGTCACGAGTTTGATCCCTAGTTTGAGGGATCTGAGTACAAAAGAAAAACTGGAGAGAGTTGTGCTGTCTAGCTGGAAAGGAGGCATCTGCGAGGTGATTGCACAGAGGTACAGACCACACCGCTTAAAGCGGATGCATTGGTGTTATCGCGACTCACAGTGTGGACAGTAAAACCATCATAACCCCAGGCATCCTGCACGTGTTGTATCCCTCACCATGATGCAGGCAACAATTATTCATATGAGTAATGGCCTTATTTAGAGAGGTGTTTGTAATATGACCAAGTTGGTCATCCAGCGCTATATCCTTCAATCATAAGTTGGAATCCAGCAATCTGATATTTTGGCCAGTAAGTTGGAATGCAACATGACTATAATGTTTCAAGTCACATGTTCGAAGCTGGAATATGGGGCAAGGTGTGTTAACAGAATTGTAGTACTAGCTGTATGTATTGCCTCACCGCCATATTAAATGGTACTTGACTGGAGGGCCTCGATATTAACTATAGGTGGGATCTGTGCATGGGGGTTCCAGGGCTAGCGACGAGCTCGCATGCTCAGGCCTGGGGAGATTTTAGTTCCCGGGCCTTACTTACAAAAGCAAGATCGGACTCCCGCCTGAACATGGCGGTAATCACTGTCTGACCGGTGGGCAGGAGTGGGAATTTGGTGGGCAGGAAGGCAGAAAAGGTCCCCAGCACAAGCTAAGTCCATCGGAGGGCTCCAGGTGGGGAATCCCCGTCAAGGGAGGGGGGGAAGCCAAGTTTTCCTTGGTGGGCCCTGATGATGTCAACTTGCAGCCCACAAATCCTAGCAGTCTGGCCCAAAAAGCAAAGGTAACTGCATTCAATTTGTGCTCAGGTGTCTTCTTCTCTGGTTTGTACTGTTTGAATTGCATGGGCTTGGGCTCAATGTTAAATTCCTGGGTCCCACTACCACATGAAGAGGTGTTGGGCAGTGGGAGTCGACTTCCATAAAAAAATAGGCGCTTAGCCTGCTTAAGGTCGTGACTGGCACCGCTGTACCCAAGAAGATATCTGCAACAGTCCTGACTTTGTAACTCTGCTTATGGATACTCATCCGGCTGTTAACATGAGAAAAGTGTTGGAAAAAAACAGGAACTGTAATGCAGTACCACCTTCACTTAAAACAAAAATCAGCAATTCGAACACAAAGTTAAACAGCAATAGAACTGGAATCATCCTTGCAGGTGACTTCAAAATAGAGGTTGCAGTTGCATTTAAAAATCACATCAACAAGATTTGCCGTGATTAAATCAATATGTAATGGTCCTCACATGAGTATTAGGGGTATGGTAGCGTAGTGGTTATGTTACTGGACTAGTAATTCAGAGGCTGGACTAATAATCCAGATATGAATGCGAGTTCAAATCCCAACACAGCAGTTTGAAAATTTTAATTCAGTTTAAACGAAAATCTGGAAGTAAAAAGTGACCATGAAGCTGTCAGATTGTCGTAAAAATCCACCTGGTTCATTAATGTCCTTTAGGGAAGGAAGCCTGTGACTCCAGACCCACACCAAAGTTGATGACTGTTAACTGCCCTCTTAAGTGGCCTAGCAAGCCATTTAGTTGTATCAAATTATTCAAGAAGGTGGCCCACTACAGAGAATTCACAGGGGAACTAGGGATGGGCAATAAATGCCAGCGTTGCCAGCGACACTAACATATAGTATTTTTTTTAAATCTGACCCACAATTTATACACAATTCTGCATTTCCCTTTCGTCCTAATTTTTTTAACATTACATCCCACCACAAAGAAATTGAAAGTTTCAGCAGGCAATTTATTTTTACGCCAGCAGCTGTTTTTTTTTGTTAGTATCAGAAGGAAACCTGCCATTATTAATGGCCATGGTCTCAATGGCTTCTTCCTTCAAGAACTTCCCAAAGACATCAGCAATTTTTTCTTCTGGATATCTGCATGTTGATTGTGGGAAGTAAAGGACACACTGACAAGTTTATGATATGATACCAAATTAGATGATTTTTCTGTTCAGAAAGACACCCAGTGTTACCCTAATAAGAAAGAATTTATATAGTGCCTTTCATAACCTCAGGATGTCCCAATGTGTTTCACAACCAATGAAGTACTTTTGAAGCGTAGTCACTGTTGTAATGTAGGAAACGCAGCAGACAATTTGCACACTGCAAAGTCCCGCAAACAGCAATGAGATAATGACCATATAATGTGTTTTAGTGATGTTGATTGAAGAATAAATTTTGGCCAGAACACCAGGAGAACTCCCCTGCTCTTCCTTGAAAAGTGGCATGGGATCTTTGACTTCCACCCGAGACATCCAAATGACAGCACATCCGACAGTGCAGTATTCCTTCAGTACTGCACTGAAGTGTCAGCCCAGATTATGTGCTCAAGCCGAGATTACATGCTGAAGTGGGGCTTGAACCCACAACCTTCTAACTCAGAGGCAACAGTTGACACCACAATAGTTGAATGGCTAAGTGCACTGTGGTTGAACCATGTAGACTAAGAATATTCCAGGTTCAATCCTCAATCTGTGCTGAGTTGTCTGATTTGATCCAGGGTGGCAGTAGTGTCCCTGGGATAGGGAGAGAGAGAAAAATCAGCCAGAGTTTGCACTCCTGATTGCCATCCAGTGACTCTGTTATAAAGTGAGTGGAAATGGATATTGGATAAAAACAGGGTCGGAATTAGCTGTGATGTTCCAAGGGTGAGTCGACTCCAGACACTCTAAGTGTAAGCTTATAAATGAAGAATGGTGATGGGTGAGTTATCACAAGGCTGCACATCTTAAGTCACTGCAAGCAGTTGAAGCTTTTGACAGCAGCAATGCTGTTCAGCAGGAATCCATGCCATTTCCTTAGAGGCCACAACAAGGATTTGGCAGCTTCTGGAGGTTTGGAAGAGAAATAACAACTATGCAAAACAATTCCGCCGGATAGGACTTCATATTCAGCATTGACAATTTCAATGACAGCGTATGTCATCTAAGGTCCCTTATTTTCCAGCGAAATTATTTTCTTCCTACTTAAGGGTTTAGTTTTAGTAGTGAGAAGCTAAGTTTCATCAGCTTTATGAGGGGAGGGAAGGGGTGTGCAGGTATTTTCAATGGAAACAATGGGGTGCAAAGTCTGTAGGCTGGGACCTGGGCTGCAATAGAGTGTGAGTGTGCCAGGCTTTTATTTATTGCAGCTGCAGTCTGGTGCTTGCCAACAGGGAGGTTCTGTGGTTAATTTCTTGCTTAGAAATAAGGAACTTATTATATTTGTTCCATATTTTTTATCTGGTTGCCAGTTGACTCCTGCAAAGTTCTACTTAAGTGTTAATGTAGGGAAATAAGTTGAAAAACCAGCCTTTTGGTGGAGCACTCCATGGAACGTTCTTGGGTGTTGGAGTGGAAATTTGGCCTCACTCTCTGCTGACTCTTCTCCTTGCTGGCAATTGCCTATTTAAAGTTTAAATTGAGGAGCCAACTAGGGAACAGGCTATCCTAGATTGGGTATTGTGCAATGAGAAGGGGTTAATTAATAATCTTGTTGTGCAGGGTCCTTTAGGAAAGAGTGACCATAACATGATAGAATTCTTCATTAAAATGGAAAGTGAAGAAGTCCAATCAGAAACTAGAGTCCTAAATCTAAACAAAGGAAACTACGAAGGTATGAGGAGTGAGTTGGCTATGATAGATTGGGGAGCTTCTTTAAAAGGCATGATGGTGGATAGGCAATGGCTAACATTTAAGAAACTAATGCATGAATTGCAACAGTTATACATTCCCTTCTGGCACAAAAACACGAAAGGAAAAGCAGCCCAACCATGGCTAACAGAAGAAATTAAGGATAGTGTTAGATCCAAAGAGGAGTCATATAAATTTGCCAGAAAAAGTAACAAGCCTGAGGATTGGGAGCAGTTTAGAGTTCAGCAAAAAAGGACCAAGAGATTGATTAAGAGGGGAAAAATAGAGTATGAGAGTAAACTTGCAAGGGACATAAAAGCGGATTGTAAAAGCTTCTACAAGTATGTAAAAAGAAAAAGATTAGTGAAGACAAATGTAGGTCCCTTACAGTCAGAAACGGGAGAATTTATAATGGGGAACAAGGAAATGGCTGAGCAATTAAACAAATACTTTGGTTCTGTCTTCACAGAAGAGGACACAAATAACTTCCCAGAAAAGCTAGGGAAGCTAGGGAACCAAGGGTCTAGTGAGGAGGAATTAAAGGAAATTAGTATTAGTAAAAAAAGTGCTGGTGTGGCGGATCGCCACCTAAAACGGGCATAATCCACTCTTCCGTCTGTGGACAAACTTCCAGCACCTTCCCCTTTAAGGCACATTACCTTTGAGGCAGAAGGGGGCGGGGCCTCAGGTTTTACCCAGAGAATTCTGGGAGTTTTTTTCCAGAGAATTCTGGGAGCAGCTTTCTCAGCCATTTTGTGTGCCATGCAGTGAATAAAAGTTTCTTGTTTTCCACATATGGATTCAGCCTCCATTCGTGTTTCGCGGCAGCCTCATCATTGGTGACCCCGATGCTCAGAACGTATTCCGAGCACTGCAATGGCGGACACGAACGCAGTTTCCGTGAAACTGCCGGAGTTTTGGGAAAACCAGCCCGAAGCCTGGTTTCTCCAAGCTGAATCTCGCTTCCGGCTGCGAAATATCACCACAGGTGGGACGAAGTACGACTATCTCGTCACATCACTCAGTAGCGCCGCAGTTTCCAAGGTTTGGACAACGCTGCAGAACCCACCAGAGGAAGGCAAGTACGCACATCTCAGAACAGCGCTCCTTAAAAAATTTACGGCCTCGGCATATCAGCGAAACTGCCACCTCCTCGACCTTCCAGGCCTCGGTGATGCCTCACCGTCAGACCACCTCTCCCACATGCTCTCCCTCACCGACGAGAGCCCACCCGGATCCCTCTTCCGCACGCTGTTCATCCGCCAGCTCCCTCTCAGCATCCGCCCAGCGATCGTGGCGTCCGGCTTCACGAACCTGGAAGCCCTGGCCGATGAGGCCGACAAGCTGCTGTCCGCTCACGCCAGCCGCGACGTCGCTCCGGACCTGGCAGCCAATGCCTGGGCGTGCCCCTCACCATCCAGCACACGGCCACAAGGGCCTGTCACCAGGCCCACGGGGCCTTCACGCCCCACTAACCCGGGCCACTGTTACTACCACGCACGGTTCGGCGCCAGGGCACAACGGTGCACACCTCCCTGCTCTTTCAAGTCCGCCCCCGTTCCTGCCCCCGCGATGGCCGTGGGCCACGCGGGCTCCCTCCTGTTTGTCACGGATGACAAAACCGGCCGCCGCTTCCTGTGCGACACTGGGGCTCAGCACAGCATCATCCCGGCCTCCTCCCTCGACATCCAAAAGGGCGAACGAGGACCGGCGCTGGCTGCTGCTAACGGCTCGGAAATCCGGACGTATGGCACCCGGACAGTCACCCTCGACCTCGCTGGTCACCGCTACCGATGGGAGTTCATCACTGCCAAGGTGCTCTTACCCCTCATCGGCGCAGATTTCCTGTGTGCCCACGGCTTACTGGTAGACATCCCTCGTCACCGCCTCGTGGACATGAACACCATGTCCCCCATCCTGGGCGCCATGGCCCCCCGTCAACCCGCCGACATGGCGTCACAGTGCCACGCCCGGGCCACGGATGACTACTCGGCACTCCTGGCCGAATTCCCAGCCCTTACCAATCCGACCTTCTCCGCGGAGGCCGCCAAACACGGGGTGGAACACTTCATCCCCACCACAGGCCTCCCAGTGTACGCCCACGCCCGCAGGCTGGACCCGGCCAAACTGGAGATCGCGTGGACCGAGTTTGCCACCATGGAACAGCTCGGCATCATCCGCCGCTCCAACAGTCCCTGGGCCTCCCCACTCCACATCGCCCCCAATCCAGGCGGAGGTTGGCGCCCCTGCGGGGATTACCGCCGCCTCAATGACGCCACCACCCCTGATCGGTACCCCGTGCCGCACATTCAGGACTTCTCGGCTAGACTGGCCGGCCGCTCAGTCTTTTCCAAGGTCGACCTGGTGCGCGGCTACCACCAAGTCCCCGTCCACCCCGCGGACGTCCCCAAGACGGCCGTAATCATCCCCTTCGGCCTGTTTGAGTTCCTGCGGATGCCCTTCGGCCTCAAAAACGCAGCCCAGGCATTCCAATGGCTCATGGACTCGGTCCTTTGGGACCTGAAGTTCCTGTTCGTCTACCTGGACGACATCCTGGTAGCCAGTTCCTCCAAGCAGGAACACCTCGAACACCTTCGCATCCTGTTCGGGCGCCTCAGCGACCACGGGCTCATCCTCAGCCCAGCCAAATGCCAGTTCGGCCTGGACAAGATCGACTTCCTCGGCCACTACATTATCCATTCTGGGGCCATTCCCCTGCCCACCAAGGTGCAGGCCGTCCAACAATTTCCCCGCCCCACCACCATCAAAGGCCTCCAGGAGTTCCTCGGGATGGTGAATTTCTATAACCGCTTCATCCCCAAAGTGGCGTCCCTCATGAGGCCCCTGTATGAAGCCCTCCGGGGCAGGAGCGGCAAGATGGCAGTCGAATGGACGGCAGACGCGTCCGCCGCCTTCGATTCCACCAAGACCGCGCTCGCCAACGCCACCCTGCTCGCGCACCCACGGCCCAATGCCAGGGTAGCGCTCACCACGGACACCTCCGACCACGCGGTCGGCGCCGTGTATGAGCAGTGGGTCGACGGCGCCTAGCAACCACTTGCCTTCTTCAGCCGCCAACTACGCCCCCCGGAGGTCAAGTACAGCACCTTCGACCGCGAGCTCCTCGCGCTGTTCCTGGCGGTCCGCCATTTCCGGTTTTTGCTTGAGGGCCACCCCTTCACTGCGTTTGTCGACCACAAGCCCCTGACATTCACAATGGCAAAGACAACCGACCCCTGGTCCGCCAGGCAGCAGCGCCAGCTCGCGGCAGTGTCCGAGTTCACCACGGACATCCAACACGTCTCCGGCCGAGACAATGTGGTAGCTGACTGCCTCTCCCGCCTCGCCATCCACGCCGCACACCTAGCAGTCGACTACGCTCAACTCGCAGCAGACCAGATCACCGACCCTGATCTGCTCTCCGCACCCACCAACCTACCAGGGCTACGCCTGGCTGTCGTCGCCTGTGGCCCGACCGCAGTCACGGTCAAGTGCGACATATCCCTATGTCAACTTCGGCCCGTCGTCCCAGCGTCCTGGCGCCGCCAGGTATTCGACATTCTCCACAACCTCTCCCACCCCGGCGCCCGCGCATCCATCAAATTGGTAGCCGACCGCTTTGTCTGGCGCGGCCTTCGCAAGGATGTGCGTACTTGGGCCAACTCCTGCCTAGCCTGCCAACGGGCCAAGGTACAGCAACACACGAAAGCACCCCTCGAGGAGTTTACCGTCCCCTCGCGGAGATTCGACCACATCCACGTGGACATCGTCGGGCCCCTGCCGCCGTCGCAAGGCCACACGCACTTGCTGACCATCATTGACCGCACCACACGTTGGCCTGAGGCAATTCCACTGACCTCTACCACCACCGCCGACATCGCCAGAGCCTTCGTCAGCACCTGGGTCGCACGGTTCGGCGTCCCCTCCGACATGACGTCGGACAGAGGTCCGCAATTTACCTCTGAACTCTGGACCGCCGTCGCACGCAATCTCGGGGTGACCATTCACCGCACCACAGCGTACCACCCCCAAGCTAACGGACTGTGTGAGCGGTTCCACAGATCCTTCAAGGCATCTCTTCGAGCCAGCCTCCAAGACGGCGCCTGGACCGACGGACTTCCGTGGGTCCTCCTCGGCCTGCGCACTGCAGTTAGAGAAGACCTCCACGCATCGGCAGCAGAGCTCGTGTACGGTCAGCCGCTGCGCGTATCCGGCGAGTTCCTGCCCACCGCCACGACACCCTGGTCAGCCGACCAGCAACGCCACGACTTCGCCTCACCGGCACTGCAGTTCGCCCCGGTGCCCATTGCCCGACACGGCGAATCCACCTCACACGTCCCACTAAGCCTGCACCAGGCACGGTTTGTTTTCGTCCGGCACGACGCCCACCGCGGACCCCTTCAACCCCCGTACGATGGGCCCTACAAGGTGCTACAGGCTGGGGACAAATTTTTCACCCTGCAAGTGGGCGACAGGACCGAAAAAGTGTCGGTGGACCGACTCAAGCCAGCACACTCGGAGCCCGGGGAGCAGGTCCCTGTAGCTCGTCCACCTCCACGCGGCCGACCTGCCCTCAAGCCGGTTCACCCGGCTGCTCCACGCCCAGCCGTTCCACGTCCACCGGCGTCCTACAAGAGCCGCTCCGGCCGGCCCATCAGACCGCCGCACCGTCTCGTCCACACCTCCTAAGCGGATTCTGGGGGGAGCTGTGTGGCGGATCGCCACCTAAAACGGGCATAATCCACTCTTCCGTCTGTGGACAAACTTCCAGCACCTTCCCCTTTAAGGCACATTACCTTTAAGGTAGAAGGGGGCGGGGCCTCTGGTTTTACCCAGAGAATTTTGGGAGTTTTTTCCAGAGAATTCTGGGAGCAGCTTTCTCAGCCATTTTGTGTGCCATGCAGTGAATAAAAGTTTCTTGTTTTCCACATATGGATTCAGCCTCCATTTGTGTTTCGCGGCAGCCTGAACACTGGAGAAATTAATGGGACTGAAAGTCGATAAATCCCCAGGGCCTGATAATCTGCATCCCAGAGCACTAAAAGTGGTAGCCATGGAAATAGTGGATGCATTGGTTGTCATCTTCCAAAATTCTATAGATTATGGAACAGTTCCTGCAGATTGGAAGGTGGCAAATATAACCCCACTATTTAAAAAAGGAGGGAGAGAGAAAACAGGGAACTACAGACCGGTTAGCCTAACATCAGTAGTAGGGAAAATGCTAGAGTCTATTATAAAGGATGTGATAACAGGACACTTAGAAAATATCAACGGGATTAGACAAAGTCAACATGGATTTATGAAAGGGAAATCGTGTTTGACAAACCTATTGGAGTTTTTTGAGGATGTAACTGGTAGACTAGATAAGGGAGAACCAGTGGATGTGGTGTATTTGGATTTTCAGAAGGCCTTTGATAAAGTCCCACATAAGAGGTTAGTGTGCAAAATTAAAGCACATGGGATTGGGGGTAATATACTGGCATGGATTGAAAATTGGTTAACAGACAGGAAACAGAGAGTAGAAATGAATGGGTCTTCTTCGGGGTGGCAGGCGGTGACTAGTGGAGTACCGCAGGGATCAGTGCTTGGGCCCCAGCTATTCACAATGTATATCAATGATTTGGATGCTGGAACCAAATGTAATATTTCCAAGTTTGCTGACGACACAAAACTAGGTAGGATTGTGAGTTGTGAGGAGGATGCAAGGAGGCTTCAAGGCGATTTAGACAAGTTGAGTGAGTGGGCAAATACATGGCAGATGCAGTATAATGTGGATAAATGTGAAGTTATCCACTTCGGTAGGAAAAACAGAAAGGCAGAGTATTATTTAAATGGTGATTCACGTAAGAAAACTACTAGGCACTTGGTCTAAGCGTTAAACAAAGCTTTAATCAACTGTTTTCCTGCATGGAGATCTAGTTGTGTCTTAACTAGTTCCTGTTAAGGAATGTCCTGAGCAAGCTGGGCCCATGCCTGAGTATTTATACTCTCCCTGGATAGCGCCACCAGCAGGCCGCCCAGTATTACTTCATAAGTCATTTCCACATGAATGACAAGATTCATATCATTCTTCCCGCCTGAAAGATTGAAGTCCGGCGGCTTCCTTCTACTGAATTAGCCGGACTAAGAACAGACGCAGTCGTTTGGATCTTCATTGGAGGCCGGAAGGCACGTCTCCTCGGACTGTGTTTTGGTCCCTGGGTCGCTTGGTTCGTACCGGCGGGCTGGCAGAGTCCGTGTCGCCTTGATCGACCTGAGGGAGACTGGGGAAATGGTGGCTCCGGGTGCAGGTCCCCACCGGCGCAAAGCTGGCTTCATCCTGCTGAGTAGCCGGTGATTGACCGGCATCCTGGCTTCGGGTGGCCATCCCGCGGGGAGCGCTCTGTTCCCCGGGTTGATCCAGCGGAGTAGCTGGCAGATCCCTTGATGTCTCGGGTAGGGCGTCATCCTCGGAGGAGCGTGGAGTATCGGCGTCGTTAATACGGATCTCTCTATCGATTGGGTCCGTGGGACCGGTTGGGCAGGGAGCCAGATCCCGAAGTGAAACTGTGGACTCCCGGCCATCAGGGTACCGCACGTACGCGTATGTAGGATTGACATCCGTTAGTTCCACCTCGTCGACGAGGGGATCACTCTTGGAGGATCGGACGAATCTTCGGAGCAGCACGGAGCCAGGAGCTGCCAACCATGATGGTAGGGACACCCCATGAGTGGAGCGACGCTGGAACCCGAAGAATCTTTCGTGAGGAGTAACATTGGTGGATGTAGAAAGAAGAGACCTGATGGAATGCAACGCGTCAGGGAGCATAGTTTCCCACTGCTGGTCTGGTAGATTGTGTGACCTCAGTGCAAGATGAACAGCGTTCCAAATGATAGAGTTGTATCTCTCAACCTGTCCGTTTCCAATAGGATGATACGGTGTCGTTTTACTTGTGGCAATTCCCCATTGGGAAAGATAACTTTTGAGTTCGCTTGACATGAAGGAGGGACCCCGATCAGAGTGGATGAAATTGGCCATACCGCAAAGGGAAAAGACCTGATCGAGGCATTTGATCACTGTGGAAGTAAGCATATTGGGACAGGGAAAAGCAAAGGGAAAGCGTGAATATTCGTCCACCATAGTAAGCAAGTAGGTGTTTCGCGTTGAGGAAGGCAATGGCCCTTTAAAGTCAATGCTGAGTCGCTGCATAGGCTGTGTAGCGTGTATGAGCGAGCCATCCGACGGACGGAAGAATTGCGGTTTTAATTCCGCACAAATTCTACAAGTGGAGCATGTTCTTTTCACGTCTTCCGTAGAAAATGGGAGATTTTTAGATCGCACAAAGTGCAACATGCGGGTAACGCCAGGATGGCATAAGTCAGTATGAAGATCTGCAAGAGTCAAAGTTGACATCAAAGAGCAGAATGCACGCGTGAGGGTATCCAGGGCCACATTCTCCTTGCCGGGTCGATACTGTATGGTGTAGCCAAAGGCGGCCAATTCCATCCTCCAGAGCTGTATTTTGTTATTCTTGATTTTAGTGCGTTTCCGGTTATCCAGCATAAAGGCCACCGAGCGCTGATCAGTTATGAGCGTGAAATGGCGACGAGCGAGAAAATGACTCCATTTACGTACTGCTTCGATGATAGCCGTAGCCTCCTTCTCGACAGGAGGATAATGGAGCTCGCTACCCTGCAAAGTTCAAGACAGAAATGCAACGGGTCGACCGCCTTGATTCAAGGCAGCCGAGATCGCCACCTCCGATGCATCACACTCGACCACGAAAGGGAGATTTTCATCGATGGAATGAAGCGCGGCTTTTTCCAGTTGTTGCTTGAGGAGGTCGAAAGCTGAAATAGCCCTCGCCTCCAACGGAAATGACTTCGCGTGAAGCAGGGGCTGGATCTTGTCGGAAAAGTGAGGTATCCACTTTGCATAATAGGCGAACATGCCGAGGGCCCGACGAAGAGAGCTGAGATTCGTAGGAGGAGGGAGCTCCTGAAGCGGATGAAGTCGCTCCGGATCCGGTTTGATGACACCATTGCCCACCCAGTAGCCAAGGATGTTGACTGATGGTACTGATTTCACAGATTTGGACTCATTTAAGGTTAAGTTGCGACGACGGAGAACGTCAAGAAATTTCTGGAGGTTGGCATCATGCTCCTGGTCATGACCAGCAATGGTGATATTATCCAGATATGGAAACGTGTCTGTTAAGTTCTCCTGTTTCCCTAGGCTATCCATTTACCATTGAAAGACGGCCACCCCATTGGTGAACCCGAATGAAAGGCGACGAAACTGCTAAAGCCAATCATTGGCCTCAAAAGCCGTATACTTTTTGTCAGAGTCCTTTAACGGTACTTGATGGTATGTGCTCTAAGTCAAAAGTTGAAAATACCTTGTAGTTGGCAAGGTTATTGACCATGTCATTGATGCAGGGTAGTGGGTAGGCATCCAGGTCGGTATACTAGTTAATAGTTTGCGAGTAATCGATGCAAAGACGTTTGTGTTGCTTCAGAGGATTTTTAACGACGACGACTTGAGCCCGCCAGGAAGATGAACATGGCTCAATGATACCATCAGCTAGAAGGCGAGAGATCTCTGCCTCGATAAAGGATAAGTCATCTTGGCTGAAACGTTGTGATTTAGTGGCTATGGGCTTACATCGGGGGGAAAGATTGGCAAACAAGGAGGGCTCGTCGAGCGAAGCCGCCGAAAGTGCACAAAACGGTACTTTGGAAATAGTAAGCTGCGGCTTTGATCCTCCAAACTCGAAAGTGAATCTTTCGTGTTGTTTCTGGAAATCCTGTCCCAGGAGCACATCACTGCATTGGTTTTTGAGCACCCCGAGCCGGGTAGAGAAATAAGTGCGGCCATTGAGAATAAGGTCGACAAGACAAAAGCCGGAAGAGTTAGTGGTCAGTTTCGTCAGAGCCATTGCAATTTCCCTGTCCGAGGGGTAAATGTGCAGTTTTAACTTACTGACAGCCTGCTCACCGATGAAGCTGTCAGAGCTGCATGAGTTGATTAATGCACTCAAAATGTGTCCATTTACCGAAACCTTCGTGGCTCCATGGGACAGGCTTTGGGGAAAAACAGCTGTGATGGGAGGAGGGGCAGTTTTATCCTTGACAGCTGTAACATTAGTAGTGGCTCTTGGGGGAGGAGCAGTTTTATAGATGACAGCTGTAACATAAGTAGTGGCTCTTGGGGGAGGAGCAGTTTTATAGGGAGCAGCTGTAACCCTAGAAGATGCTCTTGACTGACATACTTTCGAGAAGTGGCCTTTCTTACTGCAATGATTGCAGATTGCATTACGAGCAGGACAAAATTTCTTGTAATGAAATGCACCTCCACAGAAGAAACACTTCCTTTTAGATTGCCAAGATGCCGCTAGGGTAGGGTCGTCATCAGCTAGGATAGAGTCGTCATCAGTGAGGGCTTCCGCCTGAGGCTTATCGGAGGAGTCACTAAAAGTGATAGCAGCAGTCCGTGCACGTGGTAAAAGATAGGCATCTGCATTTTTTTTTGCCAAGTCGAGAGAATATGCTTGGTCATAGGCAGCTTGTAACTCGAGGGTTTTATTCTCCAGCAGACGCTGGCGTATGAAGGGAGATGCAATTCCATTAATAAAAGAATCACGAATTAACTCCTCCTGGTACTGCTCAGCTGAGACAGCCTTGAGATTACAATCTTTGCTGAGCCTGCGAAGCTTTTGAAGGAATTCGTCAAGTGATACCCCGGGTTGTTGTCGAGTTGTGGCCAGTCGAGGCCGAGCAAATATTTCGTTTGGGGCCTTAACATATAGTTCCTGTAGTATTCGGATAGCGGAGTCATCGTCTACACAGTGTTCGATATAGTCAAACACATAAGGGGATACATAATTGGCAAGTATCTCTAACTTATCAGGAACATTCTCACCACATGCCCTGAGGTAGTTGCTGAAGGTACAATACCAGTGTTTCCATACCTTAGCAGTTGTAGGTGAATTCGGGTCCAGGTCAAGACAGGCGGGTCGGAGTAGTTTCTCCATTATGGATTGATTACTACATCTGGTTCCCTTCTACCATTTGAGTCATAGCCGTCTGTTCCCAAAACTACTCAGAGCGTGGAGCAGGTCCACTTGATTAAATTGACGTAAGAAAACTACGAGGCACTTGGTCTAAGCATTAAACAAAGCTTTAATCAACTGTTTTCCAACATGGAGATCTAGTTGTGTCCTTCACTAGTTCCTGTTAAGGAATGTCCTGAGTAAGCTGGGCCCATGCCCGAGTATTTATACTCTCCCTGGACAGCGCCACTAGCAGGCCGCCCAGTATTACTTCCTAAGTCATTTCCACATGAATGACAAGATCCATGTCAGTGATAGATTGGGAAATGCTGATGTACAAAGGGACCTGGGTGTCCTTGTGCACCAGTCACTGAAAGCAAACATGCAGGTGCAGCAAGCAGTTCGGAAGGCAAATGGTATGTTGGCCTTCATTGCAAGAGGATTTGAGTACAGGAGCAAGGATGTCTTACTACAGTTATACAGGGCCTTGGTGAGACCACACCTGGAGTACTGTGTGCAGTTTTGGTCTCCTTACCTAAGAAAGGATATACTTGCCATAGAGGGAGTGCAGTGAAGGTTCACCAGACTGATTCCTGGAATGGCAGGACTGTCGTACGAGGAGAGAGTGGGTCGACTAGGCCTGCATTCACTGGAGTTTAGAAGAATTAGAGGGGATCTCATTGAAACATATAAAATTCTGACAGGGTTAGACAGACTGGATGCAGGGAGGATGTTTCCCCTGGCAGGGGTGGTCACAGTCTCAGGATACGGGGTAGGACATTTAGGACTGAGATGAGGAGAAATATCTTCACTCAGAGGGTGGTGAACCTGTGGAATTCTCTCCCACAGAAGGCTGTGGAGGCCAAGTCACTGAATATATTTAAGAAGGAGATAGATAGATTCCAAGACACAAAAGGCATCAAGGGCTATGGGGAGAGAGCGGGAATATGGTATTGAGATAGAGGATCAGCCATGATCATATTGAATGGCGGAGCAGGCTCGAAGGGCCGAATGGCCTACTCCTGCTCATATTTTTCTATGTTTCTAACGTTAAGTCTACTACTTAAGGACTCACACTACCTTTACATTGGCCCAAAAATTAGTCCCGCGCCGCGAGAGTACGCACTGCATACTCTCACGTATTCTGTCACCAATTGCCGGTTTTCTGCATGCACTGCGCATGCGCTGAAAACCGGCACTTGGTTTTTGGAAAAGGGGGCGGTTCCTCGGTGCACCGCGTGCGCGCTACAGGCTGCGCGCACGCTGTGCACTTAGTGCTTTGGACGCGCAGGTAAGGACGGAAGATTTTAGAAATGAAAAAAGGAGGAGTAAGACCCACTTTTAACAAGGTAAGTAGTGAATTAAGTATTATTTTGAATTTTTTTTAACAGGTATATCTTTTTTAGAGACTTTAAAGACAGGTAAGTTTATTTTTATAACTTTTTAAAAGATTTTACATTTTTTCAAAAATTTAATTTTTTATTTAAAATGGTTAATTTATTTAACTATACTTATTTTATTAATGTGATGGTTTTTTTTTTTATTTAATTGAGGTTTAGCTGTTATTTTGGGGGTGTGTAAGATTCATAGCTTTCACAGCACTTATGTGAAACTTATGAATGGAAGATGGTGTGCTGCCATTGGCTCTAACTGAGTCACGTGATCCCACAGCTCGCACGAATTCACTACGCCGGTGGGATACGCAAGCACTGCCCAGCTGATGTCTAGAACATCAAGTTCGTGCGAGCTGGATCTGAAAAAGCCAACGCGGAGTGAGAGATCGCGGGGAACCCTTACCCCCGCGTCAACACTCAGTCTTTAATTTCTGGGCAAAGATGACTTGCGACCACTGATCTCTCAGGTCTCATACCCTGTCATTGTAACCTTTGACCTCCCACACCCATTCCTACCACCCACTTAACTGCACTGCGACTTCTTTCTGGTTGCTTTCCTCGCAGTGACCTTTTATTTCATAAGAAATAGGAGCAGGAGTAGGCCATTCAAGCCTGCTCCGCCATTCAATAAGATCATGGCTGATCTTGTACCACAACTCTACTTTCCCACCCTATGCCCATATCCCTTCAGTCCCTGTCTTGAATGTAGTCAGTAACTGAGCATCCACAGCCCTTCGGGGTAGAGAATTCCAAAGATTCACAACTCTTTGAGTGAAGAAATTTTGCCTCATTTCAGTCTTAAATGGTCGACCCCTTATTCTGAGACTGTGATCCCGAGTTCTAGACTCCCCAGCCAAGGGAAACATCCTCCCAGCATCTACCCTGTCAAGCCCCTTAAGCATTTTATATATTTCAATGAGATCACCTCTCATTCTTCTAAACTCTAGAGAATATAGGCCCAGTCGACTTAATCTCTCATACGACAATCCCCACATCCCAGGAATCAGTCGAGTAAACCATCGTTGCACTCCCTCTGAGGCAAGTATATCCTTCCTTAGGAAAGGAGACCAAAACTGTACACACTACTCCAGCCGTGGTCTCACGAAGGCCCTATATAATTGCAGTAAGATTCCTAGGGGGAAAAATTCGGTTGGTTTGCGCCTCCCGTTAGCGCCTTAAGAGGGCACTAATGGCGCACAAAACAACGAGCGCCTGGGTGCGGCGATGTTTGCGCCGCTCGCGAAATTGACCAGACATTTTGCGGCGGTGCTAAATACTACCACCACGATCTCCTGTGCCCGCCGATCGTGACGTCATTCGAGCGTGCAACGCCCCGGTAGCACCCTGGACCAGATATTGCGTGGCGCCCCCTGCCTTACCGCCTGCCGCTAGCAACGACAGGTTGAGGGGAGCGTTTTGCAGTCGGAAAGGGACTGGGGGAGCGCTATTTAAAGGCGACCGCTTCCTGCCTTTTTTTGTCAGCGACATTTTTGCACCATGCATTCTGAGTGAGAGAGAGAGAGACTTCTGGAGGTATTCAACGCTGTGTTGAGGAGTTTTGGGTTCTGAGAAGCACTTTGCAGGTTCATTTTGATTTGATCTTCCTTGCATCGATTTAGAAGAGACTGTGGGGGCTGCACTCTGAGCTCTTTCCCTGGGCCTCTCCATTGTTCTTTCCAACAGATTTGATGTACATGGCTCTCCAGGCCGAGATTCAAGGCTGCAACGAGCAGGGTGTGGATGGAGTGCAAGATCAACCCTCCCCTTTAAGAACTGGCCGGCACCAGTGTGTCTGTGTTCCATTGCTGACTGACATCACATGAGCTTCGCCAGCGCTCTGAGGTAGCGCCTCGCTCCTCAGCGTTAACGCCTTAAGAGAGGTGTGTAGCGCCTGATTTAGCGCTCCAATTACCTCGAGGGGCGATAGAAGCCAAGTTTGCGCCTGGCCAATAATTGCGCCCCAAACAGGGCGATACCGAATCTCTCCCCTCTTTACTCTTATACTCCAATCCCTTTGTAATGAAGGCAAAATACCATTTGCTTTCCTAATTGCTTGCTGTACCTGCATGCTAACTTTATGTGATTCATGTACAAGGACACCCACCAGGGCCCTCTGAACACCAACATTTCCCAGTCTCTCACCATTTAAAAGATATTCTGCATTTTTGTTTTTCCTACCAAAGTGAATAACTGCACACTCCTCCACTTTATATTCCATTTGCCATGTTCTTGCCCACTCAATTAACCTGAGTATATATCCCTTTGCAGCCTCTTTGCGTCCTCCTCACAGCTTACTTTCCCACACTCGGTCCCCTAATCTAAGTCATTAATACAGATTGTAAATAGCTGAGGCCCAAGCACTGATCCTTGCGGTACCCTGCTAGTTACAGCCTGCCAACCCGAAAATAACCCGTTTATTCCTACTCTCTGTTTTCTGTCCGTTAATCAATCCTCAATCCATGCTACTATATTACCCCCAATGCCATGAGCCCTAATCTTGTGTAATAACCTTTTGTGTGGCACCTTATCGAATGTTTTTTGAAAATCCAAATACACTCCATCCACTGGTTCCCCCTTATCTACCCTGCTAATTCCAACCTCAAAAAACTCTTAACAGATTTGTCAAACACAATTTCTCTTCCATAAATTCGTGTTGACTCCGCCTATCTCTTCTATTTTTCCCTGATGTCACCTTAGTCTCTAATGCCCTGTTACCTTTGTTAAGCTCTTTGTCCCTTCCTGACCCACTCTGCTTATTTTTACCCAAATCACTACTCTGCTCCAAGTCATTTCAAGGTGACGAAGCCACTGACTTTTTAAAGAACAGGAATGTTTATAAGCACTCACATTGATGATAACAAAAAGTGGCACAGACCAGAATGGCCTGTCTCTGTGCTGTCGATTCTGTGTATGTAATTCTACGATGCAAGTACATGATGTCAACTTTTTAAGTGTCGAAACAAACTGAAAGCCTCATGTGGTCTGAAAGAGGCTTTTAGTTTTTTTTTAAACTTAACTTTACAGTCAGCAAATATATGCTAATCACTCATAACGTTAGAGAAGTAAACTGTCAGTGAAACTAGCAAACAGAAGTCAGCTAGCATCTACAGAGCAGGAAACAGCAGTGGTAAAGATCGAAAATGGGAATTAGTTCACTGGGCCTGCTGCTCATGAATTTATTCATTTGTTGGTGTGGCCCAATTGGTTTATTGTTCTACCCACTGGTCCATTAATTCAGTGGTGTTTGCTGCTCCAATAATGGATCCATTTGTTGCCGTGTCTGTTTCCCCATGAATGTTCTGATTTGTTGTTCTGCCTGCTACTCTGTTCTCAGAACCTGAGGTAGAGATGAAGACAATCCAACACTTCAGGGAGGGGAAGAGATTTCTGGGGCAACGGTTTCAGATGGTAGTCGCACTATCTCTCATGGGAGCTGGCAGTGGTAGTGGAAAGAGTGGTGACTATTTGTGGGTTATAAAAAGGGAGGGGGGGCAGTTTAGAGCAGGACTGTCCAAAGCAAATTATCCTCTCCAACAAGTTTGAAATATTGGCTTCCTGTGGAAAGGATGAGGACTCTGGGCAAGATTATCAGATGAATTATAATGGCACAAAAAAAAATGAAATGGCTTGGGGGTGGGGGATTAGCAATTTAGTTAGAAATGTGATAGGAATAAGCGACTCAGGAGTTAGAAGGGTGGATACTATCTTTTTAAATCCAGACTGAGACTCCTGGATGGTTTGTTGCCCCCAGGTGCTGGGGTAAGGAACATTCCAGAAAGCCTGAAAAAGAGTATAGAAGGGGAGGGAGAAAACCCAGTCAAAAATATCAGAACGGAAAGACCTAAAATCCTGTAAAAGGCGCTTAGGAGATTAAGGTTGGTAGGGTTAGAAATTGAACATAGTTGCGGCTGTTATTTTAGGCAAAAAATTAGCATTGGGGGAATGAATTATGGGTTGCAATTTCTTGCGCCTCATGTCCCTCAGAAGTGCATCGGCGACTTCCAAGTGTGCATGGCACCCTCCTGAAACATGCAACATACATTCAATATGTAAATTGAGGTCCTAACCGTGGTTTTATGACTTCGATGCAAAATTGGCCGTCATCTGAGCAGAGCATGCTTTGCATAGTTGTTCTGGGTCTTGGGCAGCCTAATCAGTAGTCTTTAAAAAATTTAGCAAGGACAGCATGCAGAAGGAGTAAAGGGATCACAGGAGGAAAATAAAATTGACTAGCTACAAGCAGGAAAAAGACTGAGATAAAGGAACGAGGAGTTAGTTTGGACAAAAAAAACAAGAGAAAAGGAATAGCATTAATACAAACAAAACAAAGATAAAGTGCAGTTATTGCAATGCTTAAAATGTGGGAAATAAATTGGGGGAATTAGAAGCAATTATGTCAGAAGAAGATTCAAGAAGGCGGCTGCGGGACATAAAGGAGGCAGTGGCGGTGGCAGGACATAAAGGAGAGAGAGGAGGAACAGCGCGGACCTAATCGGAGGCGGAAGCGGCAGCAGCAGAATCTTCCACGATTTCCAAAAAAACCAAGGTGTGACATCACAGGACAGCAGGGAGGTGATTGGTTGGTGAGTATTAAGTTTTTTTTCTCTAAACTAAGACAGCAGTTTAAATTAGGAGCAGGAAACTATAACATACTGTATTAAATTTATAGCTTAACCAGTTAAACTAATTAATATAACTATGAATAATTGTTGATTAAAGACTTTTAACTAATTAAATAAATAAAATAAGGCTAGTCGAAGATATGGCAGGGCAGGTTGTGTGACTGGACTGCAGTATGTGGGAGTTGGTGGACAGCGAGACTGTCCCGAGCAAACACGTCTGCAGTAGATGTCTCCCTCTCGAATCTCTCTGGCTCAGAGTCATTGAGCTGGAGTGCGAGTTGGAGACACTCCGACACATAATGGAGGGAGAGGAATTTCTGGACAGTTTTATCCAGAATACTGTCACACCCCAGAGGAAAGCACAGGTTCATGAAAGGGAGGATGTGACTGTTAGGGAGACAGGTAGCGGGGATTTAGGAGAGGTTGAGAAGGAGGTCCCGCAGACACTGGTCCTGTCCAACAGGTACGATGTACTCGCTACCTGTGAGAAAAAAGAGAAAGACTGCAGGGAGGACAGCCACAATGCAGACCAAGGCACCGTGGCTCAGAAGGCTGTCCAAGTGGGGGAAGAGCAGAATAGAACTGTGGTAGTGATAGGGGACTCTATAATTAGGGGGATAGTGTCCTCTGCAGCCAAGAACGAGAATCCTGAAGGGTGTGTTGCCTACCCGGTGCCAGGGTAAGGGATATCTCACGGCGGCTCAAGAGGAACTTAGAAAGGGAGGGTGGAAATACAGTTGTCATGGTCCATGTTGGAACAAACGACACAGGTAGGAACAGGGAGGAGGTCCTGCTGAAAGAGTATCAGGAGTTAGGATCTAAATTAAAAAGCAGGACCTCGAGGGTAATAATCTCTGGATTATTGCCGGAGCCACATGCAAATTGGCATAGAAGCAGACAGATCAGGAGAATTAACACGTGGCTAAAGGGCTGGTGTGGGAAAGAGGGGCTCCTCTTCATGGGACACTGGCACCAGTTCAGGGACAGGAAGGAGCTGTACCGATGGGACGGGCTCCACCTGAACCTGAATGGGCCCCGTGTCCTAGCAGAAAGGGTAAATAGGGAGGTGGCAAAGGCTTTAAACAAGTAAGAAGGGGGGAGGGATTTACAAGAAACGTAAGCAGCCTAAATATAAACAAAACAGGAAAAGTGAGCATCGGAAAGAATAAAGTAAGGGAAGACATTGACGGCAAGGGAGCAAATAGAGTTATCGAACAGGAGTCTAAAAAGATGGTTAAACATGAAGTGAAAGGAAATCCTATTAAAAATGAGTCAACTGTCTATACAGCAATGTACACAATGTCTGCAATAAAAGAGGCGAGCTGGAGGCAATCATGCATTGGGAGGAACCAGACATAGTAGGGATTAATGAGTCATGGCTGCAGAAAAATGAGGACTGGGAATTAAACACTGCAGGGTACAACATATTTAGAAAAGATAGAGAGGGAAAAAGGGGAGTAGCTGTACTTATTAGGGACAACATAATGGCAGTAGAAAAAGGGAAGTAGATATCAGCAAGACAAAAATAGAATCCATATGGATAGAGATAAAAGATAATAAAAGATCAATCACACTAATAGGCATAGTCTACAGACCACCTCATAGTGGAAGGGAGGTGGAGGAAGAACTATACAGATAAATTAGAGAAATTAGTAAAAAACATAGAATAATCATCATGGGGGATTTCAACTACCCCGATATTAATTGGACAGAAGAGGTAGGTAAAGGGGATAAGGGAATAGAGTTCCTACAATGTGTACAGGACTCCCTTCTAACCAAATATGTAAAAAGCCCAACAAGGGAGAATTCGTTATTGGATCTAGTTATGGGGAATGAGCGAGAGCAGATAAGAGAAGTAAAAGTCGGGGAACATATAGGCAATAGTGACCATAATATAATACGCTTTAAGATGATAATAGAGAAGGACATAAGTATGACAAAAAATAGGTTAATAGATTGGAGAAAAGCTGATTTTCAGGGGCTGAGAATAGAACTTGGGAAGATAAAATGGGCAACAATATTGGCAAACAACAATGTAGAACGACAATGGGAAACATTTAAAACAGTGTTCAACAGAGTGCAGGAAAAATATATTCCGCTAAAAGGAAAGAACAAACGAAACACTAATGAGTCTCCATGGATGAATAAAGACATAAGGAAACAATTGAGGGTAAGGAAAGAGGCATACATTAAGTACATAGACAGCAGAGGAGTGCATGATAAGAGAGAATACGAAGGGATTAGGAGAGAAGTCAAAGAAACAATTAGGAAGGCAAAGAGGAACTATGAAATTAAATTATCAAGGAACATAAAACAAAATAGTAAAATATTTTACAGGCACCTCAATAAAAAAAGGAAGATTAGAATCGAAATAGGGCCATTAAGAGACAGACACGACAATACCATAGGTAACGATAGGGAGATGGCAGAAATATTAAATCATTAGTTCGCTTCAGTATTTACCAGGGAGATAGAACAGGTAGACATGACATTGGATGATGAGATGAGTAATGAGATAAGTGCATTTAAAATTTAAAAAGGGGATATATTAAATAAACTAATCAAACTCAAACAGGATAAAACCCCAGGTCCAGATGGATTGTATCCATGCATTTTAAAAGAATCTAGGGAAGAGATAGCAGAGGCATTACTACACATATTTAATAATTTGTAAGAAAAAGTAGTGCCAGAGGACTGGCGGGTAGTTAACATAACACCTATATTTAAGAAGGGGGATAGAACATGTCCAGGGAACTATAGACCAGTCAGCTTAATATTGGTGGTAGGAAAAATAATGGAATCCCTACTAAAGGAGAGAATAGAAGAACATCTAGAAACCAAAAAGTATAATAATGAATAGTCAGCATGGATTTCAAAAGGGAAAATCTTGCTTCACCAACCTTATTGAATTTTTGAAGAGGTAACAGAGAGAGTAGACAATGGTAATGCAGTAGATGTAATTTATCTAGATTTTCAAAAGGCCTTCGATAAGGTACCCCATAATAGACTAATGAATAAGGTCAGAGAATGCGGAGTCAGGGACAAGTAGCAGAATGGATTGCTTGCTGACTTTAAGACAGAAAGCAGAGAGTGGGAGTAAAGGGTAGCTATTCACAATGGAAGAAGGTGGGTAGTGGTGTTCCACAAGGATCAGTGCTGGAACCACGGCTGTTCACAATTTACATTAACGATTTAGACTTTGTAATCAAAAACACCATTTCTAAATTGATGATACCAAATTGGGGGAGATAGTCAGTACTGAGGAAGATTGCAACAAATTACAGGAGGACATTAATAAACTTGCAGAATGGGCAAATAATTGGCAAATGAAGTTCAACACAGCGAAATGTGAGGTATTACATTTTGGTAGGAACAATATGGAGGTCACTTATCACTTGGAGGGTACGAGTCTAGGTGGGGGAGAGGAACAAAGGGATCTTGGAGTACAAATACACAAATCACTAAATGTTGCGCCACAGGTTAGCAAGGCCATAAAAAAAAGCAAACCAAGCACTAGGATTTATTTCTAGAGGGATAGAATTGAAAAGTAGGGAAGTTATGCTAAACCTGTATCAAACCTTGGTTGGACCACACTTAGAGTACTGCGAGCAGTTCTGGTTGCCATGTTATAAAAAAGATATAGAGGCACTGGAGAGGGTGCAGAGAAGATTGACAAGGATGATACCAGAAATGCGAGGGTACACATATCAGGAAAGGATGAACAGGCTGGGTCTCTTTATTCTTGAAAAAAGGCTGAGGGGTGACCTAATAGAGGTCTTTAAAATTATGAAAGGGTTTGATAGATTGGATACAGAGAGAATGTTTCCACTTGTGGGGAAGAGTATAACTAGAGGCCATCAATATAAGATAGTCACCAAGAAATCCAATAGGGATTTCAGAAGAAACTTCTTTACCCAAAGAGTAGTGGGAATGTGGAACTCGCTATCACAGGGAGTGGCAGAAGCGAATAGTATAGATGCATTTAAGGGGAGGCTGGACAAGCATATGAGGGAGAAGGGAATAGCGGGTTACATTGATAGAATTAGATGAGGAAAGACGGGAGGAGGCTTGAGTGGAGCGTAAACGCCGGCATGGACTGGTTGGGCCGAATGGCCTGTTTCTGTGCCGTTTATCCTCTTTAATCCTGTCTAAGTCTTGTTTTTAACTTGGGGTGAGAATTAGAACATGAGAACATAAGAAATAGGAGCAGGAGTAGGCCATTTGGCCCCTCGAGCCTGCTCCGCCATTAAATTAGATCATGGCTGATCTTCTACCTCAACTCCACTTTCCCCATATCCCTTGATTCCCTTAATATCCAAAAATCTATCTCTGTCTTGAATATACTCAACGACTGACCCTCCACAGCCCACTGGAGTAGAGAATTCCAAAGATTCACCACCCTCTTGAGTAAAGAAATTTCTCCTCATCTCAGTCCTAAATGGCCAACCCCTTATTCTGAGACTGTGACCCCTGGTCCTAGACTCCCCAACCAGGGGAAACATCCTCCCTGCATCTACCCTGTCAAGCCCTGTAGGAACTTTGTATGTTTCAATGAGATCACCTCTCATTCTTCTAAATTCTGGAGAATATAGGCCTAGTCTACTCAATCTCTCCTCATCGGACAATCCCCCCATCCCAGGAATCAGTCTGGTGAACCTTCGTTGCGCTCCCTCTATGGCAAGTATATCCTTCCTCAGGTGAGGAGACCAAAACTGTACACAATACTCCAGGTGCGGTCTCACCAGGGCCCTATATAATTGCAGTAAGAAGTCTTTGCTCTTATACTCAAATCCTCTTGTCATAAAGGCCAACATACCATTTACTTTCCGAATTGCTTGCTGTACCTGCATGTTAACTTTTAGTGATGTGTACAAGGACACCCAGGTTCCTCTGAACACTAACATTTCCCAGTCTCTCACCATTTAAAAAATATTCAACTTTTCTATTTTTTTTTTTAACCAAAGTGGGTAACTTCACATTTCTCCACATTATATTCCATTTGCCATGTTCTTGCCCACTCACTTTGCCTGTCTGTATCCCTTTGAAGCCTCTTGGCATCCTCCTCACAACTTACATTCCCACCTAGCTTTGTATCATCAGCAAACCTGGATATATTACATTTGGTCCCCTCATCCAAATCATTGATATAGATTGTGAATAGTTGAGGCCCAAGCACTGATCCTTGCGGTATCCTACTCGTTACAGCCTGCCAACTCGAAAATAACTTGTTTATTCCTACTCTCTGTTTTCTGTCCGTTAACCAATCCTCAATCCATGCTAATATATTGCCCCCAATCCCATGAGCCCTAATTTTGTTTAATAACCTCTTGTGTGGCACCTTATCGAATGCCTTCTGAAAATCCAAATACACCACATCCACCGGTTCCCCCTTATTTATTCTGCTTGTTACAACCTCAAAAAATTCTAACAGATCTGCCAAACACGATTTCCCTTTCATAAATCCGTGTTGACTCTGCCCAATCCTATTATTATTTTATAAGTGCTCTATTACCACATCCTTAATAATAGATTCTAGCATTTTCCCTACTACTGATGTCAGGCCAACTGGTCTGTAGTTCCCCGTTTTCTCTCTCCCTCTCTTAAATATTGGGGTTACATTTGCTACCTTCCAATCCGCGGGAACAGTTCTAGAATCAATGGAATTTTGGAAGATGACAACCAATGCATCCACTATCTCCATAGCCAGCTCTTTCAAAACCCTGGGATGTAGGCTATCAGATCCAGGGGATTTATCGGCTTTTAGTCCCATTAATGTTTCCAGTACTATTTTTTTACTAATAATTTCTTTCAATTCCTCATTCGCGCTAGACCCTTGGTTCTCCACTATTTCCGGGAGGCTTTTTGCGCCTTCTTCCGTGAAGACAGACACAAAGTATTTGTTTGATTTCTCTGCCATTTCCTTATTCCCCATTATAATTTCACCTGTCTCAGCCTGTAAGGGACCCACATTTACTTTCGCTAATCTTTTCCTTTTTACATACCTATAGAAGCTTTTACAGTCTGTTTTTATGTCTTTCACTAGTTTACTCTCATATTCTATTTTCCCTTTCTTTATCAAGTTCTTGGTCCTCCTTTGCTGAATTCTAAAATCCTCCAAATCCTCAGGCTGACTGCTCTTTTTGGCAACATTATAAGCCTCTTCCTTTGATCTAATACTATCTTTAACTTCTCTTGTTAGCCACGGTTGGACCACTTTTCCTGTGGGGTTTTTTGCCTTAAAGGAATGTATATTTGTTGTAAATTATGTATTCTTTAAATGCTAGCTATTGCTTGTCTACTGTCATACCTTTTAATGTAGTTTCCCAATCTACCTTAGCCAACTTGCCCCTCATACCTATGTAGTTTGCTTTGTTTAAATTTAAGACCCTAGTTTCGGATTTAAGTAAATCACTTTTGAAATAAATATAAAATTCTATCATATTATGGTCACTCTTCCCTAAAGGCCCCTTTACTGCCAGGTTATTAATTTAGCTCTTTGAGGACATAACGTACAGGGTGGATAAAGGGGAACCAGTGGATGTAGTGTATTTAGACTTCCAGAAGGCATTCGACAAGGTGCCACATAAAAGATTATTACTCAAGATAAAAAATCACTGGATTGGGGGTAATATTCTGGCATGGGTGGAGGATTGGTTATCTAACAGGAAGCAGAGAGTTGGGATAAATGGTTCATTCTCGGACTGGCAACCAGTAGCCAGTGGTGTTCCGCAGGGGTCGGTGCTGGGTCCCCAACTCTTTACAATCTATATTAACGATTTGGAGGAGGGGACCGAGTGTAACATATCAAAGTTTGCAGATGATACAAAGATGGGAGGGAAAGTAGAGAGTGAGGAGGACATAAAAACCTTACAAGGGGATATAGACAGGCTGGGTGAGTGGGCGGAGATTTGGCAGATGCAATACAATATTGGAAAATGTGAGGTTATGCACTTTGGCAGGAAAAATCAGAGAGCAAGTTATTATCTTAATGGCGAGAAACTGGAAAGTACTGCAGTACAAAGGGATCTGGGGGTCTTGGTGCAAGAAAATCAAAAAGTTAGTATGCAGGTGCAGCAGGTGATCAAGAAAGCCAATGGAATGTTGGCTTTTATTGCTAGGGGGATAGAATATAAAAACAGGGAGGTATTGCTGCAGTTGTATAGGGTATTGGTGAGACCGCACCTGGAGTACTGCATACAGTTTTGGTGTCCATACTTAAGAAAAGACATACTTGCTCTCGAGGCAGTACAAAGAAGGTTCACTCGGTTAATTCTGGGGATGAGGGGGTGGACATACGAGGAGAGGTTGAGTAGATTGGGACTCTACTCATTGGAGTTCAGAAGAATGAGAGGCGATCTTATTGAAACATATAAGATTGTGAAGGGGCTTGATCGGGTGGACGCGGTGAGGATGTTCCCAATGATGGGTGAAACTAGAACTAGGGGACATAATCTTAGAATAAGGGGCTGCTCTTTCAAAACTGAGATGAGGAGAAACTTTTTCACTCAGAGGGTAGTGGGTCTGTGGAATTTGCTACCCCAGGAAGCTGTGGAAGCTACTTCATTAAATAAATTTAAAACAGAAATAGACCGTTTCCTAGAAGTAAAGGGAATCAGGGGTTCCGGGGAGCGGGCTGGAAATTGGACATGAGTTTGAGTTCGGATCGGTCAAGGCCCTGTGGGTGGCGGAGCGGGCCCAGGGGCCGAGTGGCCTGGTCCTGCTCCTACTTCTTGTGTTCTTCAGAGTTGAGGTTGGATCAGATCAGCCATGATCTCATTGAATGGCGGAGCAGGCTCGAGGGGCCGATTGGTCTACTCCTGCTCCTATTTCTTATGTTCTTATGTAACCCTTTCTCAAGTCCCCCATGATTGCTCTATTACCCTGGTTACATGTGCCTCTAATTTCCTGTTTTATACTCTGCCCTACATTACAACTACTATAAACAACTCCCACCAATGTTTTGTTAGCTCCACCAAACTGATTCTACTTCTTGATTTTCAGAGCTGAGATCCTTTCTCTCTCCTGTCTTTTTCCCATCCTTCATTATCAGGGCTATCCCTCCTCTTCCATTTTGCCTATCTCTTCTAAAAGTTAAGTATCCTGTAATATTTAGTTCCCAATCTTGGTCACTTTGCAATCACGTCTCCATAATGGCTATTAGATCAAACCTATTAATTTCTATCTGCGCTATTAATTCATCTATTTTGTTGCGAATGCTTCGCGCATTCAGATATAGTGCCTTTAGCTTTGACTTTTTTTTATTTTTTCCTGATGTCACCTTCGTCACTGATGCCTTATTACCTTTGTTACTCCCTCTGTCCCTTCCTGACCCACTCTGCTTATTTTTACCCAAAACTCTGCTCTGCTCTAGAGCCTTGACATTTCTCTTGCTGCTTTTAAATTTACTCTTTCCTGAATCCTCCCATTAGTTTAAAGCCCTGTCTACTGCCCCAGTTATTTGATTCGCCAGGACACTGGTTCCAGCCCGGTTTAAGTGGAGCCCGTCCTAACAGAACAACTCCCTCTTTCCCAGTACTGGTGCCAGTGCCCCATGAAGCAATACCCCTGCCTCCCACACAACTCTTTGAGCCACGCATTTAACCTTCTAATCTGCTTATTCCTATGCCAATTGGCTCATGGCTCAGGTAACAATCCAGAGATTGTTACCTTTGAGGTTCTGCATTTCAATATGGACCCCAACTCCTCAAACTCTCTCAGCAGAATCTCATTCCTAGTTCTACCTATGTCGTTGGTTCCTACGTGGACCACGACAACTAGATCCTCCCCCTCCCACTCCAAGTTCTTCTCCAGTCGCGAGGAGATGTCTTTAACCCTGGCAACGGGCAGGCAACACAAGCTTCGGAATGCTCGATCGCAGCTGCAGATTACATTATCTAGCCCTCTGACTATACTGTCCCCTACCACAACTACATTCCCTTTCGCTCCTCCCACTTGAATGGCCTCCTGCACCATGGTGCCATGGTTAGATTGCTCATCCATCCTGCAGGCTTTTCCCTCATCCACATAGGCAGCAAGAACCTCATACTTGTTGGATAAGGACAAATGCCAAGGCTCCTCCAGCACTGCACCTGGGGTCCCCTCACCTGCCTGAGTTGCAGCCATACCCTCCTGTCCCTGACCACTAACCAGACCTGTATCACTACCTAACCTAAGGGGTGTGACTGCCTCCTGGATCAAAGTGTCCAGGTAACTCTCCCCCTCCCTGATGCCCCGCAATGTCTGCACCTCAGACTCCAGCTCAAAAACTCTGCTCTGAAGTTCCTCAAGATGCAGGCAGTTACTGCAAATGCATTTGTCCGGGATCGCAATGCTCTCCACAAACTCCCACATGCTGCAGTTGCGGCACACCACCTGCACTGCCATCCCTATATGACCTTGTTCTAGTTAATTAAATGTAATTAAATTTGTATTTAAGTAACTTAATTTACAGTTTAGTTTCTTGACCACTTACTTGATCTAGATTAACTTATGGGTAATGAAATTAAATATCTACCTGTAACACAAAGCACTACAAGTAGTGTAGGCAAAAAGCAGCAACTCTTCTCCGAATTCCCAAATGAAACATTCTGTTTAAGTGCACTCCCTTGAATGCCGCTCTGTGCTCTGCAGAACTGTTTACTTTTATACTGTAGGAACCTCACCCAATTGACAAGTTTTGACTTAGCTCCCTTGCTCCCTGTGATTAGCACCTATTCAAGACAAACACTTACAGCTGACTGACAGTTAACTGCCACTGGCAGGCAGCTTCTGCTAACTCCAGTTTTTAAAGTTCTAGGTTTAAATCAAAATGTTAAAGTGAATTTCACTTTTTACAGCTTCTACTTGCCCAATACTTAACAGAAATTCCCCCTCTTTCCAAATTTCCAAGTAAAACACTCTGCTTAAGTGCACGCCGTTTAATGCCGCTCTGTGCTTTGCAGAACTGCTTACTTTTATTGGGTGGGCTGGGGCCAAGGCAGGCGGTAAAATGTCCTGACCTCGGCAACATGGAACCCAAGCAATTTAACTTCAGGGCCTCATCTGCATTCCCCCAGTCAGTAACTCACCCGAAACCGGTGGGAAGCAGCAGATGCCTGGTGGGTGAGAGTGGCATGTTGAGCGGCAGGAGACTGCTTGTGGGGACCAAAGATACAATGCTTCTCTCTCAATGTTTAATAATGTCTACTGGTTCTTTCCCTAAATTATTTGAAGAAAAACTAGATGACATTTCAAAAGCATTTTCTTCAGGTACAGTTTATCTTGAATATGGGTTTGTGTGAGTGTGTGGTAGAAATAACAGTCTCTGCTGATTATACACCTGTTGCTGTTATTTTTGCTGTGAAAATTATTAATACTTTATAAACTTTAGAAGACATATTAAGCTGATTGAGGGTACGTGTCTTTCCTCATCCTAATTTCAATTTCAAAAAACAAATGAGTTGGATTTTGAAAGCAAACAGAAAACCTCTTGTGTGTTTTACTGACAGTTAGAAAATGTGAACATTCTAATTATGGACACCAGTGCGATACAGAGAAACCGAGACAGACAGAGATTGACAGACACAGAGTTTGACAGACAGAGTTATACATCCAGGAACCAATCACAAAACACTAAATTGAATGTCCACCCCAACCCAGTAACTGTCAGGCCCATGCCGTTTCCTTACCTCTCACTGCTGGGAAACTCCAGAATGCTCCACCTCCCCCAGTTCTGCCAAAGCTTGGATATCCTCCCAGGGCTTCCAAAGCCCAGGATTGCCGGGAGAGCTACCAAAGCCCAGGACCACCCCCAGTGCAACCAAACATGGTTACTTCTCCAGTATTGCTAAATACTGATAGCTACCTCCACCTGATACAGCTTTACATACAATCTTGTTGTGTGTCCGTACCTTAAAAAGGTAAGGAATAAAAATGAACTACATAATGAAAGGAAATAAATAAAAATATATAGGCCACTCATTTATGGTTTTGCAGAATAATGGACAGAATCATAGAATTCAATCCAGTAAAAGTACTAAAATACTATGCAATAAAAATGAAAATTGACATATTTAGTCAGTATAAATCAGTGGCCTTTATAATACATTATTGTTACAAGGCACAATACTGTACTCCTATTGTTATAAATCAGCACGTCCCCCAACTCACCGTTAGGCATGCCATGGGAGATAGGATAGTTTGTTATAAAATGAAATTCTGGGGAATAAATAGTGGAGTAGATTTGATATAGTAAATAGACTTTAAAAAACATCCATGAGCAATGTCATTGGAGTTCACTTCTTATGTGCTAAATTGTGAGCCAGCTAAGGGGTTTCTTAGGGCAATTATAGGTGCCTTAGTTTAGACCATGAAGTTACAGCAAAGTTTGCAAAAGTAATTGCCCCCTACCTCCTGCATACACACATACATATACAAAGGAACATACAAAAATTCAGCCCATCAAGCCAGCTCCATCCAGATTCCATGTATGGCAATTGTAACACTGATTTAGTTCCCACATCATCTGTTGATCCTCTCCAGTAGGTAATACCAATTTACTTCACCAACCTCCCCTGGAAAAACAATTAAGCCGGGTAGTTAAGTATCTTTGCAATCCTCAAGCCCCCTTCACAACAGATACCAATTCAGCTCCTTTTTAAAAGGTGCCAATTTACCCTAAATTAACTACCTTCTCAGGAGTTTGTTTCACACATCCAATCGCCTGAGGGAGAAAAGATTTTTCTAATCTCTAACCTTCATTATTTGAAGACCTGTATCATGTCTCCCCAAAGTCTTTCTTTCTCCAGTGAAAATAAGCTGTTATTTGATCCTATTTATAGATACATACAGAAATGCTGGATAAATTGAGAGCACATTCATACTAAACGCATTCTATTGTGGTAATCTGCAAAACACAAGAAATATGCAACAAAACTGTCAACATTTGAAAAGGAAAGTGACATTAATATTTTGGGGTTAGATCCTTTGTCCGAAGTGAAAAAGGAAGGCAAGTGAGATCCTTCATAGGACCAACAAAAACAAAAATAGGAGGAGAAAACAGATCAAAGAGTACTACATGCTAAGATGCAAACTACAAAGGTTAATGGCCCTGAAATTGCGGTCAGTGGCGGAGCGAAGGAGTATGCTGCCGACTTCCGAACAAAATCTGCACTTACCTGGTGCGAAGTCCCAAGCGAAAACTTGCTTTGAAATTCTGCAGAGTTGTGTGAGTTAGGAACTCCCTCCCTAACAGCACTGTGGGAGAACCTTCACCACACGGACTGCAACGGTTCAAGAAGGCAGCTCACCACCACCTTCTCAAGGGCAATTAGGGATGGGCAATAAATGCTGGCCTTGCCTACGACGCCCACATCCCAGGAACGAATTTTTAAAAAAGCATAGTGGCCCACAGATCCCAGGGCGCACTGTTGTGCGTAAGTGTAGCTGGGATCACGTGGGGCGATGCTCCTTTCACTAGCCAATCAGGAAACATAGAAAGCCCCATTTGATTGATATGCTTTAAATGAAGATACAGGTCAGTTGGATTCAGCCTACAGCGGAGTTGAGCATAGCAACCTGACAGCCTCACTATAAATACTGGCTGGACTTCACTCTTAGAACACAAAACCCTGTCACCTCAGAATTGTGACGACCAAACCCTTTTGTCAATGAAAGTAGATCAATAGAGTTTTTAAAACTGGGAATACAGTTTCTTTGGTTGATATTCAATTTTGAAATGAGAAGATTGACTCTGCAAGATTTAAAAAATCTCATCCCTCAAACCAACCCTACACAGCTGCCTGGTAGGTTCTTTTACGTATTTGTTTTTCATTATTGTGGGCCTGAAGTTACAATTTTCTCACCCCCGCTCCCCTTACGCTGTGCAAATAGGCTCCTGTGCCTGTTTGCACCAGCCGTAAAATTCTCCAGCGTAATTGATGCGCAGTTGGTGGGGAATTAACCCAACTTTTCACCAGCAATGAGGATTTGAAAGTCACAGCGGATCATCTTTCTATTCGGAACTTGACAGATCGGAAGTTCGGGATTTAGTGCATGCCCAAGCGCATGCGGAAATCCCGAACTTGCAGTCAACTTCAAAGGTGGTATGATGGCGTACTCTCAGAGTACGCGGTCACGCCAACCGCAAATTCCGGGCCATTATCTTTAATGGTGTGTGTGATGGAAACAGAGCTTCTTTATGTTTTTTATAAAAATCCTATATTATATATTGTTTTTATAACATTTTAGATAGGCGAAGTACGGCAAACTGAAACAAAAGCAAAATACAGCGAATGCTGGAAATCTGAAATAAAAAACAGAAAATGCTGGAAATACTCAGCAGGTCAGGTAGCATCTGTAGAGAGAGAAACAGAGTTAATGTTTCAGGTTGTTAACCTTTTGTCAGAATTGGCAAAAGTTCGAGATGCCACAGGTTTTAAGCAAGTACAGAGGCAGAGAAAGGGGGAGGAAAGAACAAAAGGGAAGGTCTTTGATAGGGTGGAAGGCAGGAGTGATTAAATGACAAAAAGGATGGTGCGAGCAAAAGTGGGTGGTAATGGGACATGTAAAGAAACAAAAGATGGGTCTAGAGGAGGTGTAAATGGCAACAGCAGAGTAGATGGAATGGGAAGAGACTCGTGTGGAGTATAAACAACAGTACAGACAAGTTGGGCTGAATGGCCTGTTTCTGTACAGTACATTCTATGTAATTCTATTTAATTACCAGAACCTGCTGTCCAAAAAAATTGGGTGCAGTGGTTATGATCTGAAATTGTTGAACTCAGTGTTGAGTCTGGAAGAATGTAAAGTGCTTAATCGAAATATGAGGTGCTTCTCAAAGGTAATAATCTCTGGAAAGTAGGGGCTTAAATTTAAACAAAGCCAATTACATAGGTATGAGGGGCGAGTTGGCTGAGGTAGATTGGGAAATTAGATTAAAAGATATGACGGTAGATAAGCAATGGCAAACATTTAAAGAAATAATTCTCAATGAATATACCTTCCCTTGAGGAATAAAATCTCCACTGGAAAAGTGGTACAGCCATAGCTAACTAAAGAAGTTAAGGATAGTATTAGATTAAAAGAAGAGGCTCAAAATGTTGCCAAAGAGTAGTAAGCCTGAGGATTGGGAGGGTTTTAAAAATCAGCAAAGGATGACCAAGAAATTGATAAAGAGAGAAAATAGAATGAGAATAAACTAGCAAGAAATATAAAAACAGATTGTAAGAGCTTCTCTATTCCATTCTCCAAGTTTCTACATCTCCGTTGCATCTGTTCTGACGATGCCACATTCCACACCGGTGCTTCCGATATGTCTTCCTTTTTCCTCAGCCGAGGATTCCCCTCCACTGTGGTCGACAGGGCCCTCGACCGTGTCTGTTCCATTTCCTGCACTTCTGCCCTCACTCCTTCCCCTCCCTCCCAGAACCACGATCAGGTTCCCCTTGTCCTCACCTTCCATCCCACCAGCCTCCACATTCAATGGATCATCCTCTGCCATTTCTGCCACCTCCAGCGTGATCCCACCACCAAACACGTCTTGCCTTCCCGCCCCTTTCAGCATTCTGAAACATAGAAACATAGAAGATAGGAGCAGGAGTAGGCCATTCGGCCCCTCGAGCCTGCTCCGCCATTCAATGAGATCATGGCTGATCATCCAAATTCAGTACCCTGTCCCTGCTTTCTCCCCATATCCCTTGATCCCTTTAGCCTGAAAAAATATATCCAACTCCTTCTTGAATATATTTAATGAATTGGCCTCTACTGCCTTCTGTGGTAGAGAATTCCACAGGTTCACCACTCTCTGGGTGAAGAAATTCCTCCTCATTTCTGTCCTAAATGGCTTACCCCTTATCCTTAGACTGTGACCCCTGGTTCTGGACTCCCCGGCCATCGGGAACATCCTTCCTGCATCTAGTCTGTCTAGTCCTGTCAGAATTTTATAAGTTTCAATGAGATCCCCTCTCATTCTTCTAAACTCCAGCGAGTATAAGCCCAATCAACCCAATCTCTCCTCATACGTCATTCCTGCCATCCCAGGTATCAGCCTGGTGAATCTTCGCTGAACTCCTTCTATGGCAAGAACCTCCTTCCTCAGATAAGGCGACCAAAACTGCACACAATACTCAAGATGTGGTCTCACCAAGGCCCTGTACAACTGCAGCAAGACATCCTTGTTCCTGTACTCAAACCCTCTCGCTACGAAGGCCAACATACCATTTGCCTTCTTCACCGCCTGCTGCACCTGCATGCTTACCTTCAGCGACTGGTGCACAAGGACACCCAGGTCTCGTTGCACTTCCCCTTCTCCCAATCTATTGCCATTCAGATAATAATCTGCCTTCCTGTTTTTGACACCAAAGTGGATAACCTCGCATTTATCCACGTTATATTGCATCTGCCATGCATCTGCCCAATCACCCAACCTGTCCAAATCATCCTGGAGTTTCTCGGCATCCTCCTCACAGCACACACGCCCACCCAGCTTTGTGTCATCTGCACACTTGGAGATATTACATCTAGTTCCCTTGTCTAGATCATTAATATATATTGTGAATCGCTGGGGTCCAAGGACCGATCCCTGCGGTACTCCACTAGTCACTGCCTGCCACTCGGAAAAAGACCCATTTATTCCAACTCTTTGCTTTCTGTCTGCCAATCAGTTCTCTATCCAAGTCAATACCTTGCCCCCAATCCCAGGTGCCTTAACTTTACACGCTAATCTCTTATGCGGGACCTTATCAAAAGCCTTTTGAAAGTCCAAATACATCACATCCACTGGTTCTCCCTTATCTATTTTACCAGTTACATTCTCAAAAGTGACCGTTCCCTCCGCAACACCCTAGTCCATTCCTCGATCACCCCCAACATCCCCTCCCCTTCCCACGGCACCTTCCCGTGCAAGCGCAGGAGATGCAATACCTACCCTTTTACTTCCTCCCTTTCCACCGTCCAGGGCCCCCAACACTCCTTCCAGGAGAAACAGTGATTTACTTGTACTTCTTTCAGTTTAGTATACTGTGTTTGCTGCTCACGATGTGGTCTCCTCTACATTGGGGAGACCAAACGCAGATTGGTTCACCGCTTTGCGGAACACCTCCGTTCAGTCCACAAGCATAACCTTGCGCTTCTGGTTGCCTGTCACGTTAATTCTCCTCTCCACTCCCACCCTTCGGCTCCGTGCAGAGAAGGTCAGGGGATCCGTTGATGACCGGGAGGAGAGAGGATCGAAGGGGGAAGGAGAGAGGATTGAAGGGGGAAAGAGAGAAGATCAAAGGGGAGACAGAGAGAGGATCGAAGGGGGAGAGAGAGAAGATCGAAGGGGGAGAGAGAGGTTCGAGGGGGGAGATCGAAGGGGGAGAGAGATAATTGAAGGGAGGGAGAGAGAATCAAAGGGGGAGAGGGGATCGAAGGGGAAGATCGGAAGGGGTGAGAGAGAGGATGGAAAGGGGAGAGAGAGGATCGAAGGGGGAGAACTAAGCAGGAAACAGGATAAAAGCAGAGATCAGAGAGAAAGAGGATCGAGGGGCGAGAGAAGATCTGAGGGGGTAGAGAGGAGAGGAGATTGAAGAGGGATAGGAGGTCAGGAGCTCGGGGCGGGGGGGTGGGGGGGGTGGGGAATGATAGCGAGAACATGATCCAGATGGGAAGACTGATCACATTCGCCACCATCTGTTAGACGTGGATCATGTTCTTCCAACCCCACCCTCACCCCCTTTTCACCCGCACCATGTTCTCCCTCTCCTCCCTGCAAACCTGGTTGATTTTCTCGGAAAGCATGTGCGGCAAGTGACATCATTGGACTGGACAAAATCCGGAAGTCATGACAATCACTATTCACTTCCTACCCAATAAACCTGTTAACAATCCGTCACCCACACACAATGCCCCATCTGTGGTAGGAGCGTGGGGAGGGAGACAGTCAGGAACTTGTTGGTGGGGAGGTCAGCAACTTGTGTGGGGGTGGGTGGGGGCGGCGGGGAGAAGGTCAGGAACCCGGTTGGTGGGGGGGCGGTGGGGGAGAAGGTCAGGAACGAGCCGGGGTGGGGGGGGAGAGTAGGTCAGGAATGGGCAGGGGGGAGGTCAGGAACCCGGGGGGTGGTGGGAGAGAAGGTCAGGAACTTGGGGGGGGGTGGGGTGGGGGCGTTTGCGGGGCTGGGGTGAGGTCAGGAACTTGTTGGGGAGGGAAAAGGTCAGGAACTTGTTGTGGGGAGAAGGGCAGGAACTTGTTGTAGGGGGTCAGGAACTTGTTTGGGGCAGAGAAGGTTCTAACCTGCGAGAGTGAGCCCTCTTTGTTCTCTGAAAGCAGTACTGTCAGCTGTGTCTGGAGCCTGGCAGTCATAATGAATGGCTCAAATTACACATTGCAAAGCATTTGATTACTCAGGCAGGCAGGATCTAATTACACATTCCACACAAAATGCAGGGTGTGTCTTGTCCTCCAAGGGGACCAATCAGATCTTTGTTGTTGCAAATACACACAACCTTTTCGGGATGGCAGCTGTTGATGATTCTGCTATTCCCATTTACACCTTTTCTAGTTCCATCTTTTGTTCCTTTACTTGTCACATAACCATCCCCTTTTGCCTCGCACCATCATCCCTTTTGTTTTTTAATCTCTGCTGCCTTCCACCTATCACAGATCTTCCCTATTGTTCTTCCCCCCATCGCCTTTCCCTGCCTCTGCACTTCCGTAAAACCGGTTATATCTCTAACCTTTTAAAGTTCTGACGAAAGGTTCATTGATCTGAAACGTTAACTCTGTTTCTCTCTCCCCAGATGCTGCCTGACCTGCTGAGTATTTCCAGTATTTTCTGTTTTTATTTATCATTGTAAGAGGGAGACAGAAAGCAGGAAACTATAGACCAGTTAGCCTAACATCTGTCGTTGGGAAAATGCTGGAGTCCTTCATTAAGGAAGCAGTAGCAGGGCATTTGGAAAATCATAATGCAGTCAAGCAGAGTCAGCATGGTTTTATGAAAGTGAAATCATGTTTAACAAACTTGCTGGAGTTCTTTGAGGAGGTAACGAGCAGGGTGGACAAAGGTGAACCAGTGGATGTGGTGTATTTGGATTTCCAGAAGGCATTCGATAAGGTGCCACATAAAAGGTTACTGCATAAGATAAGAGCTCACGGAATTGGGGGTAATATATTAGCATGGATAGAGAATTGGCTAACTAACAGAAAGCAGTGAGTCGGGATAAATGGGTCATTTTCCGGTTGGCAAACGGTAACTAGTGGGGTGCCACAGGGATTGGTGCTGGGGCCTCAACTATTTAAAATCTGCATTGACTTGGATGAAGGGACTGAGTGTAATGCAGCCAAGTTTGCGGATGATACAAAGATGGGTGGGAAAGCAAGTTGTGCAGAGGACTCAAAGAACCTGCAAAGGGATATAGACAGGCTAAGTGAGTGGGCAAACATTTGGCAGATGGAGTATAATGTAGGAAAGTGCGAGGTTATGCACTTTGGCAGGAAAAATAAAAAAGCAAATTATTATTTAAATGGAGAGAGATTACAAAATGGTACAGTTCAGAGGGACCTGGGGGTCCTTGTGCATGAAACACAAAAAGTTAGCATGCAGGTACAGCAAGTAATCAAAAAGGCAAATGGAATGTTGGCCTTTATTTCAAAGGGTTTGGAGTATAAAAGCAGGGAAGTCCTGCTACAACTGTACAGGGTATTGGTGAGACCACACCTTGAGTACTGCGTACAGTTTTGGGCTCCTTATTTAAGGAAGGATATACTTGCATTGGAGGCAGTTCAGAGACGATTCACTAGGTTAATTCCAGAGATGAGGGGGTTGAGCAGACTGGGCCTATACTCATTGGAATTTAGAAGAATGAGAGGTGATCTTATTGAAACATGTAAGATACTGAGGGGGCACGACAAGGTAGATGCAGAGAGGATGTTACCCCTCATAGAGTCATAGAGTTATACAGCACAGAAAGAGGCCCTTCGGCCCATCGTGTCCGCGCCGGCCATCAAGCCCTGTCTATTTTAATCCCATTTTCCAGCACTTGGTCCGTAGCCTTGAATGCTATGGCGTTTCAAGTGCTCATCTAAATGCTTCTTGAATGTTGTGAGGGTTCCTGCCTCTACCACCCTTTCAGGCAGTGAGTTCCAGATTCCAACCACCCTCTGGGTGAAAAAGTATTTCCTCAAATCCCCTCTACACCTCCTGCCCCTTACTTTGAAACTATGCCCCCTGGTTATTGACCCCTCTACTAAGGGGAAAAATTCCTTTCTATCTACCCTATCTATACCCCTCATAATTTTGTGCACCTCAATCAGGTTCCCCCTCAGCCTTCTCAGCTCTAAGGAAAACAACCCCATCCTGTCCAGTCTCCCTTCACAGCTGAAACGCTCCAGCCCAGATAACATCCTGGTGAATTTCCTCTGCCCCCTCTCCAATGCAATCACATCCTTCCTATAGTGTGGCGACCAGAACTGCACACAGTATTCCAGCTGTGGCCTAACTAGCGTTTTGTACAGCTCCATCACCACAAGTACTGCAGCGGTTCAAAAAGGTGGCTCACCACCACCTTCTCAAGGGCAATTAGGGATGGGCAATAAATGCTGGCCTTGCCAGCGACACCCACATCCCGGAACGAACAAAAAAAAAGTCTGGGCTTTAGTAGATATTGGTTGACAGCCTATCCCTAGTACTGGAGATAGATAAGTCGAGGAAGGAAATGGAAGGGAAGAGTTGGAGATAGACCATGTGAAGGCGAGGGAGGGGTGGAAATTGGAAGCGAAGTTGATGAAACTTTCCACTTCGGATCGAGAGCAGGAAGCGGCACCAATACAGTCATCAATGTACTGGAAAAGGAGCTGAGGGAGGGGAGCTGTGTAGGACTGGAACAAAGAATGTTCCACGTATCCCATGAAAAGGCAGGCATAGCTAGGACCCATACAGGCTCCCATAGCAACACCTTTTATTTGGAGAAAGTGAGTGGAATCAAAGGAAAAGTTGTTCGATATAAGAACAAGTTCAGCCAGGCGGGAGAGGGTGGTGGATGGGGACTCATTGGGCTTCCATTCAAGGAAGAAGTGCAGGGCCCACAGGCCGTCCTGGTGGGGGATGGAGGTGTAGAGGGATTGGACGTCCAAGGTGAAAAGCAGACAGTTTGGGCCAGGAAACTGGAAACTGTTAAATTGGCGGAGGCCATAGGAAGAGTCGTGGATGTAGGTGGGAAGAGACTGAACAAGGGGAGAAAAAAGTAGTGTTGAGATAGGAAGAAATAGAAAGAAATGAAATGAATGGGACTGAAAGCCGTTAAATCCCCTGGACCTGATGGCCTACATCCTAGGGTTTTAAAAGAGGTGGCTATAGAGATAGTAGATGCATTGGTTGTCATTTTCCAAAATTCCATAGATTCTAGTACAGTTCCCGCGGATTGGAAGGTGGCAAATGTAACCCCACTATTTAAAAAAAGGAGGGAGAGAGAAAACGGGGAACTACAGACCAGTTAGCCTGACATCAGTAGTCGGGAAAATGCTAGAATCTATTATTAAGGACATGGTAACAGGGCACTTAGAAAATAATAATTGGATTGGGCAGAGTCAACACGGATTTATGAAAGGGAAATCGTGTTTGACAAATCTGTTAGAGTTTTTTGAGGTTGTAACTAGCAGAATAGATAAGGGGGAACCAGTGGATGTGGTGTATTTAGATTTTCAGAAGGCATTCGATAAGGTGCCACACAAGAGGTTATCAAACAAAATTAGGGCTCATGGGATTGGGGGCAATATACTAGCATGGATTGTGGATTGGTTAACAGACAGAAAACAGAGAGTAGGAATAAACAGGACATTTTCGGGTTGGCAGGCTGTAACTAGTGGGATACCGCAAGGATCAGTGCTTGGGCTACGGCTATTCGCAATCTACATCAATGATTTGGATGAGGGGACCAAATGTAACATATCCAAGTTTGCTGATGATACAAAGCTGGGTGGGAATGTAAGTTGTGAGGAGGATGCAAGGAGGCTTCAATGGGATATAGATAGGCTAAGTGAGTGGGAAAGAACATGGCAAATGGAATATAATGTGAAGTTATCCATTTTGGTAGGAAAAATAGAAAAGCACAGAATATTTTAAATGGTGAGAGATTGGGAAATGTTGGTGTTCGGAGGGACCTGGGTGTCCTTGTACACAAATCACTGAAAGTTAACATGCAGGCACAGCAAGCAATTGGGAAAGAAAATGATATGTTAGCCTTTATTACAAAAGGATTTGAGTATAAGAGTAAAGATTACTGCAATTATATAGGGCCCTGGTGAGACCACACCTGGAGTATTGTGTACAGTTTTGGTCTCCTTACCTAAGGAAGGATATACTTGTCATAGAGGGAGTGCAGCGAAGGTTCACCAGACTGGTTCCTGGGATGGGGGGATTTTCCTATGTGGAGAGATTGAGTTGACTAGGCCTATATTCTCTAGAGTTTTGAAGAATGAGAGGTGATCTCATTGAAACATACAAAATTCTTACAGGGCCTGACAGGGTAGATGCAGGGAAGATGTTTCCCCTGGCTGGGGAGTCTAGAACCAGGAGTCACAGTCTCAGAATAAGGGGTCGGCCATTTAGGACTGAGATGAGGAGAAATTTCCTCACTCAGAGGGTGGTGAATCTTTGGAATTCTCTACCCCAGAGGGCTGTGGATGCTCAGTCGTTGAGTATATTCAAGATGCGGAGATGCCGGTGTTGGACTGGGGTGGACAAAAGTGAGAAGTCGCACAACACCAGGTTATAGTCCAACAGTTTTATTTGAAATCACAAGCTTTCGGAGCTGCTGCTCCTTCGTCAGGTGAAGTGAAGGAATACGAATCGGCAAAGCATATATAGACAGAGAACAATGCCTGTGCAGCGTACAATGTCAGACGACTACAGTTAATCTTTCTGACTGCCTTTTATCACACCTCGGCAGAGAAACAATCAGGTCAGTCAGGAAGGCATTGTATCAAAGACATAGCAAGATACAACTAAGACAATGAGGTGGGGTCACAGGGGGTCTAATGCGTCAAATGCAGTCTGTATGGAAAACCATAAACTTTAAACTTTTTACTTTTTCTTTTACTGGAAATCACATCTGTGAACAAGCCAACGACGACTCGAGTCTGGATGACTCCACGTCATGTAGCGTGACATGAACCCAAGATCCCGGTTGAGGCTGTCCTCGTGGGTGCGGAACTTGGCTATCAGTTTCTGCTCGATGATTTTGCGTTGTCGTGAGCAACAAAGCAAAATCATCGAGCAGAAACTGATGGCCAAGTTCCGCATCCATGAGGACGGCCTCAACCGGGATCTTGGGTTCATGTCATGCTACATGACGTAGAGTCATCCAGACTCGAGTCGTCGTTGGCTTGTTCACAGATGTGATTTCCAGTAAAAAAAAAGTAAAAAGTTTAAAGTTTATGGTTTTCCATACAGACTGCATTTGACACATTAGACCCCCTGTGACCCCACCTCATTGTCTTAGTTGTATCTTGCTATGTCTTTGATATAATGCCTTCCTGACTGACCTGATTGTTTCTCTGCTGAGGTGTGATAAAAGGCAGTCAGAAAGATTAACTGTAGTCGTCTGACATTGTACGCTACACAGGCATTGTTCTCTGTCTATATATGCTTTGCCGATTCGTATTCCTTCACTTCACCTGACGAAGGAGCAGCAGCTCCGAAAGCTTGTGATTTCAAATAAAACTGTTGGACTATAACCTGGTGTTGTGCGACTTCTCACTTGAGTATATTCAAGACAGAGATCGATAGATTTTTGAATATTAAGAGAATCAAGGGATATGGGGATCGTGCAGGAAAGTGGAGATGAGGTAGAAGATCAGCCATGATCTTATTGAATGGCGGAACAGGCTCGAAGGGCCAAATGGCCCTTAACCTGCTCCTATTTCTGTTGTTCTTGAATAAGTTCCGTGGGGCAAGATCAGGCTGAAACGCTGGGTCTACCAGGGCAGTCCTGTTTGTGGATCTTGGGAAAGAGGCAAACAAAACCTGGTTTCTGTTTGGTCATTCTGTAAGGAATTTGTGTGTCTTTGTATGGGGTAAACAAAGCCAAATACACAAATTCTGTCCAGAAATAACTATTGGTATTGTCGATTGGCAGTCAGCCAGTCTCCTGCTGTGCAATGGCATAGGGAGAAGAATTACTTTGATATGAAGTGTCAAAAGCCTGTTTTAATAGTATAAATGCAGCTGACTCTCATTATTTCTGCAGTTTCCATTGTCACGGGAGTGAGATAGAACTCCGTGGGGCCTACACTGCAATCTTCAAAGACTCAGTTAAAGATACTTGAAAAAAAATTCAAGACAGTTTAGAGTATTGTATAACTGAAACATTTGTGTTGCTGATTATTCAGCTACATTGATGTTGCTTACATGTAATTCCAAATCTTGTAAAAAGAAATGCTAGTTTAGCCTGCATGATACAGCTGACAGCTTTCTGTCTTCTGGAAAGGACAAGAGTGCATGGTGGGCAGCCTGTGCAGCCTCTGGTGCGAAATATCACACGAAAAAAGTACTTTTTAATCCTCTGGCATGTTTTTCTATTCACAGTATGCATAAAGGTATAAGTTTCTCATCATAAGAAAAGTGAGTCTATCCAAATTATATTTTGCAGTGAACACAAATAAAGAAAGTTGAATGAAAACTTGTAAATTATAATAGTTTGTAAGAGATTTTCTTTTAATCTGGAAAGAGGTGAAAAGTGCTGGCTGAAATACAAAATTCATCTCAGTCAGGCTGTAATAAAGAGGGATGAAAGATTAGAAAAGCAGCAAGAAAATGAAAAGTGGGAGAAAATAGCGGAAAAATAATCAGAGAGTCGCAGAGTGCTGAGAGGAAGTTTACATTGAGTTTGGTTGGAGGCAGAAAAGTCAGAGTAGGAATAAAATGTGGAGCTAATATGGCAATCCACAGGAAAGTAAGAAGTGCACGTGTGAACAAAATGGAGATGTCCAGCAAAGAGGTCACCTTAACCCCACTTGTGAGGCAAACAGACCATAAGCTGTGAATACTGTCTGCTTGACTGGGGGGAAACACATGTAAATCACAGTCTCATGTGGAAAGAGTGTATATGAAGAAGCAAACAATTCAGTTTTGCATCTGCTACAGTTGCAGTGGAGAGTGCCTAAGGGAGTGACAGGTAATGGACGATTGAATGAGAGTGTCATGCAGGCAACTATCACTCCAGAAAGCAGAGGGGGTAGGAGTGGAAAATGGGCTTGGTATGGAACCATCTCTGGATGGCAGCTGTGGTGCAAGATGATCTGGCGAATACAGAGATCAATAGGATGGAATGTGAAGCTCTTAAATTGTTCCAACCAAGATCAACAAAAACTTCAAGAAGATAAGCTGAACTTTATCCTGGCATGCTGGAGCCCTTTGGACTGAACAGTGACTTCAGCAACTACAAACCCCAGTTGTCTCTCCATTTTATTCCAATCCGTTGCATTCCCTCCCACGCTTGAACCGTTTTACTCACCTTATGTTTTTCAAATCCCTTTTAATAGCCGAACTGAAATTATAATTTGTATTTTATCTCGCACTTTTCACCTCTTTGTGGCTCATAGTTTTCATTCCTTTACTTACTTCCAAGTTCCTCTGCTCTCATCTTCCCTCCATTACACCACACTGTCCTTATCAGGGCAGTCCAGGCCATGGACAACTCCACAGATACAATTAATGTGTCTCCTTGGTCAGTCATTCAGAGTCAAACTTGTACTGTGTGGACAAATGTGAGAAGTCGCACAACACCAGGTTATAGTCCAACAGTTTTATTTGAAATCACAAGCTTTCGGAGCGCTGCTCCTTCGTCATCTCCACATCATTGTACTGTGTGAGAGGGGACCTCTGTCCACCTGAAGGTGGCAAACTTGTCCATGAGAGGAAGCCCAAATACTCTTGTTCGTTAAACTGGGATTTAAGTTATGAAACAAATGTTTTCTGACCTACAGTCTCTACCAAGTCAATACTAAGGAGCTAGTGTACTACAGTAAAAAAATATTAAACAACAAAGTCAAGGATAAACTACAGCAATGTAGCTGCTCATTTGTTTTTTTGGGACCATATATTCACAAATGCATGTACGTACAAAAAGGCTCAAACACAAAAATCTTTCAATTTATAATTTCCCCAAGGGCTAACAGTTGTTTGAATAGTACATATAATGTACCTTTTCATCTTTTTTCTTACTAATGAAAAAATAGCTTTTTTTACATCAAGATGAGTTATTTTCACAAGGAGACCCTTGGTAATGAAAAACTGTTTGCTTCACAATAGACAAAATGGAAAGTGAAAATTTATAAGAGCACAATCTGACAAGTTTTATTTTAAAAATTGCAGTTTCACAGAGAATAGACAACTGTGAGATGCCAACATAAAAGTAAAATGGGAATATTTTACAATATTAGATTTTGATATGGCTCACTCTTGTCTACACTGTATATGGGTTATGTGGCTGGTGCCACTTGGTTACCTTTAGTCTTTAACATGTATCTTTCATGTCACGATTATATTGCTTAACCTTACCTTTGCATCGGCTCAAAGGGCAGTAATGACGTGGCACCATCATTTTTCTGCATGGCATCACTTCACCAGAATTTACATCAACATAATCTTAATTTTTTATCATAGAAAGTTGCCTATTTTTCTTACCTCCTATTCAGTTACTTGTTGTGCCTAGATCTTCAAAATTTTCCTCATATTTTGCTTTGGCACTTTCAAAATTTCATAACTTTATTTAAACAGTTCCAGCACTCGGCATCATATAGAAGAACAATTAAACACAATGCAGTTGAACATTCTGACTTATTTTCACCATTAATCCTTCAGAACATAATATCTTGCTGAGCTTCCCTTAGAGAGCTGCTGCTTTTCCAAGGTGAGAACTTACTTCACCACCTATGTCTCAATCTGATTATTTTGTTACTTCCCTGATAAGTAAAACAATCCATATCTTTGAACTGTAAGTTCTTAACTCATATTGGCATCTTATTGGCAGTTTGGATCCTCGTAACCTGAGTCTTCCGATCATTGATGGTTAATCCAAGTTTTTTGCTGTCATATTTAACAAATCAGATCTTGAAATTCTTCTGTGGTCTCAATCTGCGTAGACCAGATTATGTAGTCTTTGTGGATCAATCCATGATAAACCACCTACATTTATGCTGTTATTCTTTTCCATAATCCAGTCAACAGTTTATGTGACTTGAGTTGGGGGAAAGTAAGTACAGATGGTTACATTTTTGAGACTGTTGCACAGAGAAAAAGGTATGTGCCTTGACTATGTTACACGATGAGCAAAGTAAATAGAGCAGTGCGATACTTCAGTCGAAGCACTAAGTACAAGTTCAAGAAAATTAAACAAATTGTACAATATGTTAGTAAGATCACATGTGAAATAGTAAAAAAAAACAAAAAACTGCAGACACTGGAAATCTGAAAACAAAAACAGAAGGAGTCAGAAACACCCAGCAGGTCAGGGCAGCACCTGTGGATAAACAGCAATCGACGTTTCAGGTTTACAGACGGAAAAATGCCTGCTGTTTTTTAACAGATGCTGACCTCGTGGGTGTTTCTGGCTTTTTGGTTTTTTTTTGTAAAATATTATTCAGTTCTGGTCATCAAAATAAATATTGATATATTTGGAGAACAGTTAACAATCATTCCTGGATGCAAAACATTTATGTTATGAATAATAGAATCATAGAATGGTTACAGCACGGAAGAAGGCCATTCGGCCCATCGAGCCCGTGCTGGCTCTCTGCAAGAGCAGCTCAGCTAGCCTTGCAAATTTTTTTCCTTCAGGTACTTATCCAACTCCCTTTTGAAAGCACTGATTGAGTCTGCCTCACCACCCTTTCAGGCATTGCATTCCAGATCCTAACTACTCGCTCAGTAAAAAAGTTTTTCCTCATGTCGCCTTTGGTTCTTCTGCCAAACACCTTAAATCTGTGTCCTCTGGTTCTCGACCCTTCTGCCAATGGGAACAGTTTCTCTCCATCTACTCTGTCCAGACCCCTCATGATTTTGAACACATCTATCAAATCTCCTCTGCTCTAAGGAGAACAACCCCAGCTTCTCCAGTCTATCCACGTAACTGAAGTCCCTCATTCCCTGGAATCATACTCGTAAATCTTTTCTGCACCCTCTCTAAGGCCTTCACATCCTTCCTAAAGTGCGGTGCCAAGAATTGGACACAATACTCCAGTTGAGGCCGAACCAGTGTTTTATAAAGGTTCATCATAATTTCCATGTTTTTGTACTCTATACCTCTATTCATGAAGCCCAGGATTCCATAAGTTTTTCAACTGCTTTCTCAACCTGCCCTGCCACCTTCAATGATTTGTGCACATGTACCCCTAGGTCTCTCTGTTCGTGCGCCCACTTTAGAATTGTACCCTTTAGTTTATATTTCCTCTCTTCATACTTTATAGGGAATGGTAGCGTAGTGGTAATGTCACTGGGCTACTAATCCAGAGGCCTGGACTAATGATCCAGAGACATGAGAAATCCCACCATGGCAGCTGGGGAATTTAAATTCAGTTCATTAAATAATTCTGGAATAAAAAGCTAGTATCAGCAATGGTGACCATGAAACTATCGGATTGTCATAAAAATCCATCTGGTTCACTAATGTCCTTCAGGGAAGGAAATCTGCCGTCCTTACCTGGTCTGGACTATATGTGATTCCAGAACCACAGCAATGTGGTTGACTCTTAACTGCCCTCTGAAATGGCCTAGCAAGTCACTCAGTTGTAACTAACCGCTACGAAACAAAATAATAAGAATGAAACCGGATGGACCACCCAGCATTGACCTCGGCACCGGCTACGAACACAGCAACGGCACACCCAGCCCAGTCGACCCTGCAAAGTCCTCCTCACTAACATCTGGAGACTTGTGCCAAAATTGGGAGAGCTGTCCCACAGACTAGCAAAGCAACAGCCTGACATAGTCATACTCACAGAATCATACCTTTCAGCCAATGTCCCAAACTTCTCCATCACTATCCCTGGGTATGTCCATCCCACCGGCAGGGCAGACCCACCAGGGGTGGCGGCACAGTGGTATACCGTTGGGAAGGAGTGGCCCTGGGAGTCCTCAACATTGACTCCGGACCCCATGAAGTCTCATGGCTTCAGGTCAAGCATGGGCAAGGAAACCTCCTGCTGATTACCACCTACCGCCCTCCCTCAGCTGATGAATCAGTACTCTTCCATATTGAACACCACTTGGAAGAAGCACTGAGAGTAGCAAGGGCACAGAATGTACTCTGGGTGGGGGACTTCAATGTCCAACATCAAAAGTGGCTTGGGTAGCACCACTACTGACCGAGCTGGCCGAGTCCTGAAGGACATAACTGCCAGTCTGGGCCTGCGACAGGTGGTGAGAGAACCAACATGAGGGAAAAACCTACTTGACCTCGTCCTCACCAATCTACCTGTCGCAGATGCATCTGTCCATGACAGTATTGGTAGCAGTGACCACCGCACAGTCATTGTGGGGACGAAGTCCTGTCTCCACACTGAGGACACCCTCCATCATGTTGTGTGGCACTACCACTGTGCTAAATGGGATAGATTCAGAAAAGATCTAGCAGCTAAAAACTGGGCATCCATGAGGCGCTGTGGGCCATCAGCAGCAGCAGAATTGTATTCCACCACAATCTGTAACCTCATGGCCCGGCATATCCCTCACTCTACCATTACCACCAAGCCAGGGGACCAACCCTGGTTCAATAAGGAGTGTAGAAGAGCATGCCGGGAGCAGCACCAGGCCTACCTAAAAATGAGGTGCCAACCTGGGGAAGCTGCAACACAGGAGTACATGCATGCTAAAAAGCGGAAGCAGCATGCTATGGATAGGGCAAAGCAATCCCACAATCAACGGATCAGATCAAAGCTTTAGTTTCCTGGATCACTGGGTCTGTTTCTGGGGAAGGTGGGACCTGTACAAGTCAGACGGGTTGCACCTGAACCGGAACGGGACCAACATCCTTGCGGGGAGGTTTGCTGGTGCTGTTGCGGGGGGTTTAAACTAACTTGGCAGGGGGATGGGATACGGAGTGGAGCTATAGTAGTGGGTGATGCACAGCCAAATATAGAGGAAAAAACAAGTCAGTCTGGAAGGCAGAGCAAAAACGTAATGGCACAAGGGAGTATGACAAGGTTGGATGGCATTTATTTTAATGCAAGGAGTCTTACGAGTAAGGCAGATGAATTGAAGGTGTTGATGAACACATGGGAGTATGATATTGTTGCTATCACAGAGACATGGTTGAGGGAGGGGCAGGACTGGCAGCTCAATATTCCGGGGTATAGAATCTTCAGGCGAGACAGAGGGGGGTGTAAAAGAGGAGGGGATGTCGCAATATTAATCAAGGAGTCAATTACTGCAGTAAGGAGGGATGATATCTTAGCAGGTTCCTCTAATGAGGCCATATGGGTAGAACTTAAAAACAAAAAGGGGGCAAGCACTTTGCTGGGAGTGTAGTATAGGCCCCCAAACAGTCAGGGGGAGATAGAGGAACAGATATGTTGGCAAATCTCAGAGAAGTGTAGAAATAATAGGGTAATAATTGTAGGGGATTTCAACTTCCCCAATATTAACTGGGATAGTCAGAGTGTGAAAGGCTTAGAGGGTGCGGAATCCTTAAAGTGCATCCAGGAGAGCTATTTGAGCTAGCATGTAGAAAGTCCTACAAGAGAGGGGGTGGTACTGGACCTAATTCTAGGGAATGTAACCGGGCAAGTGGTAGAAGTGTCAGTAGGAGAGCATTTTGGTGACAGTGACCATAATTCGGTGAGATTTAAGGTAGTCATGGAAAAGGACAAAGATGGACCGGTAATAAAGGTTCTAAATTGGGGGAAGGCCGATTTTAATATGATAAGGCAGGATCTGGCCAAAGTGGACTGGGATCAGCTACTTGTAGGAAAATCCACATCAGAGCACATTCAGAAAGGAAATAGAGAGAGTACAGCGCCAACATGTTCCCGTAAAGGTCAAGGGTGGGATCAACAAGTCCAGGGAACCCTGGATGTCAAGGGATATAGAAGAATGGATTAGGAAAAAAAAGGAGGCTTTTGGCAGATACAAAGGACTAAAAACAGTGGAAGCCTTAGAGGAGTATAGAAAGTGCAGGGGGGTACTTAAAAAAGAAATTAGGAGAGCGTAGAGGGGGCATGAAAAAACACTGGCGGGCAAAATAAAGGAAAATCCCAAGGTGTTTTATAAGTACATTAAGGGCAAGAGGATAACCAGGGAAAGAGTAGGGACCATTAGGGACCAAAGTGGCAATCTGTGTGTAGAGCCGGAAGATGTGGGTGAGGTTTTAAATGAATATTTTGCATCTGTGTTCAGTATGGAGAAGGACGATGTCGGCATAGAAATCAGGCAGGGGGATTGAGATATACTTGAACAAATTAGCATTGAGAGGGAGGAGGTACTAGCAGTATTTGCGGGCTTAAAAGTGGATAAATCCCCAGACCCAGACGAGATGTATCCCAGGCTGCTGTGTGAGGCAAGGGAGGAGATTGCAGGGGCTCTGACACAAATTTTCAGAACCTCTGTGGCCACAGGGGAGGTACCAGAGGACTGGAGGACAGCTAACGTAGTAACATTATTCAAGAAGGGTAGTAGGGATAAACCAGGGAATTACAGGCCAGTGAGCCTAACATCAGTGGTAGGGAAATTATTGGAAAAAATTCTGAGGGACAGAATTAGTCTCCACTTGGAGAGGCAGGGATTAATCAGGGATAGTCAGCATGGCTTTGTCAGGGGGAGATCATGTCTGACCAATTTGATTGAATTTTTTGAGGGGGTGACTAGGTGTGTGGATGAGGGTAGTGCAGTTGATGTAGTCTACATGGACTTCAGTAAGGCTTTTGACAAAGTCCCGCATGGGAGACTGGTAAAGAAGGTAAGAGCCCATGGGATCCAGGGCAATTTGGCACATTGGATCCAAAATTGGCTTAGTGGCAGGAGGCAGAGGGTGATGGTCGAAGGTTGTTTTTGTGACTGGAAGCCTGTGTCCAGTGGTGTACTGCAGGGATCAGTGCTGGGTCCCTTGCTGTTTGTCGTGTACATTCATGATTTAGATATGAATGCAGGAGGTATGATCAGTAAGCTCGCAGATGACACGAAAATTGGTGGAGTGGTAAATAGCGAGGAGGGAAGCCTCAGGCTACAGGACGATATAGATGGGTTGGTCAGATGGGCAGAACAGTGGCAAATGGAATTTAACCCTGAAGAGTGTGAGGTGATGCATTTTGGGAGGACTAACAAGGCAAGGGAATACACAATGAATGGTAGGACCCTAGGAAGGACAGAGGATCAGAGGGACCTTGGTGTGCATGTACATAGATCCCTGAAGGCAGCAGGACAGGTAGATAAGGTGGTTAAAAAGGCATATGGGATACTTGCCTTCATTAGCCGAGGCATAGAATATAAGAGCAGGGAGGTTATGATGGAGCTGTACAAAACGCTAGTTAGGCCACAGCTAGAATACTGTGTGCAGTTCTGGTCGCCACACTATAGGAAGGATGTGATTGCATTGGAGAGGGTGCAGAGGAGATTCACCAGGATGTTACCTGGGCTGGAGCGTTTCAGCTATGAAGGGAGACTGGACAGGATGAGGTTGTTTTCCTTAGAGCTGAGAAGGCTGAGGGGGAACCTGATTGAGGTGCACAAAATTATGAGGGGCATAGATAGGGGAGATAGAAAGGAACTTTTCCCCTTAGTAGAGGGGTCAATAACCAGGGGGCATAGTTTCAAGGTAAGGGGCAGGAGGTTTAAAGGGGATTTGAGGAAAAACAATGGTAGCCACGCTTCTTTATTCACTTCCAAAAGCCAAAAAATACAAACATCAGCACAGTCAGGGTTAGGGTTACGTCATGAGTGACCCTTAGGTTGTCTAAAAACGACTTGATCAGAATTTACACTGTTAGCAAAACTTATTCTTTTGCTTCTGCTTTTATCAGCCATCTGTGCTGCATTGGTTTCATTCTTACACCTATTCGAGGTTAGTTTATAGAAAAACAATGATTCACATTTTTGTTCTGCGGTGTCTGCATTACAATACTGCAGTCTTAGCAAGTTGGTCTTTATCTAATTATACCCCTGTCTCCATGCCTTCGGGAGATACTTTGACCTTTACTATAGTCCTTTAAGCAGTTCAACTAATCTTAAACATTACAACTGATTTGCCCTCACATTATTACAATTACATTTTTTAACTCTTACAGTCCCTCCTATTGGTCCCTGGCCAAAGCTTGATTTGTCCTGGGGACCATCATACCATGGTTATAATGGCGGCACACAGTTTCTTATGCTCTGTTGACAAGATCTTTTGACGATGTTATTGTTGTTTCACAGTCCAATGTAAATGAGAACGCGCTCGGGAGAACGAGAGAGAAAAACACCCCGGAAGAGGTTGAGCTGCACAGTCCAGTCACATCATGACTGTTGAGCTATTCATACCATTTAGGTTAGGTTCTTCCGCTCCTCTTCCGTTTTTTTTTCTTTATCCTCCGTCCTCCGCCTGACTTGTCATGAACATGTCCTTCTCTTTGAAATATCGATGATCCATTTCTTCCGTGTGTCGACGTATTCCTCGTAGCTTAAAGTTGTTCCCTTCTTCATCTGTTTGTCTGTTTCTTCTTGTGTCATATGCCGCAACCAATGGTTTTTCCCTATTCTACTCTATCTCTAAAGTTTTACACATGCATTAATACAAACGTTACCCGCGCGTAAGCATTTTCCTTTCTTAGATAAACAGAGATCTATCTTTTATGTTACGATACACCTGCCCCACTGGTGCTGCTGGAACAACATCTTTTGCCATTTGGGCGCAGCAACATTTCAACAATAAAACCAGATCATACATCACTAATATTATAACAAAGAACAAAATGTGTTCTGCCAAGTTAGTTATTTCTTCTGAGCTGTCTGATATGTCGGCACAACATTCTGTACCTATTAGGGCACAGGTTCCCCCTTTTTCTGCCAACACATAGTCAAGGGCCATGTTAACGGATTCCCTTGCCAATTTACCCGTAACTCTCTTTTGGCCCGTGGGGGTACTCTAGCCTGAGTCCTCCCGAGGCTACATATTATGTTTACACAAACAAGCAAACTACACATGATATCGCGTAACACGTTCATCTTATCACTTTATGTTAACAATGTCCCAAAGGCTATATCGCCAACCTAACCACTTTGTTGCTTGTACATTCTATTTTCCTGTGGGGGTGAATAGAATATTGTTATTAAGCAGGTTCCTCGATCATAATCATTTGGATTCCCTCCTCCTGCTCGACCGGTTGGAGGTGATGGGATCGTTCCCATACATATTTCAGGATATATCCCAAGGTATATCCTATCAAGATAATACATATTATCCAAACCAGTGTTTGTGTCAGCGTCCATTCCCATTCGTCATATTGTCTAGCATATTCTTCACTTTCGACAAAAGGTACTTGTTCTGGTGTAGCCATTCTTAAATTGGTGAAGGGTCATAGGCTTTCAGCTGTGTCCAGTGCTTCCATCGTCCTATGCCCTTTATATTAATGCAAGCACACGTATCCCCACTAATTAAAATCTGATATGGCCCTGACCATTTTTGGGGCAAGCCCGGGTTTTCCTGGTAGATTCTTAACCATTACCTTGGTCCCCGCTGGAGCGATATATGGAAATGCGGTCAATTCCAAATCTTTATCTCTTTCTTCCTGTCTTTCTTAGTTTGCTGTTTCATTTCTTTTAATTGGTTACTCATTTCCAGGACATATCTGTGGAGTTTATCCTTTAGGGGACCCACATTTTCTCCTCCAGTCATTATGCCATGGGGGAGCTGCATTGCCCTCCCTGTCATTAGCTCATATGGTGATAGGCCCGTGGTTTGATTTGGGGTGGCTCTTAGTTTCATTAATACTGTGGGTAGCACATCCACCCACCGTTGCTGTTTTTCCCCCAATGCTTTGGCTACCACTGTTTTTAAGGTGCAATTCATTCTTTCTACCATTCCAGAACTTTGAGGATGGTATGGGATGTGGAATTTCTGTTTTATTGACCCACTTCCTGTATGGGCGCTTCCATGATGTAGTTCTAAAAATTCTGTCTGATGCACACGGGGGCTATCACCTTTCCATTCTTTCGCCATATTGCCTCTTCATCTGGTCTACCCCCTGCTCGGTACCATTCCTGTCTTTCGTCTTCTGGGACGTCTGCATGCAATTTACTGATATCTATTTCCTCTGTTTGTGCACTAGCTACGTTCCCTTCAACCATTCCTTGTTCAAGAGCTCACTGTGCTGCTAGATCAGCGGCCTGGTTCCCTTTTTGCTCCTGATTCTGTATCTTCTGGTGCGCTTTGATTTTTATTACTGCAGCTTGTGTTGGGGCTTTCGTGGCTTCCAAGAGGGCCTCTATTCGCTGCTGGTGTTTTGTGTGATCCCCTCCGGTTGTCACAAACCCCCTTCTCCCCCAAGCTGTCATATAATCGTGTACCACTCCGAATGCATATCTACTATCCGTGTAGATGTTTACTGTCTTTCCCCTTGCTACTTCTAGCGCCTTTGTTAACGCTACTATCTCGGCTACTTGTGCCGACAAGCTTCCGTCTAACCTTCCCGACATTTCTGTTTCCAACTGATCATTTACTACTGCCCATCCTGTCCGGGGAGATCCCTCTACATATTTCCTTGACCCGTCTACGTACAGTGTCATCTGAGCTTCCTCCAGCGGTTCATCCTGCACGAGGGTTTCGTCTAGTTCCCTCTCCGTCTCTGAGCACTGATGGGGGCTTCCCTCACTCAGGATGCCTTCCGCGGGGTTTTCCCCTGTATCCCGAATTACCTTAACTGTCTGATCTATCGGCAGTAGGACTGCTTCCCATCGAGCTCGCCGCATATTGGAAACTGACCGTAGTTTCCCGGTATTTAACATCTCTACCAGTGTATGCCGAGTGTGTAAGACGATATCCCCTGTCATCACAGTTGGTTTGCTACTCTAACTCTGCATCTCTGTCCTACATTATTCTTAGCGCATATTATACAACGGTGACAATACTTTGCCACCTCTCGACCCATCTTTGGCCACCACCAGTACTGTGTCAGTCGGTGCAACATGTTACTTCTGCCGATATGTGTTACACCATGGTACAGCCCCATCAGTTGTTGTCTACAACATTCCGGTGCCACCACCTGGTTTCGTGGGCCCCATCTCCAAATTCCATCTCGTAACTGTACGCCAGCTTGTTTCCATCTCTCCTTTTCCTCTTTACTAGTATTTTCTTGTACCTCCACTATATTCACTTCCTGTACCCCACTGGTTGTCATGACCATATTTATCTCGTGTTTAAACGCGGCTTCTGGTTTAAGTTCCTCCGCGGTTAGTTTTGCGGCCAAATCTGCATACCGATTTCCTATGGGAGCCTGATCCTGAGGCTCCTATGAGTCCATGTCTATCTTCGTGTGGGCCTTTATTTTAATTACCGCGGTTTCTAAAGGTGCCTGTGTCGCCTTAACTAACCTTTCTATTAGCTTTCCATGTTTTACTACCTTTCCCGTGGAGGTCATATAACTCCTTCTGTTAATATTCCGGATGCTGGGTTTATTCCAGTATTTTTTGTATTAATACTGATCCATCTCTTGGTCAGAGGATTGTTTCCCACTTTGCTTTCTGGCTATCTGATATAGTTCTGTTTAAGAGCCCAAGGGGTTAATTTATCAAATCTTAATTTTCCTTCCATCACTGTGGGGAAATACTAACTTAAAATTAAGACACTTAAATTTAATAATGTCCAATATCTTTAAATTTCGTTCAGCCATACTAAAGTTGTTGCTTACAACTAGAGAAAAATTAGTTTTTTCACATTTAAACAAATTGCTTCGGAGGATTCCACCATAGCAACCGCGACTCCAAGGTTAAATCTTAGACTGAAACTTAATCTTTTGTTAAACAAACTTTTTGTTTTTCTTCTCAGTTTTTACACACCAGCTTAACTTAAATTGTAGTTTGAAGTTTTGTTTCAATTCTGGGTGCACAATCTTATTCAATGCGGTCTACACAAATTTACACCAACCAGAATTTCACCATGGCCACACTGAAAGTCTGGTTTTAATAGGTTAATTCACCTCTAACTCCAATTCAATCCAGATCAGTTTTTTTCTAAACTAACCAGTATCACTTGGAAAAGAAAGAAACCACAGAAACAAAGAAACAATTACTCATGCCTTGTAAACATTCAAATTCATTTTCTTCCAGGCACATTGGCAACTGTGACTTCAAGGCTGAAGCTTATCTTTTGTAAAACAATTAACAAACTTAAAACAACACACACTTGTCTGTCATTCAAGACAGGTCTTCAAAGGGTTAAACAGCTTTTAGCTCTCTGTACAAAAGAGTGGGTGGAGCTAAAACAAAACTGACTTCCCCCTTTTTTTTAAAAACAGACTTTCAGACAAAAGAAATACTATAACTTCTTAAACATTCACAGTCAGAAACTTTCACTTTTAACACACACTTTCACATAAACTGAGATCCCAGCATTTTTTAATTTTTTAAGGTTCCTGTCACTTAGCAAATCTTGAGTTTTATTTGTCTCGGCACAGATATTAATAACTTCCATGTCGGTTTGTTTCCTGACTCATTCCCTTTATAATAATAGCTCTTGTTCTAAATCAAGAATTCTTTCATTTTTACTTGCAAGTTTAGTGTGGAGTCGCTGCACCTTGTTAGTTAATGCGACTAATTGGTTTACTAGTATTACCCTCGCCTTTTTCGTCTTTTTCAGTTTTTGACCCTCTACCACTCTCTCTTACCTTCGGATTCTGGAGCGGTCCCACCCCTCCTTCATCATCTTATCAACTAAACCCGTCTGGTCGTCTATATAGAACCTAGTAAGGGCACCATTCGTCCCTATTCTATTTCTTTCCCTGACGCCAAATATAGTCTGTCGTAAGAATGAGCCTTACGCGTGGTGAACTTAAAGTAAGCTTTAATCAACTAAAAAGGTGCTACATACAAAAGAGGTCTTACTCTATGCCTCTCCAGGATCCAACTGATCAGTCCAGTATTTATCCTGGACTAATCACAGGAAGTGATGCAATAAAGTTCGAGTCACAGGAAGCTGTATTGTGTTACCACATTCTCCCCCCCCAAAAGATTAGGAGGCCGGGATGAAGTTCGAGTCACAGAACGGTAATCGAGGTAGTATATTAGAAATAGTGAGTTCAGGTTTGGATCCGCCGAACTCAATGGTGAGCTTCTTATGCTGCTTTTGAAAATCCAGCCCTATGATAAGATCACTACATAAGTCCTTGAGCACCGAAAGCCGGGTGGAGGGATACCTGCGACCATTAAGTGTTATTTCAACCATACAAAAGCCAGAAATTCTGGTATTAAGTGATGACTGAGCCATCGCAACTGCCTGGTCCGATGGGAAAACATGTAGCTTTAACTCTGCAACAATCTGTTCCCTAATGAAACTATCAGTGCTACCTGAGTCAATTAAGGCATCTAAAGTATGTCCATTAATTGATGCTTTTGTAGCTGCATGGAATAGGTTCTGAGGACAAGCAGCTGTAATTGGTGTCGTTGCACAAAGAGTGGCTGAAACTCTCGGTGTGTTTCTTCGAGGGGAAGCACGATAGATTTTAGCCGGAACATCTTGATAGGCCCTTACCGGGGCAGTTCGGTAGGACTTAGCTTGATAAGCCCTCGTAGAGGCTCTTGATAGGCAAACCTTTGCAAAAATGACCCTTTTTGTTGCAATGACTGCAAAACGCATTGCGAGCAGGGCAGAATTTCCGAGGGTGGAACTCATCACCACAAAAGAAGCATTTCTTAGATTGCCAAGAGGCTGCCACAGTGGGGTCATCATCCTCTTCATCAGTGAAGTCATCAGATTGATCGTCAGGGATAAAGACCTCCCTAATAGAGTTCACCTGTGGCCTCTTAAATTGCCTGACTGTAGTTAAGGCAGTAGACCGAGGTCTGGGCACTGTATAAAGGTCTGCATTTCTTTTTGCCAGATCTAGAGAGCAAGCCATGTCATCAGCTTTCTGAAGCTCAAGTGTCTTACTTTCCAGTAGACGCTGGCATATAAATGGGGAGGCAAGCCCGCAGATGAAAGCATCACGGATCATTTCTTCACGGTACAGCTCAGCTGAGGCCGCCCGAAAGTTACAGTCCATACTAAGTCTGCGAAGCTCTTGGAGGAATTTATCAATGGATTCCTCCAGCCCTTGTTGGGCTGTAGCAAGTAGATGTCTGGCATAGACCTCATTCGGTGTCTTAGTATATAGTCTCTTAAGCGTCCGAATTGCCTCCTCGTAACTGTCCCATTTCTCCACATACTGAAATACATTCGGGGTGACACAGTTGATGAGTATCCGCAACTTTGAGTTATCATCAGCCTTACAATATTCAAGAAAATTGTCAAACGTGCGATACCAGTGTTTCCACACCTTACCGGCTGCTGGGGTGTTTAGGTCCAAGTCAAGACGCGATGGTTTAAGGATGTTTTCCATGATGGGTGATTCCCTGGATCCTTAGTTCCGAGTTCGTCCAAAAAGTTTGAGTGCGAAGTTTTCCAAAGTTGATTAAATTGTCGTAAGAATGAGCCTTACGCGTGGTGAACTTAAAGTAAGCTTTAATCAACTAAAAAGGTGCTACATACAAAAGAGGTCTTACTCTATGCCTCTCCAGGATCCAACTGATCAGTCCAGTATTTATCCTGGACTAATCACAGGAAGTGATGCAATAAAGTTCGAGTTACAGGAAGCTGTATTGTGTTACCACATAGTCCAACTTACAGTCTTATCAAATGCTGAGTTCCTCCACCCGGGTTAGTTCTTGATACCTTAAAAGACTTTAAGCGGTTACGTAGTCACAGCACACACACACATATATTAATTGACTTCACGATCCCAGGGTGCTTGGTTCTCTACGCCTACTTGATCCTGGCCATTACGTGGGGCCCAATCGCCCTCTTAATTCCGGCTCAGGGTAGGTGTGTGAGACAGGCGCCCTCCTTGTCCGTGTCAATCAGTCAATTACTCATACCTTCGCGACATTTATTGCTAGTGTTCCCTTAGTACACGCGATCCACACTCACACAACTGTGTTCTCTTACCTCTAACAGACTTTCACTTGATTCGTGATGCTATGGAACTGCCTCTCCGCCGTCCCAAGCGATTCAATTTCTGGACGGTCAAAATTTGACTTCTCGTCCGGCTTCACTGGTACGGGCGGTCTTTCAGTCCCAGAGCATCCTGCCGACTACGCCAATTGTTGGTGAAAAATTAATTCACTCGAGTCTGTCGTAAAGCAAAAGATCACAGTTTATTATTCAGAGCGCTCCGGGAGAATTCAGAGCGCTCTGGGAGAAGCGTCACAGCCTGCGGTCTCATGACCCACTTCTCAACTCAACAATGGCAGCCACGCTTCTTTATACACTTCCAAAAGCCAAAAAATACAAACATCAGCACAGTCAGGGTTAGGGTTACATCATGAGTGACCCTTAGGTTGTCTAAAAACAACTTGATCAGAATTTACACTGTTAGCGAAACTTATTCTTTTACTTCTGCTTTTATCAGCCATCTGTGCTGCATTGGTTTCATTCTTACACCTATTCGAGGTTAGTTTATAGAAAAACAATGATTCACATTTTTGTTCTGCGGTGTCTGCATTACAATACTGCAGCCTTAGCAAGTTGGTCTTTATCTAATTATACCCCTGTCTCCATGCCTTCGGGAGATACTTTGACCTTTACTATAGTCCTTTAAGCAGTTCAACTAATCTTAAACATTACAACTGATTTGCCCTTACATTATTACAATAAAATTTTTTTACTCTTACACCTGGATGAGTGCAGCTGCAACAACACTCAAGAAGCTCGGCACCATCCAGGACAAAGCAGCCCGTTTGATTGGCACCCCATCCACCACCTTAAACATTCACTCTCTCCACCACCGGCGTGCCGTGGCTGCAGTGTCTACCATCTACAAGATGCACTGCAGCAACTCGCCAAGGCTTCTTTGGCAGCACCTCCCAAACCCGCAACCTCTTCCACCTGGAAGGACAAGGGCAGGAGGCGCATGGGAACACCATCACCTCCAAGTTCCCCTCCAAGTCACACACCATCCTGACTTAGAAGTATATCGCCTATCCTTCATCGTCGCTGGGTCAAAATCCTGGAACTCCGTACCTAACAGCACTGTGGGAGTACCTTCACCACACGGACTGCAGCGGTTCAAGAAGGCGGCTCACCAGCACCTTCTCAAGGGCAACTGGGGATGGGCAATAAATGCTGGCCTTGCCAGCGACGCCCAGATCGCACAAGCAAATTTTAAAAAATACCAAAATGTATCACTTCGCACTTTTCTGCGTTAAATTTCATCTACCATGTGTCCGCCCATTGCACCAGCCTGTCTATGTCCTCTTGAAGTCTATCACTATCCTCCTCACTGAAGAAACATTTAAGAAGTTTGGATTATTACATTGAAGAAAAGATGATCAAGGTGAGACATGATTGTGATGGAGTGATTTTAAACAAATATTTAAAGCTAAAATATACTTACAGGATTATAATGAGTCTGAATTAAATCTATTTCACTGTTGAGTTATGATGTCCTCCTCATAAGTGAAATTTAAATAGAGATTTGACTTAACTGGTACACACAAGACCTTAATTGGTCACATGAAGGTTAGTCATATAACATACTTGACTAACAATTCCACAATGTTATGAGTGATTTAAAAAAACCTTTTACAGTTCTACTGATTTGTTTTTAAATTGGAAGTTAAACCTCCCAATTTCATACTCTTCTCAGTTGTGGCACTAGCACAGCTCCAAAGACACCATGTAGTTTATGCCAGTCTGAATTGGCTTCTATAAAGTGTGGTAGAGTGGTTTAGGGTTGACTCTTCTTCTGATTTGCCCTTCTTTCTCTAGCAGGATCAGGAAGTGTCTGGCCTCCACTCTGTGTTTTCCTGGTGCAATGTGGCTGAGATTGGGAAATCAGCTGTGAGGACTTATGGGTGTAAAGCCATGTGTCATCACTTAGTCGAGCTGTGAATTAATGTTCAAAAAAGTGTGCTGTCGGAGGCTGGTTTTTTTTTGGTTAGCTAGGTATCTGGCACATGAAACCCATCACCATGTTGAAGGGTCTCCAAATCAAGGTGCCAAGAAATCCACAAAGGTAGCACTTCTGTTTGTCTAATATACAGCGTATTTTTTCCATGGACACCCCACCTGCAATAGTCCAGAGAGCTTAGATATAGGTTGGGAGAGCCAAGACCAAGGGACCCACAAATATATGTTGGGAAACTGCTTGAATTTAACCAACTAAAACGGCTCAGAGCTATTTTTCTAGCCAGAACCACCACACCCAATAGGGAACTGGCCTGCAGGGTTATCTGGAACAAAGTGGGAAGAATTCCAGTAACCAGTGACAGGAAAACCCCTGTAGGTTGCATTAGCAATGCAGCCTGACTGATCAGTTATGTACAATACTTTGGAGTACTGTGAACATGCCTTTCTCCGGTATCAGATTGCAAAGTTTGTCACAGACGGTTGATTTAGTTTCTTTCATTGCAAAGCATGTCGCCCTGGAGCCATCTTGACCCTAAAGACAACCCCTCATTCCAAAGAAATTAGTCACTAGTTGATTATTAGATAACTGACAAATGCAGGCTTGGGTCTTTTTTAGGTGGGCAGCAGGATCAAGAAATGTGGTTCCATCAATTGGTGGTTCCACCAGTAGGGCTTAAATTATGAACATATGAAAAAGTACAGGAAAAAAACAGCTGATCTATGAAGCTTGTTCTATCCTACATGGTACAAATTGTTCACACCATTAAACCCATCCAACCCTCCCCGCTTCCCCGCAGACATGCAATTTCCTGGGAGAGGCAAAAAAATAAGAGAAAAACACTTGGGCAAATTTAGGAAGAAAAGCTCTGGAGATTTCCTCTCTGACCCCTGTAGGTGATCAATCAAGGTCCAGGAGTCTACAATGACTGACACCGGAATCCCCACAAACTTTCTGTAACATGAGAGGTCTTCCACTTGCAGGAACTTATCCAGCTTTTGAATGCTTCAGCAGCATCTGTGTGCCTCCCTGCAATTCAACCAGGTAGGCATCAAACCCCGGATATATTTGTGCTTCTTCTCATACCTGACGTTCAGGTAATACTTTCCAGCAGTCCCAAGTATCAGAGTTTTCTTATCAGCTATGCAATGAACGTCTGGTTCAGAGTAGTTGAAGGATCTGCAAAGACCGCTTGCAACATATCAGCCACTTTGATCGTAAATGACCCACATAATGTATAACACATGGAAGTGTAGCATTGAGGGGGACAGTGACACAAAATGATCAAGTCTAACATGATCTGGGAGTCAGAAATACCTAAGACCAAGATCCAGGTATATAATTGTAAAAGAAATAAATTCACTGAAATGAGGGAACAACTTAAAGTAAATAGATTTAGGGAGGTTGTTCAACAATTCAATTGAGGATAAGTGGAATGTATTTAAAGGCATAATGCTGAAAATGTAGGATAAATATATGCTGAAAATCAACAAGCTCAGACTAAACAAATGTGACCAAAAATGGATTAACAAACAAATTAGAAGTAATATAAATAGGACAAATGGCAAATGTTGCAGAGAGAAAGGGAAAGGAATTAATTAGGATGAATATAAGAAAATGAAGAAACACATTAAAAGGGCGATCAGAGGAGAAAAAGAGAGATTTAGAAAGAAGTGTAGTCGCAGAGGCTCAACCGAGCAATAAAAAATGATTTTAGTGCTCCAACAGTTAGAGAAGGGGAAATCATAAAAGGTGCAAATAGAATCAAAACTGAGGATGAGCAGAAGCGAGTTTATATTCTGAATGATTACTTCCTTCAAGTATTCACAAAACAAGACTGATCCACATACCTCCCCGAACAAGATTATCAAAGTAAAATCAATGACTGTTATAAAGGCAGGCAAAAAGGATTCAAAACAAATAAATCACCAGGGATCGATGACTGTTATCTCAGAGCACTGAGAAAGACTAGGGCGATTTGTGAGGCACTGGCAACAATTATGAAGGGCTCACTAAACATTGAGAGGTACCAATAGTTTATAAACAGGCAAATGTGGTACCCATATTCAAAGAAGATGATAAAACAGACAGGCTACTACAGATTCCTTAGTTTCACTTACATTCTGTGTAAAATAATATAATTGATTATCAAACACAAATGAGTATCTGAACAATAATAATATTGTAAAATGTAGTCAACATGGATTCAGATGGGGAAGATCTTGCCTAACCAACCTCCTCAACTTCTTTGAGGAAGTGACATCCCGAGTGGATTGTGAAAAGCCCTATGAGTGCATTAGACTTCTCAAAAAGATTTGGCAAAGTTCCATATGAAATGTTATTTGTCAACTCAAAGCTGTAGAGATTCAGGGTAAACCCTGGGAATGGATACAAAACTGGCTGAAGGGTAGGAAACGACAAGTACTCATGAGCGGAATTATGTTGGGGTGGAGAAGGGGGAGTACTGAGTGGGGTACTCCAGGGTATAGAGTTGGGGCAACTAATGTTTCTCATTTACATAAATGATCTGGACTCAGAAACTCAATGCAAAGTGGTCAAATTTGCTGATGTTACCAAACTGAGAGGGGCAGTGGAATCAGAGGAAGCAGCTCAGAAATTACAGAATGAATTAGACAAAATAAGTATGTGGGCAGAACAATAGTAGATGAAATTTAATGCAGGCAGATGAAAAGTACTGCACGTAGGTCGTTAAAATAAGCAATATACTTATGCTATGAATGGTGTTGAAATAGCAAAGAATGAAACTTAAGAAGACCTAGGTGTCTTAGTAGACTCAACGCTCAACATGTCCAACAAATGTAGAGCAGCAATCAAAAAAGACAGAGTCAAAAAAGTAGAATGTTGAACTAATAAGCCAAAACAGTAAAATACTAGCCAAACTGTATAGTGCTCTGGTCAGACCACACCTTGAATTACTGCATCCAGTTCTGCTTAGGAGGACACAAGGGAGACCTTCAAATAATATACACAGTGCAGAGAAGAGCTGAGAGGCTGATCCCTCGTGTTAGAAATCTGAGTTCTGAGGAAAGACTGGAGAAACTTATATTTTTCAGCCTGGAAAGGAGAGATCTGAGAAGTACCCTTATGAAGGTATATAAAATAGTTAGGGGCAGGAAAAGGTAAATCCATAATATTGAAGTAAATTGTAAAAGTAGGACAAGGGGCTGCAGGTTCAAGCAAGTAAAAGGCAAATTTAGAACTTATATCAGGAAATTTGTCTTCACAAAAAGAATGATCAACAGATTCCCAGATGGAGTAGTGGAGGTGAAAATCCTGAGATCATTTAATTAGACAATTGGATCCTGCATTGGGGGTCTGGAGAGTGCTTCTGGATGGATGAATTAAGTTGGGCTAAATGGCTTTCTTAATCTGTAATTATCCTGGCCTGTAGTTTATGCAAGGTTGGGCTGGTCTTTTCAGTGCATTTAGCCTGAAATCGGCCAAACCAGCACAAAATATCGAGGAATTTTAAGCACAAATTATGTTCAGCGCAAATCGAGTTTCTGCGATATTTTGCGCTTGTTTAAAAACATCGGCTGGAAGCCAGCCCTGCCCACAAAACTGGCCATGCCCCCAGGATGAATTAATCACCATGGTGAGTTTCCGCTAATCGCTTGTTTGTGGCCCTTCGACGAGGCTCTTAAAATTAAGGTTTTTTTAGGCACAAGAACACTAATAGGCACGTTTTAAATTTAAATTTTTTTTTACTCAGAAACTGACCACTGTAACTAATAAATGGTCTGTATAGTTCTTTTTAAAGTCATTTTCAGTTATTTGAAATCGGGTTACTCACAGGTAGTGGACCAGACATTCTGATTAAAATTGCCAATTTTTTGTGAACTCAACGGGCCGAATGGCCTCCTTCTGTGCTGTAACCATTCTTTGATTCTATGAACCCACTTTCAACTGTATTAATAAAACTGCGCAATTGAGAGTGCAATTTGTGCCCTTATTGCCGATTACGCCCAAAGCGGAAACGCTTGCCCTTTTGGATGAGACGTTAAACCGAGGCCCTGTCTGCTCTTTCAGGTGGACGTAAAAGATCTCATGGCTATTTCGAAGAAGAGCAGGGGAGTTATCCCCAGTGTCCTGGCCACTATTTATCCCTCAATCAACAGAACAAAAACAGATTATCTGGTCATTGCTGTTTGTGGGAGCTTGCTGTGCGCAAATTGGCTGCCGCGTTTCCCACATTACAACAGTGACTACACTCCAAAAAAGTACTTAATTGGCTGTAAAGCGCTTTGAGACATCCGGTGGTTGTGAAAGGTGCTATATGAATGTAAGTCTTTCTTTCTTTGTCTTATATTCTGAACAGCTAAGTGACTTGTACCTGGCTTAGTCATCAACAACTTCTTAATCTTTACGTGAGGGGCTTCAGCAAAGAGGCATAGCCACTGTGAGCATAACTACCCCTCCAAGCTATTGGCTGGAACCATTTACCTTCTCACAGCTTGGTCCTGGATCTCAAATTTGACTACAGCAAGCCCCTCCGTTGCACGGCCAGGAGTTCTGAAGCATGAAGAATAATTATTTCAAAAAATATCTTATATGCTTGAAGCTTAAATTGCCCTGGGATTTTGAAGTCATTGAAAAAGGCAAGAAAGCTCAAAGTACCATTCAATCTGTATTAGTATGGTCCCGAATAACTGTCTCCTGTCTGATATTGTCATTCACCAGAACCCCTAGCCATTGATCTTGTATCAATAAAGAGAATGAATGTGGGTTGTACCTTCCAATCAATACCTTTGTTACTCCCTTGTGCTAATTCATAACACTGAACTTGGGAGCACAAACCACTATATCCCACTAGTTAGGCAGACCAAAGATGAAGGACAAACAGAACAAAAAAAATACATAAAATATGAAAAATTAGAGAAAACATGCTTATATTGTAACTACTTATCGTATCTCTTTCGTCTCAGTCACATGTTTGCTTGTTATTTGGCTGATGAATAATCAGCAGCAGTAGCAGTCTGTAGGCAACTTATTCCTCAGCAGTATATTTCAACATTTTTACAGTGCTTATCTTGAAGTAAATTACAATAATAACTGTTGTATACATTTCCAGCGTGTATGTATATGTACAATTAATTCTATGTATTCTTTAGCCCACATAACCTCATGGCTGACAAGTGGATCTAGAAAGAATGAAAGAACTTGCAATTATGAAATTATATTTACTGGTACTGAGTTGAGCTGGTGAATCCCCACAAATAAAGTTCCATTCATGTGATGGAGGCTTTCCATAGAATTTATTTATAAAAGATACATAATGAGGAGTTGTGGGATATACATAGATACATAGAAGATAGGAGCAGGAGTAGGCCATCCGGCCCTTCGAGCCTGCTCCGCCATTTAATGAGATCATGGCTGATCCTTCAATTCAGTATCCCGTCCCCGCCTTCTCTCCGTAACCCTTAACCCCTTTTGCCTGTAGAAATATATCTAATTCCCTCTTAAATATATTTAATGAGCTGGCGTACACTGCCCTCTGTGGCAATGAGTTCCACAGGTTCACCACTCTCTGAGTGAAGAAATTCCCCCTCATTTCTGTCCTAAATGGTTTAGCCCTTATCCTTAAATTATGTCCTCTAGTTCTGTTCTCACCCGCCAAGGGAAACATTCCTTCTGCATCTAATCTGTCTAGACCTGTCAGAATTTTATACACTTCTATGAGGTCCCCTCTCAATCTTCTAAACTCCAGTGTGTACATCCCTAAACTACATAGTCTCTCCTCATAGGTCAATCCCGCCATTCCTGGTATCAGCCTGGTGAATCGCCGCTGCACCCCCTCCATGGCAAGAACATCTTTCCTCAGATGAGGCGACCAAAACTGTACACAGTACTCGAGGTGTGGTCTCACCAGTGCCCTGTACAGCTGCAGCAAGGTATCCCTGTTCCTGTATTCCAACCCTTTTGCTATGAAGGCCAGCATACCATTTGCCTTCTTGACCGCCTGTTGCACCTGCATGCTCGCCTTCAGTGACTGGTGTACAAGAACACCCAGGTCTCTCTGTACTTCCCCCTCTCCCAATTTATTGCCATTTAAATAATAATTTGCCCTCCCGTTCCTGCACCCAAGGTGGATAACTTCGCACTTGTCCACATTATAGTGCATCTGCCATTTATCCGCCCAATCACCCAGTCTGTCCAAATCGCTCTGGAGCTTCCTGGTCTCCTCCTCTGAGCCCACCCCCCCTCCTAGTTTAGTGTCGTCTGCAAATTTGGAAATGCTGCATTCGACTCCCTGATCCAGGTCATTAATATAAATTGTGAACAGCTGGGGACCCAGGACAGATCCCTGTGGTACCCCACTTGTTACTGCCTGCCATTCAGAAAATGAGCCGTTTATTCCAACTCTCTGTTTTCTATCTGACAGCCAGTTCTCTATCCACGTCAATACTTTCCCCTTTATCCCATGAGCTTCAATTTTCCATGCTAATCTTTTATGTGGGACCTTATCGAAGGCCTTTTGGAAGTCCAGGTACACCACATCTACTGGCTCTCCCCCATCTATTTTACCCGTTACTCCCTCAAAAAATTCCAATAGATTAGTCAAGCACGATTTACCCTTTGTAAATCCATGTTGACTCTGTCCTATCCTGTCCCCATTTGCTAAGTGCTCGGCTATTTCATCCTTAATGATGGACTCCAGCATTTTGCCCACAACTGATGTAAGGCTTACAGGTCTGTAATTACCTGCTTTTTCCCTACCCCCCTTTTTGAATAGTGGGGTAACGTTAGCTACCCTCCAATCCATGGGCACTGTTCCCGAGTCTAATGAATTCTGAAAAATCATGCTTAGTGCATCCGCTATCTCTAGGGCCACCTCCTTCAGTACCCTAGGATGCATGTTATCAGGCCCTGGGGATTTGTCCGCCTTCAATCCCTTTAGCTTCCTTAACACCATATCCTTAGAGATATTGATTTGCGTCAGTTCCTCCTTTGCCAATGTCCCTATTTTTCCCGATATCCCAGGGAGGTTTTTTGTGTCTTCCTTCGTAAAGACTGACCCAAAGTATGCATTTAGTTGGTCTGCCATTTCCTTATTTCCCATTATATATTCCCCCGTATCTGACTGCAATGGACCAACTTTGGTTTTCACCAGTCTTTTCCTCTTGATATACTTATAAAAGCTTTTGGAGTTAGTTTTTATATTTTCCGCCAGCTTGCTTTCGTAAGCTATTTTGCCCTTCTTGATTAAGCCCTTTGCCCTCCTTTGCTCTATCTTAAACTGTTCCCAATCTTCCGCTCTGGCGCGTTTTTTGGCTATTTTATACGCCCTATCTTTGGATTTTATGCTGTCTCTAATTTCCCCTGTTATCCACGGTTGAGTCACCTTTTTAGATTTCCTTTTATGCCAGATTGGTATAAACAATTTTTGCAATTTTGTCATTCTATCTTTAAATGCTTGCCATTGTTTATCTACCTCCAGTCCTCCCAGGAACGTTGTCCAATCAGACCTACTCAGTTCCCGTCTAATGGCATCATAATTCCCCTTGTTTAAATTCAGGACCTGAGTCTCTGAGTCAATTTCTTCGCTCTCCATTTCGAGTATATAATCTACATTTCAAGAGTACATTGCCCTCGATCCCCAGTTTGTGCTGAGTTAGCTACTCTCACTTAGGACAGTGCTAAGAACATGACAAATGGCATCAATGTGCCCGGGCTAAGGAAAGGGAGTGGGAAATTAAATGACCATTAATGGAACATACATATGTGTGATAACAGATGAGCATAGGTTGTAATGCCTTCAATGGTAAAATACCTCCCCAAACTTACTCTCCCTGCTCACACATAAAGAATGATTACTGCAGCAAGATACCAGAGAACTGTTGGCATCTGTGAAACTGTTGCGCCTTCAGGGGAGAAGAGGAGATAATTGTCAGGCAGGGTATCTTAGAATAATAGAAACAGGGCATTCAGCCCATTAAGTCTTTGTTATTATCTTTCTCCATGAGCCACCTAATATAACCCCCACTATTCGTGCTGCTCCCCATACCCTCTAATATTCCTCTTTTTCGAGCAACTATTTCCCTTTTAAAAGTATTTATGAATTTATTGCATTTTATGCCTCTAGGTACAAAACAAGGATTATGAGAAGATGATTATTAGCAGCTGAATGCTAAAATGGCAGAGATAGGGTATTACTTGAAATAACAACAGAAAACGCTGGAAAAACTCAGCAGGCCAGGCAGCATCCGTGGAGAGAGAGAGTTGACGTTTCAGGTCGATGACCTTTCATCAGAACTGGGAAGAGCTGGAAATCAAATAGATTTAAGGCCAGGGTAAAGCTGGGAAAAGGGGGAGGGGATAAAGGAACAAAGGAGGAGATGAAGAGACATTAAGAGACATTAAGAGATATGCAAGGCTAGAGGTGGTGTTAATGTGACAGATTAAGGCTGAATGAAGTGTGAAATCCACTGGCAGAATGAAGGACAGCTGCCAGCTTCTAGGAGGAAAAAAAAAAAAAAGGTGGGGGGGACAAATAAAAGGGTGGATAAAATAAAATATAAATGTGATTGGAGCTGAGGTTATGATCTAAAATTGTTGAACTCGATATTGAGTCCAGAGGGCTGTAGCGTGCCTAAACGAAAGATGAGGTGCTGTTCCTCGAGCTTACGCTGAGCTTCCGTGGAACAGTGTAATAGGCCGAGGACGGTGAGGTCAGAGTGGGAGTGAAGCGGTGAATTAAAGTGACAGGCCACCGGGAGCTCGGGGTCCCCCTTACGGACTGAACGGAGGTGTTCCGCAAAGCGGTCACCCAATCTGCGTTTGGTCTCCCCAATGTAGAGGAGTCCACATCGTGAGCAGCTCACGATGTGGACTCCTCTACATTGGGGAGACCAAACGCAGATTGGGTGACCGCTTTGCGGAACACCTCCGTTCAGTCCGTAAGGGGGACCCCGAGCTCCCGGTGGCCTGTCACTTTAATTCACCGCTTCACTCCCACTCTGACCTCACCGTCCTCGGCCTATTACACTGTTCCACGGAAGCTCAGCGTAAGCTCGAGGAACAGCACCTCATCTTTCGTTTAGGCACGCTACAGCCCTCTGGACTCAATATCGAGTTCAACAATTTTAGATCATAACCTCAGCTCCAATCACATTTATATTTTATTTTATCCACCCTTTTATTTGTCCCCCCCACCTTTTTTTTTTTTTTCCTCCTAGAAGCTGGCAGCTGTCCTTCATTCTGCCAGTGGATTTCACACTTCATTCAGCCTTAATCTGTCACATTAACACCACCTCTAGCCTTGCATATCTCTTAATGTCTCTTAATGTCTCTTCATCTCCTCCTTTGTTCCTTTATCCCCTCCCCCTTTTCCCAGCTTTACCCTGGCCTTAAATCTATTTGATTTCCAGCTCTTCCCAGTTCTGATGAAAGGTCATCGACCTGAAACGTCAACTCTCTTTCTCTCTCCACGGATGCTGCCTGGCCTGCTGAGTTTTTCCAGCGTTTTCTGTTGTTATTTCGGATTTCCAGCATCCGCAGTATTTTGCTATTGTATTAGGGTATTACTTGAATGGGTTTCAAGGGCTGAATGCTGTGGGTTCTCATTCTTGACATTTTTTGTGTTCTAGTGATGGGGGGTCCTCATTTTGAAACAGTAGTAATTCTCAATTTTTCATTGTATTTTCCAGACAGTTTTTAGATGCAGTACTCCGGCTGTAAAAGTCTGCCTGTAACAGTTGCAGCCTTTTTAATAAGAAAATAAAAAGCACAGGGATGATACTTTTATGATACCAAAAATAAAATTAGGGAAACGTTTAGTGTGGTGATGAGAAGCATTAAAATGGAAATACTCAGTAGTTTGGAGTGAGAGGATGTTGGTTCAATGCCTCACTTTGGTTCACTCCCAATATTAACCACACTGAGCAAGAAGGTGCTGGGCAGCAGCTGTGGTAAATGCCTGCAGAGACAAAGAGAAGTCAGATGGGGTTTCCTGGAGCAATACTTTATGACTCCAGCAACTGGCCAAATAGGACATTGGAAGGAATTTGGGAGAAAGCCAACAAGTTATTTGTTGCAATCCCATATGTAGAGAAAATACCCCTGAAAATTGTATTTGATGAACAGAATGTTTGAGTATTTTGTTATACAGATAAAGAATAGTACTGAGTAAAAAAATTTCCTTGCTTCTTTTCTTACAAATTTTAGTTTTTAGCTTGACTTCTCTTTTGTTTTCTACGTTTCCCTCCTTACTTTTAAAATCTTTGTCTTCATTTTCCCCTTAACACTTTTTTTTAGTCCACCAGTCTTCCCAGAACAAAGTAAGTATTTGCTTTTGGTTGCAACACATTGATGGACATGAAATTATAGTCTAACATGTACAAGCTATAGTACACATGGTACATTCTGGTTCTGAGTCGCTGTCCTGACTTGCTCAAGTTGTGGACAACCATAGAAACATAGAAAAATAGGAGCAGGAGTAGACCATTCGGCCCTTCGAGCCTGCTCCGCCATTCAAAATGATCATGGCTGATCTTCTATCTCAATACCATATTCCCGCTCTCTCCCCATACCCCTTGATGCCTTTTGTGTCTAGAAATCTATCTCCTTCTTAAATATATTCAGTGACTTGGCCTCCACAGCCTTCTGTGATAGAGAATTCCACAAGTTCACCACCCTCTGAGTGAAGAAATTTCTCTTCATCTCAGTCCTAAATGTCCTACCCCGTATCCTGAGACTGTGACCCCTCGTTCTAGACCCCCCAAGCCAGGGGAAACATCCTCTCTGCATCCAGTCTGTCTAGCTCTGTCAGAATTTTATACGTTTCAATGAGATCCCCTCTCATTCTTCTAAACTCTGGTGAATACAGGCCTAGTCGACCCAATCTCTCCTCATACGACAGTCCTGCCATCCCAGGAATCAGTCTGGTGAACCTTCGCTGCATTCCCTCTATGGCAAGTATATCCTTTCTTAGGTAAGGAGACCAAAACTGCACACAGTACTCCAGGTGTGGTCTCACCAAGGCCCTGTATAACTGTAGTAAGACACCCTTGCTCCTGTACTCAAATCCTCTTGCAATGAAGACCAACATACCATTTGCGTTCCTAACTGCTTGCTGCACCTGCATGTTTGCTTTCAGTGACTGGTGTACCAGGACACCCAGGTCCCTCTGTACATCAACATTTCCCAATCTATCACCATTTAAATAATACTCTACCTTTCTGTTTTTCTTATCGAAGTGGATAACTTCACATTTATCCACGTTATACTGCATCTGCCATGTATTTGCCCACTCACTCAACTTGTCTAAATCGCCTTGAAGCCTCTTTGCATCCTCCTCACAACTCACAATCCCACCTAGTTTCGTGTCATCAGCAAACTTGGAAATATTACATTTGGTTCCCTCATCCAAATCATTGATATATATTGTGAATAGCTGGGGCCCAAGCACTGATCCCTGCGGTACCCCACTAGTCACCGCCTGCCACCCCGAAAAAGACCCATTTATTCCTACTCTCTGTTTCCTGTCTGTTAACCAATTTTCAATCCATGCCAGTATATTACCCCCAATCCCATGTGCTTTAATTTTGCACACTAACCTCTTATGTGGGACTTTATCAAAGGCCTTCTGAAAATCCAAATACACATCCACTGGTTCTCCCTTATCTATTCTACCAGTTACATCCTCAAAAAACTCCAGTAGGTTTGTCAAACACGATTTCCCTTTCATAAATCCATGTTGACTTTGTCTAATCCCGTTGATATTTTCTAAGTGTCCTGTTATCACATCCTTTATAATAGACTCTAGCATTTTCCCTACTACTGATGTTAGGCTAACCGGTCTGTAGTTCCCTGTTTTCTCTCTCCCTCCTTTTTTAAATAGTGGGGTTACATTTGCCACCCTCCAATCTGCAGGAACTGTTCCATAATCTGTAGAATTTTGGAAGATGACGACCAATGCATCCACTATTTCCATGGCTACGTCTTTTAGTACTCTGGGATGCAGATCAGCAGGCCCAGGGGATTTATCGGCTTTCAGTCCCATTAATTTCTCCAGCACTATTTTTTTACTAATACCAATTTCCTTTAATTCCTCCTTCTCACGAGACCCTTGGTTCCCTCGCATTTCTGGGAAGTTATGTGTATCCTCTTCCGTGAAGACAGAACCAAAGTATTTGTTTGATTGCTCTGCCATTTCCTTGTTCCCCATTATAAATTCTCCCATTTCTGACTGTAAGGGACCTACATTTGTCTTCACTAATCTTTTTCTTTTTACATACTTGTAGAAGCTTTTACAGTCCACTTTTATGTTCCTTGCAAGTTTACTCTCGTACTCTATTTTTCCCATCTTAATCAATCTCTTGGTCCTTTTTTGCTGAATTCTAAACTGCTCCCAATCCTCAGGCTTGCTACTTTTTCTGGCAACTTTATATGACTCCTCTTTGGATCTAATACTATCCTTAATTTCTTTTGTTAGCCATGGTTGGGCCGCTTTTCCTTTTGTTTTTTTGCGCCAGAAAGGAATGTATAACTGTTGCAATTCATGTATTCGTTCCTTTAATGTTAGCCATTGCCTATCCACCGTCATGCCTTTTAATGATGCTCCCCAATCTATCATAGCCAACTCACTCCTCATACCTTTGTAGTTTCCTTTGTTTAGATTTAGGACCCTAGTTTCGGATTGGACTACTTCACTTTCCATCTTAATGAAGAATTCTATCATGTTATGGACACTCTTCCCTAAAGGACCCTGCACAACAAGATTATTAATTAACCCCTTCTCATTGCACAATACCTAATCTAGGATAGCCTGTTCCCTAGTTGGCTCCTCAACATACTGGTCTAAAAAACCATTTCGTACACACTCCAGGGATTCATCCTCCACAGTATTATTGCTAATTTGGTTTGGCCAGTCTATATGTAGATTAAAGTCACGCATGATTACTGTAGTACCCTTGTTACAAGCATCTCTAATTTCCTGTTTGATGCCTTCCCTACATTACCACTACTGTTTGGAGGCCGACAGACAACTCCCTCCAATGTTTTCTGCTCCTTGGTGCTTCTTAGCTCCACCCAGACTGATTCTACATCTTGATTTTCTGAGCCAATATCCTTTCTCACTTTTGCTCTGATTTCATCCTTTACTAACAACGCCCCCCCACCTCATTTTCCTTTTTGCCTGTTCTTCCTAAATATCGAATATCCTTGGATATTCAGCTCCCAGCCTTGGTCACCCTGCAGCCATGTCTCCGTAATCACAATTATATCGTATCCGTTTACATCTATTTGCGCTGTTAATTCGTCTACCTTATTACGAATGCTTCGTGCATTCAGATACAGTGCCTTTAGATTTGTCTTTTTAACATTTTTAGACATCTGAACATTTTTTTGTACTATGGCCCTATTTGTCTTATTACCATTTTCTCTTACCCAGACCCTATTTGTTAATGCACTCTTTTGTTTGTACGCTCTGTCCCTTCCTGACACAATCTGGTTATCTCTACCCCAATCACTTTCCTGCACTGCTTCCTTGTCTTTTCTCTTTAGCATTCTAGATTTCTCTCCCTCCCCGCCCCACTCCTCCTTATTTAGTTTGAAGCCCTATCTCCCTAGTTATTTGATTCGCTAGAACTCTGGTCCCAGCATGGTTCAGGTGTAGTCCGTCCCAACGGAACATCTCTCTCTTTCCCCAGTACTGGTGCCAGTGCCCCACAAATCGAAACCAACTTCTCCCACACCAATCTCTGAGCTACGCATTCATCTCCCTGATCCTATTGACCCTATGCCAATTTGGTCGTGGCTCAGGTAATAATCCAGAGATTATGACCTTTGTGGTTCTGCTTTTTAATTTAGTCCCTAGCTGCTCAAACTCTCTCAGCAGAACCTTTTTCTTAGTCCTACCTATGTCGTTGGTACCTACGTGGACCACGACAACTAGATCCTCCCCCTCTCACTCCAAGTTCTTCTCCAGCCCGGAGGAGATGTCCTTTACCCTGGCACCGGGTAGGCAACATAGCCTTCGGGACTCATGCCCCTGGCTGCAGAGAACAGTGTCTATCCCCCTAACTGTTGGACTCATCAGTCATCTGCGAACTCATTTTTAATGTGGTAGCAAGTCATCCTCGGTTCCGAGGGACTGCCTAAGAAGACTGCCTAAGACTGTCGCCTACTACAACCACCTTCCTTTTTACTCCCCCCACTTGACCGGCTTCCTGTACCACGGTGCCATGGTCAGTTTGCTCGTCCTCCCCGCAGTCGTCCACAAGGGTTGCAAGAACCTCGAATCTATTGGACAAGTGCAGGGACTGAGGCTCCTGCAATACTACCTCCTGGATCCCCGTACCTGCCTCACTCGCAGTCACACCCTCCTGTCCCTGATCATGTGTCAATTCTAAAGTATTTAATCTAAGGGGTGTGGCTGCCTCCTGGAGCAAACGGTCCAGGTAACTTCGAGCCGCAGACACTTACTGCAGATGTAGTCGCCCTGGACAAAAATGTCCACAAGCTCCCACATATTGCAGCAGCAACACATCTCCTGTTCTCCCATTATTTTATTTATTTAATTAATTAGTTTAGAGTTCATCAAATTATTTACTGGAAACTGGTGGCTGCCGGTGATTTGGCTGCTCCGAGAGATGTCTGGCTTTTGATGGCTGGCTGCCAGATTGCTGGTTTTTTCTGGTGGTCATTTGCGACTGGAGGTTCTGGCCGAATGGTTGGTTGTGGCCAGGTTCGTGGGCGTTTTAATTATATAGTGTGTTTTTGAACACCACGCGTGTGTGTATATATATATCATCTATTCCAAATCGTTGCGAAATGCACAAATTAAAGTGTGAGAAATCAAAATTCTCAATTACGGGTTTGATTAACTTCTAAAATGGTCACTGCATATCCTCGACCCTCTCAACCCACTTTACATGTACACTTTGGAAAAAGATCCAGCTTCTCAAAACTCCCACTTAGCCCAAACACACTCAAAGATACCTAATTTCAGGGGGGGGGGGAAACAGCTCTTGCGTTCACAAAATGTTCCTCGCCCCCAACAAACTTCCTTACTTTACAATACATAACGTGATCATACTTCAAACTTTTCCCACAGCGATGCGACCCACCGAGTTAGCTTCACTCCAGCTACCAAAACACTTGGCAGCTGAGCGACTCGTGGGATTCCGATCAAAGGGCGGGTCTACCGAGTGACGTTCATTCATTGGCACCAATGAGCTGTGGCGGAGGTTGGAGCTGTGTTACGAGTTGCTCAGTTGAAGAAGTAGGCCCTGCAGTACAGGAAGCTCCGAAGCAGTTTGTATTCGCTATTTTTTTCAATTAGTAACTGGTTATTTTTTTTTAAACTTAGAATTATGACACCTCTCTGTACAAGGTCGCAAACGTGTGAAAGCTAGGGAGGAATAGTCGCCGGTAGGCAGTACGTTCCTTACTGTTATTTACAGTTTCAAAGACAGACCCTGGGCAGCTGAGGCCTTGTTTAAAATGAGTGTGTCTGAAGCAGAATGTTGGAGCTGGCATGTCAGAACTCGGAATACTGATACAGTGCGAGTGCAACAGTACGACAATAGAGGAATCGAACTCTGAGCAGGCCTCAAGACAAGTGGCCCTCAGTGCTGAATGATTTTGGGGACATTAAAAATTGATAACGAAGGGTGTTTTTTTTAAATATCACGTTCAGCTCGTAGTCAACAGTCACAGGTTGATTCAGTGAATCCTTGTATTAATGTATAATCCATTGTGATTTCAATGCTAAAAATGCCCTCTGGCATTCTTAAGGAATATGTATCGTTAATAGTGGAAAAACGTGCAAGATATTAACCACATAAATCTATAGTAGATATGCTTTATTGGGTTTTATTAAATGGTTTATTAAAGGTGCAATTTCAGGTGCTTTTGCAATCCACCTGACTTAGTCACTTTGAATTACAGTGTCAGTTATAATTCTGACAGTTAAAACCAATTTAGGGTGTCGGGCATTTCTGAAGTCCATGTTTGTAATTGGTGCCCAGCTCTCTGAATTTTTTAATGTTATTTACGGATGTAGTGTTAGGCTTGAGAACAGCCCAGAGCTATCCAGGGTGTAATGGTTTAGTTCTCAATGAGTGAGGGTTGTCATTTGAAATACAAGGCTTATTGACTTGCATTCAAATTCCATGACATGTGCATTACTGTTCAGTCTGAAAATCAGTGTAATTTTAACACTGAAAAGTGCAAAACAGATGGAACTCTTTTTTTAATTTAAATAATTTTACTTGAAAGGTGTGTGCAACAACATATCAAGGCAAGACTCAATCAGCATTGTTGATGTTTAATGGGTAAAATTACATTTAAAATTGATAAATATTTATATATGTTTACATAGACCACATGAGGTAACTTGATATAAGTAGGCCCATCAAAACTGCTGTAAAGTACATTGAACTGTCTGTTCTAATGAATTCAGAGAAATCTTGCTCTTGCAAATCAGATGTTGCAAAATTTCTTTCAGAAGTGTTGTGCAGTAGTCATTTGTCAGACAACAATTTACATTTATACAGCACTTTTTAATGTAGAAAAACATCTGAGGCACTTCAGAGTTGTGAGAAAAAATGGATGCCAAATCAAGAAGGAGATATTAGGAAGGGGTAACCAAATGCTTAGCCAAAGAGATATTGAGGTTAAGGTGGGCTTTAAAGGAGGAGATGGAGGGGTTCAGGGTGTGACTTAAGTAGCTGTGGTGTGAAGGAAGCAGGGGATGCACAAAAGGCTTCAGTCAGAGGAACAGAGAACTGGGTATTTGTAGGACTGGAAGAGTCTGGAGCTGGGAGGTGGGGCCATAAAGGGACTTAAATACAAACAAGGGTGAAAATGTTAAATTTGAAGCAGTGGGGGATGTGGAATCTATGTAGGTCAGAGGATGGGAATGATGGGCATTGGGTACAGGTTTGGGTATGGGCAGTAGACTTGTGGATTTTCTTTTATTTGTTCCTGGGATGTGGGTGTTGCTGTCAAAACCAGCATTTATTGCCCATCCCTAATTGCCCTTGAGAAGGTGGTGGTGAGCTGCCTTCTTGAACCACTGCAGTCCTAGGGAGGGAGTTCCAGGATTTTGACGCAGCGACGATGAAGGAACGGCGATATATTTCCAAGTCAGGATGGTGTGTTACTTGGAGAGGAACTTGCAGGTGATGGTGTTCCCATGCGCCTGCTGCCCTTGTCCTTCTAGGTGATAGAGGTCGCGGGTTTGGAAGGTGCTGCTGAAGAAGTCTTGGCGAGTTGCTGCAGTGCATCTTGTGGATGGTACACACTGTAGCCATGGTGTGCCGGTGGTGCAGGGAGTGAATGTTTAAGGTGGTGGATGGGGTGCCAATCAAGCGGGCTGCTTTGTCCTGGATGGTGTCGAGCTTCTTGAGTGTTGTTGGAGCTGCACTCATCCAGGCAAGTGGAGAGTATTACGTCTTGTGCCTTGTAGATGGTGGAAAGGCTTTGGGGAGTCAGGAGGTGAGACACTCGCCGCAGAATACCCAGCCTCTGACCTGCTCATGTAGCCACAGTATTTATGTGGCTGGTCCAGTTAAGTTTCTGGTCAATGGTGATCACCAGGATGTTGATGGTGGGGAATTCAGCGATGGTAATGCCATTGAATGTCAAGGGGCGGTGGTCAGACTCTCGGTTGTTGGAGATGGTCATTGCCTGGCACTTGTGTGGCGCGAATGTTGCTTGCCACTTATTATCCCAATCCTGAACGTCATTCAGGTTTGCTGTATTCGGGCATGGACTGCTTCATTATCTGAGGAGTTGCGAATCTAATTGAACACTGTGCAATCATTAGCGAACATCCCCATTTCTGACCTTATGATGGAGGGAAGGTCATTGATGAAGCAGCTGAAGATGGTTGGGCCCAGGACACTGCCCTGAGGAACTCCAGCAGGGATGTTTTGGGCTGAGAATATTGACCTCCAACAACTACAGCCATCTTCCTTTGTGCAAGGGTATGACTCGAGCCAGTGGAGAGTTTTCCCCCTGATTCCCATTGACTTCAATTTTACTCGAGTTCCTTGATGCCACACTTGGTCAAATGCTGTCTTGATGTCAAGGGCAGTCACCGTCACCTCTGGAATTCAGCTCTTTTGTCCATGTTTGGACCAAGGCTGTAATGAGGTCTGGAACCGAGTGGTACTGGCGGAACCCAAACTGAGTATCGGTGAGCAGGTTGTTGGTGAGTAAAGACAAAGCAGCCCGCTTGATTGGCACCCCATCCTCCACCTTAAACATTCACTCCCTCCACCACTGGCGGACCGTGGCTGCAGTGTGTACCATCTGCAAGATGCACTGCAGCAACTTGCCAAGGCTTCTTCGGCAGCACCTCCCAAACCCGCGACCTCTTCCACCTAGAAGGACAAGGGCAGCAGGCACTTGGGAACACCACCACCTCCAAGTCACACACCATCCTGACTTAGAAGTATATTGCTGATCCTTCGTCGTCGCTGGGTCAAAATCCTGGAACTCCCTACCGAACAGCACTGTTGGGAGTACCATCACCACACAGACTGTAGCGGTTCAAGGCGGTGGCTCACCACCACCTTCTCAAGGGCAACTAGGGATGGGTAATAAATGCTGGCCTTGCCAGCGACGCCCAGATCCCATAAGCAAATTTTTTTTTTTAAATCCCGCTTGATAGCACTGTCGACGACACCTAGTTCTGGAGCACAAGTCTTCAGCACGACAGCCGGGATGTTGTGGGGGCCTGTAGCCTTTGCTGTATCCAGTGTGCTCAGCCATTTCTTGATATCATGTGGAGTGAATCGAATTGGCTGAAGACTGGCTTCTGTGATGGTGCCGACCTTAGGAATAGGCCGATATGGTTCACCACTCGGCACTTCTAGCTGAAGATGGTTGCAAACACTTCAGCCTTGTCTTTTGCACTCGCGTGCTGCGCTCTGCCATCATTGGGGATGGGGATATTCATGGAGCCTCTTCCTCCCGTTAGTTCTTTAATTGTCCACCACCATTCACGATTGGATGTGGCAGGACTGCAGAGCTTTGATCTGGTCCGTTGATTTTTGGAGGGTGTAGGATGGGCGGCTGGCCAGGCCAGCAAATAGTCGAGTCTAGAGGCGATGAAGGTGTAGTTTAAGGTTTCATCAGCATATAGATGAGGTGGGGTGGAGGTAGGTGAAGGTTAGAGATGGAAATAGACTTTGTGATGAAGAGGATATGGGGTTGAAAGTTAACTGTGGAACAGACAAGGTATTGCGGATTCTGGTTCAGCCTGAAATAGTGGCAATCGGGGATGGAGTCAGGTGTGAGTGTGTGGAGTTTGTGGCAGGGCCCAAGACGATTGCTTTAGTCTTCCCAATGTTTAACTGGAGGAAGTTAAGGCGCATCCAAGAATGGATGTCGGACAAACAACATGACAGCCCAGAGGTTGTGGAGGGATTGAGAGAGGTATGGCTGGGTGTCATCAGCATATATGTGGAAGCTGGTCCCATGTCTGCAGATGATGTCGCCAAGGGCACGATATAGATGAGAACTGGGCCAAGAACAGAACCAAGTGGGATTCTGCAGGTGCTGGTGCAGGAAAAGCCATTGGTAGCGATCCTCTCTCTACAATTGTATCAGTCATGAAACTGGAAGGTGGCGAGGTGTTGAAGAGGATGGCGTGGTCAACGTTTTGGATGGCTACAGAGAGGGTTAGGAGGGATAATGCAACACCGTTACAGTCATAACAAGAAATAGGAGCAGGAGTCGGCCATTCGGCACCTCGAGCCTGCTCTTCAATAAGATCATGGCTGATCTGATCTTGGCCTCAACTCCACTTTCCTGCCCGCTCCCCATAACCCTTGACTCGCCTGTTTTTCAAAATCTTGTCTATCTCCGCCTTGAATATATTCAATGACTCCGCCTCCACAGCTCTCTGGGGCAGAGAATTCCAAAGATTTACGACCCTCTGAGAGAAGAAATTCCTCCTCATCTCCGTTTTAAATGGGCGACCCTTATTCCGAAACTATGCCCCCTAGTTCGAGATTCCCCCACGAGGGGTAACATCCTCTCAGCATCTACCCTGTCAAGCCCCCTCAGAATCTTGTATGTTTCAATAAGATCACCTCTCCTTCTTCTAACTCCAATGAGTATAGACCCAACCTTTCCTCACAAGACAACCCCTTCATCTCAGGAATCAACCTAGTGAACCTTCTCTGAACTGCCTCCAATGCAAGTATATCTTTCCTTAAATAAGGAGACCAAAACTGTACGCAGTACTCTTGGTGTGATCTCACCAACGCCCTGTACAGTTGTAGCAAGACTTCCCTACTTTTATACTCCATCCCCCTTGCAATAAAGGCCAACATTCCATTTGCCTTCCTAATTACTTGCTGTACCTGCGTGCTAACTTTTTGTGTTTCATGTACGAGGACACCCAGATCCCTCTGTACTGCAGCATTCTGTAGTTTCTCTCCATTTAAATAATATTTTGCTTTTGTATTCTTCCCACCAAAGTGGATAACCTCACATTTCCCACATTATACTCCATCTGCCAAATTTTTGCCCACTCACTTAACCTATCTATATCCCTTTGCAGACTCTTTGTGTCCTCCTCACAACTTGCTTTCCCACCTATCTTTATATCAGCAAATTTGGCGACGGTACACTCGGTCCCTTCATCCAAGTCATTAATATAGATTGTAAATAGTTGAGGCCCCAGCACTGATCCCTGTGGCACCCCACTAGTTATAGTTTGCCTACCTGAAAATGACCCATTTATCCCAACTCTCTGTTTTCTGTTAGTTAGCCAATCCTCTATCCATGCTAATATGTTATCCCAACCCCGTGAGCTCTTATCTTGTGCAGTAACCTTTTATGCGGCACCTTCTCGAATGCCTTCTGGAAATCCAAATACACTACATCTACTGTTTCCCCTTTATCCATCCTGCTCGTTACATCCTCAAAGAACTCTAGTAAATTTGTCAAACACGATTTCCCTTTCATAAACCATGTTGACTCTGCTTGATTGTATTATGATTTTCTAAATGTCCTGCTATTACTTCCTAAATAATGGATTCCAGCATTTTCCCAATGACAGTTATTAGGCTAACTGGCATATAGTTTACTGCTTTCTGTCTCTCTCCTTTCTTGAATATGATGCGGAGATGCCGGTGTTGGACTGGGGTGGACAAAAATGAGAAGTCGCACAACACCAGGTTATAGTCCAACAGATTTATTTAAAATTACAAGCTTTCGGAGCTGTTGCCCCTTCGTCAGGTTGAGTTACCTTTCTTTAATAGGGGCAATAGATTTGCGGTTTTTCAATCCGCTGGGACCTCTCCAAAATCCAGGGAATTTTGGTAGATTACAACCAATGCATCCACTGTGTCTGCAGCCACTTTTAAAACCCTAGGATGCAGGCCATCAGGTCCAGGGGACTTGTCAGCCTTTAGTCCCATTAGTTTGCCGAGTATTTTTTCTCTAGTAATAGTGATTGTTTTAAGTTCCTCCCTCCCTCCCTCCCTTTTGCCCCTTGATTATCAATTATTATTGGGATGCTTTTAGTGTCTTCTACCGTGAAGACCGATACAAAATATTTGTTCCAAGTCTCTGCCATTTCCCTGTTTCCCATTATTAATTTCCCAGTCTCATCCTCTAAGGGACCAACGTTTACTTTAGCTACTCTCTTCCTTTTTATATACCTGTGGAAGCTCTTATTGTCTGTTTTTATATTTTTTGCTCGTTTACTCTCATAAGCTATCTTCTCCATCTTTATTTTATTTTTAGTCATTCTTTGCTGCTTTCTAAAAATTTCCCAATCCTCTGGCCTACCACTAATCTTCGCAACATTGTATGCCTTTTCTTTCAATTTGATACTATCCTTAACTTCCTTAGTTAGCCATGGATGATTTATCTTTCTCATAGAGTCTTTCTTTCTCACTGGAATAAACCTTTGCTGAGAGTTATGAAATATCTCCTTAAATGTCTGCCACTGCTTATCTAAAGTCCTACCCTTTTAATCTATTTTCCCAGTCCACTTTAGCCAACTCTGTCTTCCTACCTTTGTAATTGCCTTTATTTAACTTTAGGACACTAGTTTCAGACCCAAGTTTCTCACCCTCAAAATGAATTTGAAATTCTATCATGCTATGATCACTCTTCCCAAGAGGATCCTTTCCTATGAGATCATTAATTAATCCTGCCTCATTACACATTACCAGATCTAAAATAGCCTGCTCCCTGGTTGGATCCACAATGTATTTTTCTAAGAAACCATCCCGAATACACACACTGAACTCGTCCTCAAGGCTACCCTTGCCAATTTGATTTGTCCAATTGATATGAAGATTAAAATCGCCCACGATTATTGCAGTACCTTTCTTGCAAGCCTCCATTATTTCTTGATTTATACTCTGTCCTACAGTGCAGCTACTGTTAGGGGGCCTATAGACTACTCCCACCAGTGACTTCTTTCCCTTACTATTTCTTCTCTCCACCCAAACTTATTCTACATCTTGATCTTCTGAGGCAATAGCATTTCTCACCACTGCACTGATCTCATCCTTTATTAACGGAGCTTCCCCACCTCCTTTTCCTTTCTGCCTATCCTTCCGAAATGTCAGATACCCCTGAATATTCATTTCCCAGCCTTGGTCACCTTGCAACCACGTCTCTGTAATGGCTATCAGATCATAGCCATTTATTTCTATTTGTGCTGTCAACTCCTCTATCTTGTTACGAATGCTGCGTGCATTCAAATAAACAGCCTTTAACTTTGTCTTTTTACCATTTTTCCCTTCTCTGACTCTATTTGCTGGTACACTCTTATGTTTGTACGCTTTGTTTCTTCCTGTCATACTCTGGTTATCATTGCCCCTATCGTTACCCTGCACTCTTGCCATCTACTTTCTCTATGACTTTCTAAGTTTCCACTCACCTGAATGCGCCCCCCCCCCCCCCCCAAACTATTTAGTTTAAAGCCCTATCTACAGCCCTAGTTATTCAGTTAGCCAGGAAACTGGTCCCAGCATGGTTCATGTGAAGCCCATCCCAATGGAACAGCTCCCTCTTTCCCCAGTACTGGCGGCAGTGCCCCATGAATCGAAACCCACATCTCCCACCCCAATCTTTGAGCCACGCTTTCAACTCTCTGATCTTATTGACCCTATGCCAATTTGCTCGTGGCTCAGGTAGTAATCCAGAGTTTATTGCATTTGTGGTTCTGCTTTTTAATTTGGATCCTAGCTCCACAAACTCCCTCAGCAGAACCTCTTTCTTCGTCCAACCTATGTCATTGGTACCTACATGGACCACAACAACTGGACCCTCCCCCTCCCACTCCAAGTTCCTCTCCAGCCCTGAGGAGATGTCCTTAACCCTGGCACCGGGCAGGCAACACAGCCTTCGGGACTCACGCACTCGACTGCAGAGAACAGTATATATCCCCCTAACTATACTGTCCGCTACCACTACATTTCTTTTTACTTCCCCAATTTGAATGGCCCCCTGAACCATGGTGCTGTGGTCAGTTTGCTCATCCTCCCTGCAGTCCCTGCTCTCGTCCACACAGGCTGCAAGAACCTCGTACCTGTTGGACAAGTGCAAGGGCTGAGGCTCCTCCAGTGCTACCTTCTGGATCCCCATACCTGTCTCACTCGCAGTCACACCCTCCTGTTCCTGACCACGGACTAAATTTGAAGTATTTATCCTAAGGATCAAAGTGTCCAGGTAACACTCTCCCTCCCTGATGCATCGCAGTGTCTGAAGCTTGGACTCCAGCTCATCAACTCTGAACCGAAGTTCCTCGAGCTGCAGACACGCGCTGCAGACACTTACTGCAGATGTGGTTGCTGTAGATCACACCAGCTCCCACATGCTACAGCTGCAACACATAACTTGCCCTGTCATCTCATCTCTATTGTATTTTATTTAACTAATTATTAGGTTTTCAAGTTTGGAATATCATTTAGTTATCTATGTATAGTTTTTAATCTAAAATCATGGCTCTTAATTTAACCAATGCCCTAGTTTAGAGAAAAAGAGGAAAAAAAGAGAGAAGTACTCACCAACCAGTCACTTACCTGCTTTCCTGTGATGTCACACATTGATTCCCCCCCCCGCCCCGCCCCTTTCCATAGGTCCGTTCGCTCCCGTTATCGAGCAAGCATGACTAGGGCCAACTGTTAATGAAGAATTACCCAAACCTCTGTTGATTGAAAGTTTTAATTGATTTTTTCTTCCCCCTCTAGGTCATGTCTTGCAGCATTTCCAAGCTGAAAGGCTGGGTATATTACCTTCTCTCAGGTGTCTGTCAGTGCTGCTCTAGTATTGATGCTAGGAGGTGAGCAAGTGACCAGAAGAGAGATTTCTTAACTTTTATCCTCCCTTTTCCTGCCTGGGACACAGTTTGCTTCCACTTGCTGCTTCCCTAATCTCATTAACCGCGCCCCACCCCAACCACTACCCTCCTCCCCCCCCCCCCCCCCCCAAACCAACCACCACCACTGGCATCGGACCTTTTATCAGAAGTTTACTGTTTGAATTATTATGGATGCAAACCTGTGCAAACTGCTCTCTAGCATATAGATGCTTGCATCTGTTTTTAGGAATACAGATGAAATAAATTCTGCATGGTTTATTGTTCAGAACTCTTTGTGTTATGGAATGTTAGATTTTATGGATACAATTAAATCTTGATAAAGGGTTGATATGTTAATTTTGAAATGGGTGTTGCCCAATTTTACTGATGCTGCACATGTTCTGTCTCAATTCTGTATCTCTACAAACATTGTTTTTCTGTCTGGAAAGGAGAGGATTTGAGCAGAATGTCAACTTGGTGGTGGTTGTGTTGAGAGCGTTTAAAATTGCAATAGTGAGAAATTGGTGTTAAAAGTCTAATTGTACCATTAATTTTATTGACAGTAAATATCTGTTCCATAATGTGTTAATAAAGCAGTTACAGTGGAAATGTAATTCTAAGACAATGTTGTGCATCAAGCTTGTGTCTCAACTTTCAGATTTTTGAATGGTAAAGTGCTGTAGCAGTCAGCAATGTATTGAGCTACTGTACAATAAAACAGTTTTGAGTTTTGGAATTGTAAGTGAACTTTAGGAAGCTGCTGTGGTGTCAGTTTAGTATATCCGTGTTCTTAAAGTTATGTTTTCTTCATGGAATGGACAAAAATGAGAAGTCGCACAACACCAGGTTATAGTCCAACAGTTTTATTTAAAATTACGAGTTTTCGGAGCGCTGCTCCTTCTTCAGGTACAAGTGAAGAAGGAGCAGCGCTCCGAAAGCTCGTAATTTTAAATAAATCTGTTGGACTATAACCTGGTGTTGTGCGACTTCTCATTTTTGTCCACCCCAGTCCAACACCGGCATCTCCGCTTCATGGAATGGAATAACTGATGCGTTTTTACTGTGGATTTACACTGAAATTTGTTAATGCAAAACAGTTAATGCCATTGTACTCTGTTTAGTCAGTGCATAACACCAAATACTGCATTCAGAAATGCAGTGGCTGTGACAAAAGCATTGAGATTTGTTGTTGTCAAATTTGCAGGATGGTACCCCACACTGACCACTACAGGAAGTGTGCTAAGTTTCTTTCACCTAAGGAACTTGTAACTTCAAATTACAATCTTTGAATTATAATCACAAGAGCAGTTGAATGAGGAATATGTTGTGTACATATCTGTACAGGTGGAATTTTAGTGCTTTTCACTTTCAATTTTTTTTTTTTTTTGTAGGAACATAATATTGGAGAAGGTTCTGAGTCTTCTATATGGGCCATTTTCTTTCAAAAAATGGTAAGCGTGTGAAGAAAAGAAGACGGAAAGTTAGAAAGAACTGCTTTCTTCGTGGACCTTGTATGTTGTGCTTCATAGTTCACAATACTTCTGCTCTTGATGAGGATCAGTTCGAAAGTGCATCCAAACTAGCGGAGCGATACGCTGCACTGACGACTACGGAGGAGTGCGCTAAGTTTCTTCTTTCTTCGAAGGAACTTGCTATCTGGGAGCAACAGGGCAAGAATTTACTTTCCACTGTTCCAGCAAAACTGATTGGGCCACCTTTGTTTAGAACAGTCTCGTCAGACTATTCCGAGATGCCAGTTTGCAAACGTAAATGTGCTGGAGTACAAACGTGTACACCTTGCAAACTGCCTCGTTCTGCAGTTGAAGGAGTTCCTGAGACTGATTTAAATAATGACATAGCACAGCGTCCGGTACCTGTATGTACTTTGCCTACTTCCACAGCAGAATGCACTAACGTGGAGCTTCAGGGTAACATGGGTGACTGCTCTTCTCTGCTGCAACGTCCAGTGTCCCCTTTGGGACCTAAAGACAATGAAGTTGACCCCCATGAAAATCTTCAAGACTTAAGAATGGAATCTGAGCCACCGAATATAAATCAGCTTCCTTCCTCTATACTTCTAAAGGTGAGACTTCTAACTATGCAAGTTGATGTTTGATTTGAATTTTGTTTAATACAGCACCATCAATTGTGAGAATGCAAAAACAAACTTGGATTATTTTAAAATTAGCATATCCAAAATATATATCAACTGTTTCAGAGAAACTGTTTGGAAGGGATCTTATTAATAAAAAATATGGTTAGGTTTCTTGACCTCTTTTTCTCTACATGTTTATGGCCATCTGGTTTGCTCACTTTGCAATGCTGTGGCTTCAACCTCACTCATTGGTGGGAAAACTTCTATTTTACATAACTAATGTCCTGATAATACTACACTTGTAGGAGCAATATTGTTTGCACTCTCCTTAAAAATGTTCTTAGCTATGCAGTGTAAACTCTGGAACATTGCAAACTGCCTTGCTTTGCAGAGTTCCCGAGATGACCGTAAACAATTATAATAATATCACATACCTGTGTGTATTTTGCTTATTTTGAATTCGGTACAAACTGAACGATTTGTGTAAACAATTTGCCTTTTTGAGAAGTAGGCTTGTAGCAGTCCTGTAACCTCTTTTGGAATTGTTACCCAACATCTTTGTATCATTTCTGTAGCTCTTCAGCAAAAAGTTACAGTAAACATAAAAGGCATGACTTCTACTCTTACCATCACTCTTCATTTCAAAAAACCTGTCTAACTGGAATATTTCCAATCACTATCATTTTAAAAACCTCAATTGCATCTCTTCTAAGCCAACATTTCTCCCAACTAAATAATCCTCATAAGATAAGAGCTCCAATATTTGGCATTATCCTGGTCACCCCTTCTATAGCCTAAATGTCATAGAAACATAGAAACATAGAATCTAGGAGCAGGAGTAGGCCATTCGGCCCGTCGAGCCTGCTCCACCATTCAATACGATCATGGCTGATCATCCAAATCCAGTACCCTGTCCCTGCTTTAATCCCCACAGTACACATATCCCACCCTACCCCCGTAACCCCACGTATTTAATTCCCCCTAACATATCCCATCCTATCCCCATAACCCCACATATTTAATCCCCCCCCTAACACTAAGGGTCAATTTATCATAGCCAAATCAACCTAACCCGCACATTTTTGGACTGTGGGAGGAAACCGGAGCACCCGGAGGAAACCCACGCAGACACGGGGAGAATGTGCAAACTCCACACAGACAGTCACCCGAGGTCAGATTCGAACCCGGGTCCCTGGCGCTGTGAGTCACCAGTGCTAACCACTATGCCACCGTGTTGCCCCCGTGTCTTTCACCAGGAATGGACCAAAACTGGAATAATATTCCAAATGTGTAGAAATATCAAAACCTTGTATAGCGTCAGTACAGTACTCTTGGTTTTGTCTCTAACAGTCCCAGTAATGCAGTTTAAAACACGTCGGCTTTTTGGCCAACTTTGATGTTGCCAACTTAGCTGCAGCGTGGGAAGAAAATCCTCAATAACATTAACAAAAAAGTAAAAATAAAAAAATCCACCCATCCTCTGAAGGAAGAGGCAAAATGGGAGATCTCCATCTGGAGGGATCCACTTTGCTGAAATCAGTGAGACCAGTTGGCAATTAACTGTTGAATATCTCCCCAACAAACTTCTGCAATTGTGTTGAATACTAATTGGGAGGTATGATGTATTTTACATTTTTGAGTTTTGAATTTATTTTTTAAAGAATGTCAGTAATACCCACTGTGCATCACTAAATTTTCACCAGTCACAGAACCAGCAATCTTTGTACAGAGGAGGGTTGTACCAGTAGTAAACAGATCAGAGTTCAGGGACCTTGAAATACAAAAACATAACAAATGAAACAGTTTAAAAAGAAAGAAAGACTTGCATTTATATAGTGTCCTTCAGGACCTCTAAAGTGCTTTACAGCCCGTTAAGTACTTTTGAAGTGTAGTCACTGTTGTAATGTAGGAAATGTGGCAGCGGATTTGTGCACAGCAAGGTCCCACAAACAGCAATGTGAAGATGACACGATCATGTGTTTTTAGGTGTTGGTTGAGGGATATACAGTGACCAGGACACCGGGGAGAACTCCCCTGCTCCTCTTCGAAATAGTGCCATGGGATCTTTTATATCCACTTAAACCGAGGCCCCGTCTGCTCTTTCAGCATTTCCTCTGAAAGAACATAAGAACATAAAAAAATAGGAGCAGGAGTAGGCCACTTGGCCCTTCGAGCCTGCTCCGCCATTCAATAAGATCATGGCTAATCTAATACCTCGTCTCCACTTTCCTGCACTATCCCCATATCCCTTGATGCCCTTAATATTCAAAAATCTGTCGATCTCTGTCCTGAATATACTCAATGACTGAGCCTCCACAGCCCGCTCGGGCAAAGATTCACCACCCTCTGAGTGAAGAAATTTCTCCTCATCTCAGTCCTAAATGGCCGACCCCTTATTCGGAGACTGTGACCCCTGGTTCTAGACACCCCAGCCAGGAGAAACATCCTCCCTGCATCTACCCTATCAAACCCTGTCAGAATTTTGTATGTTTCAATGAGATCACCTCTCATTCTTTTAAACTCTAGAGAATATAGGCCTAGTCTACTAAATCTCACTTCATAGGACAAACCCCCCATCCCAGGAATCAGTCTGGTGAACTTTTGTTGCACTCCCTCTATGGCAAGGATATCCTCCCTTAGGTAAGGAGACCAAAACTGTACACAATACTCCAGGTGTGGTCTCACCAGGGCCCGATATAATTGCTGTAAGATGTCTTTACTCTTAGACTCAAATCCTCTTGTAATAAAGGCCAACAAACCATTTTCTTTCCTAATTGCTTGCTGTTCCTGCATGTTAACTTTCAGTGATTCGTGTACAAGGACACCCAGGTCCCTCTGAACACCAACATTTCCCAATCTCTCTCCATTTAAAAAATACTCTGCTTTTCTATTTTTCCTACCAAAGTGGGTAACTTCACATTTCTCCACATTATATTCCATGTGCCATGTTCTTGCTCACTCACTTAGCTTGTCTATATCCCCTTGAAGCCTCCTTGCATCCTCCTCACAACTTCCATTCCCACCCAGCTTTGTATCATCAGCAAACTTGGATATATTACAAAATAACAACAGAAAACGCTGGAAAAACTCAGCTGGCCAGGCAGCATCCGTGGAGAGAGAAACAGAGTTAACGTTTCAGGTCGAAGACCTTTCGTCAGAACTGGAAAAAAGCAGGACATGAAATAGATTTAAAGCAAGGATAAAGCTGGGAAAAGGGGGAGGGGATGACAGAAGCTGGCAGCTGTCCTTCATTCTGCCAGTGCATTTCACACTTCTTTTAGCCTCAACCTGTCACATGAACACCACCTCTTGCCTTGATTATCTCTTAATGTCTCTCAATGTCTCTTAATCTCTCCTTTTGTTCTGTCATCCCCTCCCCCTTTTCCCAGCTTTATCCCTGCTTTAAATCTATTTTATTTCCTGCTTTTTTCCAGTTCTGACGAAAGGTCTTCGACCTGAAACATTGACTCTGTTTCTCTCTCCACGGATGCTGCCTGGCCTGCTGAGTTTTTCCAGCGTTTTCTGTTGTTATTTCGAATTTCCAGCATCCGCAGTATTTTGCTATCGTATTGGATATATTACATTTGGTCCCCTCATCCAAATCATTGATGTAGATTGTGAATAGCTGAGGCCCAAGCACTGATCCTTGCGGTACCCCACTAATTATAGCCTGCCAACCCGAAAGACGGCACCTCCAACAATGCAGCACTCCCTCAGTACTTGCACTGGAGTGTCAGGCTAGATTTTGTACTCAAGTATCTGCAATACTTTTGACTCGGCGAAAGTGTGACCAACTGAGGCACAGTTTACCAATGTATTCATGTTTTATGAGCCAAGTTTTATGACCTCATTACAGCCTTGGTCCAAACATGGACAAAGGAGCTGAATTCCAGAGGTGAGATGAGAGTGACTGCCCTTGACATCAAGGCAGCATTTGACCGACTGTGGCACCAAGGAGCCCTAGTAAAACTGAAGTCAGTGGGAATCAGGGTGGGTGGGGGGGGGGTGGGGGGGGGGGGTGGTGGAAACGTTCCACTGGTTGGAGTCATACCTAGCACAAAGGAAGATGGTTGTGGTAGTTGAAGGTCAATCATCACAGCCCCAGGACATCGCCGCAGGAGTTCCTCAAGGCAGTGTCCTAGGCCCAACCATCTTCAGCTGCTTCATCAATGACCTTCCCTCCAACATAAGGTCAGAAATGGGGATGTTCGCTGATGACTGCACAGTGTTCAGTGCCATTCACAACTCCTCAGATAATGAAGCAGTCCATGCCCGCATGCAACAAGACCTGGACGACGTTCAGGCTTAGGCTGATAAGTGGCAGGTACCATTTGCGCCACAGAAGTGCCAGGCAATGACTATTTCCAACAAGCGAGAGTCTAACCACCGCCCCTTGACATTCAACGGCATTACCATCGCCGAGCACCCCACCATCAACATCCTCAGGGTCACCATTGACCAGAAACTTAACTGGACCAGCCACATAAATACTGTGGCAACAAGAGCAGGTCAGAGGCTCGGTATTCTGCGGCGAGTGTCTCACCTCCTGACTCCCCAAAGCCTTCCTACCATCTACGAGGCACAAGTCAGGCATGTGATGGAATACTCTCCACTTGCCTGGATGAGTGCAGCTCCAACAACACTCAAGAAGCTCGACACCATCCAGGACAAAGCAGCCCGCTTGATTGGCACCCCATCCACCAACTTAAACATTCACTCGCTCCACCACCGGCATACCGTGGCTGCAGTGTGTACCATCTACAAGATGCACTGCAGCAACTTGCCAAGGCTTCTTCAGCAGCACCTCCCAAACCTGCAACCTCTTCCACCTAGAAGGACAAGGGCAGCAGGCGCATGGGAACACCGCCACCTCCAAGTTCCCCTCCAAGTCACACACCATCCTGACTTAGAAATATATCGCTGTTCCTTCATCGTCGCTGGGTCAAAATCCTGGAACTCCCTCCCTAACAGCACTGTGGGAGTACCTTCACCACACGGACTGCAGCGGTTGAAGAAGGCAGCTCACCACCACCTTCACAAGGGCAATTAGGGATGGGCAATAAATGCTGGTCTTGCCTGCGACTCCCACATCCCATAAAACAAATTAAAAAAAAAAAAAAAAGTTCTCGGGCAAGTTTTCCCTTGTTAGTGGGCATCCAGACACTGAAATCATTCCTGTAGCAGATGTGCTTTTTAATTCATAATTCTGCAGTCTTCTCACTTTGACAAGTGCTGGAGTATCAGCTTGGCTCAGTTAGGAGCGCTCTCTTCTGAGTCATCAGATTGGGGATTCCAGTACTTCACTCAATTTAGGATTACAGTGCCGTGCTGAAGAAGTGGTGCACTGTTGCAGGTGTTTTTTGAAATATAATTCAATGTTTTCTACCTGCTGATAATTTAGATGAAAGTGAGAAGTCGCACAACACCAGGTTATAGTCCAACAGTTTTATTTGAAATCACAAGCTTTCGGAGCGGCTGCTCCTTCGTCAGGTCACCTGACGAAGGAGCAGCCGCTCCGAAAGCTTGTGACTTCAAATAAAACTGTTGGACTATAACCTGGTGTTGTGCGACTTCTCACTTTTGTCCACCCCAGTCCAACACCGCATCTCCGCATCATAATTTAGATGGACATTAGAGATCTCATGGCACTGGCACTATTTGAAGAAGAGCAGGGGCTTCTGGTATCCCAGCCAATATTCCTTCATTAACCAAAAACAATTTCATGGGATGTTTGTTGATTTTTATGAGGAAAAATTAATTCTGCCTACATAAATCAAAGCACTTGAGATATTTGAGAGAAATAGTCAGGAGCTCTAAAATGTAACTTTCTGTCTCTCATTGCATCACCACTTCCAAAAATAGAGCCGTTTGGTGGTAGTACTGCCACAGCATTCCATCAAGACTGCATTTTACAATTCACTTTTGGTTTAAAGGGGGAATAGTGCATTAATGAATGAGGACTGTGCACAGATAAAATGATATGGCGTTATTGAGCGAGATTTAAAAAATGTAAAAATATGTTAGCTTAGGCTTGTGGTGTACCCTGGAAAATTAGTATTTTGAATGCCAGTTTATTTTACTAAATTGCTAACAGGCAAGGAAAAACATATAAAATACAAATTATGTAGGACATCGAGGATATTCTATAATCTTAAGAGAAGCTAACTGTGGGTGGGGGGTGTAATTTTGATGTCATGTATTTCTTCCCGGATGTAGTTGGGGGAATTATACTTCTAATTTTCTTCCATCCTTAAAGCTTCAATGAGACTGTATTTGAAACTTAGTTGATTAAAATCATGTGCTTTTTGGGAAGTTGGCCTCAAGTCCAATATAGATTGGCATCCAAGACCCCAAATGTTGCCAGTCAACAATCAATAGAGCCTGAAAAATTAGATCAAACCACAGTTATTCCAGTGAAGTGGTGACTGAATTTCTCATTCTCTGGTGCTTACAGATCGTGATAAGAAACAGAAGAATGCAATCTATGCTGAACTTTGGAAATGTTTGCTGTTGGTGGTCATGTGTGATATGAATTAAGTTTGTTTGAGAAAATAGATAAGATTAAAAGAGCTGTTGGGGTTTATGTGACTGTCCTTTTGCGCAGTACCCATTGCTATCTGACAGATTTCCAATTTAAATTGAGTGTTATTTTATCCTTTGAGCCCACAATCAACACCCAGCCCCATACCCCACATATAGTGTTTTAAACATAGAAAAAATGTCGCAAGGCGCTTCACCGTAGCATAATTGGACAAAAATTGACTCCGAGCCACAGCAGATGATATTAGGAGGATGATTAAAAGCTTATTCAAAGAGGCGGTTTTTAAAGAAGGTCTTGGCAGTAGGGAGTCTTGGGGAGGAAATTCTTGAGGTTCGGGCCCAGACAGGAGAAGCATGGCAGCCAGTGGTGGGGTGGAAGATGCACAGCAAGTCAGCATTGGAAGAATGCAGAGATGTAGAGGGGCGTGGCCATGAAGGGATTTGAGATGTAACATTGCTCGTCTCTGCCCTGATCTTGGCCCATCTGCTGCTGAAACCCTCATCCAAGACTTTCGTTACTTCCAGAGTTGACTATTCCAGTGCTCTCCTGGCCGGCCTCCCACCTAGCACCCTCTGTAAACATGAGTTCATTCAAAACTCTGCTGTCCGTATCCTTACTTGCACCAAGTCCCACTCACCCATCACCCCTCTGCTTGCTGACCTATATTGGCTCTCAGTCCGGCAACGCCTCTGTTAACAAATTCTTAAACTTGTGTGTTTATCCCTCCGCGGCCTCACCCCTCCCTATCTTTGTAACCTCCTCCAGCCCTACAACCCTCTGAGATCTCTGTGCTCCTCCAATTCTGGTCTCTTGCGCATCAGATTTCCTTCAGTCCACCATTGGCGACCGTGCCTTCAGCTGCCGAGGCCCCAAACTTTGGAATTCCCTCCCTCAACCTCTGTCTGTCTCTCCTCAAGTCACCCTTTAAAACCTACCTCTGACCAAGCTTTTGTTCATCTGCCCTAATCTCTCTGTGGCTTGTTGTCAAATTTTGCATCCTAATGCTCCTGTGAAGCGCCTTGGGACGTTTTATTGCATTAAAGGCGCTGTATAAATGCAAGTTGTTGGGAGATTGAGAGCCAACCAATGTAGGTCTACGAGAGGAGTGATTGGTGAATGTGGACTCGCTGCAGGATAGCATCAGATCATTGCAAGTCTGCCTTATTTCTAACTTTTCTGTGATTTTCAGCTGATACTTTATGCTTCAGCAATACTTCTGCCAAGACTGGGGTTTCTTTGCAGTTGTACAAAGACATGCCTTTGATATATTGTGCAAAAAGCATACTGTAATTTGAAAATCTATAGTTTCTCCAGGTATCATGGGGATAATGCCGGCATCTTTTCACGTGCACATTAATATAAGAAAGAAAGACTTGCATTTATATAGCGCCTTTCACGACCACCGGACTTCTCGAAGTGCTTTACAGCCAATGAAGTACTTTTGGAATGTAGTCACTGTTGTAATGTGGGAAACGCGGCAGCCAATTTGCGCACAGCAAGCTCCCACAAACAGCAATGTAATAATGACCAGATAATCTGTTTTTGTTACGTTAATTGAGGGATAAATATTGACCAGGACACCGGGGATAACTCCCCTGCTCTTCTTCGAAATAGTGCCGTGGGATCTTTTACATCCACCTGAGAGCAGAAGGGGCCTTGGTTTAACGTCTCATCTGAAAGACGGCACCTCCGACATTGCAACGCTCCCTCAGCACTGCACTGGAGCGTCAGCCCAGATTTATGTGCTCAAGTCCCTGGAGTGGGACTTGAACCCACAACCTTCTGACTCAGAGGCGAGTGTGCTCCCCTCGTATTGAATGGTGGAGCAGGCTCGACTGGCCGAATGGCCTACTCCTGCTCCTAGTTTCTATGTTTCTATGAGCCACAGCTGACACTGCCACTAATATATGTGCTGATAGGAATGAAATGCTTTGGAATCTTCTGCTCTTATGAAATGAATTGAACAATGTTGAAGGTGGTTTTAGGGGAACAATGTTGTTTGAAAGCTTCTGATGTTTGCAAGTGCGGTTGATGGAGGTTTGTAGTCTTGGATTTGAAGTGGTTGATTTTCCGTAACAATGGATTGATTAATTGACCTGATTGAAATGTGCACCTTCTACTGAGACTTCATGGTGGTGCTACGAGGAAGAAGAGGTCTTGCACCAGCCAAGGAAGAACCATCCTAAGAGGAAGGTGGTCAAACTTACTGTCCTTTAAATATTACAAAGTTGATGTCTATGGCAAAATCTGTCGTCTGTGGCGAGTGCCCTTCTGAGGGGTGTGGTGCTGGTGTGTTTGTGGCTGGTAATTTCCCAACAGGCAATACTGTGGGAAGTGCTGTCTGACATACTGCTTCAAGTCTGAAGATGCATAATTATGTACATTTAAATAAACTATGATGGGGTGGAAAAAAATTTTCAATTTCTATCATGGTATTTCTAGCTGTTGTAATTAAACATTAATCTAGCGATGCTTTAGTACTTACTGTACTCTATTGTCACTGAAGTTCAAGTTTTATATAATGGGGAAACAAAGAAAGAAAGACTTGCATTCATATAGCTCCTTTCACAACCACCGGATGTCTCAAAGCGCTTTACAGCCAATGAAGTACTTTTGAAGTGTAGTCACTGTTGTAATGTGGGAAACACGGCAGCCAATTTGTGCACAGCAAGCTCCCACAAACAGCAATGACCAGATAATCTGTTTTTGTTATGTTGATTGAGGGATAAATAGTGGCCAGGACACTGGGGATAACTCCCCTGCTCTAAGAAATAGTGAGAAGTCGCACAACACCAGGTTATAGTCCAACAGCTTTATTTGAAATCACAGGCTTTCGGAGCGCTGCTCCTTCGTCAGGTGAAGTGAAGAAATACATATGGGCACAGCATAAATAGTCAGAGAACAATGCCAGACGACAACAGTTAATCTTTCTAACTGCCCTTTATCACACCTCGGCAGAGAGACAATCACGGCAATCAAAAAATATATATATATATGCTCCCTCCCATATGGAAGTTGCTGAAGTTCAACAACAAGGAAGTGCAATTGTGTGTGTGTGTGTGTGTGTGTGTGTGTGTGTGTGTGTGTGTGTGTGTGTATACATATTTGTCAGCTTTTTACATTCGAAATTTCGAAACCCATATTTAAAATAAAAACTGCTTGTACGCAGTGTGGTGACACCTTCCTGCTGGTGCTGTAGGGACTTACTTTATTCCCAGCACCTCAACCTGTACTGCGGAGAAATTCCGATGTTCCAATCAAAGCTACTCCGCTTCCAAATTTCCTGTAAATTTTGGTATTCACTATATAATTGCCTGATTTTAAAAATGGGGACTGAATATGTATATGCATAGAATAACAGAATGGTTACAACACAGAAGGAGGCCATTCAGCCCATCGAGCCCGTGCTGGCTCTCTGCAAGAGCATTTCAGCTAGTCCCACTCCCCCACCCTTTCCCTGTAGCCCTCAATTTTTTTCCTTCAGGTACTTATCCAATTCCCTTTTGAAAGCCACGATTGAATCTGCTTCCACCACCCTTTCAGGCAGCGCATTCCAGATCCTAACCAGTCGCTGCTTAAAAAAGTGCTCTCTAATCTTTTTTCACTTGAAGATTTAATTTGGGCTCGACTGGCTGTCTGCAATGCCACAGGAGATTGACTTGTATCTTATCTGTGCAATTCCTGTCTGCAAAACCCTACTTCATTTTTTTTGGTCATAGTTTTTTTGTCAACTTTTCCAGTAATTTCCTCAGTCTGTATTTAGAATGAAAAGTCTTTTTAAATTGTCCTGCTGTCATTTCACAAACTGCCCACTGGGTGTAGCTGAGATTCCATTAACAATGTTACTTTCTCTTGAGTTAAGTTTTAGTTCTAAATTTTAGCTTTCATTTTACATTTTTGCAATTTAATTTATTTAAAAAAAAAACTTTTTACAGTTGCCTTTCAGCCAACTCGCTCCTCTCCCGTGTAAAATTTACATTTGTCTGTTGCCTTCTCCTGCAGGCACTGGCCTTTGCCACCACTCCTGGGTCCTCCAGGAACCACCCCTGTTGGCAGCCTGTTTTTAAATTTATTTAAGTATTTTTAAAGTATATATTAACTTGTCGTACCCGACACACAGGCTGCGATTCTGGCTCGTCTTGCACTATGTTCTTTGTTTTGCCCCTATTGCTCATTTATTTTCCATGCCGCTACAAATTCTCCCTTTTTGCATGTTGGTGTCGATGGGCCATACACGATCTAAAGTGAAAAGGACAGACTGATGACCTGCCCCTTCTCTTTCTATCTCCCTCTCTCCTCTCTGTCTCTCCCCTCTCTCCTTCTCCCTCTCGCTTTCCTTCTCACTCTCTCTCCCTCCTTCTCGTGCACTTTCCCCTTCTCGCTCTCTCATATGCCAGTCTGACTGGGAGCAAATGTTGCTCTCCTGTTGATGCTTTCTCTGTTTCCTTTCTATTATTCTGTTTGTTTTTAATCTTTGTTATCAGAATAGATGTGAAATAGAGAATTTAGCTAACGTGGTGTTTGCTTTCTTGATCCTTGCTATATGGAAGTATTAATTGGCCTGCAGAGGTTAGAGAGCACATTTGATAAGCCACCCATAGTGATGTAATTTATTGTAAATGTTGACAATATAGCTTCTGATCAGTAACATTTTTTCATTTCAGGTCTTTGCTCATTTATCGCTGAAGGAAAGATGTCTTTCAGCATCTTTGGTTTGCAAGTACTGGCGTGATCTTGGTTTAGATTTTCAGTTTTGGAAGCAGCTGGACCTCAGTGGGCGACAGCAGGTATGGACTTTGCTATCTTATTAATCTAGAATTTGGAAAAATAATGCTGGAAGACAAATCTGCTTTTTTATTTTAAATGAATATAAATCAGATTCACAGGTTACATATTTAGGTAAATTAGGTTTTGAGAGGAGGGAATATTAAAACAACTTACTGTGCTAAGATATACTGCTCCTGTGCTGATTCAGTTTGTAATAAATGATGTAGGGGTACGGTTGCATAGTGGTTATGTTCTCTGGAGACATGAGGTCAAATCCTACCACGGCAGCTGGGGAATTTAAATTTAATTAAATAAATCTGGAATAAAATGCTACTATCAGTAATTGTGACCATGTAACTAATGGATTGTTGTAAAAACCCATCTGGTTCACTAATGTTCCTTAGGGAGGGAAATCTGCTGTCCTTACCTGGTCTGGCCTATATGTGACTCCAGACCCACAGCAATGTGGTTGACTCCTAACTGCCCTCTGAAATGGCCTAGCTATACAACCACTCAATTGTATAAGGCGGCTCACCACCACCTTCACAAGGGCATTTAGGGATGGGCAATAAATGCTTGCCTTGCCAGTGGTGCCCACATCCCATGAGTAAATAATTAAAAAAAAAGTAAAGTCCTGTGTGTCTGCCAAGTACTTAAAAATGGGTTTGAAAGATTTTATTAATTAAATTAATAACGTGTTCTCTACTCGCTGAAAAGAGTTGATCATCCCTCACACAGCCTCCTTCAGTTGGGAGAGTGAATTGTCTGACGTGTAATTGGTTGTGAATTTTATCAGCATTACTCCATGGCCAGTCAGTGCACTCATCAATAAATGCCTGCCAGCGACATTCCTATCCTGAAAATGAATTATATGAAAAAAAAAATAGCAATGCTGGCATTTATTGCCCGTGAGAAGTTAGTGGTGAGCTGCCTTCTTGAACTGCTGCAGTCCACATGGTGAAGGTACTCCCGCAGTGCTGTTAGATAGGGAGTTGCAGGATTTTGACCCAGAGATGATGAAAGAAAGGCGATATTTGTCCATATCAGGATGGTGTTCCCATCCAGTTGCTGCCCTTGTCCCTCTAGGTGGTGGAGGTCGTGGGTTTAAGAAACATAAGACATAAGAAATAGGAGAAGGAGTAGGCTGTACGGCCTCTCGAGCCTGTTCTCCCATTCAATAAGATCATGGCTGATCTTTGACTTCAACTCCACTTTCCTGCCCAATCCCCATATCCCTTGATTCCCCATGAGTCCAAAAATCTATTGATCTCAGCCTTGAATATACTCGAGGACTGAGCATCTACAGCACTTTGGGGTAGAGAATTCCAAAGATTCACAACCCTCTGAGTGAAGACATTTCTCCTCATCGCTGTCCTAAATGGCCGACCCTTTATTCTGAGACTATGCCCTCTAGTTCTCGACTCTCCAGCCAGGGGAAACAGCCTCTCAGTCAATCCCCCTCAGAATCTTGTATGTTTCAATGAGATCACATCTCATTCTTCTAAATTCGAGAGAGAATAGGCCCAATCTACTCGATCTCTCCTCCCAGGACAACCCTCTCATCCCAGGGATCAATGTAGTGAACCTTGGTTGCACCCACTCTAAGGCAAGTATATCCTTCCTCAGTTAAGGAGACCAAAACTGCACAGTACTCGGGTGTGCTCTCACCAAAGCCCTTTGCAATTGTAGCAAGACTTCCTTACTCTTGTACTCCAACGCCCTTGCAATAAAGGCCAATATCCTAATTGCTTGCAGTACCTGCAGGTTAACTTTCTTTGTGGGTATAAGGACACCCAAATAAATCTAGTTTGAGGATGGTTGACGAAAAGAAAACAGCTGCCAAGAAGGGTGCCAAGAAAACCGTCACTAAACCGGCAGCAAAGGGCGGCAAGAAGCGCAGAAAGTCGAGGAAGGAGACTTACTCCATCTACAAAGTGATGAAGCAGGTTCACCCCGACACCGGCATCTCTTCCAAGGCCATGAGCATCATGAACTCGTTTGTGAACGATATTTTCGAGCGCATCGCGGGTGAGGCTTCCCGCCTGACCCATTACAACAAACGGCACACCATCAGCTCCCAGGAGATCCAGACCGCCGTGTGCCTGCTGCTGCCCGGTGAGCTGGCCAAGCACGCCGTGTCGGAAGGGACAAAGGCGGTGACCAAATACACCAGCTCCAAGTAAAATTCCATGCTGTCCTGAAAGAACACCAACTTTTAATAGCTTCTCACCATTTAAAAAAATAAATAAATCTGTTTTTCTATTCTTCCTATCAAAGTGAATAACCTCACACTTTACTCCATTTGCCACCTTCTTGCCCACTCACTTATCTATCCTTTGACAGACTCTGTTTTACTTTCCCACCTAGCTTTGTATCGTCAATAAACCTGGATACATTACACTCGGTCCCTTCATCTAAGTCATTAATATAGATTGTAAATAGCTGAGGCCTCGGCTCTGATCCTTGCGGTGTGCCACTAGTAACAGCCTGCTAACCTGAAATAACCCGTTTATTCCTTTTGGGTTTGTGAGGTACTGTCGATGAAGCCTTGGCGAGTTGCTGCAGTGCATCCTGTGAATAGTACACATTACAGCCACGGTGCAGACACTTAATCATATAGTACGTAGCCAATGTGACCCTAATTTCTTTTTGGATGCATGTCCCATTCACAGTTGTGTGCATGCGCAAAATTTAACGTTGAAAAAGCTGGGACCGGCAGAGAGCTGCGCGACCGTAGCGGGAGCATTGCTTACGGCCACACCTGATTGTTGGGAAAACAGGTTGCAGTTCTGAGTGCAGCATTTGGGTTGATTGAATCCTTCAAATCCAAAGTTTTGTGACCAATTCATCACTTTTTATACTTTTCTTTTATCCCTACTGCGTGACACATTTTCACATTACACGATGGTGCCAAAAGTTTAAAAACAAGTCCGTGTAAGGAAAAAATAAGAACCGATACCTTATCAATAACTGTTAAGCTGATGTCCTCACTAACAAGCTCTTTTTCTGTTCAGCTAACCAGATCAGAATAACTCCCTATTTCATTATCTTACTGCACAAATTTTATGTTACCTGTAATTGCTATTCCACCAAGTAAAAACTGCTAATCTGTCTTTGATTATGTGTCATTCAGCACTAGTCCTTGGTTCTAAACTCTAATTAAAAAGATAATGTTTTACCCAGATGTTTTATCCTTGCAATGATATCAGTTCTTGCGGTGCTCTCAAGTTTGAGATCAACACATATTGGCACATTCCCAATTAACTTCTTCATTAATCAGTTAGTTACTTCATATTAAAATCTGCCGATGCTGTAAAGGTCAGGCTCGGTTCAAAAGTTCAATGGTCACCATCTTAGAATTGTTGTGTAGCTGTACAGTTGTAAGACATTTCAATTTAAAAATCGTGTTTCATCACATAAAGGTTAAAAGTTAACTATTAAATCACTCCAAGTCAATAGAAGACTTGTGCTAATACTCCAATTAATCCTTTCATAGAATCTTGCAGCACAGAAGGAGCCCATTCGTCCCATCGTGCCTGTGCTGGCTCTTTGAAAGAGCTATCTAATTAGTTCCATTCCCCTGCTCTATCCCCATCACCCTGCAATTTTCTCCCCTTCAAGAATTTATCCAATTCCCTTTTGAAAGTTGCTATTGAATCTGCTTCCACCATCCTTTCAGGCAGTGCATTCCAGATCATAACTTGCTGGGTAAAAAATGTTCTCATCTCGCCTCTGGCACTTTGCCAATTACCTTTCAAATAAAAGAAATTCAAACTGAGGATGAATGCAATATAATAAATATTCTAAATGATTACATCCTCCAAGAATTCACAGAGAAGTCTTGAGCAACATGCCCTCCCTAATCAGAGATAACCTAGACAAAATTCATGACTTCTATGTGAATGAAATGGAGCCCTGGACGAGCTAAAAGGCGAAGAAAGACTTGCATTTGTATAGCGCCTTTCACGAACACCGTAAGTCCCAAAGTGCTTTACAGCCAATGAAGTACTTTTTCTGTGTAGTCACTGTTGTAATGTAGGAAATGCAGCAGCCAATTTGCGCACAGCAAGCTCCCACAAACAGCAATGTGATAATGACCAGATAATCTGTTTTAGTGATGTTGATTGAGGGATAAATATTGGCCAGGACATTGGGGATAACGCTGCTGCTCTTATTCGAAATAGTGCCATGGGAACTTTTGCATCCACCTGAGAGAGCAGCACCTGGTTTAACGTCTCATCCGAAAGACGGCACCTCTGACAGTGCAGCACTCCCTCAGCACTGCACTGGAGTGTTAGCCTAGATTTTGTGCTCAAGTACCTGGAGTGGGACTTGAACCCACAACCTTCCGACCAAAACATGAAGATATTCTCAGGTTTGCATGGTATTTATCCCCGAGTGCTGAGGGGGACCAGGGAGGTAATTTGTGAGGCGTTGAGAATTAAGGGTAGTGGAAGCTAAGTGAGTTTAATTTTGTTCAATGGTCTCCGATGTGTGTTGACAAAACCTTTCCTTAAAGAAGAGTCTGGCATGTTTCCTTTAAACAGTGGTTTGTTTGATTATGGCTAAAAATTGAATGCAGTAATTTGTGGCTTTTCTGTTCTGTATTCTTGCAGTGCAGCTTCGTAAACAAACATTCTCTTTCAACAAATCCTGTTTCAAGCTATTTTCATTCTCGCCGTAATTGCATTTTCAATCTTTTTTGGCTTTTTCTCCTTCAATAAATTGTCTATCTTAACAGCAGTTGATCTGCCGCACAATATTTTGTGGACAGGACAAATATTCTTGCATGAGGTTTTTTTCTGTTCCATTTAAAATGTTTATTTTGGAAAATGTGCTTATCAAAGTGAAAAGGGAACAGTACACAACTGCATTTCTAATAGTTTGTCACATAAAATGTCCTGAGTGTTGCCAAGGGGAGAGCTGGACACTTGGCAGGAAAAGTAGGTGATTAAGGGAAGATTGAAGGCACAGCCGAAGATTTGTGTTTGCAGGCTTTTGAAGGTGTGAAGCAAGGGAGTAACTCTAAGTGGATTTGGGAGGAATTGGTTGCAGGGCAGAAATTTAATAGGCATTGGTTGGACCAGTTTCCAGTGATGGAGCAAAGGGAAAGAAAACTAGTAGTACTCCCCAACCAGAAGAGCTGGAGGGGAACACAGAGAGGCTGCAATGAGGATCATCAAGTTGATGGGGTGCGGGGTGCTCACTGAGCCAGTGGAACAGGGTGATAATCATCGTTGTGTGGAACTTTGTCGGAGAGTGGTTGTGAGTCGAACCTTGAGCTGATTAGGGTTTTGAAGAGGTGAGGACACAAACCAATAGTTTTCACACGCCTCTTGTTCCCTTTCTCGCTTCATCCCTTCCTCCCTCAACAGCAACAACAACTTGCATTTATAGAGTGTCTTTAACGTCGTAAAACATCCCACGGTGCTTCACAGGAATGTTGTCAAACAAAATTTGACGCTGAGCCACATAAGGGGATATTAAGGTAGATGACCAAAACCTTGTTCAGAGAGGCAGGCTTTAAGGAGAGTCTTAAGAGGCAAGAGAGGTCGGGAGGAAATTCCAGAGCTTCGGGCCTCGGCAGCTGAAGGCACGGCCACCAATGGTGGAGTGATTAAAATCAGCGATGTGCAAGAGGCTAGCATTGGAGGAGCGCAGATATCTCAGAGGGTTGTGGGGCTGGAGGAGATTAGAGCATGGGAGGGGCGAGGCCATGGAGGGATTTGAAAACCAGGATGAGAATTTTAAAATCGAGGCAGTGCTTAATTGGGAGTCAATCTAGGTCAGCGAGCACAGGGCTGATGGGTGAACGGGACTTGGTGCGAGTTAGGACACGGGCAGCCGAGTTTTGTATGAGCCTAAATTTATGGAGGGTGGAAGATGCAAGACCTGCAAGGAATTCATTGGAGTAGTCGAGTCCAGAGGTAACAAAGGCATGGATGTGACTTTCAGGAGCAGGTGCGCTGAGGCAGCAGTGGAGTTGGGCGATGTTCTGGAGGTGGAAATAGGCGGTCTTAGTGATGGCGCGGATATGTGGTCAGAAGCTTATCTCTGGGTCAAATACGACACCAAGGTTGCAAGTAGTCTGGTTCAGCCTCTGACAGTTGCAAGGGAGAGGGATGGAGTGAGTGGCCATTTAACGAAGTTTGTGGCGGGGACCGAAGACAATGGCTTCGGTCTTCCCAATATTTAGTTGGAGGAAATTTCTCCCCTTTTTTTTCCCCTGCCTCCTTCCTTTTTTCCTCCCATCATCATCAATAAATGCTGGCCTTTTGTGAACTCTTGTTTATAAAATAAGTTGCAAGTGAAATTTGAAGAGTGTACTGCAATGTTTTATGATCTTAATTAATTTGATTTGAGAAATGGGTACATGTCATTTTGGAAATCTTTGCGACTTTTTCTGTAGTAAGAATTTGGGGGGGAATAGAGTTACTTTTAAGTTTCTAAGTATTTTCACAAGTTTTATTTTAAGGCGCTTGAGATGAAAGATTATTAAAATGCTGATCTTGCACTCATTGTGTTGGGTGGTCCTTTGTTCTGTGTGCTGGCAGAGATTTTTTGGCACTGGACCTCCTTTGGTTGTGAACACGTGGAGATTGGAAAAAAAGACAGATGGGCAGTCAGTCTGGTTTCTAAACATAGAAGCGAGGGCAAGCTTTCGCTCGGCTCAAAAGGACAATGCAGGACGGTAGTTACGAGTTATTTTATTTAAGTCGGGAAAGACAATCCGCTGATGTGGAGAAGTGTAGCGTGCTCGTCATATTGTGTGAAGAGCAGTTGAACTGATTGGCTGAAGTAAATCTGATGATAACTTGCTCTCTTACGTTCACTTCTGTCTGTGAAATAAAGCAACTTCATGATTTGTATCTCATCTTAGCAAGCATTTGGAAATTTGTGCAAAAAACACAATGTACATTTCATATCACTGGGAGGTGCTGTTGTTACACTTTTGGGTTACGCTATCATGTTAGATATTGGGCAGTACAGACACCCCTCGAAACATAAGGCAGTCAGACCACTTATGAGAGTGACCAGCATCTCTGTACCCCAGAGAATATCTAAGGCAACAACCTAAACTTATTCTGACACGGGCAACCTGATACTGGCTAAAATATGAATTATGTCATAACATATAAGTCACATACAACTTTTGCTCATATTTGAAGAGATTATTAAGAATAATGAGAAAATATGACACGTGATGGGAGCAAACTTGAAACCGTTTATATAAAAAAAAATATTCAGAGAAGCTGCACTGAGCCATGGGAACATAATGTACACATCAATAGATTCTCAACATTTGAACCCAGTACTGAGATCTTGCTGCCAAAGTCCACTTTCTGGAAGACTACCAAGGCATACGGACATAACTGTTTACTCCCATTCTTCCCTCGCATCTATTGCCCCCCCCCCTGCTTTTTATAAGTAATAATGAGAAAAATCAATTTTTATTTTGTGTACTCTTACCTGCTTTGAGAAGTGAAGAAACTATTTATCCCAGTAGGTTTGAGGTGCTGTGACCAGGGCTGTGCCTGTCACTGTCTCTCAACCTCGCTGAGCTGAGGATGGTCAATGTGCAGCCAGTGGGGGAAGCAATATTGGTAAATGTTCAGTGGGATGAACATTATTTAAGAAAGATGAAATAAATGAGTAAAAACACGTCACCTCTTTGGCACAAATTATCCATGTTCTTCATGATGTTTACACCATTTTTCTTTGGAGAGTTAGTGTGTGGCGTGTCGAACACTAATGATGTAGTTTTTTATGGTCATTGTAAACTGTGAATAATGACTTAATCCTGTGAGTTTCAAAGGAGCAATGAACTGAGAGAAATACTAGAGAAGGTGCTTCAGCTTGAGTTTTCAAAACCAGGAATAAAAGTGTAAGACATGATTAATTATGGTTAAATAGGCTTGTAAACATTGCACATGAGGCATTCACTGCGCTATTAGTGTCCAGATAATCATTTATCTAAGAGCTTTGAGATGAGTCTATCATACTTCAGATGTCACTTTAAAAAAAAAATTATCTCGTCTATTTCTTCTGACTTGCCAGTTAACTGTGGCATCTGCTTAAAAGCAAGTAGCCTCTCATTGACACAGGAAGAGACGACACTGAGGCCTTATGGCCTTAAAAAGGGCACATCGGGTTTCACACAGCTGCACCGTAGCAAAATAATTGATTATGCGTTGCATAATACAATGCACTTGTCCTTGTAAAACAATATATCCTCCAATCTACTGTGAGCAACACCTTGGGAGATCAGCTAGTTATTACTTTTTAAATGAAGACTGGTTCTGATTTTCGACTTGGTTTATTTGAGTATTCTGCTTGGGTGTATAATGGGTGTACAAAATACAAGGGCCTGGAACTTGCGGTCCTGATGATGGCGAACTGGCAGCGTTTGAATACTGACCACAACTTCAGGATTTAGTGCATGCGCAGCCTAACGCGGAAATCCTAAAGTTGTGATCTGTCATTCACTGCTCCGCTACAGGATGCGCTGTGGACTGCCCCCATCCCAGAGCCGGCAGTCAGTGAAATCACTGATATGACACACACTTCCTCTTTTCTTATCAAATATCGCTGTTAGAAACTCCATAAAAAGTTAGATCCCTTCAAATGTGGTGTAACTGGGTTTTTAATGGTGAGCTGAGTATTAACTACTGATAAACAACTGTTCTGGTCCTGAAAAACTAATTTTTATATTGGGAATGTCAAATTTCTCAATTAAGTTAAAAATTTAGATTTAAAAATTAATAAAAGCTTTATCTTTAAAAAAAAAATGTTGTTCATGATATTTCAGCTTCCACCTTAACCCAATGTGTGTGTCCCAATTTTTATTTTGCTCTCTGTAAATTTTTTAAAAAGTGATTATTAGTGCTTTCTATTTCCTGGTTCCCTGTATGAGAGAATTCTGCAATGTGATTGGCTACTTAGATAGCTTGTTGACGTCACAGCAGCTCTTCAGCCTGGTGCTCGAATCAGTACGAAGAAGGGAAAGTGTCTCCCTCCAATACTGGTAACTTCATTTATATTGCGTTTCACCCGATGTATTTTCAGAATAATTTTAAAGACTAGGAGAATAAATACTGTGGCAACGAGCAGGTCAGAGGCGAGGTATTCTGCGGCGAGTGTCTCACCTCCTGACTCCCCAAAACCTTTCCACCATCTACAAGGCACAAGTAAGGAGTGTGATGGAATACTCTCCACTTGCCTGGATGAGTGCAGCTCCAACGACACTGAAGAAGCTCGACAACATCCAGGACAAAGAAGCCCACTTGATGGGCACCCCATCCACCACCTTAAACATTCACTCCCTCCACCGTGGCTGCAGTGTGTACCATCTACAAGATGCACTGCAGCAACTCGCCAAGGCTTCTTCGGCAGCACCTCCCAAACCTGCAACCTTTTCCACCGAGAAGGACAAGGGCAGCAGGCGCATGGGAACACCACCACCTCCAAGTTCCCCTCCAAGTCACACACCATTCTGACTTAGAAGTATATCGCCGATCCTTCATCGTCGCTGGGTCAAAATCCTGGAACTCCCTACCTAACAGCACTGTGGGTGTACCATCACCACATGGACTGCAGCAGTTCAAGAAGGCGGCTCACCACCACCTTCTTAAGGGCAACTAGGGATGGGCAATAAATGCTGGCCTTGCCAGCGACGCCCTGATCCCACAAACGAATTAAAAAAAAAAAAATAGTTTCAAGATCTCTCTGTCTGTTTGTCTCACTCTCTTGCGCTCGCTCCGTCTTGCTCACAGACCCACCTAAAAAAAATTATTTGGGAATGAATTCTGAAATCTAATTTAGGAATTAGAGTTCTGTTAAATCGTTCAAGCGCTGTGAAATTTCACACAAAATAACATGGACAGGTAATAGAAACATAAATACAACAGAGCCCAAACAAAGATCTGAAAAATCTTTACGTTAATCATTTTGGGTGTTTTTTGGACAGTTTTACAATACATTTCAGAGCTTATAGAATGAGTAACTGTCTCCATCCAATCAGGCTCTGTGCCTGTTTGCATCAACTATAAAATTTTTGTACGTAATTACTGGGCAGTTGGTGGGCAATTAGCCCAACTCTGTGCCAGCAATTGGGATTTCCAAGGTGATGCGGATCATCTGTCAAGGCGTAACTTGAAAAATTGCAAATTCGTGATTTAGTGCATTTGTAAGCGCATGCGGAAATCCCGAACTTGTGGTCCATTTCAAAGCCGTATGACGGTGTACTGAGAGTACGCTGTCATACCCACTGCAAATTCTGGCCCCCTACCTCTTGTCAGGTAACTGATCTATGTGCATCAAGAACATTTGGATTGGCAGCTTTCTATTCTGTTTTTAAAATTATCCTTGAAGCTGTTCCAAAGCACTTGTGAACCCTGTTGCCCTTTTCATTACCTCTAATTGAACCTACTTTACTGAGGCACATTTCTCGAATGCATGCCAAAAATTCCTGTTCGTTTTATTTTTGACGTCATTTATTGCTCGCTGGTTGGCTCTGGAAGTGTTGTGTGGGAGAATTTTTCTACTCATTCTTTTGTGTTGCATTCATATCCTGAAGTGTGCTGTGGATATACACCTGTAGGAAAAATAGACCCATTAAATGTTTTTTAGTTAAAAAGTTTGGTTACAGTTATAGAGCAGCAGTTGTTAACTGACTGTTGAAATTAATCACTCAAGATAGTATTTGTAAAGGTGGCAACTGGGAATTTTAATTGGTTATGTAGAATGGGGAAAAACTCGCACTTGAAATGAAACTTGCCCTTTATATACTTGCATAAGTTGCATCCATAAAAATTAATTGGGAGGCAAATGTAACTTTGCAAAAGTGTATTCATTCACTGAGAGTGGAATAGTCTGTAACTAAATTGTATCTTAATTTAACAATTTATTATTTAGGACAGCCCAAAGCAGTGTTGCATGATTTCCCCAAAGCAGCTACAGAAATACTTTAAGCAGTCATTTTCTCATTAATGATGTAGCAATTTTTGTTCAACTTTCAATCAGTGTAGAATGTTAATGTAAGATTAGAAAATATGGAAAACTACATTTATGGTGTGAACAGTGCTCAATTGTGCTTGGAGAACAGATTACCTAAACATCTTTAGGTGGAGGAAATTAGAAGTGTGGATATAAGTTTAGCATTTCCTTTCTATAGATGGTTGTGGGAAAAGTTATTTCTACAAATGTTGTAGCTCTGAATATGGACATTGACTGGTATGCTATAAAACAGAAGTCACAGTTTTCACCGTTTTAGAAATTTTAGGGATTAATGATTTTTCCTCTGCTCCATTATCAAGTCCAGTAAGATGCAAAGTCACGTGTACGTAATAAACTGATTTATTATCTAACCTAGTTAAAATACTCAACAGGCTGAAAATGAAATAAAAACAGAAAATGCTGGAGATACTCAGCAGGTCAGGCAGCATCTGTGAAGAGAGAAACAGAGTTAACGTTTCCGGTCGATGACCTTTCGTCAGAACTGGAAAAAAGCAGGAAATGGAACAGATTTTTCAGCAAGTGTAGGGGCTGGGAAAGGGGGATGAACAAACAAAAGGGAAGGTCTGTGATGGGATAGAAGGCAGGAGTGGAACAGCACCTCATCTTTCGATTAGGCACTGTACAGCCTTCTGGACTCGAGTTCAACAATTTCAGATCATAACCTCTGCCCCAATCCTATATATATTTTTTTTATCCGCACCTTTTGTTTGTGTTTTTTCTTCTCTCCCACATGGCAGCTGTCTTTCATTCTGCCAGCGCAATTTACACTTCATCGAGAGCCATCCTTTTGTTTCTTAACCTGTCCCATTTCTATCTCCTTTTGCCTTCAATATCTCTTAATGTCTCTTAACCTCTCCTGCCTTCTATCCTATCACAGACCTTCCCTTTTGTTCTTTCATCCCCTCACCCCTTTCCCAGCCCCTACACTTAAAAATCTGTTCCATTTCCTGCTTTTTTTCCAGTTCTGACGAAAGGTCATCGACCTGAAACGTTAACTCTGTTTCTCTCTTCAGATGCTGCCTGACCTGCTGAGTATCTCCAGCATTTTCTGTTTTTATTTCAGATTTCCAGCATCTGCAGTATTTTATTTTTGTATTAGGCTGAAAATCAAATTGGAAGTTCATATCTAATACTAATTAACTAGACTTTTGTTGGAATCATAAAATCTTACAGCACAGAAGGAGGCCATTCGGCCAGTCATGTTTGTGCCGACTCTTTGAAAGAGCTGACAACGAACATAAGAATATAAGAAATAGGAGCAGGAGTAGCCCATTTGGCCCCTCGAGCCTGCTCCGCCATTCAATAAGATCATGGCTGCTCTTCTACCTCATCTCCACTTTCCTGCACTATCCCCATATCCCTTGATTCTCTTAATATCCAAAAATCTATCAATCTCTGTCTTGAATATACTCAACGACTGAGCCTCCACAGCTTTCTGGGGTAGAGAATTCCAAAGATTCACCACCGTCTGAGTTAAGAAATTTCTCCTCATCTCCGTTCTAAATGGCTGACCCCTTATTCTGAGACGGTGACCCCTGGTTCTAGACTTCCCCAGCCAGGGGAAAACATTCTCCCTGCATCTGCCCTGTCAAGCCCTGTAAGAATTTTGTATGTTTCAATAAGATCACCTCTCATTCTTCGAAACTCTAGAGAATATAGGCCTAGTCTACTCAATCTCTCCTCATAGGACAATCCCCCCATCCCAGGAACCAGTCTGGTGAACCTTCATTGCACTCCCTCTAAGGCAAGTATATCCTTCCTTAGGTAAAGAGACCAAAACTGTACACAATACTCCAGGTGTGTTCTCACTAGGGCCCTATATAATTGCAGTAAGATGTCTTTACTCTTGTACTCAAATCCTCTTGTAATAAAGGCCAACATACCATTTGCTTTCCTAATTGCTTGCTGTACCTGCATGTTAACTTTGTGATTTGTGTACAAGGACACCCAGGTCCCTCTGAACACCAACATTTTCCAATATCTCACCATTTAAAAAATACTCTGCTTTTCTATTTTTCCTACCAAAGTGGATAACTTCACATTTCCACATTATATTCAATTTGCCATGTTCTTGCCCACTCACTTAGCTTGTCTATATCCCCTTGAAGCCTCTTTGCATCCTCCTTACAACTTACATTCCCACCCAGCTTTGTATCATCAGCAAAGTTGGATATATTACATTTGGTCCCCTCATCCAAATCATTGATGCAGATTGTGAATGGCTGAGGCCCAAGCACTGATCCTTGCGGTACCCCACTAGTTACAGCCTGCCAACCTGAAAATGACCCGTTTATTCCTACTCTCTTTCTGTCCATAAACTAATCCTCAATCCATACTAGTATATTACCCCCAATCCCATGAGCCTTAATTTTGTTTAATAACCTCTTGTGTGGCACCTTATCGAATGCCTTCTGAAAATCCAAATACTCCGCATCCACTGGTTCCCCCTTATCTATTCTGCTAGTTACAAACTCAAAAAACTCTAACAGATTTGTCAAACATGATTTCCCTTTCATAAATCCGTGTTGACTCTGCCAGGTCCTATTATTATTTTCTAAGTGCCCTGTTACCACATCCTTAATAATAGATTCTCGCATTTTCCCTACTAGTGGTGTCAGACTAACTGGTCTGTAGTTCCCCGTTTTCTCTCTTCCCTCCTTTCTTAAAGAGTGGGGTTATATTTGCTACCTTCCAATCGCAGGAACCATTCGAGAATCAATGGAAATTTGGAAGATGACAACCAGTGCATCCACTATCTGTATAGCCACCTCTTTCAAAACCCTAGGATGTAGGCTATCAGGTCCAGGGAATTTATCGGCTTTCAGTCTCATTAATTTTTTCACTTTTTTTTACTAATACTAATTTCTTTCAGTTCCTCATTCTTGCTAGAGCCTTGGTTCTCCACTATTTCCGGGAGGTTTTTTTGTGTCTACTTCCGTGAAGACAGACACGAAGTATTTGTTTAATTTCTCTGCCATTTCCTTATTCCCCATTATAATTTCTCCTGTCTCAGCCTGTAAGGGACTCTCACTTACTTTCGCTAATCTTTTTCTTTTTACATACCTATAGAAGCTTCTACAGTCTGTTTTTATGTGTCTCGCTAGTTTGCTCTCATATTCTATTTTCCCTTTCTTTATCAATTTCGTGGTCCTCCTTTGCTGAATTCTAAAATCCTCCCAATCCTCAGGCTTACTATTTTTGGCAACATTATAAGCCTCTTCCTTTGATCTAATACCATCTTTAACTTTTCTTGTTAGCCACAGTTGGACCACTTTTCCTGTGGGGTTTTTGTGCCTTAAAGGAATGTATATTTGTTGTAAATTATGTATTAATTCTTTAAATGCTTGCCATTGCTTCTCTACCGTCATACCTTTTAATGCAGTTTCCCAATCTACCTCAGCCAACTCACCCCTCATACCTATGTATCTTTGTTTAGATTTAAGACCCTAGTTTCGGATTTAACTAAATTACTTTCAAACTCAATATAATATTCTATCATATTATGGCCACTCTTCCTTGAAGGCCCCTTTACGACAAGGTTATTAATTAACCCTTTCTCATTGCACAATACTAGATCTGAAATAGCCTGTTCCCGAGTTGGTTCCTCAACATCCTGGTCTAGAAAACTATCTTGCATACATTCCATGAATTCGTCCTCCATGCTGTAACTGCAAATTTGGTTTGCCCAGTCTATATGTAGATTAAAGGCCCCCATGATTACTGATCAATTTAGTCCTGCACCCCAGCTTTTTCTTCTTGCATCTGCTTGAGTTCTGATTTCCCAGTCGCATAGGACTTCTGTGTCCTGCCTTTGTTATCATCGTTCTCAGTTATTTCTTTGTTCATAGTCATAGTTAAAAAACACAATTAAGATTTAACTGAGAACTTCGATTTCTTGATAACCTGATATCCCTATTTCTTGATGAAAAGTAACTTAGGTTGTGTTTGTGAATTGAGGTTGGTTGTGGATCAGGCATATGATTAAGGGAATGGAATGGGGAACCGAACATTGAAAATGTGATGTGTTTTTAAAAAAAAAACACAATAGTCTGGAATTTGCGGTTGTAATGACGACAGAACTGTCATTGTTCACTGTCGTTACTCTGTGAAACTGATAGCAACTTCTGGTGTCCATATATGTGCAGTTAAATGTGGAAGTCTGAAAGTTGCTGTCAGTGATACCCTGCTCCTCCGCAGGTGCTCTGTTGCAGTGTTCACAGAAGGAATCAATTTGAAATCACTTGATTTGGCGTGAACCTTTTAAGCACTATTCTCGCTGTAAAAACCCTTGAAAAAGTTAAGCCTTGTTTCATGAGGTGCAACTGAGTTTTTAATGGCGTACTAAGTCATAATTACTGCTGAACAACCTTTCTGGCCCTAGAAAACGAATTCTATATTGTGGAGTGTCATTTTCTCCATTCCATGATAATTCCATAAATTTAAATTTAAAAAAAAATATTTTTAAGTTTGTTTTTCAGCTTCTACCTTAATCCCATATGTATGTCCCAATCTTTATTTTGCTTGCTGTAAAATTATTAAAAAGTGAATTATTAAAACCTGCTTTAGACTTCCTGGTTTGCTGTCTGAGAGAATTCTTCAATATGATTGGCTACTTGGCATGCTTGCTGACATCACTGTTGCTGAATGCCATAGATCCCCTATAGATGGCAAGTCACGTCGGAAAACGGGAAAGCGACGCTACAGAGCTCACTAAATCTTTTTGGGCATCTTTATTCGAGGTCAGCGGCAAGTGGCGTCACTTCGACACTGACCGCAAAATCCAGGCCCACGTTTTCCCCAATGTTCTTTCAACTAAAATCTAGGCAGCTGGTTTCTAGCTCTCAACTGTGTCACTTAGATTGTACTTTTTAATCCATCTGTAAAAACAACAGTCTTAGGGGATTAATTATTCTACTGGGCCAGCACTGGGACCTGGGGCTGAATCCAGTCCAGTTTGTTGGGATGAAAGTCTCTTCTGGCTATATATGAAATGAGTTTGAATATTCTGAACCCAATTCCCCCTGGATATAGGTCCACCGTGTAGAAATGGTCAAAATCTGACCACCAAACTGAGAATGGCTAGTATGGGAAAACTGGTGATTGTTGGGTTAAAACATCTTGATGGGGCAAAGTGGAGGAGGCTTTACTCTGGCTGCATTACTCTGTCTGTGTTACACCTATTCTGGGAGTGCTTAATGTTGACATTAGGTGTTGTTTTTTGTTCCAAGAAGTAATATCTTATTACACAAACATTCTAGTATATTCACACTTGGTAACAGTAGCTGTTGGTGTACATTAGAGGTTTTATTAGTTGTTTTAAGTGATCAGGCCCTGGAAGAAGTGTTTCTTCAGCCCTGGTAAGTAGAAGTCCCGAGATGAAAATTGAACAGATTCCATTTAGTATGATATTGAAAAGTTAATATTGATAATTGAATTAATTTTTGCGCAAATCTAAAAATAAAGCATTTGTATTCTTGTTTTTTGACAGATCAACGATGATGTACTTAAGCGAATTGCATCAAAGAACCGAAACACAATCCAAATTAATGTTTCCGATTGTCGAAATATCTCTGATACAGGAGTGAGTTCCATAGCATCGCAGAGCCCAGGACTGCAGAAATATGTAGCATATCGATGCAAACAGCTCAGTGACATTTCTCTCATTGCAATTGCTTGCCATTGCCCTTTCCTGCAGAAAGTACACGTGGGAAACCAGGATAAGCTTACAGATGAATCCTTAAAACAGGTCTTCACTTCATTACTTTTTAATATTGTGTTTCAAGTTTTAATTCTACAGCTTTTTGCATTCACTTGAACCAGTATTTGCTGTGATCATATTTCAATCATGGTCAGGTATGTTAGAGGGAGAGGAGAGATGAGAGGCATTGGTCGCTTAGCCTTGAAGTTGTCATCAGAGCTGTTAAGTATGTGAAGTGATCCTTCTCGTGCCATATTTGCCATGGGTCTTTGGTCTGCCTGGAACCGCACCAGTTCATCCCAGCTAATGCGGTGAACCTCGTTCCTTAGAAGCAGGGTAATTTTACACCCAGAAATGTTATTTTTTCCTCCTCAGGCCAGGTATATTGGTGTTGGAGAATACATTCCATAATTGCCATTCAGTATTGGCATTTAACTCAGAGTAAAATTTAGCGTACTCTGTTCTGAAAATGCGTCTTAACTCCAGCTTTGAAAAGCATTCAAAGTGCATCAGCAACAACAGTTTTGTATTGATATAACATCTTTAATGTAGAAAAAAAAATTCCACAGTGCATTACATCAATGTGAGGAAAATAGATAACGTGCCAAAGAAGGAGAGATCCAGAGGGGTGTTCAAAAGCTTGGTTGAAGAGTTGAGGTTTAAAGTCGGTCTTAAAGGATCAGATGGAAGTGGAGAAATTTTTCACAACTTAATTTTTGTATTTTACTATCTTGTACGTAGTTAATACAAATAAAGAGATGACGCAATATTGGAAAATTTTGGAAATGAAAGAAAAATGGAGGCAGTTGCAAATTGCTAAGCAAAAATAGCCACACAAGTTAGTAATGGGAGGGGGTGGGGATATGGGAAGATAAATCTGGGGTCAATAGATGTAGATCAACCTGGTCTTGAGCACAAAATAAATCCAGGAGGTGGTGCGAGCAGATCAAAAAAAATTCTCCAGATTGGACAGGAGAAAAGACTGGTTTGACGAAGCCATGGTGTACATTGTGCAACGGAACAAAGAGATCAAAGCATTTTTTTGGTGTCCACAAATTATTAATGTTTGGAATATGATGTACAAAATATTACATTTTGTTCTAAAGTGATAAAACTGTCACAGTATAGGAAATACCAGAGGATCCTTTATCCGCTTGCAGAGTAGTCTTCCTTAATAAGGAAATTCATTAACTAAATAAATGATTTCAAGACTTGTTACATATTCTTTTGTAACTTTAGACCTTTCACAAAAGTCCAACTTCCAGAAGTTTGTCAATGCAATTTTAGTTTATCATGTTTTTTAATTTGGAGATTGTAATTTTAACTCTTAAATTCCTGAGAGAGTTGCCTGTGCTCAGTTGGTGAATGCACCATCTGGTGCATGGAGAGCAGGAAGGACCCAGGTTTGATGGTTAATCTATGCTCCGTTAAGGAGGTGACCTCAACCAGGGTGGTACTGGTGACATTCACTACATTTGATTCTAGTGACTTAAATTTCAACTTGCATTTGTATTGCATCTTTAATGTTGAAACGTGTGTAAAGGTGGTTCAGAGATGTGACAAAAATGAATGCAGAACTAAAGGAGAGATTCAGGGAGGGTGGTCAAAGAGTTGGGTTTTAAAGGGGGACTGAAAGGCGAGGGATTTAGGGAGGACAGAGAGCTGACTGAGCTTTGTGAAAGCATGGTTGTCAATGGTAGGGTTAAAGGAGGGAAAGTCGGAGGAACCGTGTGGCTCATGGGACTGGAGGAAGTTATGGAGCTAGGAAGGGGCAATGGCCTGGCACAATTTAAAAGCAAGCAAAGAATTTAAAATTTGTGCCATTGGGTAATGTAGGGCAACACGGTGGCATAGTGGTTAGCACTGGTGCTTCACAGCGCCAGGGACCCGGGTTCGAATCTGACCTCGGGTGACTGTCTGTGTGGAGTTTGCACATTCTCCCCGTGTCTGCATGGGTTTCCTCCGGGTGCTCCGGTTTCCTCCCACAGTCCAAAAATGTGCGGGTTAGGTTGATTTGGCTATGATAAATTGACCCTTAGTGTTAGGGGGGGATTAAATATGTGGGGTTACGGGGATAGGATGGGATATGTTCGGGGGAATTAAATACGTGGGGTTACGGGGGTAGGGTGGGATATGTGTACTGTGGGGATTAAAGCAGGGGACAGGGTACTGGATTTGGATGATCAGCCATGATCGTATTGAAAATGGTGGAGCAGGCTCGACGGGCCGAATGGCCTACTCCTGCTCCTAGATTCTATGTTTCTATGTTTCTATGGGTGAGCACGAGTTAGTACATGATATGGTGAGCGAAGTAGACTTTTGGATTTGGATGAGCTGCAGCTTATTGGGGGGTCGTGGATGCAAGGAGAGCATTGAAGTAATTGCGTCAAGGTGAAGAAGGCATGTACGTGTCCATCCATGGCAGACTGGCTAAGGTAGGGTTGGAGACGGGTCATATTACGGAGGTCGAAGTTGGCGATCTTGGTGATAGAGAGGAGATAGGGTTTAGAAACTCAGTTTGGGGTTAAACAACATTGTCGATTGCCTATTTTAAAAATTAATGGCATCAGCAACTCATGTTTTGGAGATGTTTGTGCATGTTAGCTTGCAGTTTCACATTGTTGCGAAGCTTTCTGGGGACAGCAAGCTATTTAATAGGTATATCAGGTGTCTAAAGCAATTGAAACCAATCAAATGCTGGAAATCTGTGGGGTGAAAGGTGCTAAATAAATGCAAGTCCTTTCCTTTATATGAATCCACAAAGCAGAGTGGTGAATGCTGGTCACTTTGCCATTGAACTCCATGTTAAAGTAAAAGTGCATTAAAAGAGCAGAGGAAGATTTATAGCACCACTAAATCTGGTTTTACAAATAATTAATATTAAATCTGATATTTACCATTAGAAAATGTATTTAGACAAAGCACTGTAATTCAGCATGTATGGTGACTGTTTACAAACTTCACTAAAGGCTTTAATATTGTACTGAGAAATTGATTATGGCAGGTGCAGAAATCACTTGGTGTTAATGGGAAATTTGTCCATCTGCTTTATGAACACATTCTGGCTGCAATACACATTGACAGCAACCTTTTGCAATTGGTTTGAATTCAAAGTTTTTGTACAAGACTATTGTGGCATGAATGTGAAGACTATATTTCTGGAAAGATATCACAAGCATGAGATGGTTTAGTATAAATTTCAACATCGGAAGGAACTTATTCTCCATCTTTTCTTTTTTGATATTGATTTGATTGACCGCTCAAATATAGACGACAACAACTGACAATAGCCCTATGGACAGTGAAGGAACCACAAATAAAACATATAAGGACTGACCCAGCTTTAGCCAATAAATTGAAGAAATTATATTGTCCCGTTGGGTTAGGAACGTATTAAAGGATTGATCTATTTGGGCCACACAATGACTTTGGTAATCCGATTGGATTAGAGATGGACAGACGCACTGAAGCACTAGACAACATTTACAACAAGTTTTCATATTTTCATTGCTTTGGACAGAGATTTATAAAGTGCATTTATATTGGAGAAACAGCTCCCAGTCCCAAAGCTGTAAAACACCATTTATATTGCAGGTCATGAGGGCAAACTAAAGGCTTGCCTGTTTAAGATGATAATGTTACTATGACTCGTCATTATCTATCTTTCACAGATCATAGGAGAATGGTTTAACTTGATAAGTTCTTGGGAAACCATGTGCTGTCATGACGCTGTTGATAGTCCGTCCTGTTTGTGGCCTCCGGGGATGGGGTTTAAATGGATTACTGCTCTCGGCATATATTACTGCATATGGCAATTGAGATATCCAGTAAAGTAGCTTTTCCTGAACAGTTCGAAAACACCCACCTGCTACAAAATGGACTTGCATTTGGTTGTTGCTGGGCTGAGTTTGACTTCTACATCAAGAGCAGTAGTGCAGTATGAGGGAACCCTAATTTCAGGGTAGAAGAAGAGACATTTTAAATGCTTTTAATAAAACCAGGGAGTGATTCCAGCATACACTTGTTGCTTCCTCATTTGGAGTAATCGTCTATTCAAATAACAGATCCATGTTTCTTTTTGGCAAGGTAGAAATTAGTGGGGTTAAACTGGTCTAGTGTGTTTATCTTTAATATTTTAAAGTTTGTATGGCTCTTGCAGAAACTGTCCTGCAAATATTTTTTAAAAAAAGTAGTTTTACAGCAGTGGGACTGACAGCTGGTTCTCCAATATAAATGCAATTATAAATCTCGATGAAGAGGTGAAAATATGCATGACGCTGAGCCCAGTTTATTTTTCTATTTTCTAATTTTTTCCATTCTTGCCAGTTTTTTCCCTTCTACCTTTTTCTGGAGGTGTGAAGTCCATGTTGGAGTACAGTTCCCTGGTACTAGTCACCCTCGGGGAGCACCTCTGACCATTATTCACATGTGAGCCTTGACAATTAATGTAGGCAGACTATTAGACCACATTGAATGATGTCGCAACCAAACCTACTCCTGTTTTCTCTTGATGGCCATACGTGCACAGTTCCAGTAATGGGCTTTTTTTAATTTTTACAGTTCAACTCGTGAATTATAGCTTGAGATCAGCTAACTTGGCACACACAGCTGATCAAACCTGGGACCTTTATGGTCAAGCTCAGTTACTCGCTAAATAAACTTGCTGAGCCATTGGGAGCACCCCTCTAAACTTTGGTTTATATGTCTTGAAAAATCCAGCCTTTCTGTGTGGCTTGATCAGAAAACCAGATTAGTGTCACTCGGAGGTGCATTTTCTTCTATATGTCAAGTTAAATAATTCTTTTGCTGAATTCATTGGTATATAATAGTTTAGTAAAATAATTTTCCTTTACCTTTACTCACAAAGGGAATTACAGCTCTTGGTTTGACATTGGGGGAGATTTTAACACACTTCACCTGGCGGAAAAGGGTGGTAAAGGAGTTACAATCGCGGTGGTTGACTTACTGGCCTGTTCCAAGTCCATTGTGATTTGAAGTCTGACCTTCTGCTGGGTGGCTTGGGCGCCTGCATGAATCAGCGGAGAGTCTTGTTAAGCTATGTTAATTGGGTCTTATTTTTGTTGGTTCAGGTGGTGCTGGAGTGATGCTCCGGGCTCCCCTCTTCTCCACCTGCCCCCCCACCCCCAAGCAGCATGATTTTTATTTTTTTACATTTCATTAATTAAATGCGGCAAAAAAACTGAGTTCACTTTTGCCCCCATAAATTATAAAGTAGGTATATCTTGCATCACCGCTGGATTTCTGTTGATGCTTCGGAGTGTATAAATAACAGTTTAGTTGGTTTCTGACACTGTAATTACATGGATTTATTTATATACAAGAGCCAAACTCATCAGCTCTTAACTTGGTCATCATCTGGCAAGGGGTAGGATAGTGGTAGCTTTCTGGTGCAGCAGGAATTGTGACCAATTCTGTCTCTTTTTTTCCCCCTCTACCTTTCCTGAACATGTTATAACCAGGTTAAGTTTCAAGTTTACTTCATGTTTTATTCCTTTCATTTCCTTGACTCTGCCACCTCAACTAAAATGAAAATTAACACTTGATAGTCCACCCATGTAGAACCACTTGTGGGACTTGGTCATGATTCCTGCTTTTCCAGAAAACCACCACTATCCTGCTACCCCTTGCCAGAGGAAGGCTATTGTGATTCATAGTTATTTGCTGATCAGTTTGGCTGCTACATGGGATAATCAAGGATAGGCAGCCTAGATCTTTAAAAAAAAAATGCAAATTATGTTCAACAAATTTGATTTTTATTACAAAAAGTAACTGATTGCATAGATGAGGGGAGGCAGTAAATGTAGTGTACACAGATTTCCAGAAGGTGTTTGATAAAGTGTCACACAGGTTTGTTACAAAATTTCAGGCATATGGTGCAACAAATGTTGCAGCATTTATAGAAATAAAAAGTAAATGTTGCAGATGCTGTAAAACTGAAACAAAATCAGCAAAAGCTGTGAACAGTCAGTCAGCTTCTGTGGTGAGAACCCCAGTCGACATTCTGGGATTGTTCCGAAGAAGGGTCCGAACTCTGAATGTAAAGTGACTGTTCTCTCCACAGATACTGGCTGACCTGTGCGTTTCCAGCACAGATAGAAAGTTGGATGATGGTTCAGAAACAAGGGCTTGGCGTTAATGGATATTTCTCGGATTGGGGAAGGGATGGAAATGATGCATGTAGGGCTTGTGCTTCTTTTCTTGATTAAATGCAGATGATGTGGGCTTGGGCATGTGAAGCACAACATCAAAATTTGGTGCTAACACAAGTAGGAGACTTGCAAAAGACAGGAGGTCATAGGTAGATTAGTGGAATGGGCAGACATTGTTACGGAGAGTAAGGAGAGAGGTTAGCAGAAATGTCTTTACATAAGCTGGTGGAGTATGGAATTAATTAGTGCAGGTAGTAGTTGAGACAGAGACGATTCCATATTTTCAAACAGTGGATAAACCCTTTGAAGCAAAGGATGATACTGGGCTTTGGGGGGAGAGCAAGTCACTGGAATTAGTTTAGCCAAGAATTGGCACAGATTGGCTCCTGTACTGTAAATGTCTATGTTTCTAAGTGACAGTGGAAGAACTAATCGAACAATGTTCAAAGTAACTAAAAAGGTGGAAGAAACACGAAGTTGCAAAGCTAAGTGCAAAGAACAACAAAGTGACATGGCGTTTAAAATAGAAGTGCAATGGAAATGAAGAAACAATTGAGTAAGTAAAACAAAGAACAAGAAAAAGGGAACCAGTTTAATGAAAGCACGAAGAGTGGAGGGATGTGTTTGGAGAACGGATATTAATTAAAGAAAAAGTTAGACCAGGCCCTGAAAAGGAACTAGATGATTGATTGAGCTGGATGACCTTTTCTCATTTCTACTTTCCCAGTAGGGAGTCCCAATGTGGCAAAAGTTTTTTAAAAATGAGAATAAAATAAAACATACAGGAATGCAGTTTCATCTATTTTTACATTTGAATTGAAACTGTGCCAGATTGTTTCATTTGAGGTCTGTACTTTTATTAATTTCTCAAAGTTTTGAATTGCAAATTTGTTAAGAAAAGATCAGGAAATGAGTTCAACTGTAGGAATTTGCCATTGAGACTGAGTGGGTCTGAAGCAGGCGGAAAGGGAGGAAAGTTCACGACCAGCTGGCCCAACAACCTGTCTATCCTGGAATGGTGTAACTTCTGCATACCATCACCCCCATTTCCTCCTCCCACCAATCTTCTGGGAGAGGTAAAACCCTCTGGCCTATTTAGGAAAAATACTCTTTTTAAAAAAATTTCTCTGACTCCCAAAGGTGATGAAATAAACAGCAGGAGACCAGGTTACTGGGTGACACAACCTTCAATAACCCACCTTCCTTCATTATGTAGGTATGTTAGCCATTTTCAGGAACTCATCCAGCACCCTTTTGAATTTGTAAGACCAGACAGGTCAGCCTAGACTTGCTGACTTTGTTTTATTTGGGATTCAAGTTGCTTATACAAGCGTGAGGCAATCAAGCTGCGAGACACCAGCAAATTGAGAAGGTAGCTCACTTCGGCCTGATCTGGAGTTCAGTGTAAATGTAGTTGGCTTGAAACTATTTTATTTTAGTTTCTAAGTCCTTTGAAACCATATGTTATGGTAGGGCAGGGAAGCTTACGTTATGGGGAACTTGCACAATTTGGGAGTATCCAGGAGAACCACAGGTATAATAAAGGTCTCCAGGTCAACTCCCTTAAACTCTAAGCTACTGAACTTGAGAAACAGTTAGAGAAATGTAACATACGGGAGGAGAAAGAGATCATAGGGCACACTTTTCAGGAGGTGGTCACTACACAGCTATACAAGAATAGCAAGGCAGAGGAAGGACAGTGGATGACCATTGGCTGGGTGGGCGGGGTGGTGGTGGGGAAAAGAGGAGGACTGAAGTAGGGATAGTGTGGAAAACTTGTAGCATCTGAAATTGTCTGAGGTTTTGCAGTGCTGCTGGATATTTAAACCTATCCTGCAGGTGAGGACAGCAATTAGAGAAGGAAATTGTGAGCAATGCCAGAGTACAGTGGACCAGTGGTTAAGCAAGGGGGAAGAGTAAAGTGCATGAACACAGTCTTAGTGGGAGATACGATAGTGAGAGGAATAGACAGTCGTTGATGTAACAGTAAACATAGTCCTGAGTGGTATGTTCTTTTGGTATCCGTTGAAGGGGCAGAAGGAAGTGGTCGTAGAAGCGCTTGGAAATACAGGGGATAAGTTGGAAGTGGTGGCTCAAGTCATAATCAGCGACGCATATAAATACAAGTTGTTGTTGTTGTTGTCGTCGTCAGAGGAACGGGATTCAGATCCTGCAAAGAGAGTTCCAGAAGTTAAGCAGGTGAAGTGGCAGGACTGGTAGTATGTGCCTGCTAATACAGGAACAGCCACATTAGGGCGGTCAGTGCATGACCAGAGACATGATGTTGGAGGGGGCGTGTCCAATTACTTGAGTTCTGGGGCAGGAGTGAGCTGTATCGATGGGACAGCCTTCACTTGAACAGAACTGGGACCAATATCATCGTGGATGCACTGGAGTGGTTGGGGTGGGGGTTAGGCAAGAGAATGCAGTAGGCTGCTTGGATGGGTAAAAAAACTACAGGTGTATAGACAAGGCGCTATAAAGGTTGAAATAGGTTAAATATGACAAGGTAGTCAAGAATCAGGAAGAAAAAGGCAAAAAAGGACAATATTGCAAAACTGAGGGAAACTAAACTAAATTGTATAATAATACAGTGTAAGAGAAACAAAATTTGTGAATTGATCATTGAGTAAATTTTTTTAGAAAAGGCTTAAGACTAGTAATTGTAACCTGTTGCAGCTGGGTCAGTAAAATATACTCAAGTATAAAACTTTCAGGATGGATAGGGAAGGAAGAAAAGAAGGAGGTTTAGCAGTATTAATTTTAAACAAAATCATAGCACCACAGCATAAAGATTTAAATAGAGACGTGGTCCCAACAAAATCCATTTTGGACTGAGGTGAGAAATAGCAACACACAGTTGATGCCAGAGATGCTATATGAAAGAACACCAGACAGTGCGAAGGGAATGGAGGGTGACATTTACAGGCAACCTCGAGAGGAGTGTAGTTATAATAGAGTTGTAATTGTAAAAGATTTTAATTATCTCTGGAATAAACGTCTTTGCAGCGGGAATGGGGAGGTTATTTTGTAGTGTGCTCAGGGCTGTTTCCACAATAGATATGTTTCTATTCCAACAAGGATTGAAGCAGTAATTGACCTGGTCTGGGTAATGAGATGGAGCAAGTTGGTGACCTCAATGTAGGGGAACATTTGGGAAGCAGTGGCTATAATAGAATTATGTACAGTGTAAAAATAGAAAGGGAAAAATAAGTTGAGGGCAAGGGTACTTGACTGGAAAAAAATTACAGCAAGATAAAAAGGTATCTTGCCCACATTAAATGGAAGGAAATATTGCAAACAAAACTGCAGATCATGAATGGCAAATATTTCAACAGGAGGTATAGGGTACAAGTGAGGAAAAAAGGTGTTGCATAGAAAGCTGGGAGCCTGTGGATTATTACGGAGATGTGATCACATTTGAAACTAAAGAAACATTCCACGCTTACAGGGCAGAGAATAAAAATGAAAGTCGGGACAGATATGAAGATTATGTAGCAAAGCTATAATGAGGAGATTAGAAAGGCTAAGAGGCAACATAAGGGAAAATTGTAACAGGGCAATAAAATGGGTGCTTGTAGTCACAATTAGTAAAAGGATTACCACCTACTGCCCTTCCTCAGCTGATGAATCAGTACTCCTCCATGTTGAATACCACTTGGAAGAAGCACTGAGGGTAGCAAGGGCACAGAATGTACTCTGGGTGGGGGGCTTATTGTCCATCACGAGTGGCTCAGTTGCACGACGACTGACCAAGCTGGCCGAGCCCTGAAGGTCATATCTGTCAGACTACGCTTGCGGCAGGTGGTGTGAGAACCAACACGAGTGGAAAAACCTACTTGACCTCGTCCTCGCCAATCTACCTGTCCCAGATGCATCTGTTTGTGACAGTATTAGTAGGAGTGACCACCGCACAACCCTTTTGGAGACGAAGCCCCATCTTCACACTGGACATCCTCCATCGTGTTGTGTGCAACTATGGCCGTGCTCAATGGGATAGATTCAGAACAGATCTAGCAGCTCAAAACTGGGCATCCATTAGGCGCTGTGGGCTAGCAGCAGCAACAGAATTGTATTTCACCACAATCTGTAACCTCGTGGCCTGGCATATTTGTCATTCTACTATTTGCATCAAGCCAGGGGACCAACCCTGGTTCAATGAGGAGTGTAGAAGAGCATGCCAGGAACAGCACCAGGCATACTTAAAAATGAGGTGCCAATTTGATGAAGCAACAACACAGGCCTACATGCATGCTCTAGACACAGCTAAGCGATCCCACAACCAACGGATCAGATCAAAGTTCTGCAGTCCTGCCACGTCCAGTCCTGAATGGTGGTGAACAATTCAACAACTAACGGGAGGAGGAGGCTCCATCCCCATCCTCCATGGTGGCGGAGCAAAAGACAAGGCTGAAGTGTTTGCAACCATCTTCAGCCAGAAGTGCCTAGTGGGTGATCCATCTCTGCTTCCTCCTGAGATCCCCACCATCACAGAAGCCAGTTTTCAGCCAATTGGACTTACTCCACGTGATATCAAATGGCTGAGCAGACTGGATACAGCAAAAGGCTATGGTCCCTGACAACATCCTGGCTGTAGTGCTGAAAACTGGTGCTCCAGAGCTAGTCACGCCTCTCGCCAAGCTGTTCCAATACAGCTACAACACTGGCATCTACCCGACAAAGTGGAAAATTGCCTGGGTATGTCCTGTCCACAAAAAGCAGGAGAAATCCAATCTGGCCAATGACTGCCCTATCAATCTACTCTCAATCATCAGCAAAGTGATGGAAGGTGTCGTCGACAGTGCTATCAAGCCGCACTTAGTCACCAATAACAACCTCCGCGTTGGTCATTTCGGATTCCACCGGGACCACTCTGCTCCAGACCTCATTACAACCTTGGTCCAAACATGGACAAAAGAGCTGAATTCCAGAGGTGAGGTGAGGTGAGAGTGACTGCCCTTGACATCAAGCCCGCATTTGACCGAGTGTGGCCCCAGTAAAATTTGAAGTCAGTGGGAATCGGGGAAAATTGTCGATTGGCTAGAGTCATACCTAGCACAAATGAAGATGGTTGTGGTTGTTGGAGGCCAATTATCTCAGCCCCAGGACATCACTGCAGGAGTCCTTCAGGGCAGTGTCCTAGTCCCAACCATCTTCAGCTGCTTCATCAATGAGCTTCCTTCCATCATGAAGTCAGAAGTGTGGGTGTTTGCTGATGATTGCACAGTGTAGTTCCATTCGCAGTTCCTCAGATAATGATGCAGTCTGTGCCTGCATACAGCAAGACCCGGACAGCAGTCAGGCTTGGGCTGATGTGTGGCACGAACGTTGCTTGCTACTTAAGTGCCAGGCAATGACCATCTCCAACAAGAGAAAGTCTAACCAACCTCCCTTTGACATTCAAAGGCATTACCATTGCCGAATCCCCCACCATCAACATCCTGGGGGTCACAATTGACCGGAAACTGAACTGGACCAGGAACATAAATACAGTGGCTGCAAGAGCAGGTCAGAGGCTAGGTATTCTGCAGCGAGTGTCTGACCTTCTGACTCCCCAAAGCCTTTCCACCATCTACAAGGCAGAAGTCGGGAGTGTGATGCAATACTCTCCACTTACCTGGATGAGTGCAGCTCCAACAACACTCGAAGTTCGACACCATCCAGGACAAAGCAGCCCGCTTGATTGGCATCCCATCTACCACCTTCAGCATTCACTCCCTCCACCACCGGCGTACTGTGGCTGCAATGTGTACCATCTACAAGATGCACTGTAACAACTCAACAAGGCTTATTTGACAGCATCTTGCAAACCTTCGCCCGCTGCTGCCGAGAAGGACAAGGGCAGCTCTGTGGGAGTACCTTCACCACACGGACTGCAGAGGTTCAAGAACGTGGCTCACCATCACCTTCTCGAGCAATTAGGGATGGGCAATAAATGCTGGCCTTGCCAGTGACGCCCACATCCCATAAACGAATTTTTTAAAAAAAGGCACTTGGGAACACCATCACCTGTAAGTTTCCCTCAAAGTTACACACCATCCTGACTTGGAAATATATCGCTATATCTTCATGTCTCTGGGTCAAAATCCTGGAACTCCCTCCCTACTGTGGGGGTACCTTCACCATACAGACTGCAGCGGTTCAAGAAGGTGGTTCACCACCACCTTCTCTGGCAATTAGGGATGGGCAATAAATGCTGTCCTTGCCAGCGATGCCCACATCCCGTGAATTAATAAATAAAATCAAGGTAAGGTTAAGACGACTAAGGAGACTAGCTTGTGTTGGCGAGGGTGTGAATAGCAGAAGTATTAAATAAGTTTTCAGAGAAGGTGGATGTTGAAATTGTAGAACCAGCAGAGATGGGTGTATAGCAGTTAGCTAGAAGTTATTATTCACCAAGTGACGTTAATCAAGAAGTTAGTCAAACTGAAGATAGATAAATCATGGTGACCTGATGGTTTACATCCCAGGGTCTTCAGGAAAGCGAGGGAATTGAGGAAAGAAATGGCAGACTATAAATCTGGATTAATTAATGGATTGGAAATTTTTGGCAGAGTATTGGAGGTTGGGAAATCGGACTGTTGTCTCCAAAAATAGAAATGGCGATAAGCTAGGAGATGGTTGGCAAGTTACAGGAAACTCTCTTTTAACCGGCACCCAAATAACCGGAAATCTCTCTTAACCGGCAAAATTCTTGAGTAGGTAACCGGGGTTTTCCTTCATCTCTCCTTTAAAAATAACTTTAAAAAAAACCCGAGGCGTTTGCCTTGTAGCGGAGCATGTAGATTGGGAGGGGAATGTGCAGCCCGGGTAGGCAGCGGACACGACAGATGGTCAGCTGGCGGTCCCCGGGGAGGCGGAGCTCCGAATGCAGGCGCATGTCAATGTGTACGGGGCTCTCGTACGTTGGGAGATATAACTCTCCATTATCCGGACTTTTTGATTAACCGGCACCACGCCGGTCCCGTCGGTGCCGGTTAATAGAGTTTCCTGTACTCACATTTCAGTTATTGGTGAACTACTGGCACGTTATAATATAGTGGTCTGTGTTAGGTCTAATTTAGTTACTACTTATGTAAATGACCTGAACTTCAGAATTGAAAGGACAAAAATGAAATTTGTTGATGGCACCAAATTGTAACATTGTGGTCAATTATGACCAGGATTGTAAAAGATAGCAGTCGAACATTGATGGACTTCCAGGATAAGATGCAGTTCAGTTTAGACACTGTATTCAATTATTGTAAATATACAGTATATACTGTGGTGGGAATTTTTACTCACTCATGATTGGAGCAGTGGCTCCGGTAGCACGCGGGAAACCCGGAAGTCTGGGTTTCCCCGCACGCTGTGGAGATTTAACTCCACAGCGGCGTCTTTTGTCATTGACAGGTTCTCTGCCCGGAAGTCAGCCTGTTGACGGGCTTGGCTTCCAGTTGGGCGGGCAGCAGTCTGGATGAAGCCGCAGGACTGGGTAGGTCCGATGCCTGACCTGGGGGGTCCAATCCCTGACACCGGGTGGTGGTGATCCCAATGGGGGGTTCGATCCCCGAACCCGGGGGGGGCTGTGGGGGCAGGGTCTGATCTCTGACGTGAGGGGAGGGGTCATTTGTGTGGGGGGTCTGATGGTGGTGGTGTTTTGGGGGGCCGGGAGGAAGCACTCTTCAGGCCGACAGGCACAATATAACCTGTGCAGCAGGTTAAATCCGAGGCTTCTGGCCTACTTAACATTTAAAATGCCAACCCTGGGAGCGGGTTGGCTTCCCGCTTCGGGTAAAACCGAGAAGTTGGCTTCCCGGCACGCCTCAAATTTTTGGCCATTTAAACTGTCATCCACTCTCGCATGTTAAAACTCCCCCTCCCCCTCCATATTGCTGTTAACTACTTCCTTGGCTCAGTCGGTAGCACCTGGCCTCTGAGTTTAAGGATTGTGGGTTTGAGCTTGACTCAAGAATTTGTATCTAACTAACTAATGCATGTGTTTGAAGGTGCAGCTGAAATTATAATGTGATAGGAATCCTAAGATGTAAACCTATTGCAGGAAACTCTTTATTAACCGGCACCGACGGGACCGGGGTGGTGCCGGTTTATCGAAAGTACCGGATAACGGAGAGTTATATCTACCGAGGCTATTTTTAACAAAGAAAAATAAATAAATCAAGAAATGTGCAGTATACAGTATTTGGGTACTCACCTACAGAATGTTGTGTTAAATGGATAGTGGAAGATGCTTGATTAAGTACAGTACTGCCAGTTGCGGGTAATCCATAACTCTTTAATTACTTAACAGTAAAACAAAACTTATAAACAACTGTCTACAGTACTGTAGTTGACTGTACACTTATTCCGAGTCATCTGGTTCATCAGAAATATCCGTATCCGTGCCAGCTGGGTCATCAGGATCACGCAGTTCCACCGATGCCACAGATTCTTCAGGCACTTCCGCTGCTGCGACTCTTTTGGAAGCTTTCTTAAACATGTTGCGGATGTCGGTTTGCTTAGTGGACTCTTGCCTTTTCTGGAGAAAGGTGGAATGCAGAATATGGAGTTGCATAACTTCTTGTGAAGTGTAGCAATTCTGCCTTTCAGCAAATTTGAGGATTGTAGAAAATCCGTCTGCAGCTTTAGCCCAAGAAATCTTCTCTTCTTCAGAAATCTCATCCTCTTCACTTTCCATCTCGCTTTCCTTTTCTTTCTTTGGATTCAAAACATTCTGAATTATTTCATCATCACTTAGCATATGCACAACGCCAACTTCTCTATCTGCATCAACCCACTGCTCGATATCACTTTCACCTGAGGTGACGTAGAGGGTTTGCTGGGCCTGCATTTTTCACCATTCCAGCCATTTCCATTATTGTACTCTTCTTGGGACGAACATTGAACCCATGAAATTCCTCCTCTGAAGAAGAACCTTCAGCAAACATTACAGAAGGCCACAATTTGCGCCAGGCTTGCCTCAGAGTGTGACCTTTTACCAATTTCCAGGAACATGCAACATTATAGATGGCATCTTTAATATTGTATTCCTTCTGCAATTCTTGAATATTGTCATCTTGGCTTATCAGTTTACATAGGAAGTCTTTCTTGTAATGACACTTCAGATTTTGGATAACGCCCTGGTCCATGGGTTGGATGAGAGAAGTTACATTTGGTGGCAAATAAATGGTGAAAATATTTCCCGAAACCAACTGGGATTCATGCGGATGGGCTCTGCAATTATCAAGCAATAAAATGCATTTGCTATCTTCAGGTTTCCCTATTTTGTGGAAATGTTCCCTCACAGATGGAACAAAAATATGATGGAACCAATCGGAGAAGATTTCCTTATCCATCCAAGCATTTTTTTGAGCTTTGTACTCAACAGGTAAGTGCCTCACATTTTTAAATGCACGGGGATTTTTATACTTCCCGATAACAAGAAGTTTAACCCGGTGTGATCCAGCGGCGTTCGCACATGTTGGCACGGTTACACGATCTTTATTTTTCTTGTAACCTGAGGCATTAGCCTCACTAGCCCCAGCAAGCGTTGATTCTGGCAAAAACCTCCAAAACAAGCCAGTTTCATCGGCATTGTATATCTGTGCTGGCGACAAATCATGTTGCTGCACAATCCGATTGAAATAATCGCAGTATTCTTCTGCGGTGTCGTGATCAGCTGATTTCTTCTCCCCGGAAATATCGAGTCGTCGTATCCCATGCTGTAACTTGAAGCACGTTAGCCATCCATCGGAGAAAGCACACTTGTCAGTGAGCTCCATCCTTTCGTAGAAATCCTTCGCTTTCTCGATTAGCATGGGTCCGGAAATTGGAACACCCTCTGAACGCTTAAGAGAAAACCATTCATAAAGCACGGTATCCAGCTCTTCAAGCTTAGGCTTACGAAGCGTACGCCGTTTCTCTACACTCTTGCATGTCTCCGAGCTTGAATAAAACTTGAGCAGCTTATCCTTCTGCGATTTGATGTCGTAGATTGTTGACTAACCGATTTTGAATTCATTCATAATGTTGATACGCTTCTCTCCCCTTTCTAGTCGTTGGCATATCTCGATTTTCTGTTTTAAAGTTAAGACCACTCTCTTCCTTTTGCTTGGACCAGCTTTTGGGAATTCCATAATGCAAGATGGAGGAGATAATTGCCGATGAAGATGGAAAGACACACAGAACAATGGTGGCTAGGAAGAGACTACCAGCAGCGTGGCAGACACACAGCAAAATGGTGTATCAGAAGAGACTACAGTACCAGCAGCGTGGGAGACACGCAGTAAAATGGTGTATCAGAAGAGACTACAGTACCAGCAGCGTGGGAGACACACAGCAAAATGGTGTATCAGAAGAGACTACCAGCATCGTGGGAGACACCCAGCAAAATGGCCGATCAGAAGAGACTCCAGGCAGCGCGGGAGAATCTACTCCTGCTACTGCAATCTTTCGGACTTCCGACAGCGCCAGGAGGCCGAGTAGTGGCACTTTTGAAAAGTACCCCTACTGACTAAATCGGCGTTCGCGGACTCTGACTCGGGATCGGCAACATTGCCGGTTATTTGAGAGGAGTTTTCGGAGTACTCGGCGTTCGCGGAGACTCGACTGCGACTCGGCAACATTGCCGGTTATTTGAGAGGAGTTTTCGGAGGATGATTTTTGCCGGTTAAGCAAGAATTCCGGATATTTGGGTGCCGGATAAACGAAAGTTTCCTGCATATAGAAGTATATCTTGAATGGTGTATGCAGGAGACAATAGTTACTTCACATATTTGGTTGTAATATCAAGACTTTCATGTGCTTTTCAAGGCAATGGGTGTCGGACACATTTTAGCTGAGTTAGTTAAGCTAAAGGAAGACAAAGCGTCTGGGCCTGATGGGATATATCGTAAGATCCTGAGGGATGATGAGTGTTTGAGGAATGGAGAGTGGCCAATATAATACCCATTTTTAAAAAGGGCCTCCGAGCTAATCTGGGTAATTTCTTAACATCTGTGGCTGGGAAAATTTTAGTCTTTAATTAAGGATGAAGTTACCACATAATCTAGATAAAGAGAAAATAGTTAGAAGCAGTCAGCACGGATTTCAGAATTGACCGTGTTTGATAAACCTTTTAGAATTCTTTTAAGGAGTTGACAGAAATGGTAGATAGGGGAATTGCAATTGATGTAGTGTACACGGACTTTCAGAGAGCCTTTGACATCATCGTTGAGGAATCCCAGGGCCTCACACCCGCCCCACCACACCCACTCACACACTGTATACCACCTTGGTTAGGTCTGTCCTGCCAGTGTATCGGACATAACCAGGGATGGTGATGGAAGAATCTTGGACATTGGCTGTTAGTTGTGTTTTTATGAGTATGAATATGTAAGGCTGTTACTTGCCTCGGATCCCGTGACGTCTAATGGCTTAGGTCACATGGGCATAGAATCCTCCTGCTGATTACCACCTACTGCCCTCCCTCCGCTAATAAATCCATACGCCTTCATGTTGAGCACCACTTGCAGGTAGCAAAGTAGACTGTAGTTGAAAGGTTAAGGACGAGGGACCATAAATATATAATTAAGTATTTGGATGAGGTTTTTAGAGTTTTGTCTGAATTTTAATGTAATATGCACAATAGTATGTGTGAGTAATTTTGTTCACCAATTTCTATCTCTTTACCCCACTTCAATTTTATACCCTCATCTCTCAAGGTGGTGACTTTTTCTGGGGTATCGTCTTGCAGGAGTCAGTGACGTCTAGAATCTTGTCCTTGGCTGCAGTTATACTGCCACTTTCATATTGATGTGAAACAGTTTCTGGTGATCATTGATTGGCAAGAAAGTGATGAAATATGTGTGTATGTATGTCATTGGATGTTGATCAGGAACTCTGATGTTCCCCATAGCCTTTGTCTCCACCCAAGCCTCACGGATGCTTGTAGGGCACTCATCGCTACCCCACGATTTATTGTGCATTATCGTTATTGAAGTTCATTGTGAATGTATAAGATGTGGGGGGAAGGGGGAAATCCATAGTGTTGTTACTCTCTCTTGTTTGAAATATAATATTGAAATAGCAACAAAAAAAAGTCTCATCAGTTGACTTAATCCTCATTTTCAGATCCTTTTTGTCCCAAGTGTCCAAGCTTGTCTTTGCGGGCCCCATAAGCAGGCATTATAAGAGTATCAAAGCAGCATATAAAGTTTAAATCTGTGTCCGATTAATTTGCATTTATCTTCTGCTGATACGAATAGATCTAGATGTTCAGAATTATAATTTATATATTAATGAGGCATTAGTGCTAAAACAACCCTGATCACCATTGGCCTCTCTTCACTCACCATCTGCAGAAATGTGCAGTTTCTTGCAGGAGTTGCTGGACAGGGAACTGTAGCTGTCTCTTTTTTTTCTCCGACACAAGGCAGGGCACTGAGGCCAATTATAGTGCACTGTCTGCTGCTATGGCTGAAATCGGTTAACTCCATAGAAAAGGAATCAAATCTAGGACCTTCACAGTCTATGTATCTGAGTCCAAATAGGCAGTACAGTTATGCAACGATTAAAGGAGCTAAATATCACAGCCTTATTTTAGCTCATTCAGAAGACAGTTTCATTTACTTTGACATAACACATTCCATTTGTTCAAAAGCATAAGAAAGCTGAGAGATTCAGCGTTTTGATACACTTATCTGAGACTTGAAACCTAAATGCCTTCGCCACATTATAAAGCTGCATTAATAAAAAATAAATGTCAAATGAGTGGCTGTTTTTCAATTATTAAAACAATGTTACTTACTCTAGGAGGAAAGAAAAATAAATATTCAGAAAGATAAACCTTTATGAATGTATTGAAATGTTGCTGTTAAAGATCATGTTGGCTTTATGGGTTATGGACTTTAATTTTATTCAATGGAGAACATTTGGACTGAATGATATATCTAACAGTGATAAGTTTGTTAATAGAAGAAAGCATGCTGATGAAGCAGCATAAGTTCACTTTATGGGAGCACTGTATTCTAATTATTTTTGTTGCACTTGAAACCTTTTTTCAATCAATACTTCCATCAATAAATTATTTGCACTTGTGGTTTAAAAGTGCAGGGTTTGATTATTTTTCTCCCAAGATGTCTTTGTACAAATTTGACAAACTTATGTTCCTAGTCTACCAACGTAATGGAGAGTTACTGGGTATTTTAAACAAACCATAATTTTTGTTTTGAGTATGAAAACAATTTTGAGATAATTAAATCTCAAGTACTGCCGTTTTCTCTTAAGTAGTCACTTGATTTTGAATGTGAATATATGATTGGATTTGTGATAAACAAATGTACTTTGCTCTGATTTACCACGTGTTGTATTGCAGACATGTTAATGTTTTCATCATTAGTTAAATGCAAAAATAATTGAGATTGTGGAGCAGATCAGAATGATGTTTGTTTATGTACTCTTTTACCTTAAATACCCGAGAGTCAGATATATAAACTGTACCACAACTGGATTTTATGACCAGTGAACCTGGTGGTGTCACTGCCAATTTCCTAGCCTGATACCATCCATAATAGTTAGACATGAGAGTTGCATGCCACTGCAACCAGCATACCAGGTATCATGTCAGTACCAACAGGATATAGCCAAATTCACTGAGAATTGATTTAGCATAGAAGTAATTACATGAAATTTCACTTGGGCAGAGTTGATGCAAGAACATTCCAGGTACGAAGGCAAACTGAGCTGGACAAAATATTGGGCCAAAGATTGCGGTCGGAGGGGAGTATGCCTCCGACCCACGAAAGAATTACTAACCTACCTGCTGGTGGCAAGGGTCTGAAAACTTGCAGTCTTGGACCTTGAAGCGGAGGGCAGTGTAATGGCCCACAGATCCCAGGCATGCAGGCGGTGCGGAAGTGTACCTGGGATCATATGGGCCTGGTCCTCCAATCACAAAGCAAAATTCCATTTTAATCATTTCCAGAGGGAATCTCCTAATGAGATGCAATGGAATCCAGAAATCTAATCTAATTACAATTTACAGAATTGGAATTTTATTAGTTATTTATTTTCATTCCACCAACCTCACTAAAAATTAAATTTTTTGATACTTTTAGACATTAAAACTGTAATCTGGGACAATATTTGCAGAAACTCATTTTGTACAGTGTTTGTGTATAATTTACGATCTGAAAATGTTTAATTAATGCCTTAGATATCCCCTTACGCTGATGCAAACAAGCCCCGAGTCTGTTTGCATCAACCATAACACTTCCATGCGCAATTGCTGGCCAGTCGGTTGGCAAATCGGCCAACTCTGTGCCAGCGATTGCTTTTTTTGTGGCCCGCGTGGATGGCCTGTCAATGCGTACGTTGACGGACCGCAAGTTTTGGATTTTGCGCATGCGCAAGAGTACACCGCCATACCGACTGCAAAATCCGGGCCATTGATTACATTTAGAAGTCTGGAGATAATTTATCACCATATTTCCCCAAGTTGTTTTAGGAGTTGAATGAAATTAATCAGAGTTGGTGGGCATTGTAAACTTTTCTGAATTTAATTTGTGTGTTTCTTCCACAAAGAGCAGCATTTTTGTTGGGTTGTCTCGTACTACCTCCCAAGGTAAAGTATCAAAGTTCTATGCAAAGATCTCGGGGGTAATTTTGATTTTGGCCGAAGTGTGAAACAGCCAATATTGATAAGCCATCCATTATACATGCCATTGACTTCAGTGGTTGAAGAGCACACGCACTTGCAAGCTAATCCTTTCCCAGTTGTTTTGAGGCCAATTGTGGTATCCCTGTCATTACCCCGGCTGAGATTATCGATTTCCGCATAGACTGCGGTCGAATCTGTGATTTTGTGGATCTACCTGTATATTGTTCAGCTCCAAACTGGAAACACACTTTCCAATGCGTCCACTGGGGTAGCCAAAAATATTTATTTCCTTTATTGTGTTTTTTATAACTTGTGTATATAATTTATTTCCTCTCTGTTCTTTATAACTTCTGAAAACAAATGCAACAAATTAAAAAAAATTTTTTTGTTGCTGTCCTCTCCTGAGATCTGCTTTCCCACGCTGGTACATAGTGATTCATACAGTCTCTGCAGTGACTCTTATTACCGGTTCTCTATAGACAGGTCTCTGGACTGTAATTTTAATTCTCATTTGTGAGATAAATGAGTTCAGGATCTGCACGCAGGTCAAAAGTGGCTCTACAACTCGGGAATCAGGATGGGCTTATCGATAATGGAAAAAGAGACAGTTCCTTAACTTCACAACAGGCAGGTTGCTAGTATAGAGATAAATTATGTTCCATTTTTACTTGCATAGTGTTTTTAACCTAGTTGCTTGCTTCATAAATTTGGAAACTCCAACTTAATGTCATGGTACACAAAGCTCTAATGTAACTGCGCTATTAGTCAGCTGTAATGCATTCTCTGAAAGAAGAAAGCAAACTGTTATTTTTTTAAAAGGCTGCAAAAGAAAAATAAAGCAACATAATTCATGCCTTTTCCCTGCAGTGCTTTATATCAGTATTATTTCTGATGAGCAGGGTTCTTCTGGAGGTGAGAAAATTGAGTTTGTTCGTTTGTTCCAGAGCTGGTCATCTCCTGCTGAACATGCGGATAAATTTTTGAAAAGGTTAAATAAGGACAATTGAAATACAAAATGAGCCAGTTTGTCGAGGGGCACAGTGTGACAAACATTTTTTATAAAGTGAAAGTGGCTAGAGATGGTTTTTAAAAGAAATTCATGTCCTACTGGTCAGAAGAAATGCAAGCTAAGGAGATTAGAAAATGTTCAGTGTGTTGAATGAGGGGAATTGGCAGCAATAAAACGTAATCACGGATATCCTGCTAATTCCAGTGTTTTGGTCTTGACTTTCAGTTTACATCATTTCTCTCCAGCACTGCATTGTCAGAATTGTTAATTATTGACGAGTTATTTTGTGTTTTCTGTTTGTACAAGGACCAGAATGACTAACTGCAGTGACCCTCCCCTGATTTCTCCAAAAGCTAGAATTACTGCAATTATTGTACAAAAAGGAAAACATTGCTGTTGCTGTTGGAAATATGGGGGAAAAAAACAGAACATGCCAGAAATACTCATCAGGTCAAGTGGCATCTTTCTCATACACCTGAAACATGAACTCCTCTGTTCTCTCCAAAGGGTCCACAACCAAAAAATCAAAATCTTTGTTCTCTCCACAGATGTTGCCTGACCTACTGAGTGATTCCAGTATTTTCTGAAGTGAATCAAATTCTTCTCTCTCATTTTCTGGAGCTGTTAACCTGTTGATTTTAACTGGGTGAATGCCTCTTTTCAAATGGTGATGCGGGGAATTTGTAGGTGCATTGGCCGGAGTAAACATTTTTCCCCTTTCTACGTCTCCCTTCACTTGCCATTAAAAGTCTTAGCAGTTTTTGCGGTTCACTCAAACTGATGCAGCACTTAGAACTAAAAGCAGCACAAATGGGCAATGGCAAATGGAATCACCATTGTCCTTGGCCTATTGTGACTTCAACCCATTATTTTGCATGGTTAATAACTACCTAGTTATTCAGTAGACTTTTATTTTTGATTTGATTCTTTTAGCTATGACTTAATTCAGTTAATGCAGTTTTTAGATTTATGGACCAACCAATTTTTTTTTTTTACATGATTTGGGTTTGCATTTTTTTTTAGCTATGTATATATTTAAGTTTTCCAACACCGTAGCCACTGCACTTCAAAGGAGTTAATTGTGTGAAGTGCTTTGAGATGTTTCTACGTGATTAGGTACAATCTAAGTGCAAGTGCATTTACTCTGTGTCTTGAATAGAACCTCCTGAATTCTACAGTCTTCTGAGTACACCTCAAGGCAAATATTTCTCTATCAAATTTAAGTTTTTTTTGCTCAGCCAGAATATATTAAGCATCTCTTTGAATGTTTCTCTTTGATTTGACAGCTGCATAAATACATTTTTTTTAAATGCCACTCACTGACTTTTCAGAGCAATGTTGGCAAATTGAAACTGTAGAACTTTGGGACCCATTCTGGGGCAGGAGGAACCTGTACAACCAGGGCGGAGACCAATGTCCTCACTGGGATGTTAACGAGTGCTATTGGGAAGATTTTAAACTAACTTGGCCGGGGAAAGGGAATCAGGACATAGCCAGCAGAGAGGAGAGACAAGATGCATAGAAAACTGGAGGGGCAAACAGCAACAGAATAAAGAATAATGTAGAAAGAACAGGAATTAGATAGAGGAAAAAAGGCAATGCCGACTAGCATGCTGCTGAAATGCAGATGTATTAATGTGAGGAGTGTCACAAATAAGGTTGCTGAACTACAGGCACAAGGTGCCACATGGGGGTATGATGGTGGCTAAACATAAACAGGAATAGGAACTAAACATTCCTGGCTACAATGTATTCAGGAGGGATAGGGAAGGAAAAAAATAAAGCAGCATTGATCAAGGATAATATTGCAGTTCTACAGGGGGACAATACACCAGAAGGTTAAAAAAACTGAACGTATTTGGGGAGAGTTAAGGAGCAGAAAAGGAGCCGTTACATTGCTGGGTGTTCACGATAGACCCCCAAAAAGTGAGAAGGTGATTGAGGAGAAAATCTGTAGGCAAATTTCAGAGAAATGTAAAAATAATAGTAGGAGACTTCAATTACCCTAATATAGACTGGGGAAAAAGCAGTGTGAAGGGCAAGGAGGGTGAAGAATTCCTAAAATGTGTACAGGAGAATTTCTTAATCAGTATGTTTCCAGCCACGAGGAAGGAAGCAGTGTTGGATTTGGTTCTGGGGAATGAAGTCGGGCAAGTGGAGTGTGTTTCAGCAGGAGAACATCTGGGTAATAGTGATCATAACATAATTAGGTTTAAAGTAGTTCTGGAAAGGGACAAAGAAAACTAACATACTCAACTGGAAGCGAGACAATTTCAGTGATTTGGGAAGGGATCTAGCACAGGTGGACTGGAAAAAAAGATTGGCCAGGAAACCAGTAAATAAGCAATGGCAGGCCTTCAAGGCAGAAATAGTTTGGGTACAAAGCAAGCATATTCCCATAAGGAGGAAAGTTGGGGCATCCAAAGCTAGAGCTCCCTGGCTGACAAAGGAAATAGAGTTAAAATAAAATACAAAACACACAATGGAGGTTTATAACAAATGCCAGGTACAGAATACAGAGAGTACAGGGGGAAATTGAAACGGTATAAGAAGGGCAAAGAGGAAATGCAAGAAGAGTAGTGGGTAACATAAAAGGGAACCCAAAAATCTTTTTATAAACATGTAAAAAGATATTTAGAGGAATGGTGGGGCTGATCAGGAATAATAAAGGAAAGGGCATGCCTGAGGTACTGAATGAGTACTTCGTATCTGTCATCACAGAACAAGAGGATGAAGTTAATGTCAGCGAAGAGGAGTAGAGCTATTAGATAGGATAAAAATAGATAGAAAGGAGGTGCTCAATAGGTTGGCATCATTCAAAGTTAATAAGTCACCCAGACCAAATGGGATGTATTCTAGGTTGCTGAGGGAATCAAGGGTGGAGATAGCAGAAGCTCTGACCACAATCTTTCAATCCTACTTGGATATGGGAGTGGTGCTGGAGGATGGCAAATGTTCCACACCTGTTCAAAAAAGGAGAAAGGGATAAACCTGGTAATTACAGGCCAATCAGTCTAATGACAGTGGTGGGTATACTACTGGAAACGACTGTGATAGACAAAATAAATTCTCACTTGAAGCATGGTTTAATAAGGGACAGCCGGCATAGATTTGTTGAAGGCAAATTATGTCTAACTAAACTGAGTTCTTTGATGAAGTAACTGAGGTTTGAGGAAGGTTTGTTTTTATTCATTCAGGAGATGTGGGCATTGCTGGTAAGACCAGCATTTATTGCCCTTGGGAAGGTGGTGGTGAGCTGTCGTCTTGAACCGCTGCAGTCCGTGTGGTGAAGCTACTCCCATAGTGCTGTTAGGGAGGGAGTTCCGGGATTATGACCCAGCGACGATGAAGGAACAGCGATATATTGCCAAGTCAGGATGGTGTGTGACTCGGAGGGGAACTTGGAGGTGGTGGTGTTCTCACGCGCCTGCTGCCCTTGTCATTCTAGGTGGTAGAGGTCGTGGGTTTGGGAGGTGCTGTCGAAGAAGCCTTGGCGAGTTGCTGCAGTGCATCTTGTAGAAGGTACACACTGCAGACATGGTGTGCTGGTGGTGGAGGGAGTGAATGTTGTAAGTGGTGGATGGGGTGCCAATCAAGCAGGCTGCTTTACCCTGGATGGTGTCGAGCTTCTTGTGTTGTTGCAGCTACACTCATCTAGGTAAGTGGAGAGTATTCCATCACACTCCTGACTTCTGCCTTGTAGATGGTGGAAAGGCTTCAGGGAGTCAGGAGGTGAATCACTAGCCGCAGAATACCTAGCCTCTGACCTGCTCTTGCAGCCACAGTATTTATGTGGCTGGTCCAATTGCGATTCTGGTCAATGGTGACCCCCCCAGGGATGTTGATGGTGGGGGATTCGACGATGGTAATGCAAGGGGAGGTGGTTAGACTTCCTCTTGTTGGAGATGGCCATTGCCTGGCACTTGTGTGGAACAAATGCTACTTGCCACTTTTCAGCCCAAGCCTGAATGTTGTCCAGATCTTGCTGCATGTGGGCACAGACTGCTTCATTATCTGAGGAGTTGTGAATGGCACTGAACACTGCAATCATCAGCAAACATCCCCATTTCTGACCTTATTGTGGAGGGAAAGGTCATTGGTGGAGTAGCTGAAATGGTTGGGCCTAGACACTGTCCTGAGGAACTCCTTCAGCAATGTCCTGGGGCTGAGATGATTAGCTTCCAACAACCACAACCATCTCCCTTTGTGCGAGGTATGACTCCAGCCAGTGGAGAGTTTTCCCCCCGATTCCCATTGACTTCAATTTTACTAGGGCTCCTTGATGCCACATTCTGTCAAATGCTGCCTTGATGTCAAGGGCAGTCACTCTCACCTCACCTCTGGAATTCAGCTCCTTTGTCCATATTTGGACCAAGGCTGTAATGAGGTCTGGAGCCGAGTGGTCCTGGCGTAACCCAAACTGGGCATCAGTGAGCAGGTTGTTGGTGAGTAAGTGCCGCTTGATAGCACTGTGCAGTGGATAAAGTACCACATAACAGACTTACTCGGGAAATATAAACACTGGATTAAAGGAACGGAGGGAGCTTGGGTACGTAATTGACTAAGGGATAGACGAGTTGTGGTGACTGGTCATTTTTCTGACTGGAGAGAAGTATGCAGTGGGGTCCCCCAGGGGTCGGTATTTGGACTATTGCTTTTGTTATATATAAATGACCTGGACTCTGGTAGAGGGAGTACAATTTCGTAGTTCGCGGATGATACAAAACTTGGCCATGTCGTAAATATTGAGCATGATAGTAGCGGACTTCAGGAGGACATAAACAGACTGGTGAAATGGGCAGACACGTAGCAGATGCATTTTCATGCGGATAAGTGTGAACTGATGCACTTTGGGAGGAACCACATGGAGAGGAAGTGTAATCGAAATGGTACTATCTTGAGGGGGTGCAAGAGCAGTGGGACCTGGGGGTGCATATTCGCAAATCTATGAAAGTGGCAAGGCAAATTGCTAAGATGGATAAGAAAGCGCATGGGATACTTTGCTTTGTGAATAGGGGCATTGAATACAAAAACAAGGAAGTCATGCTAAACCTTTACAAATCACAGGTTAGACCTCAGCTGGAGTATTGTGTACAATTCTGAGCATCACACTTTAGGAAGAATGGCAAGACCTTGGAGAGGGTACAGAGGAGGTTTACCAGGGTGATACCAGGGATGAGGGACTTCAATTATGTGGAAAAATTGGAGAAGCTGGGATTGTTTTCTTTAGCGCAGAGAAGGTTAAGGGGAGACCTCATATAGGTATTCAAAATTATGAGGAGTTTTGATAGAGCAAGTAGGGAGAAACTGTTTCCTCTGGCAAGTGGGTCAGTAACCAGAGGTCATAGATTTAAAGTAATTGGCAAAAGAATTAGAGGGGGAAATGAGAATTTTTTCTTACACAGGGTTGTTGTGATCTGGAACACACTCCCTGAAAGGATGGTGGAATCAGATTCCATAGAAACTTTCAAAAGGCAATTGGACATGTACTTGAAGAGGACTAATTTGCATGGTTATGGAGAAAAAACTGGGGTGTGGGATTAAATTGGACTTTCAAAGAGCCGGCACAGGCAAGGCGGGCTGAATGGCCTCTTTCTGTGCTGTAAGATTCTATGATTATATACATAGGATATATGGCGCAGAAACAGGCCATTCGGCCCAACCAGTCCATGCTGGCGTTTATGCTCCACTCGAGCCTCCTCCCATCTTTCCTCATCTAAATTTATCGGCATAACCCTCTATTCCCTTCTCCCTCATATACTTGTCGAGCCTCCCCTTAAATGCATCTATACTTTTCACTTCAACCACTCCCTGTGGTAGTGAGTTCCACATTCTCACCACTCTTTGGGTAAAGAAGTTTCGTGTGAATGCCCTATTGGATTTCTTGGTGACTATTGATGGCCTCCAGTTATGCTCTTTCCCACAAGTGGAAAAATGCTCTGTATCCACTCTATCAAAACCTTTCATAATTTTAAAGACCTCTATTAGGTCACCCCTCAGTCTTTTTTCAAGAGAAAAGAGACCCAGCCTGTTCATCCTTTCCTGATATGTATACCCTTGCATTTCTGGTATCATCCTTGTAAATCTTCTCTGCACCTTCTCCAGTGCCTCTATATCCTTTTTATAATATGGCGACCAGAACTGCATGCAGTACTCCAAGTGTGATCTCACCAAGGCTCGATACAGATTTAGCATAACTTCCCTACTTTTCAATTCTATACTTCTAGAAAAAAAACTCTAGTGCTTGGTTTGCTTTTTTTATGGTCTTGCTAACCTGTGTCGCAACTTTGTGATTTGTGTATTTGTACTCCGAGATCCCTTTTGTTCCTCTACCCCACCTGGACTCCCACCCTCCAAGTGATAAGTGACCTCCCTATTCTTCCTACCAAAATGTAATACATTTATTTGTGTTGAACTTCATTTGCCAATTATATGCCCATTCTGCAAGTTGTCCTCCTGTCATTAGTTGCAGTCCTTCTCAGTATTGACGATCTCCCCCCCCCCCCCCCCCCCCCCCCCAATTTGGTGTCATCTGCAAATTTAGAAATTGTGTGTTTGATTTCAAAATCTAAATCGTTAATATAAATTGTGAACAACAGTGGTCCCAGCACTGATCCTTGTGGAACACCACTACCCACCTTCTGCCACTGTTAATAGCTACCTTTTACTCCCACTCTCTCTGCTTTCTGTCTTGAAGCCAGCTAGCTATTCATTCAGCTACTGGTCCCCTGACTCCGCATTCTCTGACCTTGTTCATCAGTTTATTATGGGGTACCTTAGCGAAGGCCTTTTGAAAATCTAGATAAATTACACCACCTGCATTACCATTGTCTGCTTTCTCTGTTACCTCTTCAGAAAATTTAGTGAGGTTGGTCAAGCAGACTTTCCCTTTTGAAATCCATGCTGACTATTCAGTACTATGTGTTTGGTTTCTAGATGTTCTATTTTCTCCTTTTAGGTATTATCCTGTGGTATTATCCTGTCTATCCCTTAATGGCCCAATTTCCATCCCAACCTTTTTTTGTTGATGTGCCTGTAAAATATTTTACTTTTTTATGTTCCTTGATAATTTAATTTCATAGTTGCTCTTTGCCTTCCTAATTTTTTTTTGACTTCTCTCCTAATCTCTTCATATTCTCCCTTATCATGCACTCCCCTGCTGTCTTTGTACTTAATGTATGCCTCTTTCCTTACCCTCAATTGTTCCCTTATGGCTTTATTCATCCATGGAATCTCATTAGTGTTTAGTTTTTCTTTCCTTTTAGCGGAATATATTGTTCCTGCACTCTGTTGAACACCGTTTAAAGTTTTTCCCATTGCTGAGGTTGTTTTCAGTTTATTTTATTTGCTTTTGGGTTGTGGATGACACTGGCAAGATAGCATTTATTGTCTGACCTTGGTAGCTCTGAGGTTAACTATATAGTGTGGACTGGAGTTAAGTGTAAGTCAGATTTCCTACACTGAAGTGGTGAGCCAGTTGAGATTCCACAGCTTTCAAGGTTATTTTTCATGTGCTTCACCACAATTATCAGATTTATTGGGGGGAATTTTTCAGCACATTTGGTTACGGGTTGGGTGGGGAAAACACTTTTTGACAGCGGGTAGGGAACCCACTGTCAATCCGCCTCCACGCTAGTTTGCCAGATGTCGGTTCTGTCATCGCTGAACAGACCCGACACCAAGCAGCGGGAGAAGCATTTTAGGTGATTAAGAGTTTGTTAATAGCCACTTAAAAACTATTTTGAGCTCACCTTTAAATTTTATCTTATCTGAGGAAGGATGTTCTTGCCATGGAAGGAGTTCAGCGAAGATTCACAAGGCTGATACCTGGGATGGCAGGAATGACCTATGAGGAGAGATTGGGTCGATTGGGCTTATACTCGCTGGAGTATAGAAGAATGAGAGGGGATCTCATCGAAACATATAAAATTCTGACAGGTCTGGACAAGCTAGATGCAGGAAGAATGTTCCCGATGGTCGGAGAGTCCAGAACCAGGGGTCATAATCTAAGGATAAGGGGTAAGCCATTTAGGACAGAGATGAGGAAGAATTTCTTCACCCAGAGAGTGGTGAACCTGTGGAATTCTTTACCACAGAAGGTAGTTGAGGCCAAGTCATTAAATATATTCAAGAATGAGTTAGATATATTTCTTAAAGCTAAAGGTATCAAGGGATATGGGGAGAAGGCAGGTACAGGGCACTGAGTTTGGATGATCAGCCATGATCTCATCGAATGGCGGAGCAGGCTCGAGGGGCCGAATGGCCTACTCCTGCTCCTATCTTCTATGTTTCTATGTTTATGAGGTCGCCCACGGGTTCCATGCTGCTAGGGGATCACATCAGCTCAGCAGGTCGGGAGTTGTCACTATGAAATCATCTCTTTACTTGACAGCTACAAATATGCGATAAAAGCTCCCATCTCCTAGCTGTTCACTTTCCAAGGTCAAAAGCTGTTGCTTACTGCATTTGGAAGACAGATTGAGCTTTATGCAGGTTGCAAGTGTTTGGAGTAAATTCTCTATCCAGTGTCACCTCATTGGAACAACCTCTCTCACCATTAACTGATCGCTTCTGTCATCTCAACTTCACCTGCCATCTATTCCATCAGTATCAGTGCCCTTGAAACTATCTCGCCTTTGTCCTCACAATCCCACCACGATCAGCACCAACAACACCACCAACCTTCTCCGCAATCAACTGATGCTGCACAGGACACAAGGCATCAGCAGCCGAGCACATTGCTGGCCGGGAGGCCAGGGATGGCCTCACCATAGCCAGATTTACTTCACTTGATGCTGTACACCCTGGCTGCCACATGATATGCCAGGTTGGCACCACCCCACACCAACACCATAAAGCATCCCTACAATGCCCAAGCCATTCCTTTCACAATCATCACCATTGCGGGGGTACTGTTATGTCTCACCACTCACTGCAACTCACTAAGCCACTTCCAGAGGTGCACACAGATCTGTCCAAGAACGCAAAGTGTTGAAAATAAAGATTTCAGTGTTTGACCGCACATTAACAGAAACTTCACATGAGCATTGGATAAACCACCCAAGTGCCTCTCCTTGTGTGTTGTTAGTTGGTATGATTGGACTAGGGTGAGTGTGAGGGGTGGCTTTTGAGATGGGGAAGTGATAATGTAGATCGAGAGAGATGGGTGGAGATGCAAAGTAAGTTGGTGTGAGTAAAGATGTGCAGGGTAGGGAAGGCAGAGTGATGGGGATGTGATGAGTGGCACAGCAGGATGAGGCTGAGTGTGGCTTTGCAGTCACGTTTCGTGATGTACTGAGATCATTGAAACGTTTGCGCCACTACAGCCTGGTCCTGGTTGTGTCCTCCTGTGCAACCAGGCTGCGTTGATTGCCTGGAGGAGTCTCTTTCGTCCATGTGAAGGGATGAGAACCTCCCAGTGCTTGTCCGTGTTTGCTGCACCTCAATGCTGTAGAACACTGACGGCACAACTGTCAAAATCAATTTGCGCATGGTCCCTTTAAGGAAACCGGCTGATGACACGTCATAGAAACATAGAAACATAGAAACATAGAATCTAGGAGCAGGAGTAGGCCATTCGGCCCGTCGAGCCTGCTCCGCCATTCAATACGATCATGGCTGATCATCCAAATCCAGTACCCCGTCCCTGCTTTAATCCCCACAGTACACATATCCCACCCTACCCCCGTAACCCCACGTATTTAATTCCCCCTAACATATCCCATCCTATCCCCATAACCCCACATATTTAATCCCCCCTAACACTAAGGGTCAATTTATCATAGCCAAATCAACCTAACCCACACATTTTTGGACTGTGGGAGGAAACATCAAGTGACGTCATCAGACCCGCTTCCTTCAATTGGCCGGCAAATGCGCTGGGCGGACTTAACAAGCCCAATCAACGTAAAATCACTTTGGACAGTGGTCGCAACCCGCCACTGACCCCGGCCGCACCGGACCCACCGAGGTAGGGGAAATCGCGGCCCTTGAATTCAATTTCACAACTTGCCATGGTAGGGCTATGAACTGTCAACCTCCTGGTTGCTAGTCTATTACCATAACCACTATGCTACGACATTCCTTGAAAATGAAACCTCGTGGCTGTGATCCTCTACTAGGTGCACCACTGACTCGTGAAAAGATAAACTTGGAATTAATTTATTTTTCTTTTGGGATATACATATGCCCTTGGAAAACTTTTATGACTTTTGCAAGTGAACTCGAGTACAGTATTTACAAACTGTAGAGGTAGTTGACATGATGGCCTGTCTCTGGAAAATTGGGTGATGGGACCTGTACTGTGTATTTTCTTTCTAATGCCTTATATATATATATATATATATATAATAGGAAACTCTTTATTAACCGGGACCGGCGTGGTGCCGGTTTATCGAAAGTACCGGATAACGGAGAGTTATATCTACCGAGGCTATTTTTAACAAAGAAAAATAAATAAATCAAGAAATGTGCCGTATACTTCCGACAGCGCCAGGAGGCCGAGTAGTGGCACTTTTGAAAACTACCCCTACTGACTAAGTCGGCGTACTCTGACTCGGGATCGGCAACATTTCCGGTTATTTGAGAGGAGTTTTCGGAGTACTCGACTGCGACTTGGCAACATTGCCGGTTATTTGAGAGGAGTTTTCGGAGGATGATTTTTGCCGGTTAAGCGAGAATTCCGGATATTTGGGTGCCGGATAAACAAAAGTTTCCTGTATATCTATATCTATCTATCTTTATATAATAGCAGTACTGCCACTTTTGCTGCATTTAACTGACCAATTGGTACTCACGGGGGTAGTCGGTCAACCTTTGTTCGACAAACTGAGAAAGTCCAGCTAGTTGATCTCCTTGAAAGCATTAACACGTGGGAATTTGCTACTAACTTTCTGAGTCATTGAGTGAAACTGGTTCATATAACTTCAATATTTCAGATCTCATTAATTTAGCCATTACACAAACAATGCCAATCGTCTAGAAGAGAAATAGTTTTGGGATGGTATCCCTTGAAAAGTCTGGCACAGTACAATTGTCTTATTGTCATTCTTCAGCTCACTGTATGTATCAGAAGCTCTGGAAAAGTCTTCTCCTTTTATGTGGCTCGGTGTCAATTTTGTTTGATGATGCTCCAGTGGAGTGCCTTGGGTCGTTTACCTACGTTTAAGGCACTATATAAATGCAAGTTGCTGTTGGTGTTCTGATAAAAATATGATCTGCAGCTGAGAGCAAGAGAGAAGTTTCTTTTTTCTGCTTTATGGGTCTTTTTCACATAATTTTCATGTCTCTAGTTACTTGTTATGATGTCTTTGTAATAGTTAATTTTGTAAATTTTCAGTTTCCATTCAGATTTCCACTTAGCTTCACTTTACCATTGAGCACCTCCATTTGGTTCTCCAGAGGGCCAACCTAAGCAGGGATTTCTTTCTTCAGTTTTGGATACCTTCTTGGCGTTGAGGGAAGTATCCTGTCTAAAAGTTTACAATGTGTTGTGGAAATGATATGTCCATTGTTTCCAGGTTAATAAATACAATCCTCTGGGATTGCTTTTCGTCAATCTTGATTGCTTTTTTTTATTGAGGGCTCACATGAGATTTGTTACAATACAATACATGCTGACAGCAGGAAATTGGAGCGTTCACTCGTATCCAGATTCATAAAAGACAATTAGAAAAAACAAACAATTTGTTTGGTCAGCTTTGCCTAATTGGCGTTTGTATCTATTTTTCGTGCATACTTAAATCAGATCCAACTTAGTCTGTGACGTCTGTTGTCCTAAAAGTAAGCTATTTAAGACTGTTCCAGAGCTTGCTCTGATTTTTGTGTCTCTGGGTTAGTAAGTTTCATGTGGTGGTGATCGAGCTAAATTCCATGGTTTTATGGCAGCCAGAAGAGCACAAATGAAATTTATGCTGAAAGGTAAACATTCAGAAAAATGCTGGACATATGAAGCAGACCAGGCAGCATCATGGAGAAAGGAATAAAGTTTTTCCTTTTTCTACAGATGCTTCCTGACCAGAGTGTTTGCAGCATTTTTTTTGTTTCAGGTTCCAGCATCAGCAGTATTTTATTTTTTGTCTTATGCTGAAAGGGAAATTGTGTGATCTAATACCTTATAAAATGACACCGATAAATGTTTCCCCTATAGTTAATGTGTTCTGGTTACCATTAAAATTGATTGATAAAGTTGTCATAAAATGAAAGAAACAGAAAGACACGAATACTTAATGTAATAAAGAGGTATGAGCTGTTTGTTAGCAAGAACAGACAGGCCAGGCACATGTATTGTCATTTGGGCAGTTCGGAGATCGTTCTTGTATTACCCATGTAAAACTCCATAAAATTAGGCATGTCCAGTGATGGAAGTTATGATTCAAGCAAAAAATACCAAATTGGCCGGTGCTTATTATGTAATTTTTAAGGCTGTAACAATGCTGTTTGATTTGTAATTTTTTTTTAACGGTAAAAGCTTTATTATGTGCATTTAAAATAAAATGTAAAATGCAAGTTAATACCTTTTCAACAACAACAACTTGCATTTATATAATACCTTTTTAATGTAGAAGAAACATCCCAAGAGGCTTGACAGTGCTGTGATCAGACAGAAATGGGTGCTGCGCCAAAAAGGGAGGGTAACCAAAAGTTGGTCAGAGATGAGTTTTGAGTCGAGTCTTAGAGGAGAGTGAGTTAGGAGGTACAGAGGCGGACAAGGTTAGGGATAATATTGGAGAGTGTGAGGTACAGAGAAGAGTAGTGTCCATAAGTGTTACGTGTTCTAAATTTCTCTAATCTTAGAAAAACTATTCTCATACACTTTTTTTGTTTTGCAGCTGGGAGAGAAATGTCCAGATGTCTTGGATATCCATTTTGGTCAGTGTTACAAGATCACAGATGAAGGCATGGTGGCATTGGCGCAGGGCTGCCCGAGGCTGCAGAGAATTTACATGCAAGAAAACAAACTGGTATGTTAAAATTTAAAGATAGGCTGAGTACAATATCAACACTTCAGCTATCAAATTTATTCTGGAGAATTGCTTTCAAATCTAGTACTTTAACTGATGATCAATACTTTGATACAGTATTTTTGTTTAAAAAGTAATTTTTGTTTTCTTGGGTAACAATGATTGTGGTCATGACACGGATTTTATTCATGTGCAACCTACGCAAAACTGGAGTTCTAGTTTTAGCAACAAGATATTATTTGAGAGGTCAAAGTTTCTGATTTATTTAATCAAAAAGGGCTTTGTATAACGGGCTGTACATACACATATATTTATCTCTGCTTACAGTTCACATCCATTGATAGTTAATCAATAATTAGCTGTTTGATGAGATAACAGATGACCATTTAGTGCTCCATTTGATTTAAAAGTAACAACATGAAGTAATGTCATATTTCACAGGTTGAATTTTCTAAGTGAGATGAAAACTTGTGCCAGCTTGAATGAGACGTGCCTGCCTCTAGGCATTGGATGTGTTGTCCATAGACCCATTAAATAATTTCTGTCAAACTTGTGAAGTAGGGCTTTTCTCAGAACTTTTTTAAAGATGTTCTTCTGAAAAACTTACTTTGCTGTGAACCAAACATTTAAAAAATCACTTGGTCAGATCAGTTGCTTATTGTTTAGTTTTTACATCGCCTTCACATCTAAAACACTGATCTGCTTCTTTACTGCTTAATTTGCTAGAAGTCTGTGTGTGGAGTTGCACAGACTATTGCATTATGAAGGGGTCAGGTCCAGGAGCTTTAACTTGATGGCGCATAATTTCGAGACTAGCAGCTTTCTCGGGGTCACATACAAACGGAGAAATAATTTGGGCATTGTACAAATCTTTAAACTTAAGGGTGGTCTTATTGCAGTCAGAACAGGAAATAGAATCTCAATTTTATCATCAGAAATGTATCCTCAAGCTGTTTATTTACTTTCAGATTTTATAATGACTGACTTTTTGCCATTGCTTAATGGATCTTTTGATAATTAGGAGGCTAACTGCTCGGTAACGAATTATCAGTCTTATTCTGCAATTTAAATTTCCGTTTGCAGACAGTAAATAATCTGAAATGTTATACAGGTTGGATGAACACTATATTGTTTACGCTGTACATTTTTTAATAGAAATTATGGTGGCATTATATAGTATTTATGAAGGATGGCACTGACTGCTTCAATTTACATAGCTGTGAGGAAAACCTGGTGTGGCGCGGGTGGAAATAATAGTAATAAGGTGTTCAGAACAAAGTCACTTGGAGGTGATAGCAGTCTTTCTCGTGTGTGGGGGAAACCTGAATATTATACTGATGCCTGTCAGGAACATGAAGAATAATAGATAATCGGGAGTGTGATATTGATTTTTACTTCACAAGTGAGTTATGTAGGTCCTTCTTTCAAGGAAAATAAATAGTCATATCACACTTTCTATTTTTTGTATTATTATGTGTGTGACATTTATGGCAAAATCAATTTTTAATCGTTCCGCTGTAGAAGTAGAAGGAATATATGGTGAAGGTACGGTCACTCCAACATCTGTTTGTGAACAATTGCTTGCACAAGTAAAAAATGCTTTATTCTGGAACATCTGAACCTGATTAAGTCTTTTTGTACACCTGAGGATTTGTCGTTCCTGAACAAAATCAGTTACCTCTTCTCAATAAATACTACTTTAATTCATTGGCCAAACATCATCCCACTGAGTTGAAAAAGGATCAACAATCTTTTTATAAAATTAATTCTTGGGTGTTGCTGGTAAAGCCGGCATTTAATGCCCATCCCGAGTTGTCCTGAAAAGGTGGTGGTCGGCCTTCTCCTTGAACTGCTGGTAGGTGTTTAAAACAACTGATTCCATCAGCACACCAGATATGACCAGATTTTGATACATTAACTTAATGCTGCACTTCAATCATAAACTGGAGGCTGGAACCTCTGTATACTTGTGTACTTGTATAGTGATGGCTCATTTAAATTGTGATAATTCATCAGATTGAAGGAAAATCCAGTAAATAGCAGTATTTTGAGTAAGATGTTTTTTAATCTTGGGTAAATTCTAGCAAAGTACCACTGCATTGTTAAGCCTTCTGATTTTAGGGTTCAACTTGATTTAATTCTGATAATTGCCCACAAAAAATGAATTCTAAAATTAGGGTTAAACTTGATTTTAAACCCAGAAGTACCACTATTATTGCAATTCCGGTGTCACACATATAACTACTTTCCTTGTTTGGCACGGGGAACACTTCACCTTTTCTCTGCACCAACAGTCGATGCAACATCTTCAGTTGCCTGTCTCGCGTGGAGACGACTGGACAAAGATTCAGCATGGAGGAGGCACTGATGCCGTTCATGATGAATGCCGATTCCTTTTGGCATTTCAGTTTGTGAAGGCAGTTGTAAACATTCTGTCAAGTATTTTGTTTGTTCCTTTAAAAAATGTTTTTGCTGCTTTAAAGCTGAAGTTTTCTGATCACAGCATTATGCTATATTTTGATCCAAGGTAAAATATTTTTGGTCACAAGTGATTTCATCTCATTTTTGACCCAGATTCAGAAAAAAAAATGAAAATTAGAAGTATATGTCTGTAATTTTTGTTTTTACCTCTTCAACTCCCCAACTCTATTTAAAAATGAGCAAGAGGAATGTGTTTGCATGTTGTTAATTTGGGGAACAAAGCCAGACAAATTCATCAGACATCAGTTCTGGCAATGAAAACACTTAATCAGACCCTACTTATTTTTAAATGTAAGCCATCTTTAGATGAGGTTTTTTTAAATAAAAATGTTCAATGATGAATGGGATGTTTCTTTTCCAGCAGTAGTGGTGCTGCCATCTTGTGTTGTTTCAGAGGATTCGGTTGAGTTGTTTGATGAATTATACTCGAATTATGAAATGTCTTATTAATATGGTTCAGAAGTTTCTATCCGTAATAATGTATTTGGGTTAAAAACTTTAACGGCAGCTTCCCTTACGGGCTAGTGAGCTTATTGTATGAGTACCTTTTATATGCAGACCAGGAAGGCTCCTGGCCTGTGCAGAGTTAACAGACTTCAGGTTCGGAGGTGTTTTAGGCGTTACAAATGCAGGGCAGGAAATTCTTCAGGGTTCCTACTCCCGATTGCTGTCCAGAGATGCTGGATAAGAATGGGCTCAGCTGTGATGAGCCCTGCAGTCATATCGCCTGCAGACACTCGCTATCAAGGAAAATACATGAACAATAACCACTTTGCTTATGTACCAGAGGGTGATCCGTGCCAGTGGAACCGTACTCCAGCTAGGAGTCAATGCCTTTGAGAGAGGAGAGGGGGGTTAAAATGTTAAAAAAGGCATTATTTGTATTTATTCAGGGAAAAAAGGGCATTTTTTTTCCTATGTGGTACATTAGTTAAGAGGACGATATACCAAGTGTTCAGTTTAGGTTTTGAATTTATTCACGTCGGTTGTGTATATTAAGTATTGTCTGCAAAACATCACACACAAAAGAAAATTCTTTATTGTGGGATTCTCTCCTTGAGTTGCATATTCTCTTAGTGCATGTGTTTCCAGCTTTTGAAGTTAGTTTTCTTTCCTTTTAGGTGATCATTTATATGTGAGATCACAAGGACAAACTGATCCCAGATTTCTGCCAGGTGTATCTCATTCTCCATTTCTTCTCCCCTCCCCTTCAGTAAGTAGCACTTGACTCAGCTTAGCACCTCCTATCTCTCATCCACTGCCCAAATAAGATTAGGATATCAACAGGTGGAAAATGAGAAGTACACACTTGTTTTATGACTTGATGACGACATTTGGTAATGCACACCAGCAATTTGCGCCACTGGGTGGTAGTGGCTGTTAAATTAGTGAGAATTAAATGACTGGAGAATAGCACTTTTAGTTCAATTTTCTGAATACGAAGGACGAACACGAGAATAAATGTTAAGTTGCAGCAGTGTCTGAACACGCAAAAAGAGCAAAAATCTTAAATATTACACTGGTGTGCAGTTGCTTTTAGAGCGGAGGCAATGGCCTGTATTTTCCGACCCCCACGGGTGTGTACGAGCTGTGCACACACCTGTAGGCGCCTCGCAAGTGCGGGTTTCAGGCATGTGAAGCACATGCACTGAGAACCGGCACTTCCGATCTGTCAAGAATCCTCTTGACAGATCCTCCGCCTGCCCGGGAGAAGGGCCTCTCCGGGCAGGGAGTTCCGCTTTCTGCACAACCACCGCCCGCTGAAAACCTTTAAAAATTTTACGCCTGGTAAGGCCTGCTTTGTAAAAAAAAAAAAAAAAAAAAATTTTTTCCCACTCATTTATAATTTAAAACTACTTTTTAAAAAAGGTAAGCTTATTTTTAGCCCCTTAAACTTTAATTTTTTTCAAAAAATTACATTTTTTGTTTAAAATATTAAATTTAATGTAATTTTAAAAACGTGATTTTAAAAAATTTATTTAATGTTTGTGTTTTTTGAGTGATTCGCATTCATACTTTTGACAGGTCTAAGCTGAGACACCAGTCAAAAGTGTGCAGGGGGATTCCCTTCTTCCATTGGTTCCCCATGGCCCACATGATCCCAGGGACGCTTGCGAACTGCCTGCGCCCCTGGGATAGCTGGGCTTCTGTGCGCGCGCACCAGGAGAGGCTCAGGAGCGGAAATGTCCGGACCTGCAGAGCCCTCCGGTAAGGCGTAGATTTTTTCCAGATCGGAGACATCCGCACACAGGAAGCCTCCGATCAGAAAATAAGGGCCGATATATGAGAAGCTCTGTGTTGCATTTTATTTGTTCCCTGATCTGAGAGGGACTGGCACTCTGGTAGATGTAGGTTGGAAAACATTTCTTGGCTGGTATCTCTGACCTTGCGGAATCAGAATAAAAAACCCCCCCAAAATAACAAAGTTGTATATAACAGTCTCCATCACTTTAAGCTGCTCACATTTAAATTGAGCACATAGCGTTAATCAGTTTCCATTACCATGACTGTCAATTACAAAGTCACTGTTTAAAGTGTTATTTCTGGTAGAAATAGGTGTTCAGTAAGTAGCTCGCACCTCGGTAAGCTGTACTTCAAAGTAAATTACATGATAGCACAACCAAGCAGTTCAGGTACAGGTAATCCAACAAGCTTTTATAATAGCCAATTTTTATCTTTGGTATTTGAAGATAACCCCCTGGCTTCAATTCTCTACTGCTAACGATCTTCTCAAACCCCTCTCGGGTGTCTCCTCCACACTCGCCTCCAACAAGTGCGAGGAGCTCACGGACTTCTTTGTCTCTAAGATTGAGACTATCTGATCAGCTGCCTCTGCCATTTCCCTTCTTTCCCCTAACCTGGACAAACTTCCTCGAGGCTCCCTCCTGCCCTTGGCCTGAACTCGCATCTTTGTCCTCGAGTACTGTCCCCCTCTCCTTCAAATCTGCCGTCCTCACCCCTCTCAAAAAACCAACCCTTGATACTCCGTCCTTGCAAACTACCGCCCCATCTTCAACCTCCATTTCCTCTCAAGTCCTTGAACATGTTGTCACCTCCCAAATCCGTGCCCATCTTTCCCGAAACTCCATGTTTGAATCACTCCAATCTGGTTTCTGCCCCGCCACAGTACCGAGAATGGCTCTCATCAGTCACAAATGACATCCTTTGTGACTATGACAAAGGTAAACTATCCCTCCTCGTCCTTCTTGACATGTCTGCAGCCTTTGACATGGTTGACTGCTGCATCCTCGTCCAATGCCTCTTCTATCATCCAACTGGGTGGGACTGCACTTGCCTGGTTCCATTCTTATCTATCTAATCATAGCCAGAAAATCACCTGTAATGGCTTCTCTTCCCGCTCCCGCATCGTTACCTCTGGTGTCCCCCAGGGATCTATCCATGGCCCCCTCCTATTTTTCAGCTACATGCTGCCCCTTGGCTACATCTTCTGAAAACACCGCGTCAATTTCCACATGTACGCTGACGACACCCAGCTCTGCCTCACCACCACTCCTCTATGGTCTCAATTGTCAGACTGCTTGTCCGACATCTCGTACTGGATGAGCAGAAATTTTCTCCAACTAAATATTGGGAAGACCGAAGCTGTTGTCTTCGGTCCCTGCCCCAACTCTATTCCCTAGCCACCGACTCATCCCTCCCTAGCATCTGTCTGAGGCTGAACCTCACTGTTTGCAACCTTGGTGTCATATTTGAACCTGAAATGAGCTTCCGACCACACATCCACGGCATAACTAAGACCGCCTATTTCTACCTCCTTAACATCGCCTGTCTCCACCCTTGCCTCAGCTCATCTGCTGCTGAAACTCTTATCCATGCCTTTTTTACCTCTAGACTTGATTATTCCAACACCCTCCTGGCTGGCCTCCCACATTTTACCCTACGTAAACTTGAGGTCATCCCAAACTCTGCTGCCTGTTTCCTAACTCACACCAAGTCCTGTTCACCCATCATCTCTGTGCTCACTGACCTACATTGGCTCCTGGTTAAGCAGTGCCTTGAATTTAAAATTCTCATCCTTGCTTTCAAATCCCTCCATGGCCTCACCACTCCCTATCTCTGTAATCTCCTCCAACCCCACCCACCCCCCGAGATACCTGCGCTCCTCTAATTCTGCCCTCTTGAGCATCCTTGATTTTAATTGCTTAACCATCGGTGTCCGTGCCTTCAGCTGCATAGGCCCTAAGCTCTGCAATTCCCTCCCTAAATCTCTCATCCTCTCTACCTCTCTTTCCTCCTTTTAAGATGCTCATTAAAACCTAAATCTTTGACCAAGCTTTTGGTCATCTGTCCTATTATCTCCTTATGTGGCTCAGTGTCAAATTTTTGTCTTATAACACTCCTGTGAAGCGCCTTGGGACGTTTTACGACATTTAAGACACTAATACAAGTTGTTGTTGTATTCATCTACTCCTGCCAAGTTTCAGTGGAGTTCAAGGGCCTCTGCTGTTCTTGTGCAGGCAATCATTGAGAGAAGTCGGTTACAGCAAACAAGCACTGCAGTGTCTTTTCTTTGCAGAATACCAATGGCACTATGCACAGGTTCTCTTGAAGGAATTTTTTTTGTCCATTTCAAGGTTTAACTAGTGTCAGACGTTTTTGATGATGTAAACGGTCTAGCACATACATAGAATTATCATAGAATGGTTACAGCACAGAAGGAGGCCATTCGGCCTGTCGAGCCCATGCCGGCTCTCTGCAAGAGCACTTCAGCTAGTCCCACTCCCTGCCCTTTCCCCGTAGCCCTGCAAAATGTTTTCCTTCAGGTACTTATCCAATTCCCTTTTGAAAGCCACGATTGAATCTGCCTCCACCACCCTTTCAGGCCGCGCATTCCAGATCCTAACCACTCGCTGCGTAAAAAAGTTTTTCCTTTTGTCGTCTTTGGTTCTTTTGCCAATCACCTTAAATCTGTGTCCTCTGGTTCTCAACCCTTCCGCCAGTGGGAACAGTTTCTCTCTGCAGCGGGCAAATTGCGTTAGCACTGTTATTGTTGGAGGCTATTATTATTTTGGATTCATCTCGAGCTGTTTTGTCATGAAGTAAGGTGATTATATAAGCAAATAGGTGGATGTATTTGAGCACAGGGTTTGCATGAATTTTATTGTAGATTACCAGTTTTCACTCGAGGTTAGAAGATTTGTGTCTTTCAACAATGAAATTTCAGACAAAGTTTTGCAGAATAGTTGGACATGAAGGATGTGAGGCCATGGAATACACTACACTACTGGAGTTAGTAATTCAAGTATAGACAGTGTTGACATTTAAGAATAGGTTAGATAGGTGGTTGAAGAAAAAGAACGAACTTGCATTTATTTAACACAATTCATTTTGTTGGTTGTCCCAAAGTACTTGCCTTCCACTCTTGCCTCTTGGGTTCAAGCCCCATTCCAGAGAGTTGAGCGTGTAATCTAGGCTGACACTTCAGTGCATTATTGAGGGAGCGCTGAACTGTCCGGTACATCTATGGGTTGAGGCATTAAAATGAGACATAGCCTGCCATGTCACATGAATATAAAAGGTCCCAGGGCCATAGCTCTATTCGAAGAAGAGTGAGGGACTTCTCCCAGTGTTCTGGCCAATACTTAACCCTCAACCAACATCACTAAAACAAATTATCTGGTCAATTTCTCATTGATGTTTGTGGGACCTTGCCATGTGCAAATTGGCTGCTGTGTTTCCCAACATTGCAACAGTGATTTCAAAAGTACTCGATTGGCTGTGAAGTGCTTTGGGACGTCCAGAGGTTGTGAAAGGCATTATATAAATGCAAGTTTTATCTTCCTTTTTATTTACATGACTACTGCTAGAAATAGAAATTACTTTTTTAAATGTTCTTGCATAGGATTACATAGGATATATGGCACAGAAACAGGCCATTCGGCCCAACCAGTCCATGCTGGCGTTTATGCTCCACTCGAGCCTCCTCCTGTCTTCCTCATCTAAATCTATCAGCATAACCCTCTATTCCCTTTTCCCTCATATGCTTGTCTAGCCTCCCCTTAAATGCTTCTTTACTATTCGCTTCAACCACTCCCTGTGGTAGCGAGTTCCACATTCTCACCACTCTGAGTAAAGAAGTTTTTTCTGAAATCCCTATTGGATTTCTTGGTGGCTATCTTATATTGATGGCCTCTAGTTATGCTCTTCCCCACAAGTGGAAACATTCTCTCTGTATCCACTCTATCAAAACCTTTCATAATTTTAAAGACCTCTATTAGGTCACCCCTCAGCCTTCTTTTCCAAGAGAAAAGAGACCCAGCCTGTTCATCCTTTCCTAATATGTATACCCTCACATTTCTGGTATCATCCTTGTAAATCTTCTCTGCACCCTCTCCAGTGCCTCTATATCCTTTTTATAATATGGCGACCAGAACTGTATGCAGTACTCTAAGTGTGGTCTAACCAAGGTTCGATACAGGCTTAGCATAACTTCCCTACTTTGCAATTCTATCCCTCTAGAAATAACCCCTAGTGCTTGGTTTGCTTTTTTTATGGTCTTGCTAACCTGTGTCGCAACTTTGTGATTTGTGTATTTGTACTCCGAGATCCCTTTGTTCCTCTACTCCACCTGGACTTGCACCCTCCAAGTGATAAGTGACCTCCCTATTCTTCCCACCAAAATGTAATACCTCACATTTATCAGTGTTGAACTTCATTTGCCAATTATATGCCCATTCTGCAAGTTTATTAATGTCCTCCTGTAACTTGTTGCAGTCCTCTTCAGTATTGACTACCCGCCCCCCACCCCCCAATGTGGTGTCATCCGCAAATTTAGAAATTGTGTTTTTGATTCCCAAGTCTAAATTGTTAATGTAAATTGTGAACAGCGGTGGACCCAGCACTGATCCTTGTAGAACACCACTACCCACCTTCTGCCACTTCTTTGAATGGTGAAGATATATCTCCATTTTTAAGCTTTTTCTATTGGTTAAGGCAGTTTAAGAAAAGGTGGTTTCTTGGAGCATGCAACAGTTGAAGAACATGCTGTTTTCATGAGAAAAATTGACTTGGCAGTTAAACAATATTTCTGTCCACTGGAAATTTTGGATATGGATGAGTGATTTTGATCTTGGGTGAATCTGAAAGCTGATGTTCGTCAGTGGATAATGTTGCAGTTGGAAGACTACAATCACCATTTGTGTTTTTTATTCTGATAGTGAAGCAGAAAAACGCATGTACCAGAAGAGGGAGCATAAGTATCAGCAAAGTTTAACAGTAAGCTACCACTGGCAGTCTTTAGAAACCAAGGACATGATAGCTTAAAATTCAGTGTTTTGCTGACTGAGTTAATATTACAATGTGTATTATACTCTTGGAAGAATATTTAATTAAAGTAATGATTCATGACTTCAATTAGCTTAACAACCACTTTAAATCTGCAATTACAAAATTTAAATATGTTGTTATGTCATATGTCTCACTTATGCCGAATGTACACTTTATCCTACCTTTTCAATTTGTTTTCCACATGTACAGTGAACGTCTATATACTGTAATTTGAACCTGGATGACTAGCCCAAATTTTGGGCATTGATGGGGATGAAAGATTAAGATCATTACTGATACTTTGATTAAGTCCAATCCACAGTATTGTATAATGGGCTTCCCATGAAGGTTCTCTTTGCACTCCCATCTCCTTTGCTTAGTTGACCCCTTAGTGTGGCACACATTTCCATCGTGGTTTTCTGCCGTCAAGTGGGACTACTTCCACCTTCTGGCTGAGTTTGGAAAAAACGCAAATTGCCTCAATTTCCATCTGCTTGGTTTCCTTTCCTACATTATTGTGCACTCCATTGCCTGACCTGTACATGTCCCTTTGCCTTTTGTGATGCATTTGGCAATGAGAGGTGGTAGGGGAGATTCTAGGTTCCACCATGCATGGATGCGCAGAGTTCCTTTATCGTTGTGCTCAGTGGCCCATTATGAGGTGCCACTGGCAGTGTTATTTGAACTGTGTAATTTGTATCAGCCGAGGCCCACTTCATAGCACTCTCGCCTCTGTCAGAAGGTTGTCAGTTCAAGTCCCGCTCCAGAGAATTGAGCACAAAATCGAGGCTGACACTCCAGTGCAGTACGGAGGGAGTGCTGCATTGTCGGAGGTCCTGTCTTTCGGATGAGACATTAAACCGAGGGCCCCGTCTGCTCTCTCAGGTAGAAGACCAAGCGAGTGATCCCTGGTGTCACTGGCCAATATTTATCCTTTAATCAGCATCACTGAAAACAGATTATCACATTGCTGTTTGTGGGAGCTTGCTGAGCGCAAATTGGCTGCCACGTTTCATACATTACAACAGTGACTACACTTCAAAAAGTACTTCGTTGGCTGTAAAGCCCTTTGGGACGTCCTGAGGTTGTGAAAGGTGCCAGTTAAATGCAAGTCTTTCTTTCTTTCTTTCTTTCTTGCATGTTGCGCTAGATAGATACTGGTCTGAGGCCAGTATGTGCTGTATAATGTCACCCAAAAACTAGTTTGAAGGATATTTGCATCTCTGTTTGAATGATGTTGTGAAATATCTTGCAAATCCTTGGTATATTATTGCCGTCAGCACACTCGAACATATGTGTTACTTTATATGTTCAAGTATTTCTCAGCATAATTAAAAATATGTTCAGGGACAGTCGTATTGGCTATAGTTCTAATGCTAAAGTAATTAAAAACCAAGATCAAAAGCATAAAGAAATAAGATATTTCAAACCTTGTTGACTTTGCAAAATGTGGGTAATGGATAAATTTGAAAATTAGCTGTTACGTTGAGTATGAATTATTAATTCTGGATTTGCATTTGTTAATGAAATGTGAATGCTTGTTAGTCTAAGATCAAGTCCTGCTGCAAAATGAAAGTTGCCAGCAATTTCTTTTAAATTCAAGGTCAAAGATTATTACTCCATTGAGAAACACTTGAGAGGACCCAGCAGGTGGTTGCTTGGGTACTCACAAACATGAAAAACCCCTCCGCAGTAGCTGGACCATGTTTAGCTTTAAACATGGTCCTTTTGACTAGGAAATGTTTGTATTCCCATTCATGATGAATTTTCGAAGGAGATATCTGCCAGGTCTGATTCCGCCGGGCTTGTTGGTTAGAGATTATGGTTTACTAGTTTTGGAAGACTTGGCCAGTGATAAATTATACTCTGTAGTTTAGGAGCCAATTCTTGAAGTCATCTTTGAAGATTAAAAATAACAATTTTCATTACTTTGTGGCAGATTTACTCAGTTGCTGTATATTTTAATGCATTTTACAACTAATGGTTTTCTACTGGATAGCACAGAGAGGTAGTTCAAATGGAAATATTAATGTAATTTATATGAATTAAACATTGCATCTGTTCACTCAGATGCATACTTCCTGTGTTTGAAATGCTATGCTTTGATTTGTTAATCTGATAAAGATAGTAAATTGAGAATGCTAGTTAAAAATTATTCTGTATATTTTATTCAACACAAGTTTTGGGTCTGGACCTTTGAGTGCCACAGTCTGATCTTGTTGTATTTTTTGTTTTACATTAGTGGGGTGTTAAATGTTTAGATTTATATGTATTTATTGGGTCTCAAACTTGTATATACATTAACGGTGACTTGGTATTATTTTCAGAGGTGTAACTGCACAGTGAGACTGCCAACATCAAACACAGGATGCAATTAATGGAAATTACTTTAGGACATGTTGAGCAAATTGAACAATTTATTTGTTTAAATTAACAAGTGTTTATCATTGGAATTAATTCATTGCAATATTTTGAGGGTAAACCAGTTTTATAGTGCATTAATACAGCTTGGTCTGTATTGCTGAATTTTGCTTTGTGCGTGTTGCAGGACTCAATCTGCTATGCTATGCTTACTTCTTGGACAAAGTTGTAACGAGAAAAGATCGCTGACTGTTTTGGGTGTGAAGACCTTCCTTGGAACAATTCTGAGGACGGGTCTTGAGCAGCAACCCTAACCTGTTCTTTCTGAGGGCTGGCATACTGCTGTGTGTTTACTGCATTTTGAGTTTTTAATTCAAGTTTTTTTCTTGGTATTTGTATCCACAATTGCTGCAAAAAAATTAACCTTATCTGATGAAAAGGGATTACACAGGACAATAAACATATTGACATTTATTTGTAAAGACAGCCAAATTGGTAAGCAGGAGTATGTTCAAGATTTATTAATTACATACTTCCAATCTTTTTAATTTCAAAAGCATTAAGTTTGTTCGCATTGCAGTCCATTTTCAGTGATTTATAGTTGTAAGCTGTGCCACTTTGTTTGAAAATAAATGAATATTGTTTCACAGTACAAGGGAATTATCTGGGCCACTCGACTAAGTTTAGCAGTTGGTTCTGGCACTAATTATCTCAAGTTATTTCAGACTCTGCATATTTTATACATTTTATAAAATGTATTTGAGTTTTGTAACAGGCTTAAATGACAGGTGACTTTTTAAATTATATGATGAATTTCTTCTCCATTTGTTCTCCAAATGCCATAAAAGGTCAAAAAATCAAAAGGGTAAATCACAAGAGAAGGTTTATTTTTTTTTAGACTGGATTCATTCACTTTATACATGAATGTATTAATTTTTTTGAATTCAATTTTTTTAAATGTTCTTGCTGCATTGTGTCCCCTTCCAGTAGGGTTGCCAGGAGACCAATGGCGTTCTCTATCCAAAGTGATTCTCTTTCTCATTTTCCTGTCTCCTTGTGTGAAAGTGCTTGGATTCCGTTCAGTATCTTCCCACAATACCATGGCTAAGCTCGTGAACTCCTTGTATGGGGAATTGCAATAACAAACCTGTGCCCTACTCCTTCAGGCACAGCCTGTTGGAGTTACAACACATCACTGATTCCCATCCAGTTATTTTTCTCTTGAGTAGTACACTTTCACTGTTGCAATCGTATAGGGAAAAATCCCTGATAAAATTAAGAGCATTTATAGCCAGAGTTTATGGAATATGAATTAAGGTTGGGAAATCTCTTACCCGTGACTTCAAAAATTCTCCATCATTTCTGCTTTCCCAACCGCAACCAAACTCAGTGTCACAACATCTTTACCTTATTTACTTTATTTCAATTGCCTTGGCTGCACATGTGTTCTGTCATGTCAAATATTATTTCCCTCTCTGAAAAAACAACACATGAAGCGATATTCACACTTTCAATAAACATTGCTTAGAACGCGCTAGAGGCTGTCCTCCCTTTAAAGGTTCTACTTGAGAAGAATTAATCATTGGTAGCTGGAGAATAATAAATCAGGAAGAAGCATGACTTACCATTGGGTACAGTGTTCCTCATCCTTGAAATCAGCATTCTTTTCTGCATAACAAATTATCCATACACTTCCTCTTTGGTCTTTGATTTAGGGCTGACCCTGTGTTTTCATCCTGTGCTGTAGTTGTTTTGTGTTATAAAGAAAGAACTTGTATTAGTATACACCTTTCGTATCCTGCTACAAATAATGGCAGTGGGATCGTAATTATATTGACTGATAAAATCAGGACTACCTCCAAGAACAAAGGCATTATGTAGACAATTGTACTACTGATACTGTATTTATAGATTTTTCTTTTGTAAAGGTGTAAGACAAAACTTGAATAATTCAATGTAATGACATTAAGCAAAAAAGCAAATAATAAATTCTACTTTCCAACAAAAAGGAAGCCAAGTTTATAGTGTCCAAATATTAATCAGCATAACAACGAAGGACAAGTAACTAAAACAGCATGTATTAGAGTCCCTGGGCTGCATACACCCACAGGATGCACACCAATTGCAAAAGAGCATGAAGAGCCTGAGAAAGGATGCAACAGAAAAGCATAACAAATGTGTAAAGTTTGAGTAAAAATGTAACAGAAGAAACCAAGGAAAGGAAAAAGATAGAAACATAAACAGAGGTGAAACAGCAGCAGGAACTTGCATTTATATAGCACCTTCAACATAGAAAAAAATGCTTGTTTAAAGATGCGGATTTAAGGAGTGCCTTAAAGGGTGGTGGAAGCAGATTCAGTAGTAACTTGCAAAAGTGAATTGGATCTCTACTTTAAAAGGGAAAAATTTGCAGGGTCGTGGGAAAGGGAAGTATGACTAATTGGTAGCTCTTTCAGAGAGCTGGCACAGGCGGGATGGGCTGAATGACCGCCTCCTGTGCTATATGATTCTATAAAGGAAAAGAGTGGAGAGACAGGGGGGTTTAGGAAGGGAATTCTAGATCGTGGGGCCTTGGCAGCTGTAGGCATGGCCGCCAGTGGTGGAGCTAAGGGAGAGGGGAATGCATAGAGACGGGAGTCTGAAGAATGGAGAGTATGGGGTGGGGGTTTGTCGGGCTCAAGGAAGTTCTAGAGGTAGGGAGGGGCGAGGCCATGAAGTGATTGAAGTACGAAGATCCGAATTTTAAATTTGAGGCATTGGGGGACCGGGAGCCAGTGTCGGTCAGCAAGGACAGGGGTGAGGAGTAAATAGGACTTGGTGTCGGATCGGCTACATGAGTTTTGGATGAGCTATAGATACAGAAGATGAAGAATGCGAGGCCAGCTGCAGAGCATTCAGATAGTAGAATCTGGAGGGGACAAAGCTACAGATAGGGGTTTTAACAGCAGATGGGTTGAGGCAGTAGCAGAGGCAGGTGGTGTTACGGAGGTGGAAGTCGGCAGCCTTTTGCGATAGTGATTTCATATGGTCGGAGGCTCAGTTTGGGATCGAATAGGGTACCGAGATTGTGCAGAATCTGCTTCTGCTTGAGACCATGGCTGGGAAGAGGGATTAAGAGATGATCGTGTCAGTCTTCATGTTTATCTGGACTTGTGGCTTATCCAAGACTAAATGTCAGGTGAACAGTCTGACAAAACAGAGGCTTTGGTGGGGTTGAGCTGGGTGACAATGTATATGTGGAAGCTTATTTATGAAATCTAATTTTCTAATTGGACAACCTACCGAAATTCTTTAAAAAAAATTTTGGTGCATTCTCCATTTAGTATTTTAATATCATGAGCAAATTTGACAAGCCTACGGTAGTGTTATACCTAAATCAATTACATAGACTAGTAACAACATAAGTCTAAGCACTGATGCCAGGAGGAATCCACTTAGTGTGCTTTCTCCACCCACCCCCCATCCCCCAATCTGTACCTCGCAAAGGTACTTGCTATTTTTAACCCAACATGTTTTATCCTGAATTCCTGAGTTTTAGTTTACTTTGATGTATTTTAATGTGGTATTTTGTCTTAAGTGCAGCTTTGTTAAAGGCATTTTTTAAAGTCTTAAATCGACTATATCTTGGGGGCGATGCCACTCTAAAGTTGCTGTCGAGTTGGATTGCCAGGCAAAATCTTCCCCGTCTGAGTTTATGCTGGCAGTTTATTATTAAATTTATCTCCCGTGGCATGACACGTGGGAAGTCGAGATCAGGTGCAGTATTCAAATCAAGTTAGGTTACATAGAATTACATAGAAATTACAGCACAGAAGCAGGCCATTCTGCCCAACTGGTTTCGGTCGGCGTTTATGCTCCACACGAGCCTCATCCCACCCGACTTCATCTAACCCTATCAGCATAATCGCAATGAGGATCCCTTGAAATTCAGACTATCCAAAACACTCAACTGGAGGAAGGATGTGGGTTGGTCAAATTTCTTAGGTGGTTGTGAGGTTTAAACCTGGCAAATAGTCTTAACCAGGCGACAAAAGCTCACTCAGCGGGTTGGTGAAGGAGGGGGGCAGTTCCGTACCACAGGTCAGACAGAAACTAGGAGGATTGCACCAATTTACTCCATTATATGTTTGAGGCCATGAGCTGCCAACAGCTATGCTGAAAGTCACCCAGTGGGCACAGTGGGGAGACTACATGTGATTCGCGTCAGACTGTACAGGAGGAACTTTTTTTCTTCAGGCTAAAGTTGTTTGATACGTTAACATTGAAATTGCTTATTAGGGCACCCCCTACAGGTGTAACTGTACGACCGGTACAAATTGACGCTTCGAAAATGGATTTTACTGCAGACTGAGCCTAACATTGGAGTTATCAGTGCATTTTGAAATGAAATGTTATGAGGCACTAATTGATTGTAAGATATAGTAGAGAGTTACCACTTTAGTCTACCCCTTAGAGATGCTATTATTTTACCTGTTATTGATGGGTCAATAAGCCTATAATTGGGTCAGATTGTAACCTTTTTAAAAAAATAGGAACCATATTTGTCCACTTCCAGTTCTGTGGAATTCACAATTGTGTAATAATTCCTCCATACTGAAAGCCAGTGCCTTACAAACATCCTCTCTGATCTTCTTTGAAATATTTAAAAGTGAGAGATTTATTATGTATGCAAGTATTATTTGATAATTTATCAAGAACTTCTGTTAAAGTGTGTACAAGTATAGAAATTGGATAGCAAGTTAGTATTATTCTCTTGTGAATATTTCTAGAAGGTGTGAATACTTCTAGAAGGTATTCATTTAATGTTTTGACTATTTTATCTTTAAATTCACTGCGACTTTTATCTTGAAGTTCAGCTTTCTAACTGATTGTTCACTCTTGCAGTACCAGAAGAAATTATTGTACTTAACAATTTTAGCTGTACTCATTTCTAAGGTCCTCTTGGTCCTAAGTCCTAATGTTCCTTTAACCTGCTACAACAAATTCCTATACTCCTGAGTCTTTCCCTTTTTTCTCCCTGTAGGCTTTCTATAGTTTCTCTCTTTATTCCCATTTCAATTGACCATCTATTTTAGAGACTGCTCTTTAGCTTATTAGCTTATATTTATTTTTCTTGAGTGCATACTTATCTTGCTTACTCAACATCATGTGTTTAGAGGTGTTCAATTTTACAGAGACATTTCCAATTAACTTCTTTTAGGTTGTCCTTTTGAAGTTTTTTAAATTGCATATTTTTGTCTTGGTCTTTGCTCGTGTTCATTGCCAGATAATCTTAAACGTAATCATATTTTGGTCACTAGGCGGGTGATTCTTGTTACTGGACTAGATATAAATGACCCCTATTGGAATGCTTGACGCATTAAAGTAAAATTAGTGCTAAAATGAGAAAACTTAGAATTAGTGCTCTGAGTGCAAAGATTTGCTTGATACGACTACATGTCAGGAGTTCAGGCATGGAAGTCAATGCACTCAATTCTTGGCCATTAAAATTTACCCAATCGCTCAAAAAGCATTTTGCGCCACATTTTCTAGTTCTGATTCTGTTGCTTCACTCCTATTGCAGAATTTCCCATTTATAATGATAGAAACCACTTGTTATTCTGTTGTACAATTCTTACTTCATTGGATAATATGTTGTCTTTGACTTTACTACACTGAAAGGGGTCTGTGGCAAATCAGATCCCTCTTTTTAAGTTTGCACTCCACCTGCTTGTTGGCTTTAATCTGACTTTCTCTGTGTCTCTTTGGGATAGCAATTAACTTTTGTAAATTTCTAAATTCTTCTGAACACACAAATCTACCCTTCTTGCCTGTGTCTCTCGAGCATCCTCTGCTCTTGTATATTGAATTAATTTCCATTTTCTGTGGTGAACCATGGTTCTATAATCCCGATAACAACATAATATCCTGCTGCGCAAAATGTTGCTAACTCGAGCATTTCATCTCATTGTAGTCTTTAATTTTTGCTATAGATTATTTAGTCCCCTTGGATTTACTTTCTGATTTGATATTCTTGCCATCCTCTCAGCTCTGGTTGTCTATTTATATCGAAGTTTTGAAAGCGGCCAGCACGCTCTAAATGCTCAAACTTTGTATCAAACATGAAGTTCAGCTGAACAATCTTTTTATTTCAAAATAAAGTATACGAAAAGAGAAGGCAATTCAATTATTTCCTGCTGCTTTTTTCTAGCCTGGCGATAACTTAGACAGGTTGTTGAGCTAAGGAGGAGAGGAGCCAAGTAGCTGCCTAGCTAACATTTCCAATATAAAATAATAATTAGCCTCTAATTGACTTCAAGACCTAAACTTTCCAACGAGGATTACCTGAGCAGTGGCTTTAGAGAGACAGATTAGCAGATGAACGGAAAACCATGCTGCAGTTCCCATATCACTCCTGAACAATAGCATGGGAGATTAGTTTGTATATATTTAAAATCTTAGTCCCTCTCCTTCCAATCTTTAATGAAATCAACCTTGATTGTTACCTCTATGAATAGTTAGTCTCTGTGATCCTGTGCAGCTAAGATGCAGCCCTTCTCTCCTGTACTAATGTAGTTCAGCACAGTGATCTATAAATCCAACCCCATTTGACTGACTGGCAGCAGCCAGTCATTTGTGCTGAAGGTTCTTGTTTAAATGTTGCAAATGTCTGCCTCTTATTTAAGGCAGTTGGTATTGTAATTTCAGAGTTGCTGTTTACACCTATCAATCAAGTTAGTGGGCTTTACAATGACTCTAGCTTTTTTCGGATATTTAGCTTTTAATTACTCCCTCAATTTTCTTTCCACATGTCTCGAGAGGCTATCAAAGAGCTGTGACAGGTGAGGAACCAGGTCCCAGACCTCTGGCATTGCTGCTCTCAGCATTGGAAACAGCTGTTTTATTTTATTTTTGTCCTTCCTCACTATGGGTAAGATGCCAGCATTACAGGATCATGCTTGAGTATTCTTCTGCTGCAGCTGTGAGCTTTGCTAAATACTCTTGTCACTTGCTGGTGTTCTGTAGTTTTTGTAAAAACAGATCTTGGCACTGGACCATGGACCCTCATAATTTATAACTGAACAGTAAATGCAGAAAAACTACTTTGGAGCTGTATGTTCAGAGAAACTTTGCCCACATTATAACAGTGACTACACAGCCAAAGAAGTACTTTTCAAATGAAGCACTTTGGGAAATACTGAGATCGTGAAAGGTGCTATACACATGCCAGTTCTTTCTTTCTATACCAGTGTCCTGTCTGCAATTTTGGTATAAATCATGCAGAATTGATTTGAGACAAACTAGTAAGATAACCGTATGCATTTCCGGTAGGATATAAATAGCTCCACTTGACAGACTATTTGCCACGTTAAGTTAAAAAGGCAAGATTTAACTGTTGTCACTAATCTTCAGTGTATTGAATTGACAGCTTGGTTTAATGACTCGACTCTGAGCCAGGAGGTTGTGGGTTCAAGCCCAACTCCAGGATTTGAGCACACAATATTGTGCAGTACTGAGTACATGCTGCATTGTTGAACATGCAGCCTACAGGATGAAATGTTAAACTGAGAGCACAGCTGCTTGTTCAGGTGGATGTAAAATATCATCTGGCACTTTTTTGAAGAAGAGTAGGAAGTTTTCCTGGTATCTTGGGTAACATTTGTCCTTCAACCAACATCACCAAAACAGATGATCTGGTCATGTACATTATTTGATGTTTGTGGAACCTGGATGTGTGTAAAGTGGCTGCTGTATTTGCCTTCATAACCAGGACTACACTTTGAAAATAATTCATTATCTGTGAAATGCTTTTGAGATGCTCTGAGTGTCAAATATATATGCAAGTTAGTTGTTTCTTGCTGGTTACAATAAGAAAAATCAAATTTCAGTCACTATGCATTGAATTTCTGCAGTATGTTGCTTGTGTGATGCTGTTATTTCATGAGCACAAGTAGCTCCCACCGCTACCAGTTGTAGCCACTCGTACGTCATTCTTATATGCTCGCTTCAGACAAAATACAGGATAGAAAGGATAAAATCTACAATTGTACTTGTGGGTTTTTTAAACTCCTCCGGTAGGTATAGTAGGAAAATTCCACCATTAACCTATGCTGACATTTTAGTGATAACACTGAATAGGATTATTCACAATAAACTATAAATTGGGAAGATTTGTTTTGCATTATGTACAGTGAAATCGCGAACGTCAGATCATAAAGGTGTTCACGTTCTTTCTATGCATAACAGAGGAAATCTTCCTTCATTCGAAGTAGATTTTCTTTTGCGTAGCACTGCACAAGACAATGCCGAAAACTATTGTTTTGTATGAAAGGCTTACTTGTTTGATTGATGAATGACAGGCACTCCTATGCTTTCAAGAAAATCAATTTGTCATACGACAGTACAAGCTCGAAAAAAAATCAATGTCTCTTATGAGTGTGCAGCAAATGTTAGACAGAACTGCTTTCACTTTTGTTATTATAGCCTTGACCTTGATTCTACAGCTACTTAGTTGAATGCTTTATAATGCTTTTTTGGAACTATAATCTATCAATCACAGTCAATATTATATTCCAATTGTCAAATGTAGTGTCCATTACAAGGTATTGATCAAAATAGATTTTGATTACAAATGTATACCTTTAGTTTTATGTCCTTCCGATAGAAACGAGTAGGCCATTCAGCCCCTGGAGCCTGTTCCACCTTTCAGTCAGATCATGGCTGATCTGTACCTCAAATCCATTTTACCCTGCCTTTGAACCATATCTCTTGATACCCTTATCTAACAAAAATCTATCGATCTCAATCTTGAAGATTTCAATTAATCCAGTTTCCGCAACCTTTTGGGGGAGCGAGTTCCAGATTTCCACAACTGCTTCCTGATTTGACACCCAAATGGTCTACCTCTAGCTTTAAGGTTGTGCCGCCTTGTTCTGGATTCCCCCACCAAAGGGTATGGGTTTTTCTGTGTCTATCTTATTTAATCCCTTAATCATTTTAATTACCCAACAACCATCTAAACTCAAGGGAACACAAGCAAAGTTTATGCGACCTGACCTCATAATTGACACCCTTCAAGCCCTGGTATCAGTCTGGTGAATTGGCGCTGTACCCCCTCCAAGGCCAGTAACCCAAAACCAACAAAACTAAAAACAGATTAACTGCTCATTATCACATTGCTGTTTTTGGGAGCTTTCTGTGTGCAAATTGGCTGCCGCGTTTGCTACATTACAACAGTGACTAGACTTAAAAAGTACTTCATTGGCTGTAAACTGTTTTGTGATGTTTTGAGGTTGTGAAAGACACTATATAAGTGCAAGTCTTTCTATTTTACTTGTCCATGTCCTCAGTCACTCTGATGAGAGAATCCAGTACATAACAATTGGTGTTAAACTGACAGGTCTGTAGTTGTTTTGTTTCTCCCTCCCTCCCTTGTTAAATGATGGAGTGACATTCGCGATTTTCCAATTCAAAGGCACGATTCTGGAGTTTAGAGAGCTTTGTAAAATTATGACCAACGCATCTGCAATTTCCTCACCTATTGCTATTAATACCCTGAGGTGGAAACCATCAGGTCCTGGAGATTTGTGTATCTTAAGTCTCATTATTTTCTTCATTATCATTTTTTAAACTTGTATTACATTAGGCCTGTCTTTGCAAACTTTGACTGAAGGGACAGTGTAATTTTTTTTACATTGACATTTTTTAATAATGAAATGCTGATGTATATGTCAAAGGATAAAATTGCTTTTGATTTATCTCAGGCATTTTTAAATGTTGAAAGGATGGTACGTTTTCTCATTTTGTGATGAGTTAATTTTTACTTCGATATAATTTCTATTAATTTGTTTCCTAATTTTCTGAGTTTATGTATATTTGGTCTTTGACCCATGTTAGACTCACTGAAAGAGCTGAAGTTCTTAAATCTGCCTTTTGAATTGACTGACAGATAATATGGTTGCAGTTTTGTCAAGTGCTGCACATAGAAAGGAAAGCTTGGTGACCTAAGTACTCATGAATGGTGTCAAACCAGTTAATGTTGAAGTTGAAAGAGACCTAGGAATGTTTATAGACCAAGTGCTAAACATGTCCAACCAATGCTGAGTAACAATCAACAAAACCAGTAGAATGAAGAAGTACCGAGCCAAAGCAGAGCATGTAGTGATTAAATTTTATAGTACCTTGGCCAGACTACTGTGTCTGGTTCCGGTTGCCAAGAAAGAAGGGAGACACTCAAACACTGGAGGCAGTGCAGAGAAGAGGCATGATGTTGCTCCCCAGTGGGTCTGAGTTATGAGTAAAGACTGGAGAGACTTTGATTTTAATCTAAGATAGGAGATGTTAAAAGACATTTGTAAGTTTGCTAAGAGAATGGAAAAAGAAAACCATGAGTATCACTTTAAATTAAATTGCAGGAGTAGAACTAGGACAGAAGTTCACACGAGTAAAATGTAATTTTAGGACTGATCTCATGAAATTCTTCACACAAAGTGATCATGTGGAATAGGCTTCTAGATGGAATAGTGGAGGGAAAAATCCTGCAATTGTTAAAGAAACAATTGAATGCTAAAATGGGAGACTTAAGGATGCTTCTGGATAGATAGATGGATGAATAAATTAAGATGGGCTGAATGGCCTGCCGAACCGCAATCTTGTGTGATCTTGAGTTTACTTTTTTCCCTCCTTCTGGTGAGATGGAAGTGCTAGAGAGTGCTCCACCTATTGGGCTAGCTGAGAATTGACACACTTCAACTTATTTCAATTTGGTGGAAGTGATAGTCGTGGATCTTGGATTTTGACCATATGCTTGTAATCAACCATTGATACTGCTTGAACTGCATTACTCTCCTTTGCCAGTGCTTTTTTTTTTGACTATTTGACTGCAACCAAACAAATCTATAGGTCTAATTCAGCTAGGCTCAATGTCCGATTATTAGCAGTCATGCCAATTGTACTTGACAGCTACAGTGTCAGTTGCTGATTGATAACTTGGCAGTGAAGAGTTATTGTTGATGGACATCTCAACCAGGCAGTACAATTGGAGTCATTGCAATTAACATCGTAATACGATCATCCGAGTTATCAGCTGGGTCTGCCTGCACAACTGGGAAAGTGTGTGGAATTTTATTTTGTGATTGATGAGAGAAGTTGGCAAAATTAGAATTTTATCTTGGTAACTTGCATGTCTTTAAAAATGTAAATGATTTGGTTTGATTTTGCTAGAAGTTGTATAACATCAGTGAGGCCCTTCTCTTCTGAAATGAGCATCTGATGTTGGTAATTTAAAATGAGTGAAAGGATTTTGTGCTTCCCTCTTAAAATATCTCTAGATTCTGACAAAGATGTAATGTATTTCAGTAATTCATTTCTCTTTCTCTTTCTACCTACCCGAGGAGAAGAAGGCAAATGTTAAATTCGACCTCACTTTCCCATGTATGTTAGTTACAGCCCTCTATGAACTAAAATAATCTAACCAGGTTTATTTTACTGTATCTACTTTTTTCTGATGAAGGGTCATATGTCAAATGTTAATTTTTATTTTTGTTTTCAGCTGTTAATCATCAAACATTTTCTGTTTTTATTTCTATTTGCTCTTTGTTACTGTTTTGTTCATTGACCGATTGGGAGCAGCAAGTGCTGAACAGGCATCCTCTGCAGAGTTTATATAAGCAACACAAAGTAATTGAACTTCTCTTTGAAACAAGTCCCAAACCAAGCTGTCTCATTCAGAAAAGAAATTAAATCTTTCACCAGATGAACATCTTATGAGAGCTTAGTTGCTTTCCATGAGTTTGTAATGAAGATGGCTAACTGTATTCTGCTACTGAAGGAAATATTGTTTATGGACTGTATTCATTTTTTTTTAGTATTTTATGTAACTGCTGTTGATTAGACTATCGGTCACAAATCCTCTTTTAGTCCATGTTAGTGCATTTGAAAGCATAAAATAAAATCATGGACTTTACAGTGCAGAAGGGACCATTCAACTGGACAGTGTTGCTTTCATGAGTACAGAGGGGGACAGAATGCGCAAGTTGACTTGGTCACTTTGTACCCTTTTTGCAGGCTCATGATTGGGTCTGTCCGTGAGCCAATAGCCAGAACTGTGGTGCATTGTGTTCCAAGGAAAGACGGTCACAACTCAATTGAAGAGTCTGTTTGGCGTTCTATCTCAGCAGCCTTCATTCAAGAGAATGAAGTGGGTCAGCTGGCAGACATTATCACTGATTATAATCAATGATCCTTCCTGGTCAACACACCATAAGGACTACTGTAGCATTCCACAGACCCTTCCTTAGCCAGTTTTCCCCCCTTCCCAGAGGAATAATTTGTGATGTTTTCCAGCTAGAAAAACTCAAGTGTGAAGGTCTGCTGGGACTTTTTGAAATTGTGACATGTGGCTTTGGACCACTAGCACTGTGTTTGTTAACGTTTTGTTCTCATGAGAACAAAACTTCCTCTGAAGTGTATGACTCCGTAATGAAAAAATGCAGAGGGAAGAAATATATCAGAAGACTGCTTGGAAATATTTCTCAATTCTAAAGATTGATCTTCTGCTGAAGTACATTTAGTTTTCAAACACATAAGCAGCTTTGCATTTGACGTGTACTGTACAGCCATTTCAATTATATGTTGCAGCTGCTTCAATTCTGTTGAGTTATTTTAAAACCAACTTTCTTCTGTTCATGAGCAAGTTTACACAACTAGCCGTTCCATGTTTGTGTGTTTTACAACATAAAGGGATATGGAGAAAAGGTAGGGAAATGGAGTTAAATGAGAGAATTCCAGTTGAAGAACTAGTATTGGCACAGGCTCAGCGGTTTGAATGATCCCCTTTTGTGCTGTAAATTCTATGATTCTCTTTTATGTTCTTGCATTCATTCGCATGGGCAAAACCAGGTGTCATGCCCTGTGGTATTTCTATGAACATTTAAATCCCCTTCTGCAGCTGCATATTTGCTACTGCATATCCTGTCACTTGGCCAGTGTCCGCGATGTGAGAGGGTGAGTTGCATATGTTTAGAGGGGATATTCAAATCCCTTTGCCTATTATTGATGCAGGTCTCATCTCCTATTTTAATTCCCTATATACTTTTGGGACATGTAGGAAACTGAAGAGGATGGACATTTAGGACATTAAATGTACAAATTACCTACTCACCTCCATAGTATTGGTTAATCTGGAAATAGACAAATCCTTTCCATTGTATTACCTAATCACGTAGAAAAAAAACCTCAATGATGTACCCCCTCCCAATTTAAAAAAGAAATCAAAAATGTGCTACTTTTTTAACCAAAAATAATTTATTTTGCATTGTCTTTGTGATGGATGGTGTGCTGTAATAAATGTCGTAAACCCTTAGGCCATAGCTCAGTTACCCATTGTCCAAAAAGGTAGTAAACAAGTGTGCCATTTGTTGTATTGAAGTGTTCAGAATAGAAACTTCAAAATTAAGAGTTTCTGTCCATAATCTTGTGTTAGCACTTCCATTTCTTGATTGATCTCGAAGCCAAGTACTGTTGCTGATAGCACTGAGTGATTGTGTTGGTATATAGACTGTAAACCAAGATGTTTTGATTTCTGCTCCCAGTATTCAAATATTTTAAAACAAAACAGAGGAGATATTTTGTAAATAATTGAATTGAATATTTTTGATCATTGCATGTTCTCACTCTCTTTCCAAGCCACTCCAGTGAAATGGTTACTAAGGCAAACTGCATGCCTCTTGGATCAGTTCCATTGATTTCAGTATGAGCTGGTGTCGTGGGCCAGCTTGGGGCTTTATCACTGTTTAAAATGCCGTGGGGGTTACTGAGGCTTTGGAAAGGGTGCAGAGGAGGGCCAAAAGACTAATTCCCAGTTTAAAACATCTTCGTTATCAAGATGGGCTAAAAGAGTTGGGACTCTTCCCCTTTCGAAATGCGTAGACTTAGAAGTGGTCTGATTGAGGTTTATAAGGTATTGAAGGGACTAGATTATGTTCCAGCTGACTGTTTGTTCCAATTAAATAGATTAGGGAGGACCGGGGTCACAAATTTAAGTTGTATAAGGCTAGATCTAGGTTAGATGTCAGGAGGTGGTTCTTTTCCCAGTGGACCTCTGGAACAGGCTACTGTCCCGTGCAGTGATGCTAATTCGCTGAATTCCTTCAAGCGAGAGCTGGACTTGTTTCTGGCTGGGGCAGAGATCACCTCTTACAGAAGGTAGGCACTGTAGGGAATTCGGGGCCAGAATTATCTCCTGGACTAGTTTCGATCATCTAGATGGGTCTGAGAGGAATTTCCCAGATTTTTTCCCCCCAAATTGGCCAGGGTTTTTTTAATCTGGTTTTTCGCCTCGCCCAGGAGATCACATGGTTTTGGGTGGGGTGCAGAGTATATATTGTGATACACAAGGTATCGCAATTGTGTGGGACAGACACGATGGATCAGAGGGTCTTTACATGTCAGTCATTGTTCATATGTCCGTAAGTAACTTGTCCTTTTCCAGGACCTCAAAACTGGAACTCCTTATCGCGTACCATCTTTACTTCCTCCTACCAATCTCCAGGCATTAAATACCTAAGCTTGGTGTTCAATCAAAATGTCCTTATTTTGCCTCATCGTCAATATCGTTATCCAGCTTATCGCTATCCTGAGCGCTAGACTTTGACCCTTCACCTTGGTTTTTTTTTAAAAACCTGCATATCCTGACCTCTTTGAAGCTAAGAGGTGGGCAGTAGCCTGCTCCACTGCTGCCAAAGACCCATGCAACTGCCCTTCCAGACAGACGAGATGTTAATCTCTTAAATTTTCCTTTCTCCTGAGATGCAGTGTCTTTGTTCTGTCCCCTTACACAACACTGCTCCAATTGCAAACTGAGTGGGTTTTGAACCTGTGTTCGTCCCTGTTCCATGGCATTGAGTGTTAGTCCGCTAAAACTCCATGCCACGCTGCTGCCAAAGCTTTGCTTTTGCTTAAAGTGCCGTTGATATGACAGAATCTAAAAGAAAAAGAAAACACCAGCCAAGAATTACATTTTTATAAAATTTGGAATTCATTCGTAAGTATAATATTAGATGTTCTTGTTCAAACGAATTGTACCTTGGGGTTAAGAGATGCAAGTTAGTCCCTACAATTTTTTACTTGCTGCTTTACAATCTCGGCCACTGTTGCATGTCTCCTAGCAACTGGTTACAGAACAAATTGGCAGACATCTAGGAGCAGGTAATCTGCTCCTGTTTCTCTGCTACAAAATGGTGTATGGAAATAAATCTCAGAACGAAGTACAAAAATTGTTATTTTTTTAATGGTGCATTCACTTGGCTAGTTTGGCATTGATGCAAAGCAATTCCATTTTCGTCCTGATAGTTTAGGCCCTAGGTTTGCCAGTTTACTAAGACCGGATCAAAGCAGAATGCGATCCCTGCAGGGGATAGTCTTTTACTGAAAACACTTGAACTGTAAATCCCGTGCATTCGGAAATCTAGTTTTCAAAGTGCTTATGATTGTACCGGACCTTAATTTAAATGTCTAGAGAGCAAGGATTCTCTTCAGCTCGGTCTCTTAGCATTGAAATTTCCAACTTTTGCGAGACAGGACAGTTGAGGTTCTAGCCAGTGCATGCTTTCACTTTTTTTAAATTTGAACCACAATTTGCAAAATGGTGAATTACAAATTGATGCTAAATTACTGTTGTAACAGACAGCACATCATTAAGTGCTCAATAAATAACTAGTCCTCTCTTAAAGCTCTGAACAGAATTGTCAGATGCAGAATCGGCACTAGATTGAGGAAGGGAATTCCACAGTGTCGCAGCTTAAGCAAGAAAAGATGAATCACGGGTAGTTATTAACACTCTTCCTCCACATCTTCAGAGTAAATGATTGCCCAAATTGACCGGAAACGCTGAGTGTATCATACTTGTGCTGATGGTTTTCCAGGATATAATGCCTGGACCAGTTTAGATGCACAACTGAGCTGAGCCTGGTGAAGAATCCCCACAGAGGGTAATTTTTCAACTGTGATCCCCGCAGGAGCCTCGCCCATTGAAGTGCATATTGGAAATTCAGGTGTGCATTTTGGGTCATTTCACAACCATTGATTTAAATGGTTGGAAATTATGCACAATGTGCACCCAAATTTCTGGTAAGTTTTTGGTGAGTGAGGCTCCCTGTCTGGAGCAACAAGTAGGAAAATTTTCACTGTGCCAATTTGAACCTGAAATCTGTGCAAAGCTGCATTTGGATCAATGTCAGTTATGCATAAAACATGCTTCTGAATTTTATTAAGCAGTAATATATGTTGGTTGGAAGCACCTAACCAAGATTTAAGGCACATATTCCAACTTGTTACGAATAGAAGACATAGATAAGCCACTTGTGTTCATATGGGGTTTCAGTCTATGCAAGTATTCCAGTGTGTTTGAACAATAATCTAATTTTATACTTAGTGATTCAATTTAAAAATTAAGACATTTCTGTGTAGTTTTATTTTCCTTTTCGGCTTTGACACATCAGCTATGCAGTGTGCAAAAGAAAACGCCAAACCCACCAACATAGGCTGCCTAGATTATGTCACTTAAGTCCCAGACTGCTGTTTGTTTATAACTATTCATTGGTTCTTTGTGTTTCTCTATTATGACTTTAGAACATTGACCTTAAAAAAAAAACCCAGCCGTTCTCTGGAAAATCCTGCAAGAAAAATTGCACGTCCATTGTTGTAATTTTAAAATACTCTGTGTAGAATGTCAGTAATTTTAATGTTGGAAGAAAGCAAAACCCAACAACAAAAAGGTGTCTAACACTAGCAGTTGTGGTTCTTCATAAATAATGTATATCATGGGGAAGTTAGTTAATCAGCTAATTTCAGGTGCACAAAAAAAGCATTTTTCTTAAAGTAAAAACTTGAAACTGATTACATCCATTGTATTGGTTCCAACTAGATGACTTGTTCTTTCTAATTATACACATTTCTGTATTTTGAGGTTTAAACTACACATGTATGCAATCTGCACCAGTAACATGTCTTGCATGTCTAATTTCATCAACAGACATCAGGGGAGAGCAAGTCAAAATTGAGACCCCTGCAAAAATAATTCAACCTACAAGTCTAAGCAGCTTGCACAATCTTTGTTTGTTCCAAGGATGCTATTTGTTTATAACTTGAGTTCTGTACATGAATTCTCCTCGTGGATTTATTTTAAAACAGTAATAAGGGAAAGGTTCATAAGTTGAAGTTTTCTTTGTTCAAAGAGTTATATTTGATTATTTTGGAAATAGAGAATTCATGCTGCTCTTGTGTTTTGAAAATACAGGTTAGAACCCTTGGTTCAAATAAAAGCTGGATGAATATGGGTGAAGCTAATGTTCAGGCAAAATTAAAGGTCTTGCTGATGATGTACAGATGATTTTCTTTGATCTGGAGTATTCAGTTTATTTGAGCGCTTAAAGGACTGGGAAATTAATTTTGGGAGAAGGAAAAGATGTAGGAGAATGGTGGGAGCGGGGGAGCGGACGGGCGGAGAGAGGGGAGTCTGAATTTATAAGAGGATTATCATGGGTGGCGGTGATGCTAAAATATAAGGTTGGGTAGGACTCAGTCTTAAAATACAGTCACATTGTTATGTATTTCAAACAAAGGAAGGCTTATCAAATTACACTTCCAAAAATTTTCCAGCATTTTCCCAAATTCAAGGAGCACTTTTGTCAGATTAATAACTTGAAAAAGTCTTTGCATTTTAGGTAGCATTAAAGGAATTGGAGGTAACCTTTTGAAATGGGTTGGTAATTGGTTGGGATGTAAGCGACAGAAAGTCGGGATAAAGGGAATGTTCTCTGGTTGGTCGGATGTGACAAGTGGTGTTCCCCAGGGATCGAAACTGGGTTTTTAGCTTTTCACCATATATATTAATGACTTGGTTGAAGGATTAGACCATTGTATATCTAAGTTTGCAAATAACGCTAAGTTATGTGGCACAGTAAGTTGTGTAGACGGGAGCAGGAAGTTGCGAAGGGATATAGACACACTCAGCGAGTGGGCAAAGCTTTTGCCGATGGTGTTCCATGTGGGGGAAGTGTGAAGTCATCCACTTCAGATCGAAGTATTTTTTTACTGGCAAGAGATTCGGAGGTGTGGAGCAGCAAAGGGATTTAGCTGTCTTTGTACACAAATCACTAAAAACTAGAGCACAGGTATAAAAAGTAATCAAAAAGGCTAATGGAATGTTTGGTTCCTCAAGGGGGGTGGAATTCAAAAGTGAGGAAGTGCTGATTTTTTTAAATTAGTTCCTTGGAAGTGGGCGTCGCTGGCAAGGCCAGCATTTATTGCCCATTCCTAATTGCCCTCGAGAAGGTGGTGGGGAGCCGCCGCCTTGAACCGCTGTAGTTTGTGTGGTGAAGGTACTCCCACAGTGCTGTCAGGGAGGGTGTTCCAGGATTTTGACCCAGCGATGATGAAGGAACGGCGATATATTTCCAAGTCAGGATGGTGTGTAACTTGGAGGTGATGGTGTTCCCATGCGCCTGCTGCCCTTGTTCTTCTAGGTGGTAGAGGTTGCAGGTTTGGGAGGTGCTGTTGAAGAAGCCTTGGCGAGTTGCTGCATTGCATCTTGTAGATGGTACACAGTGCAGACATGGTGTGCCGGTGGTGGAGGGAGTGAATGTTTAAGGTGGTGGTTGGGGTGCCAATCAAGCGGGCTTCTTTGTCCTGGATGGTGTTGAGCTTCTTGAGTGTTGTTGGAGCTGCACTTATCCAGGCAAGTGGAGAGTATTCCATCACACTCCTTACTTGTGCCTTGTAGATGGTGAAAAGGCTTTGGGGAGTCAGGAGGTGAGACTCACACCGCAGAATACCCAGCATCTGATCTGCTCTTGTAGCCACAGTATTTATGTGGCTGGTCCAGTTAAGTTTCTGGTCAATGGTGACTCCCAGGATGTTGATGGTGGGGGATTTGGCGATGGTAATGCAGTTGAATATCAAGGGGCGGTGGTTAGACTCTCGCTTGTTGGAGATAGTCATTGCCTGGCACTTGTGTGGCGCGAATGTTACCTGCCACTTACCAGCCCAAGCCTGAATGTCGTCCAGGTCTTGCTGCATACGGGCATGGATTGCTTCATTATCTGGGGAGTTGCGAATGGAACTGAACACTGTGCAACCATCAGCAAACATCTCCACTGTTCATTGTACAGAGCTTTGGTCAGACCCCATCTGGAATACTATGTTCAGTGATGGGCATCGAACTTCAGGAAAGATATATTGGCCTTGGAAGGAGTACTGCACAGATTCACCAGAATGATGCCAGGGCTTAAAGGTTTAAATTATGAGGACAAGTTGCATAAACTTCATTCGTATTCCCTTAAGATTTAGAAGGTTGAGGGGTAATCAAATCAAGGTATTTATAAAGATTAAAGGAGTTGATGGGGTCGAAAAAAGAAACAATTTCCTCTGGGAATGCAGAACAAGAGGGTATAACCTTAAAATTAGAGCTAGGCCATTTAGGAATGAAATTAAAAAAAATACTTTTTCACAAAGGATAGTGGAAATCTGGAACTCGCTCCCCCAAAAGGCTGTGGATGTTGGGTCAATTGAAATTTTCAAGGCTGAGATTAATAAATTTTTGTTAGGTAAGAGTATGAAGGGATATGGAACAAAGGCAGGTAAATGGCATTGAGGTACAGATCAGCCATTATCTGATTGAATGGCGGAACAGGCTCAAGGGGCTGAATGGCCTACTCCTGTTCCTGTGTAGAAGTTTTGAAGGGAGTAAATCAATATTTCAGTGTAAAGTATTCCTCCATCGACATTCCTCTCTCTTTGAAGGGAATCATTTGGTTGATGTCTGCTTGTCAGTGAGCAACTTCACACGAATTCCTGCAGAACTGCATCATTTTATGTGCAGGATGCCATTTGGGTCAAAGCGATAGAAAATTAGCTACCGGCAGAGTACATGACAGAATCCAGTCCCTCCCCATGATGGAGGATGATGGGGCCATTGAGTGGAAAATTATCGCAAGTATCATCTCTGGGCTACTTTTACTTTCCTCTGACTGACCTGTTCAATAGCAGTGGTAGGAGTTTCGGAGCAAGCCACTGCTCACTTTCTTGCCTGCAGTTAATGTGACCCAAGATGATGAGATTTGGATGGAAAAATAAGGGATATCATAACTTCAAAATAAATAACACATCACATATTTTGACCATTTTCTGAATGATTTATGCCACATTGTGGGGTGAGAATTTTTTGTCAGTATTGCTCATATTTCGAATTCTTTTGCTTTTAATCTTGGTATGATTTCTTTTATCTGGAAGTTGCTGTTTATTTTGTTCTTTTGCTGTTTCTTTATCATACTTTACTCTTTCCAGTGTTATTTTATTATTTTATTTTTCATGTGTGTACATAAATATTTTATTGGTATTGTTTTGTTTCCTCATCCTGCACCACTTGGTGCTTCATGTGTTCTTTCAAGCTGGAAGGACAGAGTTCACAGCACTTGCAGTTTTACTGTGTCTTGCTGTCAGCTGCAGGAAATGTTTGTCAGCAGCTGAGAGCAGATGAGGAAATTCCTCAGTGTCTAACTGGGACTTGTATTCACTATTTGCAAACCAGACAAGGGAAAACATTAACTTGGATTGGAACACCAAAGATGTTCAAACAAAACCCGAACCCACCACCGCTTGCTAATTACCACCCTCAGAAAGGAACATTGGGTGGGGTAACTCAATACTCTGTCTGAAAGGTTCAAGCAGAAAATAAAGATATTAGTGTTATTTATATGCAGTTAATTTTTTTGGCTTCCTGTTCTGGAACTGGCTAATTTCACTTTTGAGAGAACGACCAGCTTTGAGCAGTGGAACAAAGTCAAGATTTAAAAAAAAATTAAGTTTTTTTTTAAGTTTCCAGTGATACCAAAGCAAATATATCATATTAAACTGTAATGTTGTCGTCTTGAAATAAATGCACAATTTGTATATGATTCTCCTGTACATGCCTGGAAATTTGGTGTTGTGTCCAACTGTTGTACTCAATATTTTTACTTCTATTTATTTTTGAAGTTGAATTATGATTTTCCACCTTCTAAAATGTGTGTAACATAAATATTTTAATTAGATAGACCCAACTAATGCATTACTTTTCCAAATAAGGAAATAAAATTTGTGGTAATTCAGTTATTATGTTTGTTTTAAATTGAAGTCATTTTCTGTGCTACAACCCATGTGGTTAACCTATTAGGTAGAGCACTAAATATTTCTTGCGATGGAGGAAATGCATTATATAAGTTGGGATACTTCTAGTTGGTCATTTACAGTTTCTAGTTGCTTCCTTCAAAAAAAACCCGTTGAAAAACAACTTATGTAATGATCACAGAACCGTTTCAAACACTGTTCTAGGAATGTGCAACAGATTAAAGTAGTTGACCCTTGCTTCCCACAACACTCATACTGAATAATCTGACATATTTATCACAGTCTGATTTTTCTGGGTGTGCACTGCTTCGACAAAGCATGTCGAATTTAGCTCAAGACAGAAAAACATGTGGTGTGAACACTGAAGTGTTGGATACTTACTGATTAAACTCAAACTATAGACAAATCTTGAAATAAGATTTAAAAAAATGTTTTGTTAAGAATTGGGAAACAAACCTAAATTAGGTGGATGGCCCTTCATTGGAAAGCTGATCCATGGATAAAGAGTATTGTCGTTGATCTATTGACCTGAAAAGCTTGCTTCTGCCCTTTGAATGGTGTCTGCCAGAAGGCCTCCACGTAAACCTTTTGTTGCTAGTTTGCAATAGTTTAGAAAGCTTTGCTGTTGTATCACACGATGTAAAATGGTCTTTGTCTGTCTGATAGGAATTTTTGAGAAAACTATGCATTGCACATGAAGAAGAATAATTGTCTAACTGCAGTTACGATTGGGTTAACAGGATTTTAAGAGCTGTGAATGTTGAGAAGAAAAGAGCCAAATACAAAGAGGACTTGGCCTAGCAGCCAGTATAATCCTTTTTTTTTCTGCTATATGTGCCCAGGCCTGACATCCCATAACAAAAGAAATTGAATTGGAAATGATGGGAGCTGAGTGCTGTTCTTTTGGAATCGCATGTCATGGCCCACAGTCTGTGTCGGAGCTCTGTTTGATGGTCTTTATTCTACCTGACACTTGAGGGAAAGGTTTGGAGAAGGGAAGTCATTGCGTAACCTTGGCCAGCGTCAGATCAAAAGTATCCAGTGATCAAACAAGGCAAAGAACTGTGGAAGAAGCTTTTCTTTCTGCCCTCAACACCTGGCTGGTCACTGAGGGGGAAAAGGCCTCCGACATTAGATTGTGTTGATGTACTTTGATGTACAGTCCATGTCAAGTGGAGCAAAAGTGCAATCTGTGACTGGGTGGTTTCTGAGCTGCTGTAACTCAACAGGAAGTTACATTGAGGGTTTTGTGATTCAAAGTACTTTGTTCTATGGACAGTGTAATGCTAGAATGCATTACCTCCTGTGGCTACATTTAAAAGAAGTATTAATAAATCTTATCTATTAATGTTTGAAAAGCCACTATCTGATTTTTCAACTGGGCATGAGCAAGGTCAGTGATGACTTCCAACTTCCATTTTTGTTCTCAAATTGTAAAAACTGGGCAAAATTTGCTGTTTATTTAAAAAAAAATAACTTCCTTATTTTTGGTTGATAGATTTTCTTTACTGGAGTAGAATTCACTAATGCAGTAAAATCCCTTCGAGCAGTGCAGCACAGGAGTGAATGTATTGAACGATAGATGGAGGTGCACAGGAGAAATGTAAAAATTAGTTGATAAAAATTGGAAATGGACATCTTTAGTAGTTGTGGAAGTTGATTTTGTCGTTAATTAAAAAAAATGCATGTGAAGTATGACTGCATTTAAGTACACAGGAGGGTATATATAGTTAGAATGTAAAATACTGGCAGTTGGATTGCTAAGTAAAACTGCCTTAATGTATTAATATTTTTGGTACTTTGTGGCTAAATTTGGAGAAGATGCAGAAATTAAAAATGTTTTGTAGCACCAGTTTCAACACTTAACAAGGTTTCTTGTTTTCTATTGGTCTTAACCCGCAGGAAAATGAATTCTATTTAATGGAATGCAGAAATGTACCTGGAACTCTGGACATGTTGTTTAAAAAGCAGCTCAATGGTTTAATCAAATGTAATATTCACTATAAATGTATATTCTAACAGTAAACGACTGTTATTTTGTACCTGAGGGTATATTGAGGTGCTGGATGCAGCTGTTAGCCAGCACGACCTTGTTTCGACTCTGCATGCCAGACTTGGCATCTTGTGTTACTATTTATCCCAACAATACTCCTGAACACCAGTATCAGAAGTGTGTTTACTATTGCACCAGTGAGATGTTCTTGCTCTCTGGGCTGCTAATTAGTGTGCATTAATCGAAGTTGCAACTTTCAGCCTTTAGCCAAGTTTACTGATCAGATCAGATATGTTTTGATTTATTTTATCAATTGCATTTAAGATAGAAGTTGGAACGGTGGGACTAAAGGTGAAATCTTATTCTCTACTTTAGGAAATTGTGGACATTCGTTTATCTGATCTGGTTGTATATACTCAAAGAAAAAGAAATAAAAATAAGAAACCAGATCAGATAGACTTAAACAATGAAAGCGCAAAATGTGAAATTCAAGGTTTAAAAAAAAATTAGAAAACTGACCAAAATATAGTAAGAAAAAAAGATTACAAGCAAAGTAAACAAAATATTAAAAGGCAAGATATTGAAACAAGTAAAATTGCCAGTTTCCAGAGTTCAACTGTGCTTCTCAATGATATGTGAGGACAGTTTCAAAGCTTGAAACAGCTGGTGTTGTAATTCGGTCTGAAAATCTGTGACATTGTAATGCAGTTTTTATTAGATTTTGAGATTATAATATTTTCCAAAAAATGAATATCCCTGATTTGCAAGAGTTATTAAATGAGCTGATGCCATGACGACAGTAAGACTTTGGACCCCACGAATACTCCAGGATTAGGTACATGCGACCAGATCAGATAAATGAATATCTGTAATTTCCCAAAGTAGAGAATAACATTTAAAAAGTCTTAATCTCAGTAATATCATGACAAAACATATGTTTTGATTATATAAATGACTGGTACACCCATATTATTTTGCTGTTGATATATATCTGCATTATAGTTTTTTTTAATGCATGCATTGCATCTATGGAGCCTGATACATCTGAATAAAATAATTGTCAGGACAGATTAATAACATGGTTTTATTTTCTGAATTTGTGTATCCATTGCAGCCCAGTTGGTTGAAATGTGAATTGCCAATAAAAATAGCATTGTTTTCTTTAAGTGACTTCTACTTAAACTCTTCCTAATTGCATTGATTAATTTTTGTTGTATTCTGTAAAATAATTGTCCAGTGACAATTCCACTCTTGTGGTTTTTATGAGTACTAATCGGGGATAATTTTACGATTTGAATATCAGTGGAAATTTAAGTGTTTCTTTTAGATTGAGTGCACTTTTCCAGACAATTCTTTTACATAATGGTCCGGAAAATTAGAGCGAGCAAAACAAAGATTGGGGCTCAAACGGGGAAAAGGCAAACCTGAAATAAAGATGGACCAACAAATTTCTTTAAAAATTTAAATTTTTATTAAAATGGTCAAATTTCACACTGCACAAAATTAAAATTAGTTTTCCAGGCCCTTAACATTTGTTTAGCAGTAATAACGCTGTCAAAACCCCCAGTTATACCTAATCTCTCTGGGTCTAACCTTGAGTGGGGTTTTTCACAGTGTACTTCATGCGGAAGAGCCGAAGTGTTCATCAGTTTCCCTGATTTGGGTGATTGCACAGATTGCCGGCTGCGGGGGTAGGAGGTGGACAGCGTAGTCTGTTTCGGAGCTGTCAATGACAGACTGCAACTTCAGGATTTCCGCATGTCAAATCCCAAAGTTGTGGTCAGTTTCAAAGGCGGAATGACTGCGAACGCTGCCAGTCTGCCGTCATCCCGACCGCAAATTCCGGGCCATTGTGTATCTGTTTATTCAGCTCAATTCCCTCTGCAGCCAGGCATGTGAGATGCAGAATCAATAACCCCAGTCACCCTACTTTATTGCACAAGGTATAGGATGATAAACATTGTATACGGTTTATCATATTTTCTGACCATTTTAGAATTACATTTTAAACTTTAATATTGTGTTAACAAAGTGCTCAGCAAAATCCATCACGTACAAAAACTGTTGTATGTGCCAGTATGTCTAATAAAGCAAATAAAAAATGTTTTTAATCCTCAGTTTTATGGTGTGGTCTTTGTTTCCACTCCTAGGTGGTTGAGTATCCTAACTTATTGGATTTGAAGCTCTAAGTACTTTTTGGTACATACACTCCAGCATTTTTTGACATAAATGACAGAGAACACAGTGTGGTGAATATAGAGCAAGTTGCTTACAACCATTACATTACAAAAAGTAATGTTAAGTTAAAGTTCAGTAGTTAGGAGTGGTAAATGTAGTGAAACTTTACCTTTGCAAAGCTGGAGATGCTGAACTGTGCACCCCTGTTGCAACTCCATTTGAGATTAACGAACTCAACGGTCGGGGTGACGGCGAACTGGCACTGTTCACCATCATTCCGCCTTTGAAACAGACTGCAGCTTCGGGATTTGGCGCAGGCGCATGCAGAAATGCCGAAGTTGCGGTCTGTTAATGACAGTTCCGAAACTGGCTGCGCTGTCTCTTTCCCCCCCCCACCCTCCCCACAGAGCCGGCAATCAGTGAAATCTCGCAGATCATTGAAACTGACACAAACTTCGGCTCTTCCACATTAATTAGGTTGTTAAATTCCCCACAAAAAGTTAGACCCAAAGGGATTAGGTGTAACTGGAGTTTTAACGGCGTATTGACTGCTAAACAAAGGTTAAGGGCCTGGAAAACCAATTTTAATTTTGTGCAGTGTGAAATTTGTCCATTTTAACAAATTTAATTTTTAAGAAACTTTAAAAACATTTTTTAATTTCTTTTTTAAGTTTGTGCATCTTTATTTCAGGTTTGCCTTTCCCCACTTGAGAACCCCAATCTTTCTTTTTCTCTCTCTAGCTATTTTAAAAAGTTAGAATTTTAAGGGCTTACTCACTTCCTTGTTTGCTGTCTGAGAGAAATCTGCCTTTTGATTGGCTGCTTAGACAGCCTGTTGACATCACAGCAGTTCGAACAAGAGGATCCCCATTAAGTTCCATTGAATTGTATGTCTGAAAACCCGAATTTCTCGACACAGGAATTGCGAGATTCTTGTGTGGAGCGTACTTCTGGGTCAGCAGTGATCAAATCTGGAGCTTCCTTGCCTGCATGACTCAACTGATCATGGCCTGAACCAGCTATGCAATTGGGTAACCTGAAGGGAGTTTTTCTTTGTTACTCCATCGATTATCATTTCTTATACATCCTTATTCTCTGAACAGATATTGAGCTGCCTATGTGAACTGTTCTGGTAAATACCTCTGCATTTACCGACAACATTAGCCTACCTTGGAAGTCTTCTTGTTTGCCAAAACTTAAGCTGGTGTCTTATACTTTTTTTTTAATGCTTCAAGGTGATTCTTCCCAGTCAATTATCCAGAAAAAGGTTAGCACGCGGGGGTTAACATCTTCACAGTTAGACATGTAAATTTTTGAGCAAGTACAGAGATAGGGAAAGTGGGGGGTGGTGAGAGGAAAGAATAGAAGGGAAGTTCTGTAATAGGATGGAAGGCAGAAGTGATTAAATTACAAGTGATGATGGTGCAAGGCATACGGGGAAAAAAAGTAAGTAAAAAAGACTTGCATTTATATAGCGCCTTTCACGGCCACAGGACGTCCCAAAGCGCTTTACGGCTAAAGATGTACTCTTTTTTGAAGTGTAGTCACCGTTGTAAGGTAGGAAACACGGCAGCCAAGTTGTGCACAGGAAGCTCCCACAGACAGCAATGTGATAATGACCAGATAATCTGTTTTAGTGATGTTGATTGATTGAGGAATAAATATTGGCCAGGGGGTCCTGTTGAATGCAGAGGCTGGTGGGGTGTAAGTTGAGGACAAGAGGAACCTAATCGTTCTGGGAGGGAGGGGAAGGGATTGAGGGCAGAAGTGCAGGAAATGGGACGGACATGGTCGAGGGCCCCGTCAAACGGTGGAGGGGAATCCTCGGTTGGGGAACAAGACAGACCGAGCGGAAGCACTGGTATGGAAGTTGGCACCGTCAGAACAGTTGCAATGGAGAAACTGGGCGAATGGAATTGAGTCTCTGCAGGAAGCTGGGTGGAAGGACGTGTAATCAAAGTAGCTCTGGGAGTCAATGAACTTATGGTGGATATTGTTTGATGGCCTATCCCCAGAAATGGAGATGGAGAAGTCCAGGAAGAAGAGTCGGAGATGAACCATGTGAAGACGAGGATGGGTGGCAATTGGAAGCAAAGTTGATTAAATTTTCCAATTCGGGGCGGGAGCAGGAAGTGGCACCGATACAGTCATCCATGTACCAGAAAAGAGGTGAGGGAGGGGACCTGAGTAGGACTGGAACAAAGAATGTTCCATATGTCGCATGGAAAAACAGACGTAGCTGGGACCCATGTGGGTTCCTATAGCAACGCCTTTTACTTGGAGGAAATGAGTGGAGTCCAAGGAGAAGTTGTTCAATGCAAGAACAAGTTCAGCCAGGTGGAGGAGGGTGGTGGTGGATGGGGACTGGTTGGGCCTCCGTTCAAGGAAGAAGCGGAGGGCCTGCAGGCTGCCGTGGTGGGGGATGGAGGTGTAGATAGATTTGATTTTCATGGTGAAAAGGAGACGGTTAGGGCCAGGAAACTGGAAATTGTTAAAGTGGCGGAGGGCGTCAGAAGAGTCGCTGATGTAGGTGGGAAGAGACTGGACAAGGGGAAAAAAATAGTCGCGAAAGGAAGAAATAAGTTCCATGGGGCAGGATCAGGCTGAAACTATGGGTCCATCAGGGCAGTCCTGTTTGTGGATCTTGGGAAGGAGGTAGAAGCGAGCAGTGTGGGGTTCGGAGACTGAGGTTGGAGGCTGTGGGGGGTGGGGGGAGAAGATCTCCAGAGGAGATGAGTCAGTGACTGTCTGGGAAATGATTGTTTGACCTTCGGCGGTGGGGTTGTGGTTCAGGGTGAGGTAGGAGGAGGTGCAGGAAAGTTGGTTTTCAACCTCAGCAAGGTAGAGGTCTGTTCGCCAAACAAAAACAGGTCTGCCCTTGTCAGCAGGTTTAATGACGATGTCAGAGTTGGACCTGAGAGAACGGAGGGAGGTAGATTAGAGTGAGTGACGGGGGTAGAGAAATTGGGATGGCCAATGTCATGCCGGCAGTTCCCAATGAAATGTTTGAGAGTCTAAGAGGCCAGAGGGAGGGGCCCAGGTGAAAGGAGAATTCTGGAGACTGGAGAAAGGGACCGCTGTACAGGGGATAAGACTCCTGGCTAAAGAAGTGGGCGCAGAGGTGCAGGTGCTGGAGGAAGAGCTCAGCATTGTGCTGATCTCAGTTCATCGAGGTGGGGGCATATGGGGATGAATCTGAGGGTTGATCGTTTGGGGTCAGCGAGGGAAGGTCAGAGGGGATAGTGAAAACATGGTGAAGGGTGAGTTTGGCAGCAGAGATGGAGTCAGAGGAAAGTGAAGGGGAAGAAGGATTTGGAGAGGTGGTGTTATTAAAGAGGAGTTGAAGCTTGTGGTCCTTGACACCTGAAAGGTAGAAAAATGTTTTTTGGCGAAGGATGAAATGGAACTGCGGACCAGGATGAACCCTGAAATAGTGAGTCTGTGCTGTTGAAGAGAGAGGTCGAGAGTGGTATGTGATGGCGCATGGCGTTGAGCATGGATCTTAGGAAGTGGCGAGAGCAGTGTTTTGAGGAATGTTGAATATTATAAAGATATCTGTAATCACGTGTGGATCTGAAACATGAAAGGTTAATTTAAGTTGGAATTCTCGTGGAATAAATCTGAGCACAGACAGTTGCTAAGGAAAGAGATGTGGCTGTGAAAGCGAGTTTGAGTAGATCCCTGATCAAGCACGAGAAGCAAAACAGAAAGCAATGAAGGTGAACAAGGTAAAAGAGACAAACGGGAATCCCGTCAGAAAAGAGCAGAACTTCTTCAAGGTGGGCATTCATGGAAGAGTATTGGCAGCAAATTTATCACTAAAACAAAAGCAAAATACTGCGGATGCTGGAAATCTGAAGTAAGAGCAGAAAATGCTGGAAAGAGTCAGGAAGTCGGGCAGCATCTGTGGAGATTTTTTTCTATTGTTTTGTGCTCCACCGTCATGCTTTCAGACTTTTTTTCTTTCCTCATGAAGTGCATTCCAGTTTACAACGAGAGAGATTTGCTTGATTGAGTTTGAACATCACCTCAGATTAGAATTTGAAGTCACAAGCTTTTAGGTTGGAAGCCCCAGCGTTTTTCTTGATTCCAATTTTGTTGCAGTTGTAGGCAATCTTCCCTGTAATTTGTTTTGCTGCCGCACAGCCCTTTTGAGGGGCTGCGCGGCCCATTCAAAATCGCTTGCATGCACGGATTTTACGTTGAAAAGCTGGCAAGCCAGCTGTGTGGGATCCCTGGAGCATTGTGCGACTTAAAGGGAACATTCGTTATAGGGCGAGATGTTAGCACACATGCTAAAGGGTTAATTAAGTATTACTTGTTTGCTCCTTAGTCAGGCAATCCCATCAGGAAGGAACATCAAGAGAGAGACTTTTTTACATTTCAGTAAAGCTGACACTAGATGGCAGCTAGAGAAATATAATTACAAACCATAAAGTGATAACTGCACATTTAATAACTCATTTGCCAGGTACTTTAATTCTATGATTGCATCTTTGTTCAGTATTCATGGCTTGTACTTGTGAAGTATCCTCATGGATTCCTGCAGTTTAGGAATTCAGCATGTGCTGTGCTGGGACACTGGTAAATTGGATTAACCTGGGCACACATTTAGTACAGTCTAGTCGACCATTCCATCATTTTAAGTTGCTGCTAAAAAGCAAGATGGCTGTTCATATTTGTAATGTGATAGACAGAAGTAATGAAACATTTTAGACTTGTATTAAAAGTCTAAAACTTATATTGAACCTTGGTTAAATCACACTTCAAGTACTGTGCACAGTTCTAGTCTCCGTATTATAAAATGATATTGAGGCACTGAACATAAGTAAGAGCAGGAGTAGGCCATACGGCCCCTCGAGCCTGCTCCACCATTCACTAAGACCATGGCTGATCATCGACCTCAACTCCACTTTCCTGCCCGATTCCCATATCCCTTGATTCCCTTAGAGTCCAAAAATCTATGTATCTCAGCCTTGAATATACTCAATAACTCAGCATTCATAGCCCTCTGGGACAGAGAATTCCAAAGATTCACAACCCTCTGAGTGAAGAAATTCCTCCTCATCTCAGTCTTAAATGGCTTACCCCTTATCCTGAGACTATGCCTCCTAGTTCTAGACACTCCAGCCAGGGGAAACAACCTCTCAGCATCTACCCTGTCAATCCCCTTCAGAATCTTGTATGTTTCAATGAGATCATCTCTCATTCTTCTAAACTCCAGAGAGTATAGACCCATTCTACACAATCTCTCATCATAGGACAGCCCTCTCATCCCAGGAATCAATCTAGTGAACCTTCGTTGCACCGCAAAACAAATTTACAAGGATGATACCAGAAGTGAGGGGTTATAACCATCAGGAAAGACTGAACAGGCTGAGGCTCTTTTTCGCTAGAAAAGAGAAGGCTGAGGGGTGACCTATTAGAGGACTTTAAGATAATGAAAGGGTTTGGTAGGGTAGATGTACAGAAGGTGTTTTCACTTGTGGGGGAAGTCCAAAACTAGGGGTCATTAATATAAGATAGTCACTAATAAATCCGAGAAGAAATTCAGGAGAAACTTCTTTACCCAGAAAGTGGTTAGAATGTGGAACTTGCTGTTTCATGGAGTAGTTGAGATGACTAGCATAGATGCATTTAAGAGAAAGCTAGCTAAGTACACGAGGGAGATAGAAATAGAAGGATATGCTGACAGGGTTAGATGGATTCGGGTGAGAGAAGGCCCATGTTGAGCACAAACACCGGTTAGACCCGTTGGGCCAAATGGCCTGTTTATTGTAAATTGGATGTAAAATTATCATAACTTATCGAATACAGTCCAGTGATGTCATTCTGACGCAGCAGAGGTAAAAATGATATAACATTGGAGGAAATATCTATATAGCATTAACTATTCTCATTCTGTCCATTTTTGAAGTTAATCAATCTTTCAGAATCAGATCTTGTATCTATGCTTTAGGCCATGTTCCTTTTACCGTGAAGGTAGCCCAAAATAGAATTGAATAGCATCTACTAAATCTAATGGTACTTACGACTTGCCATTGCAGTGGCTGTTTTTTGAAATTGTGGCCCACTGACATGACATAAGAATGGTGTATGTCTGATCCCATCCCCCAGTGCTGTTAAGTACTACTCTATCTGAATAGAAGGGGAGACCTCATTCTTCTTCAACTGACAGAAATGTTAATCAAAACTTTTTATAAATGTCATAGATTCTACTTTCACGACTGTTTGGTGGCATAAATAGAACACATTCAGATCTTCCAAGTGTTGCTCATTAGGAGGAATGATGACTCATCTTAGTTTTAAAAGTGTTACCGACTTTGGTGCACGTAGCTTTTAAATGTAAACGCAATTTCATAACTTCTGACAGATTTATAATTACATCACTGTTGCTGATCATGAATGTCACTCGTCACATTTCCCTGATACTACCTCAGAGTGGAGTTTTGTGAAGGACACGTATTGTGCCGTGGGATGTTCCTTGTATTGCGCACTGTGCCAGTGTTAAAAATCATCAATGAGAAAACCCAATGTGAGTTGAGCTCAGCATCACGAATGAGAGAGAATTCATCTCCACAAGTTCTAATCACCTGACTATTTATAACACCGGTTAGGTAGGTTAATTAAAACACAAACTTTAATCGCAAACTCTATGAATTGTAGAATGGCTCCGGTATAGCTACTACTTTTTCCAGTAAGTATTACCAGTTCTCTTTTATCACCTCATCTCCATGAAACATAAAATTACTTCAGAGATTGTATCGTCACATGTATTATAACGAGATTATTTTTGTCAAACCTCTTCATTTGTTACCAGGTGGGGGTTATGTGGATGCTGTATTTTAATTAAGACCTGCAAGATTCACTACCAAGCTTTTGTTGCCCAAATGTTCGTACTGCTGTCTGCAGTAGTTTTAGTTAACTTGCGTTTGTTAAAAAATTGACCTTGTATATGCTATTCAGAATAAAATCTTGGTCATTCGGAGTTGGTTCTTGCACAGTTGAAGAGTAGCAGCTGGAAATACACTCATAATATTGTAGCATTGGATGTAGCAGCAGTTGTGATATCTGAACAGCATCTGTGCTAATGAACTCATTGACATATCAGGTTGGAGCTGGGGCTTGGGAAAGGTCTTTGAGAGGAAATGGCAGCCAGCAAGGCAGTCTTGGTGAGCCCCAGCACTTGGCCAGCTTCTTACTTTGTCAAGATTACAGAATGCTTCATTCAGAAACATTTTAGAAATGCAGTTGAACATAAGACCTTCCAACAGGATATGTTACAAACAGAAAATGCTGGAAATGCACAGTAATTCTGTCAGCCTCTGTGAAAAGAAAAAGTGGATAAAGTTGTTTGTATAGAACTAATAATTTATGTCCATATTCTGGTGAAGACACTGAAACATTAGACCACCGTTTCAATTTTCAGTTGCAGACAGACCTGTTATGTTTTTTCAGTTCTCAGGTGCAACATTGGCCTGGACTTTGCAGTGGTAATGACTGTTAGCATTCGTCGTCATTACCCTCTGAAACTGATCATAACTTCAGGAGTTAGCGCATGCACATCTAAATGCGGAAATCCTGGAGTTGCGGTCAGTTATTCACGGCTCCGTCACGCCCGCCTCGCCCCTCCCCCCCCCACCACCACCACCACCACCACCAATAGCTGGCAATCAGTGGAACTGATAACTTAAGCTTTTACGATCTAATTGCGCTGTTAAACACCCCATTAAAAGTTAAGCCTTGTCGGAATAGGTGTAACTGGGGTCTTAACGGCATAATGATTGCTGAACGACCATTCTGGCCCTGAAAAACAAATTTTATATTTGTGGAATGTCAAATTTCTCCATTATAGTCGAAAATTACTAGATTTTTAAAATACTGGCCCATTAGCTGCTGGCCCCGAAGTACACTCTGCACAAGGATCTCGCAATCCCTGCGTCGAGAACTTCGGGTTTACCGACCTTGACTTCAGTGGATCAGAACTTGATGGGGATCCTCTTGTTCAAACTGCTGTGACGTCAACAGTCTAAGCAGCCAATCAAAAGGCAGAATTCTCACAGACAGCGAACAAGGAAGTGAGTAAGCCCTTAAAATTCTAACTTTTTAAAATAGTTAGAGAGAGCAAAAGAAAGATTGGGGTTCTCACGTTGGGGAAAGGCAAACCTGAAATAAAAATGCACAGACTTAAAAAAAAAAGTAAAAACATTTTTTTGAAAAGTTACTTAAAATTTTTTATTTTTATTAAAATGGACAAATTTCACACTGCACAAAATTAAAATTAGTTTTCCAGGCCCTTAACCTTTGTTTAGCAGTTAATACGCTATTAAAACCCCAGTTACACCTGATCCCTTTGGGTCTAACTTTTAGTGGGGAATTTAACAGCGTAATTACTGTGGAAGAGCCGAAGTTTTCACCTGTTTCAATGATTTAAGAGATTTCACTGATTGCCGGCTCTGTAGGGGGTGGGTAGAGCGCCGCCAGTTTCGGAGCTGCCATTGACTGACTGCAACTTTGAGCAAGCGCGTGGACCAAATCACAAAGTTGCTGTCAGTTTCAAAGGTGGTATGACTGTATACTCAGAGTACGCCGTCATACCGACCGCAAATTCAGGCCCAATAAAAAATGTTTGTGAAGTTTGTCGCTGACCGCAAATTCTGGGCCATTATCATTTACAAGATGTTTAAGTTCTGAACAACTTGATTGGAATAAGAAATGCAACAAAAATAATGTGATCCCAGCAGTTGGTGAGAATACTATTGGCAGAAGGCTGCTGAAAGATAAGTTAGGAAATTGGTGGTGCGGGGGTGGGAAGAGAGAAATGCTTTTGAAAGCTGCCTATTTTGGCTTGTTTGCTCATCATGGCTTGTGATGTTCTAGCAGCTAGTATTATATATTTCAATTATAATTTTAATGTGTGAGAAATACAATGGGTTGATATTTTTAATTTGGTGATAAAGCCAAGTTGTTTACAGGACCACTGGAACTGCTTTGTGCATGACTATATTCTTTTGTACACAGCCATTGAAAACCACTGTGGGTTTTTTCTCTTGAATGTAATCATAGTAATAATGAGCAGCAAATTAGCATAACAGTTAAATGATTTGGATCACAGCCATTAAAGCATAAATGTACTTCAAGATGAGCCAGTGGTCTTTATTGCAAGCCTTAATTTGGAATACAGGTGTACTTTCTGCACCATATCTTTTATGTTACATGTCAGCTTACCCAGTTGGTACCACTTTTGCCTGCAAGTGAGAAGGTCTTAGTTTTGTATTCCACATCAACAGTTTGAGTTCATGATCGAGGTACTGAGAGAGTGCCGTGAAAGAGATATTAAACAGAGGCCTTGAGTACCTGTCTGGTTTGGATGAATACTATTTGAAGAAGAGCAGGGAGTTCTCCAATTGCTTTGACCAACAATCCTCCCTCACCAGTACCACTAAAAGGTAAATGAAGTGGTCATTCATCTCAGTGCTGACTTTTAAATCTTGCTGTGCACACATGGCTGGAGCATATGCTTACACAACAGTTGCTGCACTTCGCAGTAACTATACGAGATGTTTTCAAATATGAGATGTAATAAGCTGTTCCATAATGTCTTGTCTTTTTCTGTGGGAAGTCTTGTGACACATTGCTGTGATATCTTTGCAAATAGGAAGCAGCTATATATACATTGTTGGGTTATGAATCTGTGCAAGGAAAAGTTGAACCAAATATTCAAGCTCAATAACTAGATACCTTGCAAGGTGTTGATAATTGATGTCCAGTGTTTTCATGCTCAAGTAAATAAAACTCTTCAATTTGCAGAAATTGTAAAATGTATATTTCCAACTTATTTTTGCTATTTTAATTTCCTTCTGGTTATTGTATGAAAATGTGATAAATATTATCGTTTCCATGAACAGTTTGACGGAAATGTTTTTTTTAAAGGAAAATGTAAGCCTGAAAGTGCCACGGTTTTATCCCTCTCCCCATCGAGAGAAACAAATCCCAGAAAGGAAACTCACACTTTGTGTGAGATAACAGGTTTAATGCTATTTCCTGTCTTCTGTATAGACTCTTGTTTCAGAGTTCCACAATCTGCAGGTAGCTGCTCAGCTGGAGTCAGCTAAGGGCTTTATCAGAATGATTCCATAGGGAAGTGCAGATCATCTTCCTGGTGTGTATCCAGCTGTTTCCATCTTGAAGCCAATCTGTCTTACTCTTTGTGGATACGGTTGCTAACTTGGCCTGCACTTCAAGTCAGTTTAGTGGCTCTCCTGGTGACCTGAACTGGCAGGTTTATGTTGAAGAGAGGAAATTACCTTCAATTTAAATTCTCTTTTACAAGGGTGAGTTGCATTTTTTACAACAGTTTTTTTTTGGGGGGTGGGTGGGAAGATGGTGCACGGGAGGGGCATGACCTTTCATTCAAAGTACTTATTTCCACCCTTGCAGCTTAAGTTTATATCTGCTTAATCTATACACATGATGAGAGAATTTTTTTAAAAAAATCAATATTTCTGCACGCTCATTACTTTGGTAGCCTGTTCTATTAAGTGTTTTCTCTAGATTTTGTTTTTGCTATCCATGCATTCATCATCACCACTGAAAACTCTCATGTTAATTGCTTACTTCTGCAATTGAATCTAGCTAGTATATTCTGCTGTCATATTTATAACACTCTAGTTTATAACTGCAAAGCTAACAGTCTTTTTCCCCAAAATAAATTACTTTTTATACTTTAAATATTCTTCTTAGCTACTCCTCTTGCGTGTATAAAATATTAAAAAATCATTATACATCTGAGGATGTCATGTACTTGCTCTGGTTGACGAGGCCCAAGTGCAATGAATAGAGTATTAGTCACTGTAGAGGGCAATGTTTGAGAGAATTTATACAGCATTCCTCAAAGAGGAATGTCAAAGATCATAGCATGGTGCAGCACAGCCCATCGTACCTGGGCCGGCTCTTTGAAAGAGCTATCCTACTAGTCCCACTCCCCTGCTCTTTCCTATAGCCCTGCAACTTTTTGCCCTTCATGTATTTATCCAATTTCCCTTTGAAAGTGACCAATTAATCTGTTTCTATCACCCCCAGGCAGTGCTTTCCAGATCACAACAACTTGCTGTATAAAGTTTTTTTCCCTCATGTTCTTTTGCCAATTACTTTAAATCTGGTTACCGACCCTTCTGCCACTGGAAACAGTTTCTCCTTATTTACCCTATCCAAACACTTCATGATTTTGAACACCTCTATAAAATTTCCCCTTAACCTTCTCTGCTCTCAGGAGAAGAACCCCAGTTCTCCAGTCTCTCGATGTAACTGAAAACCCTGATCCTTGGGACCATTCTCGTAAATCACTTCTGCATCCGCTCCAAGGTCTTGACATCCTTCCTAAAGTCTGGTGCCCACAATTGGATGCAGTACTCCAGCTGAGACCTAACCAATGCTTTATAAAGGTTTAGCTTAACTTCCTTGCTTTTGTACTCTATGCTTCTATTTATAAAACCAAGAAGCCCATATTTTTTTTTAACAACCTTCTCAACTTGTCCTGCTACCTTCAAAGATTTGTGTACATACACCTACCTCCAGGTCTCTCTGTTCCTGCACACCCTTTAAAATCCTACCGTTTAGTTCATATTGCCTCTCCTCATTCTTCCTACCAAAATATATCACTTCACACTTCCCTGTGCTAAATTTCATCTGCCATGTGTCTGCCCATTTCACCAGTCTGTATATGTCCTTCTGAAGTCTGTTACTGTCCTCCTCCACTTTTTTTACTTTTCAGAATTTCATGTCATCTGCAATCTTTGCAATTATGCCCTGTATAACCAAGTCCAGGTCAATAATATATATCAACAAGAGAAGTGGTCCCAACACTGACCCCAGGGGACACCACTGTATACTTCCGTCCAGTCTGAAAAACAACCATTCACCACTATTCTCTGCTTTCTGTCCCGTAGCCATTGTATATCTATGCTGCCACTGTCTCTTTAATCCCATGGGCTTTAATTTTGCTAACAAGTCTGTTCTATGGTACTTTAAACGTCTTTTGAAAGTCCGTATACACATCAGCCCCTCTGCCCTCATCAACCCTCGCCATTACTGTATCAAAGAACTCAATCAGGTTAATCAAATGCAATTTGCATTTAACAAATCCATGCAGGCTTTCATTTATTAATGCATATTTTTCCAAGTGCCAATTAATTTTGTTGCGGATTATTGTTTTTAAAAGTTTCCCCACCACGAACGTTAGGATGACTGGCCTGTAGTTGCCGGGTTGATCACTCTTCCCTTTTTTAAACTGGGATGTAACATTTGCAATCCTCCAGTTCTCTGGCAACACCCCCATATCCAAGGAGGATTGGAAGATTGTGGCCAGAGCCTCCACAATTTTCACCCTTACTTCCCTCAGTAATCTAGGATGCATCCTATCTGGGCCAGGTGACCTTTCTACTTTGAGGACCACCAGCCTTTTAAGTACATGCTCTTTATCTATTTTTATCCTCTCCAATTATCGCTACTGTCTCCTCCTTTACTGCTACATTGGCAGCGTCCGAAAGACAGCACCTCTGATAGTGCAGCACTCTCTCAGTACTGCACTGGAGTGTCAGCCTAGATTTTTGTCAAGTCTCTGGAGTGGGACTTGAACCCACAATCTTCTGACTCAGAGGTGAGAGTGCTACCACTGAGCCACGGCTGACATCTGATTGAATTTCTCTACTACCTCCTCCTTTACTGTGACGTTGGCAGCATCCTCTTCTTCAGGGAAGACAGATGCAAAATACTCAATTAGTACCTTAGCCATGCCCTCTGTCTTCACAAGATCTCCTTTTTGGTTCCTAATCGGTCCCCACCCTTCCTTTGACTTTTTTTTACTGTTTATAGGTTCTCTTACTCTCTCTTTGCCCCTCTTATTTCCTTTTTCAGTTCTTCTCTGTACTTTTTGGATTCAGCTTGATTCTCTACTGAATTATGAGCCTGACATTTATCATAAGCCTCCTTTTTCTGTTTCATTTTAACCTCTGTACCTTTAGTCATCTAGGGAGCTCAAGCTTTGCATGCCCTATCTTTCCCCCTCGTGGGAATGTGTCAAGTCTGTACCTGAACTAACTCCTTTTTGAAGGCCTCCCATTGCTCATTTACTGTTTTACTTGACAATCTTTGATTTCAATCTAACTGGGCCAGATTCTTTTTCAGCTCACTGAAATTAGCCCTCCTCCAGTTGAGTATTTTCACATTTGATTTTTCCTTGTGCTTTTCCATAACTACTCCAAACCTAATGATAATAAAGAAATATTGGCCACATCTTTTCCTTGAAATATTTCAGCAACATCATACCATTGAAACAGTATTTGATAGACTGTTGGACTCAAAAATAATTGCTTGGTGTACACTCTTTATTGCAGATACATTTATTAACAATGCCCAGTGTTTCAATTTTGTTGGTTAGTAAAAGACTTTGAATGTGCTTGCCCCTTCCATTCAGTGCAAGCTTGACATTAATCCTTTTGCTTGTCAATAATCTAACATTTTCTTGATCCTGAAATTATTAGAAGTGCTCCATTGGAGAATACAGTTCCTTGGATGACATATTGGTTATTAGGGTATTATCTGTGAAACTGAAGTACATTGTTTATTCCATTAAGTCTTAATACTTAATTTTAGAACAAGAACAAGCACATTTTGTAATCAATGGAAGTTTTTTTTAAAAACTATTATTCTCTCTGCATTGAAATCCCCCATACAACATGATCAGCTCTCTGTTGAATTATTGTCCAGATAATGTGTCCCCCAAAGTATTACTTAGCCATAAAGAGCTGAAGGGCCCAGATTTGATTTCTGGTCTGTGCTGTCTTAACAGAAATTGGCACCAGCACTCTTGGGCCAGGAGTGGGGAAGATCAGACAACATGCCCCCTCCTGTTTGCTATCTAGTGCAGTGTGCATATCGGTCGAGATCAGGATCCGGCTTGGGCTCAGCTGTGATAACCTCCACAATTCAAAGCCTGCTGTCTCTGTTAATGTGAAAGATAGACACTTGGGATAGGTACTGGAGGGTACCCATCAATGCCGTTGGAACTGTACCTCAGTAATTAGCCAGCGCATTCACGAGGGGTGAAAATTGGCAGCAAAAAGAAAAATGAATTATGGGCAATTGTTGAAATGTGTTGGTCTAACTTTTGAGAACAAATTTGTAGAGCTTGATGTATAATAATTAAGGAAACACTGTTATGATTATAAAACATAGAGCAAATTGACAGAAAAACAAAAGCAGTAAGAGCTCTGTATGATGGGCCTGAACTATTTCTGGTGATGTCTGGCGGTAGTATTGCCGTGGTGGGCAACAGCTCTGGTGTGTGTCGGCACCAGCAGCATGAAAAATTTTCTTCGGGTCCCCGAACCCTCCCATTGCTCAGCAAAATGGGGTGATTTGTCCACATCAATGGCAGAATTTCTTTGGGAGTCAAGGCCAGGACCTTTGCCTGGGCACAGGTAGGTTCCACTTGTGCCTCTTCAGTGGCCAATATGCCTCCTTTCACTGAACGTACACACCGGGGATGAGGAACTGGTCTGGGAGTCCCAATACCTGACCGCACCCACTCTGACATGGGTGACCTTGTTTGGGGCAGATGCAGGCTCGGTCCCAAATTTGATCCCATGGAAACTGGCGGAGAAGGCTGGGACCTTGACGTATCTGACTAGAGCATCAAACCGCATGTCGCATTTATCACCAAGACTATCTATTTTCCCCTCTGCAATATCCCTCGTCTTCACACTTCCCTCATACCCACAGTCACTGAAACCTTTGTGTTACAAGTTTGGGATCTTGCCTAAATATATCCTCTACAACATTACCAGTTTAATTAGCTACTTTCTTAAGTATCCTGGACCTGTGGTCTTGGCTTCCTTCAGTGTTGTCAGTCTGTCCATCACCCATTCATCAGTTACATCTATTTTTCTTGGAACCTCATCCTCTTGCCCTAGAAATGTTATGCCAACAGTAGGGCAGCTGTCTAATGTTTCTTCTGCAAATTGCAGGTGCAAATAATTTATAATGCCATTCCTTGATCACTGGATATAATGTTCCATTTGGACCCCCTTAGGGGTCCCATTGTTTACCTGACTTCCTATTTGCAATATTCGTCTCAAAGCCTTTCACATTATGTTTTATGTTTCCTGATTTTTGTCTATTTTGACTCTCCTGACCTGTTTCTTAGCTTCCCCAACCTTATTCTTATAGTCATAAGTTTGACATTGGGGAAGCTTTGTTGATGTTTCTAGTAACATCTACGAAGGCAGTTAATCTTGATCATGTATTCATATTGCCGAATTGGAAAGTGATATAATAAACGTTTGAGTAAAACAGACAAAATTCTATGGCCTTCCTCTGACTTCTGAAGCTCAATCAAGTTAATTGTGCATTTTCTAATCTGTAATTTGTCTAATATATTACTTTACTCTTTTCAAACCATTTCGAGAATGTGGTTGGGAAATTATTGCAAACAGGTAGTTAAATCCTAAAATATTTTATATATTTATTCTAGCCCAAAGCTAGAGGGTACCAGATGCCATCTCTTGGAATCAAAATCTACCTTTGATCCTATCTGCTCCTAATTTACATTTGGGATTTTTTTTTTAACTCTGGGGAGATTATAATTCCCAAATAATTAATTCCCATTGGCTTCTGAATGAATGGAAAACCTGACAGAAGATCGAGTACAACATTTGTTCAGTGTTAACATTTTTGATTACATCCAATTAACCTTTATACTCTGAAATGGATGCAAATAAATTGGAGCTTTAAGGATCCCTACAGCCACTATCCCTGGGATCTTTAAGATCAAAAGAATACCATATACAGTTAATGTCTATGATGTTCTGTGCCAGTCACCGTCAATCTCCAGATCTGCCAAATATTTCCTTCAAGTGCCATAATTAGAGATGGAAGGCAATGCTGCCTTGTTACTTTGTGCACGAATGTTAAATAATGCAGAATCTATTAAATTCTGCTATATAAGTGTCCATTATATTCCCCCTCATTGTTGTTCTGAAAATGCATCACCTTGTATTTCTCTGCATTAAATTTCATGTAGCAGCCAGCTGCCCAATCTACGAACCTGCCTACATCTTCCTGAAGTCACTTACGGCCCTCTTCACAATTAACCAATGCCTATTTTTGTGGTGTTCAGTATTTTGCCTTGTACATCCTGGTCCAGGTCTCTATTTTAACATTTTTTGTTGAGGAGAACAATTGCCTTAACACTGACCCTTGGGAATGCCACTGTTGTCATCTTTGCATTCCGTAAAAATATCCATTAACCAATACTGTTTTCTGTTTTCAGCTAATTTCCTATTGCTGCTGCAACATTCCACTTAAATTACATATTAGTTTTTCACAGAATTAAAGGGAATATATTTAGAACTGCTGTATTTCAAACAAAAAGGGCAAAATTCATGTTTTCAGCCACCTTGCCTAGTGTTTATCATATGGATAGAAGATGGGCATTAGTCAGTGCCTCTGAACAACAACATTGTGCATTTATACAGCACTTTTTTAATGGCTGAGACCAAGACCTTCAGCACACTCGTCTCTGGGGAGAGAAGGCAATTCGAACCTCTTTCTTTATCCGTTAATTATATACAGGATCACCAAATCTCTGGTATTTTCCCCCCATTTTCTATTTTGGGACTTTGGGTAATATAATCAAAAATGGCAATGAATCAATAGAATGTCCAAAGACCAGTCAGAGTGATAGAATGGTAATGTCACAGTTGGACTGAAATGGTTTGATGATGTGTTCAGGTTTTATCAGCCTGCAATTTCATTAGAGGCTGCTATATGGTTGAATGCTCAGTGCATTTGAGCCAGTCTTTAGCAGTTGAGCAGCATCTTTAACTATCTTTACTACTTCTCATTTTATTATGGTCTAAGGAAATAGCTAGATTGCCTGGAGCCTAAGATATTTCAGCAGGTTTAATTACAAGTATGTGAAGTACCAGTCGATGCTGATCATTTGGCCCATGCACTTGACACTTGATGATCAACGGCAAAGTTTATTAATGAAATATACCCTGTAGGGGGTGGCTCTGCAGTTCAACAATGTTGTAAACTTTTTATTGAGAATCTGAACCCAAGGTGATGTTGAAAAGCCACAAAAAAAATTATTGTACAGAATGGCCATGTATACAGAGGTTCCTCAAGAACCTTCACAACAAATGTGATCACTGCACTTCCAGATTTCTCCAATCTTATAAAAGCTTGCGTTTTTGTCACTTGCCTTCAGCACATTTTTGGAAGCAAATGCGGAAATAACTGTGATCCCTTTGTTGATCTGCTCATTTCTGGAAGGGAAATAACTCAAGATTAGCCAAGACTCCAAGTAAGTTGGGCAGCTATTAGTTCAGCAAGATGATGGTGGATTCACATCAAGGCAGGAGAAAGGAGCAAGTATAACTATTGCTTGTGAGGGAGCAAAGTAAAGAATTAAATGACTGAATTAAGTCAACAGAGTGAATAACATTTTCTTGTTTCTACTTTATCAAGCTTCTTTTCCTTTCGTACAAGTGAATCAACCTGTGATATTGCTCGTGGTAAGTTGGTCGATAGTCCCTCTTACCTGTGTGTTTTTCTGGTGTTGCCTTTCTGTCCCTGTCTACTCTTCTGCTTCTCTAGCTCTCTCTTTGTTCTCTTCTTTCCTCATGGGTGGGGGAGGAAGTCACTGAGGCTCCAATTTCTCATTAATTACTTGCCAGTCAGCCCATGCCCCATGTGCTGTTAAGTAAAAATGGGCTATGCAATGCTAAGTGTTACAGTGCTACGCCATGGCTTGTCACATAACCCCTGGTGGTGTGACTTGCCTTTAGGTTCCTATGTGCCTGAATGCCTTGTGTGTCCACTCCAGTTGACTCCCATGTGCCTGGCAGTATGATTGATTGCTGAATAGTCCCCACTGTGTCTGACATCAGTGTGGTGAGCAACTGAGTAACTGATTCACAGGCTGAGATAAAGTGAATGCCTGTTAATCCAAGGTACGGTTTGCTCTCAGTCCCCTGATACCTGTTTCTCTGCCCCCAAAATCTCTCTCTATCTCGCTCTCTTCCTCCGCACCAGTCTTTCTGTCTCCTTTAACTGTCTCCGTCTCTCCTTCCCAATTTCTTCCTCTCAACTCTCTTCACTCCCCCGTGCCTCCCCTCGCCCCGTCCCGCCACCCATCTCTACTTTGTTCAAATCGGCAGGCTGGAAGACCTGGGGGGGAAAATGTCTGAGACACCAGGAAGGCCCCAGGTGAAGCTGCAGGGCAGGTCATCATGCCCAAAGAAAATAATAAAAAACAAGAGGCTGAGGAGTAGCTGGGTTGGGAAACCAGCCTCGAGTTGTGCAAAGGTAACAAAAAATTAATTAAAAATATGTAAGCGCCAGCTTGGCTCAGGGGAAGCACGTTTGCCCTGAGTCAGTAGGGCATGGGTTCAAGCCCACTGGAAGTTGGACCTGAAATTCTGTCAATACCCGCACCCATTCTGCGAATGTCAAGTTACGCTCAAATTTCCTGCCAACCTCACTAGCATACGCCCGAAAGTTGAATAGTTGTAAATCAGCGTAATTGGCCAGTGTGGTTTGAACGTGATCGGAACAGATCCAATTGATCCTCAAGGTGTTGGGGTGGAGGACTGTAGAAGTGGGAGAAAAAGAATTTCCTTCAGTGAGGCTGAGGCGTGCAAGGTAAGTAGCACACAGCTCTCTTGTACAGATTTTTAATTAATTCACCTAAATAGCTCTGTAGAGAGTGTCCATTGTCTCAAATCTTCCCCTTCTTACAAATGACTGATTCACAGGAGAAGACTGCTAGGAAGAAGGCTTTCAATTTTGCAGACGACGACCTGCAGTTCCTCTTGGACAAGATATGGGAGGACCGGCTCCTCAGCTCCCCCGCATACCATGCCATCACATGCAGACACGAGGCGGGCGCAGACAGAGGTGCCAGAGGCACTGAGTGCCACATCCAGGAAAGTCAGTGACCTGACCAGAGTAGGGAAGGTATGACACCCGCCACATTCTCCCTTTCTTCCTCGTCCACTGTGGGCACCACACTCAAGTTTCTGAGGTGGAATTAGTTGATCATGATCTTGCACCAAAAACTCTTGGAACGATGCAGACCAGTAACACCTTCAATTGTTCCACATAGTCAAATGACTGCAAGACTAATATTTCTCTCTTTTTGTCTTTGTAGGCCAAGAATACGTGCATTGCCTTGGAAAGGGCAAATAGTGGGGGTGGGAGTCCCAAAGCCGCACACCTCCGCTCTTTCCTGGAATTGTACTATTCTCCTCACCTTCAGGCCACCCCCAAGCAGAGCCAGACACCCGGCTCTCCTCAACTGGGTACCAGCACCAGGTGAGCACTCCAGTGCCAGATGCCAGTTTCAGGGAACACAGAAACTCTGAGGAGGTGGAGAATGCCACCACCTCTCTGGAGAGAGCGGCTAGAAGGCAGCCACGGATGAATGAGTCAGTGGATTGTGTTTTGACAGCTGCAGACCTGAAAAGGTGCCTGCTGATGGAGCATCAGAGGGGTGTGAGGACACTGGGATCTGTCAGCTTCTTGCCGGTTTGGCCTCCAAATCTGCTGTAATGCTCAACGCCAACATGTTAGAGCTGCGAGAACCAATGGAACAGGAGGACTTCTGCTCTTGAGGCTTAGGGTGACCGACTGGAGGACGCAATGACTCATGGCTTCCAGTCTCTTACTAAGGCCTGGCAAGATCTGACAGCTGCCATCGTGCCAGCCATTAGGCTGCTGACTGGTGCTGCAGATCAGGACCGCAGTGGAAGGGCAGCTGGTGGTGTCCAATTGCCTGCTGCCAGCGCCAGCCTGGGCTGCGGCCTTTCAACAGCAACCATGTTGCCACTTGTACAGAGCAGGAGGCAGCTCTGGAGCTCCCTCCTGGGATGCATACAACAGCAGTCCTGGTTCAGGAGCACACGGCCATTCGCATGGCCCACGACTAATCAGCCCGGCAGCTTTCCACCACGCCCCACCATTCATGTTTACTGGGAGAAGGCATAGGGGAGCAGCTGGCCAATGGGTTCATCGAGGCTCTGGGTCAAGTGGAGGGCCTTGATGGAGAAGGGGGAATTTAATTCCTGTGTCTCCTACTTCCTCTTTCTCCTCCTTTGCCCGGAAGTGGGAAAGCTTCCTGGCTGGAAGATTATGACCGTCACTATCATGTCCCGCTTGTTCGATGACTGCCTAGTTTTTGATGTGTTATTGCAGCGAAGTAAAGCATTTTTGATGCGAAGAGGTTATATATTTACTTAAATTTGTCAAAGTTTGCCAAAGTTGTAACAATTGCTAAAGTTTACATTAGTTTAACTCTGGTTTCCAAAGGTTCTTAATTTTGATTAATGTTTATTCAAGGATTATTCTTGTAAATAGTTGTTTAAATTTCTAAAGATAGTTCAGCATTGCCATAAAACACAGTTTGTAATTAAAATAAGTTTCTCTGGGTCGAGTTAAGATCTTTTTGAGTTCCTGTAACAATTTATGGAAATGGATAAGTAAAGTTCAAGGTTTTCAGGCAGCATTTGTATTTATTTGTAACAATTTTCATTTAATTTACTAAGCATATAAAACATTTTTTGTAATAAATAAAAAAAAATTGTTTTTGAAGTTGAAGAGCTGAGTTTTACTTTTCTTCTGGTTGCGAGTTCGGTGGGGTGTGCTCATTGGGTAAAAGCCTCTCAAAGCGATGTCTCCTGTGGATGTGCCACAACCCACAGCCCAGGATCTTCTGCTTTGATTGGTTTCTCCTGAGTATGTCAAGATCCAGACCTTGCGTCGTGGTGTAGTTGTGCAGGGTGCAGAAGGCAACGACTCTGCTCACTACCTTCTCTGGGGAGCATTGGAGGGCAACCCCAAAGCTCTCCAAGCAACTGAAGCCAGCAATGCCCTCTGCCTTTGCTCCACCGCAGACATTCCAAATCTGGCGAACTCCCCAGCCCAATGGTACAGGGTGTCATTACCTGCTGGATGCAGGTCCTCACTGCCCCTTCATTAATCCTGCACAGGTCCCTCGTGGATGCCTAGATGGATGCGTAAAAGTTGGGGTCACCTTCATTTCTACACTTAAGGCTCTGCTGCATGGGCTTTAACTCATCACGGAGCAAATCGTAGAGTCAGTCGATGGCCTCCTTTGTGAAGTGCAGCCGTCGCACAGTCATCTCCTCGAATATCAGTCAAGGCCAAGACACAGGGCCGCGTACTTGCGTGTGGGGTGCTGTCATCACTGATGATGCTTCGCTCTCCGGGCCTCCTGTCTCTGGTTCTCTTCCTCCTGTTTCTCCTTCCATTATAACAGCAAGCAGGAGTAGAGCCAGCAAAAGAGACATTTTTATTTCTCAAAAGGACTAGAAAATGGCTGTCTGCACTAACTGGAGGAGAATGGCTTCAGTGCTTCCTGGAGCAGCTGATTTGCACCTGTTTCAGGTGTCTATGGGTGCCTGTGCGTCTTAAAAGCTGATCGCAATTTGAAGAGAGCCTCTGAACAAGTTGATTTGCAGGAAGCTCACTTCTGTAACTTGAGGGCAGTTTGAATATTATGGGTGGAGATGTATTTGGGCAGAGTGATCTATAGACAATTGTAAATGATCAAGTAGATTTGGGCGTATTGTACTTGCGAGTGCAACTTCAGCTTGTACTTAACTTCAACTTTTGAGGTGAGCATAAATGATCCGTTAACACTATTCGAAGAAGAGCAGAAGAATTCTCCTGGTGTTCTGCCCAATATTTACCCTTTAAACTACACCACCATAACAGATTAACTGGTCATTTATCTCCTTGCTGTTTGTAGGACCTTACTGTGTACAAATTTGCTGCGTAACCACAGTGACTATACTTTAAAAAGTAATTCGATAGCAAAATACTGCGGATGCTGGAAATCCGAAATAACAACAGAAAACGCTGGAAAAACTCAGCAGGCCAGGCAGCATCCGTGGAGAGAGAAACAGAGTTAACGTTTCAGGTCGAAGACCTTTCGTCAGAACTGGAAAAAAGCAGGAAATGAAATAGATTTAAAGCAAGGATAAAGCTGGGAAAAGGGGGAGGGGATGAAAGAACAAAAGGGAAGGTCAGTGGTGGGATAGAAAGCAGGAGAGATAAAGAGACATTGAGAGACATTAAGAGATAATCAAGGCAAGAGGAGGTGTTAATGTGACAGGTTGAGGCTAGATGAAGTGTGAAATGCGCTGGCAGAATGAAGGACAGCTGCCAGCTTCTGGGAGGGAAAAAAAAGGCCAAACAAAAGGGTGGATGAAAAAGTAATTAATTGGATTTAGCAGTGCTTTGGGACATTTGGAGGATGTGAAATGTGTGATGTAAATACAGATTTCTTATTTATTTTATATTTTATTAACAATTTAAAGCAGATTTTCTCTTACAAGTTAAAATAGAAGGATAAACAACAAAATGGTTGACCAGACAGAAGTGGCTGACTCATGCCACAGTGCCACCTTGTGGCACATGTCTGCAGCTACATCATGACTTGCAACAGTTTACAGAGGAACATAAGAACATAAGAACATAAGAAATAGGAGCAGGAGTAGGCCAATCGGCCCCTCGAGCCTGCTCCGCCATTCAATAAGATCATGGCTGATCTGATCCTAACCGCCAATCTACTATCTATCACAGAACCATCTCCTGCATCTAACAGAATTGCACACACGAAATAGGAGCAGAATCAGGCTACACGGTCCCTGGGCCCGCTCCACTACCCACAGGGCCATGACCGATCCGAACCTAGACTCATGTCCAAATTCCTGCCCGCTCCCCGTAACCCTTAATGCCCTTTACTTCTAGGAAACTGTCTATTTCTGTTTTAAATTTAATTAATGTTGTAGCTTCTACAGCTTTTTGTGGCAGCATATTCCATGGACCTACCACCCTCTGAGTGAAGTAGTTCCTCCTCATCTCAGTTTTGAAAGAGCAGCCCCTTATTCTAAGACTATGGGGGAAAAATTCAGCTGCTTGCGCCTCCCGTTAGCGCCTTAAATGGGCGCTAATGGGGCGTAAAGCAGCTAACGCCTGGGCGCAGCGCCGCCCACGCCTCCCGAAAAATTTAGTGGGAGGTTAGCGGCGGCGGCAGCCGGTAGCGCCCTGTGGCGCTGCGCCGCCGGCGATGACGTCATCGCCGTGCGCAGCGCCCCGGCCGTGATCTTCAGTCGCGCCCCCTGATTTACCGCCAGACGCTATGTCCGACGGGTTCAGGGGGGCGTACGTGCGGCCGGGGCGGCGATATTTAAAGGGGAGGTGGCAGGCGGCCATTTTTGTTGCTGGCCGCCTGCCAGCACCTGCCCCCGTTGCTGTCCCCGGCCCCCGTGAAGTGCCGGCTGCGCTCCAAGAGCCCGGCACTTCTCTTGAGTGCCGGGCTCTTTTGCCGGCACTCCCGATCCCTGGGAGCCCAGCTGGGCCCCGGTTCGCGCTGCGCAAGGCCTCTCCCCTTTAAGAAGGGGAGGAAGGCCTGCAATACCGCGGCGCGACGTGCCGCAGCGCGTGGCGCTGCGGCACGTAGCGCCAGGATATTCACTCGCAGCGCCCCAAGAGGGATGCGGGGTGCTTCCAGTTGCGCCCCGCTTCCCTCTTGGGGCGCAACCACTGAAGTTCCGGCGCGGGGCCGCTAATTTTTTCGGGGCACTAAAAGTCGCGCCCCGGCGAGGTTAGCGCCCCAAATGGGGCGCGACTCAATTTTTACCCCTATGTCCCCTAGTTCTCGTCTCACCCGTCATCGGGAACATCCTCCCCGCATCCACCCGATCCAACCCCTTCACAATCTTATATGTTTCAATAAGATCGCCTCTCATTCTTCTGAACTCCAATGAGTAGAGTCCCAATCTACCCAACCTCTCCTCATATGACCACCCCCTCATCCCCGGGATTAACCGAGTGAACCTTTTTTGCACTGCCTCGAGAGCAAGGATGTCTTTCCTTAAGTAAGGACACCAAAACTGTATGCAGTATTCCAGGTGCGGTCTCACCAATACCTTGTACAACTGAAGCAATACCTCCCTATTTTTATATTCTATCCCCCGAGCAATGAAAGCCATCATTCCATTTGCCTTCTTAATCACTTGCTGCACCTGCATACTAACCTTTTGAGTTTCGTGCACCAGGACCCCCAGATCCCTTTGCACTTCAGTACTCTCCAGTTTCTTGCCATTAAGATAATAAATTGCTCTAGGATTTTTCCTGCCAAAGTGCATCACCTCACACTTTCCAGTGTTGTATTCCATCTGCCAAATCTCTGCCCACTTACTTAGCCTGTCTATGTCCCCTTGCAGGTTTTTTATGTCCTCCTCACTCACTACTTTCCCTCCCATCTTTGTATCATCTGCAAATTTTGATATGTTACACTTGGTCCCTTCCTCCAAATCGTTAATATAGATTGTAAAGAGTTGGGGACCCAGCACTGACCCCTGTGGAACACCACTAGTTACTGATTGCCAGTCTGAGAATGAACCATTTATCCCAACTCTTTGCTTTCTGTTAGATAGCCAATCCTCTATCCATGCCAGAATATTACCCCCAATCCCGTGATTTTTTACCTTAAGCAATAATCTTTTGTGTGGCACCTTGTCAAATGCCTTTTGGAAGTCTAAATACACTACGTCCACTGGTTCCCCTTTATCCACTCTATATGTTACTTCCTCAAAGAACTCCAGCAAATTTGTCAAACATGACTTCCCCTTCGTAAAACCATGCTGACTTTGTCCTATTAAATTATGATTATCCAAATGTCCTGTTACTGTTTCCTTAATAATGGACTCCAAAATTTTACCTACCACAGATGTTAGGCTAACCGGTCTATAGTTACCAGCCTTCTGTCTACTGCCCTTTTTAAATAAGGGTGTTACATTAGCAGTTTTCCAGTCTGCCGGGACCTTAGCGGAATCCAGGGAGTTTTGAAAAATTATTACCAATGCATCTACAATCCCTACCGCCACTTCCTTCAAGACTCTAGGATGTAAGCCATCAGGTCCAGGTGATTGACATAAATGCACACCATTTTAACAGTGTAAATGTCATAAAAGTATTATCAAAAATCATGACCGCTGGAAGTTGGACAGGAAGTGTGCATATATATATACAGAATCTTTAATATGATGAAGCAGGGTTGGAGTTAGGAATAATTGGACCAAGGTGTTGGCAGCTAACTCAGTCTGCATTTGGGAGTCATACATTGTGTCCTTAATTTATTTATAGTTTATTTGAAAAAAAACGTACGGGTGGGCCTAGAAATTTGTTGACTGTGCAATCATTGTACAGGCATAAAGCGGGGGCAGAAGTGTCCAATATGACATTCCACTCCAAAAGTACACCACCCACCTTTCTGGTAAAGGCTGAAGTACAGGTGTCCAGGGCCTGCACCTGGGACAGGTGATAGGCACATTGCAGATACAAATAGGGGGCCTAACACCTGTTTCAGGAGCTCCTCCTGAAAATGGGCTGCCTTGAACATGGCCGGCTGCATTCCAGATAACTTAAGTCGACAGGTGGCCTAACCACCAAACCTTAAAGGGACGGCTGGAGGCTGCCAGCAAAAGTTAAGCAGGAATGCTGCACCCCGCTCCATAGCAGTCCCGAAGGTGGTTGCCAGCCCCCACTCGTCCCCTTTTCCCCCCTCCGATCGCCTCCCTCCCCTCTCGATCACCTGAGGACTGCTGCCAACGATGCAGAGCCCTCAAGTTTAAATTTGCTTCGCTGGCAGCAGGCGTCCGCAGCTCTCTGGTCTAATTTAACTGAGGCCCAACATCAGGTCTGTCTCGTGCCTACCCACTAAGCGCCAATAGGCCAGTGCTATTCAATTTCACCTCCTTGGAGCTGATTGCAACATAGGAGTTTCTTTGCAGTAGAGGCTGGGGAGCTCGAAGATGTAAAAAAATAAATTAGTTGCTTCAGTGCCACCGCAGAGTGATGATTTATGTACACTGTCAGCTGTGGCTCAGTGGGTAGCACACTCGCCTCGGGGTCAGAAGGTTGTGGGTTCAAGTCCCACTCCAGGGACTTGAGCACATAAATCTAGGCTGATTCTCCAGTGCAGTGCCGAGGGACTGCTGCACAGTTGGAGGTGCTGCCTTTCAGATGAGACGTTAAACTGAGGCCCCGTCTTCTCTCTCAGGTGGACGTAAAAGATCCCTTGGCACTATTTCGAAGAAGAGCAGGGGAGTTATCCCCGGTGTGCTGGCCAATATTTATCCCTCAATCAACATAACAGAAAAAAACAGCTTGCTGTGCGCAAATTTGCTGCGTGTTTCCCACATTACAACAGTGACTATACTTCAAAAGTACTTAATTGGCTGTAAAGCGCTTTGAGATGTCCGGTGGTCATGAAAGGCGCTATATAAATGCAAGTCTTTCTTCTTTCTATGTAGTTGACATTATAAATGTGGATATAGGAATTTATAACAGGGATAATATTGACATGGAAGCATATGTAATCATAGCAATTTCAGCACAGAAAAAGTTATTCAACCTAATGTGCCTGTGCCAGAGCTAACTCCTTATCAGATCTAATCCCATGCCTTTACTCTGGTTGAGGATTCTAGGACTAGGGGGCATAGTCTAAAAATTAGAGCCAGACCTTTCAGGAGTGAAATTAGCAAACACTTCTACACACAAAGGGTGGTAGAAGTTTGGAATTCTCTTCCACAAATGGCAATTGATGCTAGATCAATTGTTAATTTTAAATCGGAGATTGATGGTGTTTTGTTAACTAAAAGTATTAAGGGATATGGCCAAAGGCGGGTATATGGAGTTAGGTGGCAGATCAGCCATATCTCATTGAATGGCAGAACAAGCTCGAGGGGCTCAATGGCCTTCTCCAGTTCCTATGTTCCTAGGTACCCGTCAGTATTTTTCTTCATGTATTTGATTTCTTGTTGTATATTGTGGTTGATTCAGCTTCAGTGGCTACTTGTGATCATTTGCATTCTATATTCTTATAACCCTTTGAGCAAAAATATTTCTTAATATGGCTAAGATTAGGAATTTGCATGTGCAATGTGAGTGGGAATCTGGGTCTCGGGCACAGTATAATGGAATTCCAACAAACCATACCAACCGTCTGATTCTATTGTTGATAAATCTATATATTTAATAATGGCTTTACATGAATTGAGGACAGTTCAGTATCCTGGTAGATATCATGTCCAAGGGCTAAATAAATGGAAAGTAAAGTTGTCACCTATAAATATTTAATTTCATCCAATCCCTACCATTCCTTAAAATACAGTGTTCTTGGGAACTGAACTAAATCAGATTCAGCCCATGTAGCTAGAGGCCCAAATCCTTGTGTCCTACTTATTAATGATAGAAATAGTAGATTTTTAAACATGTGGCACAAGAACATTTTTCCAAAATTAAACACTGTGAAGCTTTTGATGCAATTAAAGAGGTTTTTTTAGAGCAGATGGGTACCCTACTATAATAAATGACCAATCTCAGCATTTGCTCACAATTCTTTGTCAGGCATAGTGAACCATGCTGATGAAATCTGGAGATCGCCAACTTGTAGCATTTCATTTTTTTCCACCAGCAAGAAAATGTAACGTCCTTTTCATCTGCTTCATGCGGTGAGTTCCGTAAAGAATTACTTCATTCTGCACAGCATTTTAAAATCTTCCACGGAAGAACTTCAGAAATGCTTGAAATGCACAGCATGTGGAAGGAAAGATGGGTTATTCAGGTGCAGCTATTTATCATTACTAGTTTTGGTGAAAACTAACTTTCTCTTTTAGAAAAGCAAAATACTGCGGATGCTGGAAATCTGAAATAAAAACAGAAAATGCTGGAAATACTCAGCATCTGTGGAGAGAGAAACTGAGTTAACGTTTCAGGTCGCTGACTTTTCGTCAGAACTGGAAAAAGTTAGAGATGCAACAGATTTTAAGCAAGTGCAGGGAAAGGGGGGAGGGGAGGAAAGAACAAAAGGGAAGGTCTGTGATAGGGTGGAAGGCAGTATAGAGTAAATGACAAAAGGTATGATTGTACAAAGCAAAAGGAGATGGTAGGGGGACAAGTAAAGAAACAAAAGATGAGTCTAGAAGAGGTGTAAATGGGAATGGCAGAATCATCAACAGCTGACGACAGGTCACCGACCTGAAATGTTAACTCTGTTTCTCTCTCCACAGATGCTGCCTGACCTGCTGAGTATTTCCAGCATCTTCTGTTTGCATCATAAATTTTTGCACCATGTAATAAAGATTTGTACTAGTTTTGGAGGGTGAGGAATGTAATGGGAATCAGTGATCATCACTACAACAAAACAAAAGCATTGTTGGACCAGCACCAAATGCATGGCAAAAGTTGGGTGGGAGAGCTGGTAAACATGAGGCTCCAGGAACTGGTTTGAATTTTTCAGCTAATTGGCAGATCATGTTGTGAAAATGTGAAGCCACAAGTATAAAGCAGCAGGAAACAAATTATTCTACTTCGTGTGTATTTTTGAAAACCATACATGCCGCCAAAAATAATAATTTTTCTTTGAAAACTTAAGCAGCACAAAGACTTGTGCATTTTAGTGCATCTATTAGAATATTCGGATCTAATCGATAATTAGAATCTAAGCGGCAGCAGCATAAAGGGAGAGGCGGAGAAGGCCCAGGACAGAGCGCAGACCGGAGTGGGAGTGGCAATAAAGGGAGAGGCGGAGAAGGCCCAGGACAGAGCGCAGACCGGAGCGGGAGTGGCAGTAAAGGGAGAGGCGGAGAAGGCCCAGGACAGAGCGCAGACCGGAGCGGGAGTGGCAGTAAAGGGAGCTGAGCAGCGATTTAAAAAAAAATACAAGGACTGATCTCACAGGACAGCTGGTAACTGATTGGTTGGTAAAGGTCACACCTTTTTTTTCCTTTTCAAGTTAGAGACCGGGGTTAAATAGCTGGTTCGGAATAAAGCAGGAGCTTGGAGATTAGTAACTGTTAATACTATATTATATTAATAACTTGAATTAGGGCAACACGGTGGCATAGTGGTTAGCACTGGTGCTTCACAGCGCCAGAGACCCGGGTTCGAATCTGACCTCGGGTGACTGTCTGTGTGGAGTTTGCACATTCTCCCCGTGTCTGCGTGGGTTTCCTCCGGGTGCTCCGGTTTCCTCCCACAGTCCAAAAATGTGCGGGTTAGGTTGATTTGGCTATGATAAATTGACCCTTAGTGTTAGGGGGGGATTAAATATGTGGGGTTATGGGGATAGGATGGGATATGTTAGGGGGAATTAAATACGTGGGGTTACGGAGATCGGGTGGGATAGGTGCAGGCTCGATGTGGGGATTCGGTGTGAGAAAGCAGGGACAGGGTACTGGATTTGGATGATCAGCCATGATCGTATTGAATGGTGGAGCAGGCTCGACGGGCCGAATGGCCTACTCCTGCTCCTAGTTTCTATGTTTCTATGTTTAGATACATCTTAGTCTTAAGTTTCTGTAAAGTTAGTTAATAGTCGAATAAATAAAGGCATGGCAGGGCAGCTCGGTCCAGCGGAATGCACATCCTGTGCCATGTGGGAACTCAAGGACGCTTCCCATGTCCTGGACAACCACGTGTGCTGGAGGTGTCGTCAGCTGAAGGAGTTCGAGCTCCGGGTTTCGGAGCTTGAACAGCAGCTGGCTTCACTGCGGTGCATCCGTGAGGCTGAGAGCTACGTGGATAGCACGTTTCAGGAGGTGGTCACCCCACGGCTAAAGAGTGCGCAGGTAGAGAGGGAATGGCTGACCGCCAGACAGAAGAGGAGGATCAGGCAGGTAGTGCAGGAGTCCCCTGAGTGCATCTCGCTCTCCAACCAGTATTCTACTGGTGAGGGCGATGGTTCCTCTGGGGAGTGCAGCCAGAGCCAATTCCACAACACCACGGGTGGCTCAGCTGTACAGGGGGGGAGGAGGAAGATGGGGAAAGCATTAGTGGTACAGGATTCAATAGTTAAGGGAGCAGACAGACGTTTCTGCGGCCGCAGACGTGACTCCAGGATAATATGTTGCCTCCCTGGTGCCAGGGTTAAGTATGTCACTGAGCGGCTACAGAACATTCTCGGGGGAGGGTGAACAGCCAGAGGTCGTGGTCCCTATTGGTACCAACGACATAGGTAGAAAGAGGGATGAGGTCCTGCAGGCAGATTTCAGGGAGCTAGGAAAGAGATTAAAAAGCAGGACCTCAAAGGTAGTAATCTCTGGATTACTCCCGGTGCCACGCGCGAGTGAGTACAGAAATAGGAGAATAGAGCAAATGAATGCATGGCTGGAGAGATGATGCAGGAGGGAGGGCTTTAGGTTCCTGGGGGAGGTGGGACCTGTACAGGCCGGATGGCTTGCACCTCAACAGAGCCGGAACCAGTATCCCGCGGGGAGGTTTGCTAGTGCTGCTGGGGAGGGTTTAAACTAAATTGGCAGGGGGATGGCACCAGGATGTAGCATTAGAAAGGAGGAACAATGGGCACAAAGGATAGCATGAAAGTAAGAAATAGTGAGGCATTAGGTGGGGTCAAACTAAGAGAGAGCACAGGATGGTCTAAGATAGGTTTACAGTGTATGTATGTGAATGCACGAAGCATAGTAAACAAGGTTGGTGAGCTGCAGGTGCAAATAGCCACATGGGAATATGATGTCGTGGCAATGACGGAGACCTGACTCAAAAAAGAGCAGGAATGGGTATTAAATATTCCTGGATATAGGATGTTCAGGAAAGATCAGGAAGGAAAGATAGGTGGTGGTGTGGCAGTTTTGATTAAGGAGAATGTTACAGTGTTGGAGAGAGGGGCTGTTCTGGAGGAGTCAAGGATAGAATCTATATGGCTAGAGTTAAGAAATAATAGAGGTGTATTTTATAGACCACCAACTAGTGGGAAAAATATTGAGGAGCAAATTTGCAGAGAGATGCAAGAACTATAAAGTAGTGATAATGGGGGACTTCAACTATCCTAATATAGACTGAGATAGTAATAGTGTAAAGGGCAGAGAGGGGGAAGAATTTCTGAAGTGTGTTCAGGAGATCTTTCTTGATCAGTACGTTTCTGGCCCAACGAGGAAGGAGGAAATGCTGGTTCTGGGAAATGAGGTAGGTCAAGTGGAGCAACTGTCAGTCGGTGAACATTTAGGGAACAGTGATCATAATATCATAAGGTTTAGATTAGCTATGGAAAAGGACAGGGAGCAATCTAGAGTAAAAATACTTAATTGGACGAAGGCCAATTTCAGTGGGATGAGAACGGATCTGGCCTGGGTAAATTGGATTCAAAGATTGGCAGGCAAAACTGTAGTGGAACAATAGGCTGCCTTTAAAGAGGAAATAGTTCAGGGACAGTTGAGGTACATTCCCACTAGGGGGAAAGGTAGGGCAACTCAAGTCAGAGCTCCCTGGATGACGAAACAGATAGAGAGTAAGATGAAGCAGAAAAAGAGCGCATATGACAGATGTCAGGTTGAGAATACATCTGAGAATCAGGCTAAATATAGAAAGTTCAGAGGAGAAGTGAAAAAGAAAATAAGAGGGGCAAAGAGAGGTTATGAGAATAGATTGGCAGCTAACATAAAAGGTAATGCAAAAGTCTTCTATAGGCATATAAATAGTAAACGGGTAGTAAGAGGAGGGGTGGGGCTGATTAGGGACCAAAAAGGAGACCTACGCATGGAGGCAGAGGGCATGGCTGAGGTACTAAATGAGTACTTTGCATCTGTCTTCATCAAGGAAGAAGATGCTGCCATAGACATAGCGAGGAGGAGGTAGACGAGATACTGGATGGTATAAAAATTGATAAAGATGAGGTACTGGAAAGGCTGGCTATACCTAAAGTAGATAAGTCACCAGGACCGGATGGGATGCATCCTAGGATACTGAGGGAAGTGAAGGAAGAAATCGCAGAGGTACTGGCCATAATCTTCCAATCCTCCTTAGAAATGGGAGTGGCGCCAAAGGACTGAAGAATTGCAAATGTTACACCCTTGTTCAAAAAAGGGTGTAAAGATAAACCCAGCAACTGTAGGCCAGTCAGTTTAACCTCGGGAGTGGGGAAGCTTTTAGAAACGATAATCTGCGACAAAATTAACAGTCACTTGGACAAGTGTGGATTAATTAAGGAAAGCCAGCATGGATTTGTTAAAGGCAAATCGTGTTTAACCAACTTCATTGAGTTTTTTGATGAGGTAACAGAGAGGGTTGATGAGGGCAATGTGGTTAATGTGGTGTGCATGGATTTCCAAAAGACGTTCGACAAAGTGCCACATAATAGGCTTGCCAGCAAGGTTGAAGCCTCTGGAATAAAAGGGACAGTGGCAGCATGGATACAAAATTGGCTAAGTGACAGGAAACAGAGAGTAGTGATGAACGGTTGTTTGTCGGACTGGAGGAAGGTATACAGTGGTGTTCCCCAGGGGTCGGTTCTATGACCGCTGCTTTTCTTGATATATATTAATGACGGATGTGGGTGTGCAGGGCATAATTTCAAAATTTCCAGTTGACACAAAATTTGTAAGTATAGTGAACAGTGAGGAAGATAGTGATAGACTTCAAGAGGACACAGACAGGCTGGTGGAATGGGCGAACATGTGGCAGATGAAATTTAACGCAGAAAAATGCGAAGTGATACATTTTGGTATAAAGAATGAAGAAAGGACATATAAACTGAAGGGTACAATCCTAAAGTGGGTGCATGAACAGAGAGACCTAGGTGTGTACGTGCACAAATCGTTGAAGGTGGCAGTTAAAAAAGCTTACGGGATCCTGGGCTTCATGAATAGAGGCATAGAGTACAAAAGTGTGGAAATTATGATGAACCTGTTTAAAACACTGGTTCGGCCTCAACTGGAGTATTATGTCCAATTCTGGGCACCGCACTTTAGGAAGGATGTGAAGGCCTCAGAGAGGGTGCAGAAAAGATTTATGAGAATGATTCCAGGGATGCGGGACTTCAGTAATGTGGATAGACTGGTGAAGCTGGGGTTGTTCTCCTTTGAGCAGAGAAGATTGAGAGGAGATTTGATAGAGGTGTTCAAAATCAGGAAGGGTCTGGACAGAGTAGATAGAGAGAAACTGTTCCCATTGGCAGAGGGGTCGAGAACCAGAGAACACAGATTTAAGGTGATTGGTAAAAGAACCAAAGGTGACATAAAAAAAAAATCTTTATGCAGCGAGTGGTTAGGATCTGGAATTCACTGCCTGAAAGGGTGGTAGAGGCAGACTCAATCATGGCTTTCAAAAGGGAGTTGGATAAGTACATAAAAGAAAAAAATTTGCAGGGCTACGGGGAAAGGGCGGGGGAGTGGGACGAGCTGAGCTGGCACAGGCTCGACAGGCCGAATGGCCTTCTTCCATGCTGTAACCATTCTATGATTATATGAATCCACCAAAGTGCAAAGAGCTACTTGTGGTCCTAATATTTACTGTATTCAGTTAAAGCCAGATTGTGTTGTAAACCATAACCTGTGTTTGAAAGTTGTATTCTTCCTTTTTTTATTCTTAATGTACATCAGGATTGATTTATCATAAATGGATTACATTTAACAGCTCTTGCTCATACCACGTTAATGTTGTTGCCATGCAAGAGTCATGTGATCTTCCCTTGTACTGATATAGCAGATAAAATGGCTGCAGACCAGTCCCTGGTTCTTTATCTCTCCATCATCGGCACAGCAACTTGCACCTTTGTTCTTTGTAGGAAATTTATTTGACTTCATTATCTTTTTTTTTTACACTGTTTCCTACCCGGCAGTTGGCCAGATTGACAGGCTGACCGGCTGCCGGGCGAGAAAGCCAGCGGTAGAAGCCCGCAATCGGGAAAGATTGGGAGTTGGTGGGGTGTGTTGGACCGTCAATCGGGATGGAGGGGGATCTGGGGGATATCACGTGGTTGGAGGTTGCGGGGGGGTGGTGGTGGGGTTCGGCCAATCGCGACAGAAGATTTGCTTGAGGGGCCGGGGGAGGCAGGTGGGAAGTACTCCTCCTCCTGGCCCGCAAGCTGTGCTATAAAAAGCACTTACCTGCTGGATCCGGCTGCTCCCATCTCTCAGCACTGGCTCAGGAAAGGAGGCTCATTTAAATATACATAGGATTACATAGGATATACGGCACAGAAACAGGCCATTTGGCCCAGCCAGTCCATGCCGGCGTTTATGATCCACTCGAGCCTCCTCCCGTCTTCCTCATCTAAATCTGTCAGCATTAACCCTCTATTCCCTTCTCCCTCATATGCTTATCAAGCCTCCCCTTAAATGCATCTATACTATTTGCCTCAACTACTCCCTGTGGTAGCGAGTTGCACGTTCTCACCACTCTTTGGGTAAAGAAGTTTCTTCTGAATTCCCTATTGGATTTCTTGGTGACTATCTTATATTGATGACCTCTAGTTATGCTCTTCCCCACAAGTGGAAACATTCTCTCTGTAGCGACTCTATCAAAACCTTTCATAATTTTAAAGACCTCAATTAGGTCACCCCTCAACTTTTGTTTTTCAAACGAAAAGAGACCCACCCAGCCTGTTCATCCTTTCCTGATAGATACACCCTCGCATTTCTGATATCATCCTTGTAAAGCTTTTTTGCACCCTCTCCAGTGCCTCTATATCCTTTTTATAATATGGTGAGTAGAATTGTACTGTTAGGAATCAGGGGTGTCCAAAATGTATATGGTTATGCAAATAAAATTGTGACGTGAATAATGCTGTGTTTACATGATTGTATTAGAACTGGAGACAAAAGATTGGGCTTGGTTTCTGCTCCTGGCCTGGAGCGGTTATTCTGATCTGGCCGAGCTGACCATGCTGACAGTTTCCCAATGTTGCTGATATTTCCATGGTGCTGAAGTCTAGCATTTTCAATTGTGTTACCCACCATTTTAGCAGATAACCAATAAGCACTAACTAAGGAAGTGAAGTACACACAACGATCAAAAAACACTCGCCCTCTGTTTTAGGTTAAAGTGCACATGCATACGTCGTGCGAATGTGAATACTGAGATCACAGGCTGACAGACGGTTTCTAGTACTCATTTTTTATTTACAGATCAAAAATGCAATTAGCCACATTTGGATTCCTCATTAGCCACATGTGGCTGGTGGCTCACATATAGACAACTTTGGCCTACGTAACAGAGTCTGAACCTCAAAAGTAATTGATTAGCTGTGAAGCTTTCTGGAAGATGTTATATAAATGCAGATTCTTTCTTTTCCTTTTTTGTAATTATGTTTTTCCATCCCTTCATGGTATGCTGATTCCATGTGACATCCAAGGGCAGGTGACATGATCCAAAGCCTACCCTGATGGCACTGAAACCAGCTGCTGCATAATGATGTGGAGATGACGGTCCTTTTGATTTTCTCACACTTTTCAAATGAGGAAGTGCTTCAATTCTGTGTTTCACTGGCCCATGTGCAAGAATTGTTGATGTGTATGACTGCCTTGTCACTCTGTGGCACACATTGGAGTTCCACCATTTTGAGCCACCTCACAGAATAATTTTGCATACAGTGTCAGCAGCGATGTATTATTAGGGTATATTTTTCTACCTGTGGTGTTCTGTGACTCTTTCACACTTGAATCACCTGATACTTTTGTCTTTGTCCATCTGTGTTCTGCGGGTCTGTAGAGACTGGCTCATAGCTTATGAACTAAACTAAACTAGGTCAGCAACTTGCATGGTGCAGGAAATCTGATCTTCTGCCCACGCTACAGTTTACAGGTGCTCATGAAGCCGTAAAATGATCAGCCTATTCACCTAATTCTTTGAGTGCCTTGACTCTCTATCAAGCCACCAAATTTGACACTTTCAAATCATCCAGAACTCTTCCCTTAACATATTCCCATAAACCATTATATGCTGTCCTCCTAACCATAGTTTCTGGATATCTTCCAGCTGTCTAAGTTCCATAAAGCATTTTCTATAGATTCTGAAATGTCAGTGTGTATGCTTCAGGCAAGAAGTCTTCAGCAGAATAATATCATGCTTTACAGTTCCATCGTCTGCATTCTCCATTGGATCTGCATGTAAAATGCTGCAAGCGTTTTACTGCCAAGTGACAGCATAAGTCGTTCTGCCCACACGTTTTCATTCTATTTATGGTGGCTCGCCAGTAATTCAACACCTGTAAAAATCTATCTGTGCCGTTTTCCTTTGGTTAATTTGGTATCGGACTGGGTTTAACAAAATTATTCCAAATCAAGTTATGGACTTAATCAGCTGTACCCTCCCTTACCAGCCTTGCTGACAATGTGCCTCTTTCAGCCATTTCCAGTGCGTGCTGATGCTCCTCTTTTTCGTCCACCTCCAATCATTGCTGCTTCTTCATTTCCTCCCCCTTAAATTTACGTAGTGCCTCTACTTGTTGTCTTTCTCTCTGCCTTGTGTTGTTCCTTTATGGCCTTCAATTTCTGCATTTTTAACTGTTGCACTCTTTGTCTTTTTTTTCTTTGCAGCCAGTCAGGTTAACTATCTCTAAATATTTTTGAGTTCTTACCATTTTAAAAAATATTGTTGTTTGCTGCTATTCAACTTACTTCAAATTTAAAATATTTAACTAGCTTATTTGGTCTAAATTGAAAATATAATAATCCCTCGATAATTTACTGGGGTCCAGCGTCGCTGACCGTTCCGGTCAGTGGACCTTGCACCTCCTATGATTTGGAGTGTGGCTTTACCTACCTTATATCAAGTAAACGATAGGAAGATTTGACAGAGAGCCCTTACCACTGTATGTTGACTTGCTGGAATGCATCAAGTGCTGCCACAAGATTCTTCTCTTCAGTAGGTGGATTAATATACACTCTGTGAGACCAAGACTCAGCTATAAACCCACATGCGATTTAATCAAACAAAGAAGGTAAATAAACAGTAGTCAGCGTTAATCAGTACATTACAAACTTAGAAATTATTTTCGTTACATTAAAATAATAAATGCACCTCTTCCTCAGCTACCTCTCTACATACGTTGAACCTTGAAAATGATGCTCACTTCTTACATGGCAAAAATACTGCTCGTGAGTCTCTGACTTGGAGCAGATCCTTTGCTGGTTTGTGCCTCATTGTTGACTGATGAGCTAAACACAAGTAGCCTTGCAATTGGAAACCCTAAGCCACAGAGTTATCTGTTACAAAGACTACTAAGAAGCATTGGTCCCACCCCTACTCGCAGGCCCGATCCATGTCTTCACCTCCAGACATAGTTGTCAATGAATAATTAACACCCTAGGATGACCAAGCAGGGCCTCTATCCAGCTACAATGGCAGCAATCAGGACCATTAAAACCTCCAAAACTGCCCATACTTCTGCCTTGCTCTGCGGTACCTGTTAGCTAGACAGCTTGCAGAAATTGACTTCAATTCTGTGTGTACTGTTACTAGTAATACAACATTCAAATAATCTAGTTCAGACAAAAATAATTTTTTGTCACAGACACCTATCCTGCTCTGCTAGCATAACATCTTTTTCGGCTGAGAACCCAGCATTTGCAACACGAGGATTTCTATGATTTGGGAAGACCATTGGCCCAGATATTCAGATCCCTACGGGTGGGTACGTGCTGTATATCCTCCGGCTGCCCTGGAGAAAGGCCTCTGCGGGCGGATAGTTCCGCTTTTTGGAGACCCTCCGCCCGCAGAAGACCCTTACAATTCTTACGCCTGGTAAAAGCATGCGTAATGCCTGCTTTTACCAGGATAAGAGTTGAAAAAAAGTAAAAAAATTTAAAATTTTTCACTGATTTATCATTTAAAAATACTTTTAAAAAAAGGTAAGTTTATTTTTAGCCCCGTAAAAAACTTTAATTATTTTTTTCAAAAAAATTAAATTTTTGTTTAAAGTACTTAATTTATTGTTCAGTAAACTCTTGTTTAAACGGCACTTAATCATCCGGAATACTTTAATAACCGGCAAAATAGATAACCGGTAATCTTGCCGAATCCATCCAGCACTCGTTTTGCCGAGTCCGAGTCTCCCGCGGTGGCCAAGTTAGTCAGTGGTTTTTATTTTTGTTTGTGTTAAAAATTGCCTTGGTAGGTATACCTCTCTGTTATCCAGAATTTTTCATCAACCGGCACCATCCTGGTCCCATAGGTGCTGGATAAGAAAGAGTTTACTGTAATTTCAAGTCATTTTAAAAATGTGATTTTTAAAAAAAAATTATTTTAAGTTTTACTATGTTTTTTCATTGACCTCCATTCACATATTTGACAGGTCTTCCTGTCAAATGTGTGAAGGGAGATTCCCTTCTGTGATTGGCTCCCCATGGCCCACGTGATCCCAGGGACGCTGCGAACTACCTGCGCCTCTGGGATACGTGGGCCCTGCACACTTCAAGTTTGGTGAGGCCCAGGAGAGGAAGCGTGTGCGTCCCGGGAGCCCTCAGGTAAGGGGCAGATTTTTCCAGATCGCAGGCCTCCGCCCGCAGGAGGCCTGCGATCGGAAAATACGGGCCATTGTGTTTCTCTGGCTTACAGGAGATGTGAGTAAAACAGGAAAGCAGAGAAAAGTAGGTGAAATAAAAACATGACTTGTGTAAGTATCTATTTTCCCACTTAACAGATAAAATAAGTATCAACATAAATATTGTATTGGTTAAACCCCCGCCTTCTACACAAAAGAATAGAAAATATAAGGGGGTACAAATCAGTCTCAGGTGGTGGTGCAAAACGGGCGGTATCTGATCGGCTGCCCCTTACACGTAGCGTCTGGTATCGGATCGGTCGCCCCTTACACGCAGCGTCTGGTATCGGATCGGCCGCCCGTTATACGCAGCGTCTGGTATCGGATCGGTCGCCCCTTACACGTAGTGTCTGGTATCTGATCGGCCGCCCCTTACACGCAGCGTCTGGTATCGGATCGGTCGCCCCTTACACGCAGCGTCTGGTATCTGATCGGCCGCCCCTTACACGCAGCGTCTGGTATCAGATCGGTCGCCCCTTACACGCAGCGTCTGGTATCGGATCGGCCGCCCGTTACACGCAGTGTCTGGTATCTGATCGGCCGCACGTTATACGCAGCGTCTGGTATCGGATCGGCCGCCCCTTACACGCAGCGTCTGGTATCGGATCGGCCGCCCCTTACACGCAGCGTCTGGTATCAGATCGGCCGCCCCTTACACGCAGCATCTGGTATCGGATCGGCTGCCCCTTACACGCAGCATCTGGTATCGGATCGGCTGCCCCTTACACGCAGCGTCTGGTATCAGATCGGCCGCCCCTTACACGCAGCGTCTGGTATCAGATCGGCCGCCCCTTACACGCAGCGTCTGGTATCTGATCGGCCGCCCGTTACACGCAGCGTCTGGTATCAGATCGGCCGCCCCTTACACGCAGCGTCTGGTATCAGATCGGCCGCCCCTTACACGCAGCGTCTGGTATCAGATCGGCCGCCCCTTACACGCAGCGTCTGGTATCTGATCGGCCGCCCGTTACACGCAGCGTCTGGTATCGGATCGGCCGCACGTTATACGCAGCGTCTGGTATCGGATCGGCCGCCCCTTACACGTAGTGTCTGGTATCGGATCGGCTGCCCCTTACACGCAGCGTCTGGTATCGGATCGGCCGCCCCTTACACGCAGCGTCTGGTATTCAGTTCCATTGACTGCAGAGTGAGAATGAGAGTCAAGTAGGTTGGCTCACCATTTTATTTTAACACCATGTATGAAGTCTGCATCCAGGTATCTGTGTCGTTACCCAGCTAGATTTAGAAAGTCACCGTGTGAAAAAAAATATTGACACCCTGAATAGTTTCACTTGATGTTGTGTTGGTGTTCCAACTGGAGGTCAGTAACAGAGAAAGAGAAAAATCTGCTTTTGCAGCATCAAAGTGGTAGATGCATGTCGAGGCATCTTTCTGAGAAATGTAGGTTCCATCGAGTCTACAGCACCGAAACAGGCCATTCGGCCCAATGTGCTGCTGTTTATGCTCCACATGAGCCTCCTCCCAGCCCATCTTTATCTAACCCTATCAGCATTCTCTTCCATTCCTTTCTCCCTCATGTACTTATCTAGCTTCCCCTTAAATGTATCTATGCTATTTTGCCTCAACCACTACTTCTGGTAGTGAGCTCCATATTCTTACCACTCTTTGGGTAAAGAAGTTTCTCCTGAATTCCCTATTGGATTTATTAGTGACAATCTTATATTTATGACCTCTAGTTTTGATCTCCCCCACAAGTGGAAACATTTTCTCCATGTTTACCCTGTCAAACCTTTTCATAATCTTAAAGACCTCTATCAGGTCACCCCTCAACCTTCTCTTTTCTAGAGAAAGAAGCCCCAGCCTGTTCAGTCTTTCCTAATAGTTATAAACTCTCAGTTCTGGTATCATCCTTGTGAATCTTTTTTGCACCTTCCCCAAAGCCTCTATATCCCTTTTATAATATGGAGACTACAACTGTGCACAGTGCTCCAAATGTGGTCTAACCAAGGTTTTATGTAAGCTTAACAACTTCTCTGATTTTCAATTCTATCCCTATAGAAATGAACCCCAGTGCTTTATTTGCTTTTTTTAAATGGCCTTATTAACCTGCGTCATGACTTTTGGTGATTTATGTATCTGTATCCCTAGACTTTTGCTCCTCTACCCCATTGATAATATCCAAGCAGTATGTGGCCTCCTTATTCTTCCTACCAAAATGCACAACCTCACAGTTACCTATATTGAAATTCATTTACCGATTAAACGCCCATTCTGCAAGTTTATTAATATATTTTTGTATTTTGTCGCATTCTTCCTTTGTATTAACTACATCTCCCAATTTGGTGTCTGCAAATTAGAATTGTACTTCTCATTCCTGAGTCCAAATCGTTATTGTAAATTGTGAACAACATTGATCCCATCACCGATCCTTGTGGAACAGCAGTAGCTGCCCTTAACCCCGACTTTCTGTTTTGTAGCCAGCTTTCTATTCATTCTGCTACCTGTCCCGACTCCACATGCTCTCTGACTTTAGTCATAAGTCTACTATGCGGTATCTTATCAAAGGCCTTTTATAATCCAAATATATTACATCTACTGCATTACCCTTGTCTACTCTTTCTGTTGCATCTTCAAAGAATTTACTACAGTTGATCAAGCATGACCCTCCCTTTTGAAATCCGTGCTGACTACTCTTTATTATATTTTCGGTTGCTGGATGTTTTTCTATTACATCTTTGAATAAAGATTCCATTACCTTTCCTACCACTGACATTAAACTAAATGGTCTAACTGGTTATGTACACTAAATATTAATGTACACATCAACTCTATATATAACTGACCTGTCACTGACTTCATTGCCTCTGAAGATCTTCTCTCCACAGCCGCCAATCTCATAGTTCCCAACCCCGCACAGCCCGCTTCTATCTCCTTCCCAAGATTCACAAACAGGACTGCCCTGGTAGATCTATCGTTTCGGACTGTTCTTGCCCCACGGAAATTATTTCTTCTTATCTCGACTCTTATTTTTTCTTCCCACCTACATCCGCGACTCTTCCGACGCCCTCCGCCACTTTAACAGTTTCCAGTTTCTTGACCCCAGCCATCTGCTTTTCACTATGGACGTCCAATACCTCTACACCTCCATCCTCCACCAGGACGGCCTGAGGGCGCTCCACTTCTTCCTTGAACAGAGGCACAACCAGTCCCCATCCACCACCACCCTCCTCCGCCTGGCTAAACTTGTTCTCACATTGAGCAAATTCTCCTTTGACTCCACTCACTTCCTCCAAATTAAAGGTGTTGCTATAGGAACCCGCATGGGTCCTAGCTGTGCCTGCCTTTTCGTGGGATATGTGGAACATTCTTGTTCCAGTTCTACTTGGGTCCCCTCCCTCACCTCTTTTTCCAGTAAATTGATGACTGTATTGGTGCCGTTTCCTGCTCTCTCCCTGAACTAGAAAATTTCCTTCACTTTGCTGCCAATTTCCACCTTTCCCTCATCTTCACATAGTCCATCTCCGACTCTTCCCCTCCCTTTCTCGACTTCTCTGTCTCCATTTCTGGGGATAGGCTATCGACAAACATCCACTGACTCCCACAGCTACCTGGGCTACACTTCCTCCCACCCCGCTTCCTGTAAGGACTCTATTCCATTCTCCCAGTGTCTCCGTCTCCGTCGCATTTTTTTTTATTCGTTTATGGGATGTGGGCGTCGCTGGCAAGGCCAGCATTTATTGCCCATTCCTAATTGCCCTTAAGAAGGTGGTGGTGAGCCGCCGCCTTGAACCGCTGCAGTCCGTGTGATGAACGTACTCCCACAGTGCTGTTAGTTAGGGAGTTCCAGGATTTTGACCCAGCGATGATGAAGGATCAGCGATATACTTCCAGGTCAGGATAGTGTGTGACTTGGAGGGGAACTTGGATGTGGTGGTGTTCCCATGCGCCTGCTGCCCTTGTCCTTCGAGGTGGAAAAGTTCGTAGGTTTGGGAGGTGCTGCCGAAGAAGCCTTGGGGAGTTGCTGCAGTGCATCTTGTAGATGGTATACACTGCAGCCACGGTACGCCGGTGGTGGAGGGAGTGAATGTTTAAGGTGGTGGATGGGGTGCCAATCAAGCGGGCTGCTTTGTCCTGGATGGTGTCGAACTTCTTGAGTGTTGTTGGAGCTGCACACATCCAGGCAAGTGGAAGGTATTCCATCACACTCCTTACTTGTGCCTTGTAGCTGGTGGAAAGGCTTTGGGGAGTCAGGAGGTGAGACATTTGCCGCAGAATACCCAGCCTCTGACCTGCTCTTGTTGCCACAGTATTTATGTGGCTGGTCCAGTTAAGTTTCTGGACAATGGTGAACCCCAGGATGTTGATGGTGGGGGATTCGGCAATGGTAATACCATTGAATGTCAAGGGGGGATGGTTAGTCTCTCGCTTGTTGGAGATAGTCATTGCCTGGCACTTCTGTGGTGTGAATGCTACCTGCCACTTATCAGCCTAAGCCTGAACGTCGTCCAGGTCTTGTTGCATGCGGGCATAGACTGCTTCATTATCTGAGGAGTTGTGAATGGCGCTGAACACTGTGCAGTCATCAGCGAACATCCCCATTTCTGACCTTATGTTGGAGGGAAGGTCATTGATGAAGCAGCTGAAGATGGTTGGGCCTATGACACTGCCCTGAGGAACTCCTGCGGCGATGTCCTGGGGCTGTGATGATTGACCTTCAACCACCACAATCATCTTCCTTTGTGCTAGGTATGACTCCAGCCAGTGGAGAGTTCCCCCCCTCCCCGATTCCCATTGACTTCAGTTTTACTAGGGCTCCTTGATGCTACACTCGGTCAAATGCTGCCTTGATGTCAAGGGCAGTCACTCTCACCTCATCTCTGGAATTCATGTTTGGACCAAGGCTTTAATGAGTGTTCTTGGTGGAACCCAAACTGGGCATCAGTGAGCAGGTTATTGGTGAGTAAGTGCCGCTTGATAGCACTGCCGCTGACACCTTCCATCACTTTGCTGATGATTGAGAGTAGACTGATGGGGCGGTAATTGGCCGGGTTGGATTTGTCCTGCTTTTTGTGGACAGGACATACCTGGGCCGTTTTCCACATTGTCGGATAGATGCCAGTGTTGTAGCTGTACTGGAACAGCTTGGCTAGAGGCGCGGCTAGTTCTGGAGCACAAGTCTTCAGCACGATAGCTGGGATGTTGTCGGGGCCCATAGCCTTTGCTGTATCCAGTGCGCTCAGCCATTTCTTTATCACGTGGAGTGAATCGAATTGGCTGAAGACTGGCTTCTGTGATGGTGGGGACCTCAGGAGTAGGCCGATATGGATCATCCACTCGTCACTTCTGGCTGAAGATGGTTGCAAACGCTTCAGCCTTGTCTTTTGCACTCATGTGCTGGGCTCCGCCATCATTGGGGATGGGGATATTCATGGAGCCTCCTCCTCCCGTTAGTTGTTTAATTGTCCACCACCATTCATGACTGCATGTGGCAGGACTGCAGAGCTTTGATCTGATCTGTTGATTGTGGGATCGCTTAGCCCTGTCTATAGCATGCTGCTTCCGCTTTTTAGCATGCATGTAGTCCTGTGTTGCAGCTTCCCCAGGTTGGCACCTCATTTTTAGGTACGCCTGGTGCTGCTCCTGGCATACTCTTCTACACTCCTTATTGAACCAGGATTGGTCCCCTGGCTTGATGGAAATGGTAGAGTGAGGGATATCCCAGGGCCATGAGGTGGAATACAATTCTGCTGCTGCTGATGGCCCACAGCGCCTCATTGATACCCAGTTTTGAGCTGTTAGATCTGTTCTGAATCTATCCCATTTCGCACGGTAGTAGTGCCACACAACACGATGGAGGGTGTCCTCAGTGTGGAGACGGGACTTCGTCTCCACAATGACTGTGCGGTGGTCACTGCTACCAATACTGTCATGGACAGATGCAGCTGCGACAGGTAGATTGGTGAGGACAAGGTCAAGTAGGTTTTTACCTCGTGTTGGTTCTCTCACCACTTGTCACAGGCCCAGACTGGCAGCTATGTCCTTCAGGACTCGGCCATCTTGGTCAGTAGTGGTGCTACCAAGCCACTCTTGGTGATGGACATTTAAGTCCCCCACCCAGAGTACATTCTGTGCCCAGTGCTTCTTCCAAGTGGTGTTCAACATGGAGGAGTACTGATTCATCAGCTGAGGGAGGGCGGTAGGTGGTAATCAGCACGAGGTTTCCTTGCCCATGCTTGACCTGAAGCTATGAGACTTCATGGGGTCGGGAGTCAATGTTGAGGACTCCCAGGGCCACTCCTTCCCGACTGTATACCACTGTGCCGCCACCCCTGGTGGATCTGTGCTGCAGCTGGGTGATGGAGGAGTTTGGGACATTGACTGAAAGGTATGATTTTGTGAGTATGACTATGTCGGGCTGTTCCTTGACTAGTGTGTGGGACAGCTCTCCCAATTTTGGCACTAGTCCCCAGATGTTGGTGAGGAGCACTTTGCAGGGTCGACTGGGCTGGGTGTGCCGTTGCCATGTCCATAGCCGGTGCCGAGGTTGATGCCGGGTGGTCCGTTCGGTTTTATTCTTATTGTGTTTCGAAGCGGTTTGTTACAACTGAGTGACTTGCAAGGCCATTTCAGAGGGCAGTTCAGAGTCAACCACATTGTTGTGGGTCTGGAGTCACATATATAGGCCAGACCAGGTAAGGACGTCAGATTTCCTTCCCTAAAGGACATTAGTGAACCAGATGGGTTTTTACGACAATGGTTACCATTACTGATAATTCCCTTTTATTCTTTCTTCCCCTCCCCCTTTCCTTGCCCCTGCACTTGCTTAAAATCTGCTACATCTCCAACTTTTTCCAGTTCTGACGAAAGGTCATTGAGCTGCAACGTTTACTCTGTTTCTCTCTCCACAGATGCTGCCTGACCAACTGAGTATTTCCAGCATTTTCTGTTTTGATTTCAGATTTCCAGCAACTGCAGTATTTTGCTTTTGTATCTATGTCGATGATTTAAAAAAATAAATTGTCATCGACTCAATGGACAGTAAATAAAAATATTAAATTTTTGGGCTTTTTCCATTTTAATTGGTAACTGAATTCCTACATAATTATCTGTGGAGGGGGACATACAGATAGTTACAAAGGTGCTGTTTAATAGTGTGTTTTTTTTCTTCATACTTCAAACTGAAAGAAATAGTACTTCAGTGATTTTGCTGAGCACCAGAGCCATATCAAAGCCTTAACCTCCATAAATTAGTAATGTGTTGTATATATAAATCACTGCTCCAGGGTCTCTGGGAGAGATTGGATTTTCTCACTTGGGATTATTCATCTTGCCCATCAGATGCATTTTATCACAGGGTACCTTCCTGCAAAACAAATACTGGCAAGTCTGTATTCAAGTGGAAAAAGCTGTGAAAAATTCATAGTGTTCACCAGTGAAATGATCACCTTATTAAAGCACTATGTTCATAATGTGATTAATTTAAACAGAGCACAGCAGAAGTGACAATGAGACATGCCAGACTGATATTGGAGCTGAAATCGGAAATGAGCCCTGTCCTTTTTTATATAATCTGCTCCATTGGTGATTTGCAGCATTGACTTCAGCTATGGGCTTGGTGCATTGTGTTTGTGAAAAATCTTGTTTTTTTTTGGACTATTTATAAGTTAATTACTTTGAAAAAATAACTGGCAATTTAAACTAACTTGGATTTAATAGATGTATGTACAAGTAGTTTTCTTCTCCAGTGTGTTTGTGTGTCTATCTCTCTCTCTCCCCATATCTGCGTGTGCACACAAACTATAATTACATATGGGTGGGAGAAAATACAATTCAGTTTGTTTAAACAGCTATTTTTACGCTGGTGATGTGACATAGCTGTTAGAAATGTTACTAATTTTAACAAAATTCCTATGAATTGTCTTATTATCTGGATTAGCACTGGCATTGATTTTAGTCGTCATACATTAGTAACCAGTTTGTGAAATGAACAGTGAAATTGTTTAATGACCAGAGGGATCCTGAGGGTTACATTTAGTATATGTGGAGTAATCTACTTCCATTTCTTGTACCTGTAAAAGAGCTTGCCAGGACTCTTGACAGGTTCAAAAAATGATAGCTGGGATATGAGTATGATCAGAAATTGAATTAAAATCATATCGTTTTGTGCTTTATTCTGATCACTCAAGTGGCTAATACATTTCAATTCCATCCTTGAGTTTTTTAATCTATTACTGAGACCTGTGGATAACCTTGACAGTAACATTTTAGCCACTGACTCTATGAATTGTGGTCTATAGATTGGGCTGGTGGGGAGAACCCACTTGGCCATCCATTCCTGTGACAACATTTTAAAGCTCTGTCTGTGACTGACGGCAATACTCACCAGTTTTAACCTGGAAAAGTGACTAATCAGGGAAGAATTGATTCAGGTGCCTTTTTACTTGTGTGATTCATTGAAAGTCTAGCTCATAATACAGCAAGTTGAGTCAGTTCACCAAGAACGGAATCTTACTATGCCCGTGGAATAGAATTTATTAATCCTGATAATGTTTCATTATGTAATGTACAGTGCATTTAATCATTTAGATTTATCACTGACATTGATTTATGTTTGTCAATTAGCATTAATTGTTTTTAGTTTGTATTGCAGTAAAGTCCTGTTAACAGGAGGTTGTGGATTCATATCAATTTGTTTTAAGATTAATACACACTTTAAAAAAAAAATGTTGAACAGACTAGTCACAACCTCAGTGTCCCGTCTGACCCTCAGCTGAGCTGCCAACCCCCTATCCTTTCCATCATGAAGCTTGTCTACTTCCAGCTTTATAACATCACATTTCTCCACCCCTACATCAGTTCATCTCCCATTTTTTTAATCATTCACGGGATGTGGGCGTCACAGACAAGGCCAGCATTTATTGCCCATCCTAATTGCCCTTGGGAAGGTGGTGGTGATCTGCCTTTATGGCTTACTATGCCATTTCAGAGGGCAGTAAAGAGACAACCACATTGCTATGGGTCTGGAGTCACATATAGGCCAGACCGGGTAAGGATGGTAGATTTCCTTTCCTAAAGTGAACCAGATGGGTTTTTACGACAATCCGGTAGTTTCATGGTCACCATTACTGATACTAGCTTTCTATTCCAGATTTATTTAATTAACTGATTTTAAATTCACCAGCTGCCGTGGTGGGATTTGAACTCTTGTCTCCAGATCATTAGTCCAGGCCTACCTGATTACTAGTCCAGTACCCTAACCACTATGCTACCGTACCCCGTAACCCTCATCCATGTCTTGTTTACCTCCACACTCAATTACTCCAATGCTTTACTGGCCATTTCCACCTTGCATAAACTTCAGCTCATTCTAAACTCTGTTTTCTATGTCCTTTACTGCACCAAGTCCCGGACACATTACTCTTATCCTCGTTGCCCTACATTGGTTCCTTGTTCCCCAGTACCTCAAATTTATAATTTTCATCTCTGTTTTTAAATCCCTCCATGTCCCCATCCCTCAGTACCTCAGTAACCTCCTGTAGCCCTACAACCCCTACCCCTGGAGCTCTCCGTTCCTATGACTCTGGCCTCTTGTGCATCCCTCTGTCTCTTCACCCCACCATTGGCAGCCGTACCTTCAGTGCCTTGGCCTTGCACTGTGGAATTCCAATTTTAACCCAGCTGCTCTCCACATTCTCCCCTCTTCCTTTCACACCCTCCTTAAAATGTACCTCTTTGACCAAAAAAACCCCAGTGTAACCACAGAAACAGGAAAATAAATAGTATGACTTGTAAAATGCTCAAGTGGGTAAAAGGAGATGAGTAAATGGCAGGTGATATTCACATGAGACAATAGGAGACATATTGAAAGAAATCAAAGAAATAAAAAAGACATACATGACGGAGATTGAGTGAATAGCTAAAGGGGAAGGGGATGGACAGGTAGAAAGGGAAGTATGAAAAACTGGCTCTCCATTTCTCCTGAATGAGCTCAGGAACTTGTATGATGAATGAAGTGGTGAACCTACTTTCTGCTGCTCTTGTGAAGCACTTGAAGGCATGCTTTTACCATATCAAGATAGGATATATTTTGTGAAATGTATCCCAAAAGTTTAAAGATCATTCCCTTCGAGAAGTATTACATTTTTGCTTTTTGCATTTGAATTCACATGAATGCATCTAATTGCAATTTCCAAGTAACTGAAAAATTCACATTTTAATTATTGAAAATTTAAATATATATATATATATATATTTTTTTCACCTTCTGCCAACAAAGCCCCATATAAATGTCTAACAGAGATCCTTTTATCCACAAACTCCAAGACTTAAAGAATTGTAACAAGTTTCTCAAAATGAGCAACTCTTGTATTTCTTAATCACCGAGACAGAGGCCATCTGTTGCGTTTCCTTCACTGCTTCCACTCCCTCCCCTTGCCCCCTACACCAAACCTGCTTACTCCCCTTTACTGTAGCCCGGAACCCCCATTTCTCTAGTTTCTCTCACCACCCCCTGCGGTCTCCAAGATTACCTCGTCTATGAGATCTACCTCCTGCTTCCTTAACCCCATTGAGATCATCTGTTTAGCTGGCTCTGGTGATTCCACTTCTTCCATTTGCTCACCAAACCAAATCTCCCTCAAGGCTGCGCCTGTCCTAACCCTGAACCCATGTCTTTCTCTAGTTTCTCTCCTATTTCCTCTCATGCCCCCTCATCTTAGTTTTTTAAATCCTGCTCCCTTAACCCCATTCCTACTAAACTCCTGAATACTCAACATCCCTTCTTGGTCCCCATGCTAAATGGCATTGTAAATGGTTCCGTCTACTCGGGTACTATACCCCTCCCTTTACAAACTGCTCTCACCAGCCCAACAAAAAAACACTGTCAACCCCTCTGCCCTTGCTAACTACCAGCCCATCTCCATCTTCTTTTTCCTCTGCAGGATTCTTGAATGTCTAGTTGTTTCCCAGATCCGTGCCCATCTCTCCCACAACTACCTGTTTGAATCTCTGCACTCCAGTTTCTGCCCCTCCATGCCACCAAAATGTCTCCAATCAGGCATGAAGAACATTCTCTGTGACTGTGACACTGTGCATTATTTCTCCTCAACCTCTATAAAGCTTTTGACAAGGTTGACCAGACCATTTTCCTCCACGACCTTGCCTCTCTGTTGTCCAGCTCCATGGGACTGCCCTGGCTCGATACCACTTTTATCTTGCTTTTCTAGCAATGATGTCTCTTTGCAGCCTCGCGCCATCACCTCCGGAGTGTCTCTAGGATCCATCCTTGTCCCCCCCTTCCTCATCTACATGCCGCCCCTTGGCAACATCACAGACATGGGCTCATCTTCCAGATGTATAACCGATGACACCCAGCTCAATCTCTCAACCACCTCTTCCCACCCCTCCACTGGCTCTATGCTGTCAGACTTCTTGTCTGTCATTAAGTCTGGATGAGCCATAAATTCTTCCAGCTAAACATTGAAAACACTGAAGCTGTAGTCTTCGGCCTCCACCGTAAACCTTGCTCTCTTGGCACTATCTCTATCCTCCTCCCTAAACACAATCTTGGGCTGAACCCAACTACTCATATCCTTGGCATCCTGTTCGACTTCGAGCTGACTTCCTGCTCATCCATCTCCCACCCCATCCTTGCTGACCAACATTGCACCTGGTTGCCCAACACCTCAAATTTAAAATTCTTGTTCTTGTCTTTAAATTCCTCCAAGTCCCACTCCAGAGACTTGAGCACAATATCTAGGCTGACACTTCAGTGCAGTACTCAGGAAGTACTGCACTGTCGGAGATGCTGTCTTTCGGAGGACGTAAAAGATCCCACACACTATTCGAAGAAGAGCAGGGGAGTTCTCCCTGGTGTCCTGGCCAATATTTATCCCTCAAACACTATCACTAAAACAGATTACCTGGTCATTATCACATTGCTGTTTGTGGGACCTTGCTGTGCACAAATTGGCTGCCATGTTTCCTACATTACAACAATGACTACACTTCAAAAGTACGTCATTGGCTGGAAATGCTTTGGGACCTCCTGAGGTGGTGAAAGGCGCTATATAAATACAAGTCTTTCTTTCTTAACCTCAGCAACATTGGATCCCCATCCGTTCATCTTCTGCTGCAGAAATCTGCCCCAGTACAAATTAGCTTTCTGCACAAAGTGGAAATCCAATTTCAAAAATTAATTACTCTAACTGTGCTGGGTGTTTTATTAATTAGTGTTTATTCCCTTAGTGCTTCCCCTTGTGACTCTGTAAAGTAAGTGTATCCTATTACATAATCTAGTGCTTCTTTTGGGTGTTATCCTAGAGGGAAGAGGAAATTAGGTGGTTGGCTGATGAATATTGCTGAATGACTCACAGAATGGAGATGGCTCTTGAAATATCGATCCTAAAATCTGTACTTAATCTAGGTGTGGGTTTATTTAGTTTTAACATTCTTTTTTGAAATGAGATTCGGCAGTCATAGTCAGTTCTTTGTGGGCCTGAGCCGACAGCAGAAACCAAACCCCCTATATCTTCATAAATTGGCTGGTGTGGGAAATGGTAGAAATTGCCACTCCGGTGCAGTAGATGCTCTTCCGAGGCTGAGGCTTGTTATTGGGGAAGAGTAAAAGAAGCTGTATCTGTCTCTGGCTGTGCTACCGAACTGACACTGGGTGCCTGGAATGGGAAGAGTGGCAAAACACTTAAAATTGTTGAAGGAATTTAGATTTTTTTCTGATTTTTTAAAAAATTGCCTCCCTGATCCTTGTATTTTATGAAAATTAATAGCTTGCCTCCAGTTCAGTGCGTGTCTGATTTGTTGAATGACAAGCTATTTATTTTTCTGGCAACCAGGTGATTAGATCCGCAGTATAAGTATTAGGTACCTGTTTTGCGTCTGAAAAACAGGTTCAGCGCCATCGAATTTCTAGGCCAATGTGTTGTAAGTTTTACATGAAACCTGAACATCTCAGCAAATTATGTATCATGTTCAATGGCAATCGTTGATTGGAGCTTCTCACCATAAATTTCTGGAAGGAGGTTTGTCAGACAAGCTGATGATGCGTCCAAGAAATTGAGTCAGATCTAATTTAGTATCTTTCTGTACATGTCCTGTGAGTAGTTTACCATTAAATATGTTAATTTTGTCTGAACATCTGCAAAAACTGTTGTTAAGTAAGAAGGGCTAAGTATCCCTTTTGTAAAATGCACAAGCTGCATTTAAAATATTCAAATCATCCTTACAGAAATGGCATGGCAGTTTCCTGACAATTCATAGAATTAACATTTCCATCATGTTTCCAGGGCGTTCAGACGAGTATGACAGCCATATTTTTTTTGCTTTGTCGACTGTTTTCAGGTGGGATACAGTGTGGGTGTGAAGCTTGAACAAACTGTTAGAAAGGTAATATCTTTGGAGATTTGGAAAGGTATAATGGTCACATTGATTTTAACGGGGTAAATTGTTACACAGTGCGAGGTCATTGTTAGCCTAATATTTTGATCACAACGCAGAAGTGAAATTTGCAGATACTGGAACTATTTTTGATGAATTTTATGCATGTTGAGGTGGGGGCACCTAGTGTCAGAATCAAGCACTCGCAAGACAGGTGCAGGATGCAGAGCAAATCAACAGTGTGTGTCTTGCTCTCTTGTGCCAAGGTAGTTTTGTGTTATGGACTTGTACCTGCACAACTGAACGGAGACACGTTAAAGTCATTTCATGCATTTCATTTTATATAGTAGGTGCAAGCATACCTCCACTCCATGTCTAGGAATTGCTGTGATGTTCCTTCTCAATTCATTATATGTGGTTGCACATTGCTCTGACTTGTATCAAAGAAGAGGATCCTTTTATTTTCTAAGTCTGGGCTGGATTTGCAGTCTGAAGGGTGAAAGGGGAAGTGTGCCATTGCACCACACAGTCCTTTAGATTGAAGCATTATTTATTTACTTACATTGCTGGCTCTCAGCAAGGTAGGTGCACTGTCATGGTTTTATATTTTGTGTGCATGCACATATAATTAGATGCACTAATTAATGTCAACACATATTGTGCAAATAAACTAAAATTTATTTCAATGTAACATGACATGGTGTAATGGGTCGATTGGCTAGTATCTACTAGTCGTTCAACCCATTCTCCAATCTAAACTTTAAAACTAAAATAATTTCTGGTTTTTTTTATGCGAGTCCTTTCATTTATGTTGCCTCTATTTGGTTGGGATTAAATAAAGTCACCTACTCCAGAGGTGGGTTTACTTTATGCCAGGACTGATTCAGAATGCAGCATTCATCATATTTACCCTGGCGGTCAGAGCATCAGGTCAGCTCCAGTATCAGCCTATTAATCATGCCTATTGACCAGGTTGCATAACTTTCATACGATATTGCCATTCTGTGAACTAGCAATGAAGGAAATACATTTAATATCTCCACACTTGCTTAGTGCTATGAACGGCAGGTTCTCACCATCTCCAAGTTTATGTAAAGAAATAAACAACCGTGATAGATTTTGGTTATCCAAAAAAGACACAACCAGTGTAATTTAACAGGAAATCCAGTATTTCTTTTTGAGAAATTATTTATATTTAAACTCACGATACTGACTAACCCATGTGAAATGTTTCTGTCTATTAGAGCTAAAGCACACACTATTATAATTTAATGTATTGCAATTTTGTGTTTTCAGTTATGGAGCATGCACTAATTTTTGTCCACACTCTTAAAATCGCTTCAGGAAGTAATCCAGTTTGATGCACATTAATATACACATCCAGTATTAATGTTTTGGCTTGTTAAGAGCCTGCTGAACATCAATTAAAGGCAATTTGCTAATGCTTGCCTCAGCCTATCTGTTATCAACATTAAGACATCTAAGAGTGAGTCTGCAGTGGTCCTGCACAGAATGGAGCAGGGGACCAGCTTCTGCTCTATAGCATGTTGCATCTGCAAGTCTCACTTTATGAACATGGGGGCAGAGCTAAGGACATCTGCGACCATTGAAGGAGGATCACCAAGACCTTCTACTATCCCAGCTAGAGCAGATGACAAAGCTACTGTCACCCCACCAAGAAGACAATGCCTAACAAGGACACAGAGGCCGTCTCTTGAAACCATGCCTGCTAAGATGTAAAAGCAAAATACTGTGGATGCTGGAAATCTGAAATAAAGTTCTGACGAAAGGTCATCGACCTGAAACGTTAGCTCTGTTTCTCTCTCCACAGATGCTGCCTGACCTGCTGAGTATTTCCAGCATTTTCTGTTTTTATTCCTGCTAAAATGTAAAATTAGTACAAGGCTCCCAGTACTGTAAAGGTGACAATAGGATTTAATGCTTTTTGCCACTGAGTCCTTCCACTTAACGGCTGAGAATTGGCAAGGAAGAGCCAATTTGTGCTTTGCTGCTGCATAACTGAGGTTACTGATGCCCAGTTTTGACATGCTGGTCTTCTGCACCCTTATGAAGTAGCAGATGGGGAGACACAGGGCTCGTTAAAAAGTGTGATATTGCCAGGGTACAGTATGCGAGTAACTGCAGCCATTTACCTATTCAGCCATGGGCAACATTATATGTAATTTATATAGGAAAGGATAACCACACTATGAACATTCTAACTGTGCAACCACCGCCAAAGTATTATGCATGTATATACATCAGGACTATATTCCTCTCCTCCAGCTTGCATGTCACCTATGCCAACTATCGCCCACCAACCAATGGCTTCCATGAGCGCCTCTTCAAAGAGTGTGACGGGTTCTGACCGGAACCCTGCCGTTTATCTACCCTCAGTGTCTTTAAATGTCAGCTGTGGCTCAGTTGGTCGTACTCTCGCCTCTGAGTCAGAAGGTTGTGGGTTCAAGTCCCACTCCTTGAGCATAAAAATCTAGGCTGGCACTCCAGAACTGAGGGAGTGCTGCACTGTTGAAGATGCCGTCTTTCGGATGACGCTATTTAGAAGAAGAGCAGGGGAGTTATCCCTGGTGTCCTGGCCAATATTTATCCCTCAATCAAAATCACTTAAACCCCTCTCCAAAGAAACAGATTATCTGGTCATTATCACATTGTTGTTTGTGAGATCTTGCTGTGCGCAAATTGGCTGCCCCATTTCCTGTATTACAACAATGACTACACAGAAAAAGTACTTCATTGCCTGCCAGCGCTTTGGGACTTCCTGAGGTCTAGAAAGGCGCTATATAAATGCTAATCTGTGTTTCTGTCTTTGTTTCTTTCTTTCATTTTATATCCTTCATTCTGTAAGGAGATGAAAAATATGCACCGAATGAGCAGGCATTTCCTACTGTGCATTTTAGGCTGCAGCACAGTTATTGTGCCTTCATGCAAATGTTACCTGATTGTGAAGTACCTTGCCAACAGAATGTATGAGAATTGAGACAGTGTATTATAATCGTCAGCTATTTGTGCTGTTCAAGTGCTATCTGTTCCAATGCTTTCCTGGCGGCCTCCCGCCTTCCACACTCCGTAAACTTGAGCTCATCCAAAATGCTGCTGCCCTACAATCTTCTGAGTTCTCTGCGCTCCTCCAATTCTGGCCCCTTGTGCATTCCCAATTTTCATCGCTCCACCATTTGGCGGCTGTGCCATCAGCTGCCTCAGCCCTACACTCTGGAATTCCTTCCCTAAACCTCTCCGCTTCTCTACCTCTCCTCCTTTTACATTGCTCCTTAAAACCTATCACTTCGATCAAACTTCTGATCATCTGTCCTAATATCTCTATGTGGCTTGATGGCACATTTTGCCTGATAATGCTCCTGTGAAACGCCTTGGAACGTTTTTACTATGTTAAAGGCGCTATATAAATGCAGTTGTTGTTGTTGTAGTAAGGACATAAGAATTAGGAGCAGGAGTAGGCCATACGGCCCCTCGAGCCTGCTCCGCCATTCAATAAGATCATGGATGATCGTCGACCTCAACTCCACTTTCCCGCTCGATCCCCATATCCCTTGATTCCCCATGAGTCCAAAAATCTATCTATCTCAGCCTTGAATATACAAACCTTTTGGAGTAGAGAATTCCAAAAATTCACAACCCTCTGCGTGAAGAAATTCCTCCTCCTCTCAGTCTTAAATGGCCGACCCCTTATCCTGAGACTATGCCCCCTAGTTCTCAACTCTCCAGCCAGGGGAAACAACCTCTCAGCACTCAGCATCTACCCTGTCAATCCCCCTCAGAATTTATATGTTTCAATGAGATCACCTCTCTTCTAAACTCCAGAGAGTATAGGCCCATTCTACTCAATCTCTCCTCAGGACAATCCTCTCATCCCAGGAATCAATCTAGTGAATCTTTGTTGCAACACCTCTGAGGCAAGTATATCCTTCTGTGTCTGCTTAACTCGTTAATCAGCACTGTTGCAGAAGTTTTGGATTGCGTTTTAAGTTGTGTGCTATTTTTAATGTTCCTTAACTCACTTAAGCTTTCAGAAAGCTCACAGAGTAAGGTGTTCATTCCTACCAGTATGTTTAAAAATAATAAATGGTCAAATAAATGAGCTCTCATTTAATGTACTGTTTCTGTGCTAAGATGAATTTCAAGCCTTAGTATTGTCGTTTTTCATTTATTTATTCAGCGAGTCTTGTACGTAGAAATCTAAACCATGAGGTTCCAGTGATGTTATGATCTGAGCAGCTCTTTAAAGTGAAAGCTGCAGGCCCTGACAGCGGTTCCTACTTTTAAAACTACTACATGGAGCTGAGAAAACTGGCAAAATATGCAATGCACAGTTTTTCTCACCAAAGGAAACAACAAGACAACCTTCAAATCCCAAACCGCAACAAGAGCACACTGCTCTTTTGTTCCTTCACTTCAAACCTGCTCTTAAACCCAGACCTGATCGCAGGAGAGAGCAGATATGATACTCCCAACAATTTCCATCCATCCCTGAGAGAGAACAAAGACAGGGCAATGTTCTTCAATCAATTGCTACCTGTCCTAAACAGACTGCTTTGCTGCACTCCGCAGTAGGCAGGATTTTTCCCTGCAACCAACCAATTCCCATGATTCCCTGCTACCCAGACTAACAACCACATCAACACAAGCCCAAGCACCACCCATAGAAGACCAGGCTCACCAGCCTCTGATTACAACGTATCCTGAAACAGCAACAAACTGGTACAACATGACATTCAACCATAGGAAATAATCCTGGACAACAAGGATCAGTGCTGGGACCACTGCTGTTCACAATTTACATTAACGATTTAGACTTAGGAATCAAAAACACAATTTCTAAATTTGCGGATGACACCAAATTGGGAGGGATAGTCAATACTGAGGAGCACTGCAACAAGTTACAGGAGGATATTAATTAACTTGCAGAATGGGCACATAATGGCAAATGAAGTTCAACACCGATAAATGTGAGGTATTACATTTTGATAGGAAGAATAGGGAGGTCACTTATTACTTGGAGGGTGCGAGTCTAGATGGGGTAAAGGAACACTAAAAGTTGCGACACAGGTTAGCAAGGCCATAAAAAAGCAAACCAAGCACTCGGGTTTATTTCTAGAGGGATAGAATTGAAAAGTAGGGAAGTTATGCTAAACCTGTATCGAACCTTGGTTAGACCACACTTAAGTACTGCGTACAGTTCTGGTCGCCATATTATAAAAAGGATATAGAGGCAATAGAGAGGGTGCAGAGAAGATTTACAAGGATAATACCAGAAATGTGAGGGTATACATATCAGGAAAGGATGAACAGGCTGGGTCTCTTTTCTCTTGAAAAAAGAAGGCTGAGGAGTGACCTAATAGAGGTCTCTAAAATTATGAGAAATTTTGATAGCGTGGATACAGAGAGAATGTTTCCACTTGTGGGGAAGAGCAAATCTAGAGGCCATCAATTTAAGATCGTCACCAAGAAATCCAATAGGGAATTCAGAAGAAACTTCTTTACCCAAAGAGTGGTGAGAATGTGGAACTCGCTACCACAGGGAGTGGTTGAAGCGAATAGTATGGAAGCATTTAAGGGGAGGCTAGAGAAGCATATGAGGGAAAAGGGAATAGAGGGTTATGCTGATAGATTTAGATGAGGAAAGACGGGAGGAGGCTCGTGTGGAGCATAAGCGCGGGCATGGACTGGTTGGGCCGAATGGCCTGTTTCTGTGCCATATATCCTACGTAATCCTATGTAAAATAAGATCTGGATCTGAAGGCCCGACCACCTCCCCCTGACTTTCAGTGACACTACCATTGCAAATTCCCTAATCATCAACATCTTGGAGGTCACCATTGACTGGCGTTTTAACTGGATCAGCAATATCAACACTATGGGTACCAGAGTAGGGCCACGGCTAGGTACTCTACGATGAGTCGCTCAACTCCTGACCTTTCAAAGCCTCACCACTATCTACAAAGCTTAAGAAGGGTGTAATGGATAATTCAGCATTTGCCTGGGTGGTTGCAGCTGCAACAGCACTCGAACTCGACACCATTCAGGACAGAGCAGTTCAAATAAGAGGTACCCTTGCCAGTAAACTCAATACCCACCTCTACACCACCAGTAAATTGTGGCTGCAGTGTGTACTGCGGTAAATCACCAAACTTATTTGAATGTAACTTCTAGTATCAAGGACAGCAGCAAAATCAAGATCATGTCACCTCCATGTTCCCCTCCAATTGCACATTATTGTGACTTGGATGCATATCACTGTTTCTTCGTTGTCACTGGATCAAAACCCTGGAATTTCCTACCTGAACACCATTGAGGTAACACCATCACCAAAAATGCAATTGTTGAAGGAGAAATCCCACCACCATCTTATCAGGGCAACTGGGGATGGGCAATAAATGCAGCCATGCCAGCAATTCCCGCATCCTTCGAACAAATAAAGAATCACTGGAAGTTTTCTTGCTACAATCGAAGACATGCACACAGAGCGCTTAGCACTCTACAATCCAATCTCCCTGGCAGAACACCAGATACAGGAACTAGAGACCAGCTTCCTGGAAGGTGACAAAATGGTAACAGTGCTGTAAAGCCAAATGACCTACTTACTATGGAGGGATTATAAAGGTCGATGACTTGTACAACGCTGCAACTATATCTACATCTTTCGGTGTCCCTCAAGGTCTTGAGAAAAGCAGACCAAACCCCTTTATCCAAAAGATCCTCTGATCCTTCCTGGCGCTGGACAACAAGGTGAACTTGACAGTAGAATGTGCCCACAGAATACTAACAATCATGACCATGGGCCAATACTGCCCCAGGGCCTTGGTAATGCAACGACTAAACTTTGAGGCAAAAGAGTTTTTCTGGGCAAGGTCCAAGGGTTTATGATAAGTCTAGAACCTTTGCTGACCTGAACTCCTACAGAAACACAAGGGGGGCGATCTTGCCAGCCCTGGGGAGGCGGGTTTGGAGGCGGGACTGCCGGGAAAATGGCAGAATCTGGGGGCGGGTACCCATCCTGCCCCCAACCCGCCTTCGTGCCATCTTCCCAGGAGGCGGGTACCCAACCCGTGTCGGGTCCCGTCTCCTCGAGGCGGAAGGGGATTACAGCCACTTAACTTCCTGTTAACAGGCAGTTAAGAGGATCATCCCCATTTTTACAGCAGAGGTGCGGGCTTCCCGACGTCGGGAAACCTCGCCATGGTCAGCGAGGCGAGCAGTGGGTCTGTGGGGGTGAGAGGGGTCCAAAGGTGCACTGTGGAGGTGAGTGATGGGTGCAAGTGTGGAGAAGTAAGTATGTGAGGTGAGTGAAAAGTATTGGAAAAAGTTTCCTTAGCTTTGTTTCTTCCTGCAGGCTTCAATCGTTGGTCCGGCATCTCCACGACAGAGATGACAGATGGTTGCTGCATTCTCCGATGCAACAGCCATCTGATTTCTGCTCTGGAAATAGGTTTGGTGAGTCTTGAGTACAAGGACTCAGCAAACAACAGAGAATGTCAGTGATTGACAGCTTCTCAAAGCTGTCAAACGATGACAATTCATCTGTCAAAAATTTTTGACAGATGAAACGTCATACGCTGACGTTCTCTGTCACCTGCTTTCCCTTAATTGGCCTGCTAAGCCCGCTGGGTGGGCTTAACAAGGTCAATCAAGGGAAAATAGCGTGGGTTGGCCACAAGTCGTTGGGGGCGGGACTAAAACCCGACAAGCAGCAGTCCTGCCCCCAATGCGCCCCCATTGGCAAAATCACCCCCATGGTGTTCCATTGCACTTCATGACTGAGGTTTCAGATATAGGATGGAATTACCCCATCAGGCTCTAAATTCTAAATATGGATGCACCCTTAGCTGGGCCACGCCTTCCTACAAGGCAGGAATATATCTGTTCCCCCATTTCTCTGGGTTTTTACTCCAAATATTTTTCCTTGTCTAAGTGTCTTAGACCACTCCTGCAGGCAAGCCCTCACTCCAGCATGTTCTTTTACCCACCCAATATCTTGGTCATTTGTTGTGAACTCAAGGATTAAACACAAAATCCTGGTTGCTTCAGCTACTGGTTTTGTGTGATTTTCCTTGACTTTGGAAACTGACAGAATAAACACTTCACCAGACAAGGCTATACATCAAATAGATTTTTAAACCAGTAAATGGATAAGTGAACAGAAGCAATGACAAGTGTTCTCAACTTAAGTATCCCTCCTTGGAAAATAGCAAACGGTCGTGTCTACTGCGCTAAACTGAAATGTTGACTGGACATAATGACCTAGAAATTGGATTGCAAAGCACCCGTTAATCAGGCTCCAATTCAGCGTGCAACATGCATGTCCTCAGTCCACACAAGAAGTGCACCGCATGCCGTATTGGTTAGGGTGCCCTGCAGTTGTTCAGGGTGGTCCTGAAACAGGCATTCGGGCTCAATGCCTATGCAAATCGGGGCCTTGCATCTGTTTCACGCCCTTTGCCATATTGGGTTCCGTTTTCTCAGGCGCACAGCAGCCAAATCAGCAGTCTATGACTGCTGAAAGCTGCCACGACAAAGGGAAGTAAAAACTGTTATACTTACCTAAATGTGCTCGCCCTAGCTCCACATTAAAACTTTGCCTCAATCGTGCAATCCGATTTCCAAGCCAGTGTTCCTGAATCTTAGCCTGTGTGTGGCAGTTTCTAGTTGACCATCAGGTAAGTCTGTTTTCTTTCTATCTTTCTTTATCTCTCTCCTTCTCTCTATTTCTGCCTTTTCTTTCTTTCTCTATCGGACAAATTTCTGCAGATTTATCTCCATCCTCAGTACCATGCTTGCTTCCAGATCAGCCTTAAGAAGCCTGGGAGTGAGACCTAGGTCAAGCAGATAACCAGAATAGACTAACACCTGGAGCAGATTAAGTGAGGACCACCTCAAGGTAATACATCAAGCTTGCCACAGTGCAAACCTGGTCCACATATTCCTGCTAGCTGTAAGATGAATTCCCCTCACTGTGGCAGAGCACAATTCTCCCTCCAGCAAATATGGGTGAAACATCTCTGAGACATATGGTAATCACACAGGGTGATGTATGGGCTCTGACAAAAGGTCATCAACCTGAAACGTTAACCCTACCTTACTCCCTCCACAGATGCTGCCTGACCTGCTGAGTGTTTCCAGCAATTTCTGTTTCTATTCGGTTGATGTTAGGACTCCGTCTGGAACTCAGGAAATATTAGGCTGTCTGAAGCCCACATAACCCAGGCCACCCCCTTCCCCTTCCCACCCACCTCCCCCCCCCCCCCCCCCCCCCACCAAGAAAGCCAGAATGAAACTACAAACTAACAACCTGCCTCCTAGTGCTCCATAAATGGTAAAAGGGTGAGGAACAAAAAACAAAGGGCCAAACTAATTCATAAAAAATGTGAGCATAAAAAAAGCCTGAGGGTTTTATACCTTAATGCGAGAAGCATCAGGAACAAGGTAGATGAATTAGCTGTGGAAATAGAGGTTAATAATTATGATCTAATTGGGATTACGGAAACATGGTTGCAGGGTGAGCAGGGCTGGGAGCTTAACATACAGGGGTATTCAGTATTTAGGAAGGATCGACAAAAAAGAAAGGGAGGAGGGGTAGCATTGCTGGTAAAAGAGGGGATAAATGCAATTGAAAGGAAGGATATTAACTCAGTTAATACAGAATCTATATGGGTGGAGCTAAGAAATAGCGAGGGGCGAAAAACATTAATAGGAGTGGTATATAGGCCTCCAAATAGTAAAATAGAGGTTGGGGAGGGCATCACGAGGGAAATTAGAGAAGCGTGCAATAAGAGCACAGCTGTCATCATAGGTGACTTTAACTTACATATAGATTGGACTAGCCTAATCAGTAAAAATAATGAGGAGGAGGAATTCCTTGAGTGTTTAAGGGATGGTTATCTGGATCAATATGTCGAGGAACCAACTCGGGAACAGGCTATATTGGACTGGGTACTGTGCAATGAGAAGGGACTAATTAGTAATCTTGTTGTACGGGGACCCTTGGGTCAGAGTGATCATAACATGATCGATTTCTCACTCGAAATGGAGAGCGAAGAAATTGACTCCGAGACTAAGGTCCTGAATTTAAACAAGGGGAATTATGATGCCATTAGACGGAAACTGAGTAGGTCTGATTGGACAACGTTCCTGGGAGGACTGGAGGTAGATAAACAATGGCAAGCATTTAAAGATAGAATGACAAAATTGCAAAAATTGTTCATACCAATCTGGCATAAAAGGAAATCTAAAAAGGTGACTCAACCGTGGATAACAGGGGAAATTAGAGACAGCATAAAATCCAAAGATAGGGCGTATAAAATAGCCAAAAAAAGCGCCAGAGCGGAAGATTGGGAACAGTTTAAGATAGAGCAAAGGCGGACAAAGGGCTTAATCAAGAGGGGCAAAATAGCTTACGAAAGCAAGCTGGCGGAAAATATAAAAACTAACTCCAAAAGCTTTTATAAGTATATCAAGAGGAAAAGACTGGTGAAAACCAAAGTTGGTCCATTGCAGTCAGATACGGGGGAATATATAACGGGAAATAAGGAAATGGCAGACCAACTAAATGCATACTTTGGGTCAGTCTTTACGAAGGAAGACACAAAAAACCTCCCTGGGATATCGGGAAAAATAGGGACATTGGCAAAGGAGGAACTGACGCAAATCAATATCTCTAAGGATATGGTGTTAAGGAAGCTAAAGGGATTGAAGGCGGACAAATCCCCAGGGCCTGATAACATGCATCCTAGGGTACTGAAGGAGGTGGCCCTAGAGATAGCGGATGCACTAAGTATGATTTTTCAGAATTCATTAGACTCGGGAACAGTGCCCATGGATTGGAGGGTAGCTAACGTTACCCCACTATTCAAAAAGGGGGGTAGGGAAAAAGCAGGTAATTACAGACCTGTAAGCCTTACATCAGTTGTGGGCAAAATGCTGGAGTCCATCATTAAGGATGAAATAGCGGAGCACTTAGCAAATGGGGACAGGATAGGACAGAGTCAACATGGATTTACAAAGGGTAAATCGTGCTTGACTAATCTATTGGAATTTTTTGAGGGAGTAACTGGTAAAATAGATGGGGGAGAGCCAGTAGATGTGGTGTACCTGGACTTCCAAAAGGCCTTCGATAAGGTCCCACATAAAAGATTAGCATGGAAAATTGAAGCTCATGGGATAAAGGGGAAAGTATTGACGTGGATAGAGAACTGGCTGTCAGATAGAAAACAGAGAGTTGGAATAAACGGCTCATTTTCTGAATGGCAGGCAGTAACAAGTGGGGTACCGCAGGGATCTGTCCTGGGTCCCCAGCTGTTCACAATTTACATTAATGACCTGGATCAGGGAGTCGGATGCAGCATTTCCAAATTTGCAGACGACACTAAACTAGGAGGGGGGGTGGGCTCAGAGGAGGAGACCAGGAAGCTCCAGAGCGATTTGGACAGACTGGGTGATTGGGCGGATAAATGGCAGATGCACTATAATGTGGACAAGTGCGAAGTTATCCACCTTGGGTGCAGGAACGGGAGGGCAAATTATTATTTAAATGGCAATAAATTGGGAGAGGGGGAAGTACAGAGAGACCTGGGTGTTCTTGTACACCAGTCACTGAAGGCGAGCATGCAGGTGCAACAGGCGGTCAAGAAGGCAAACGGTATGCTGGCCTTCATAGCAAAAGGGTTGGAATACAGGAACAGGGATACCTTGCTGCAGCTGTACAGGGCACTGGTGAGACCACACCTCGAGTACTGTGTACAGTTTTGGTCGCCTCATCTGAGGAAAGATGTTCTTGCCATGGAGGGGGTGCAGCGGCGATTCACCAGGCTGATACCAGGAATGGCGGGATTGACCTATGAGGAGAGACTATGTAGTTTAGGGATGTACACACTGGAGTTTAGAAGATTGAGAGGGGACCTCATAGAAGTGTATAAAATTCTGACAGGTCTAGACAGACTAGATGCAGAAGGAATGTTTCCCTTGGCGGGTGAGAACAGAACTAGAGGACATAATTTAAGGATAAGGGCTAAACCATTTAGGACAGAAATGAGGGGGAATTTCTTCACTCAGAGGGTGGTGAACCTGTGGAACTCATTGCCACAGAGGGCAGTGTACGCCAGCTCATTAAATATATTTAAGAGGGAATTAGATATATTTCTACAGGCAAAAGGGGTTAAGGGTTACGGAGAGAAGGCGGGGACGGGATACTGAATTGGAGGATCAGCCATGATCTCATTAAATGGCGGAGCAGGCTCGAAGGGCCGGATGGCCTACTCCTGCTCCTATCTTCTATGTATCTATGTATCTATGTATAAAGGATCTGCCTAAACCTTGTAAGGCACATCATATTTATAAGATTCCCGATACCCAGACCCAGCTGAATCCCAGAGACCACCATCAAACGATCCTGACCCCCAAAACAACCCACTCTTCCCGGCGTGTGCAGAACAAACTGATCATCATAGAAATTTACAGCACAGAAGGAGGCCATTTGGCCCATCTTGTCCATGCTGGCCGACAAAGCTATCCACCCTAATCCCACTTTCCAGCACTTGGTTCATAGCTTTGTAGGTTATGGCACTTCAAGTGTATATCCAAGTACTTTTTAAATGTGATGAGGATCTTTGCCTCTACCACCCTTTCAGGCAGTGAGTTCCAGACCCCCACCACCCTCTGGGTGAAAAAAATTCTCCTCAACTTCCCTCTAAACCTCCAACCAATTACTTTAAATCTGTGCCCCCTGGTTATTGACCCTTCTTCTAAGGGAAATAGGTCCTCCCTATCCACTCTATCTAGGCCCCTCATAATTTTATACACCTCAATTAGGTCTCCCCTCAGCCTCCTCTGTTCCAAAGAAAACAACCCCAGCCTATCCAATCTTTCCTCATCGCTAAAATTCCCCAGCCCAGGCAACATCCTCGTAAATCTCCTCTGTACCCCCGCTAGTGCAATCACATCCTTCCTGTAATGTAGTGACCAGAACTGCACGCAGTATTCTAGCTGCGGCCTAACTAGTGTTTTATACAGTTCAAACATAACCTCCCTGCTCTTATATTCTGTGGCTCGGCTAATAAAGGCAAATATCCCGTATGCCTTCTTAACCACCTTATCTACCTGTCCTGCTACCTTCAGGGATCTGTGGACATGCACTTCAAGGTTCCTCTGATCTTCTGCACTTCTCAGTGTCCTACCATTTATTGTGTATTCCCTTGCCTTGTTAGGCCTCCCTAAATGCATTACCTCACACTTTTCCAGATTGAATTCCATTTGCCACTGTTCTGCCCACCTGACCAGTCCATTGATATCTTCCTGCAGTCTGCAGCTTTCTTCTTTATTATCAACCACACGGCCAATTTTTGTATCATCTGCAAACTTCTTAATCATACTTCCTACATTCAAGTCCAAATCAATTACCCTATTGTACCCATGTATACCACTAAGTATAGTGTTGTCAATTTGTGCTTGTACTTTTTTCTTGAGGGAATTAGGGGTGGGGGGAGGGGAAAATTAAGATTCATGCCTGTCTGGAATTTGTTGAGGTTTTTTATCCATTTAATTTGATTGAGACACCCAACACCATAATCTGTGTGTGTAAATATAAGAAATCTGCTTTTATCAGCCTTACGTTCCTTTATGATTCGCAAACATCTCGTATCATTTACTCACAGACGAGTTGTGTTCACATGAAAAATGCAATTTTTCTTGCACGCTGAGGAATATTTACAGTGTTTAACTTGTGGCTTACCTATTTGTCAGGGACCTTAAGTGATTAAAAAAAACTAATAAAAGAACAAAAGCAAAATTTGACAAATCAGAGAACTTGAAAGTAAGTTTTTTGAGAACAAAATTCTGCCTATTTTTTTGGTGGTGGCTTATTCCCTTTCTCTTCTCTCACCACCCCAAAAAGTATATATTTCAGTGGATTGTGAGAGAGAGCAACCTTTTATGGTCGGAAATGAATAGAGATGGTCAAAGCAAGACATCACGTTCATGATCCTGAACAGCAGAGCAAGCTGGCTGAACTGAATTATTCCTGCATGCTGAGAAGCTAGGAACTGTGGAGGAGCAGAGAGATTTAGGGGCCCATGTACAGAAATCACTAAAAACTAGTGGACAGATGCAAAAAAAAATTGAAAGCTTTAAGGGGCTGAATGGCTTACTCCTGTTCCTATGAACTTTCAGTCCAGCGATTTTACAGCCATCTCTTTACCTTGATGACACCCTAACATCAGTTGCTGTCTTTATTGACCTATTGAAACATTGAATTAATTAAATACTATTGATTATCTTCTTTCCACCACAGTGCTCAGAGTAGTAATTTTGTGTGAGATGTGACTGACTACCACTGAGTGATTGAGTTAAAATCTTTCTGGGGCAAAAAGACCAATGATAAGAGGGTATTTTCTTCATACAGAGAGAATTAATTTAAAATCTATTCACCTTTTATAGTCTTCACAAAAGAACACTATTGTCAAAGTCGGGAACAGTTGTAATGTCATCTTTGACAGCCATCTTTGTGTTCTGTTGTTTTTAATTCATTTAATCATCTTGTTGCTGTGGTATTGTGAGTAATACGCAGTGCTATTGTTCAGTAAAATTATGTGAAAACTAAGTTGTGAATTAAGGTTCTGTGGTTTACAGTCTCCAGGATTCAGCGCTTTACAACATCACAAATGAGGCAATTTGTAAGAAGCTTTTTCTTCTCGAGTGCTCATTATCCCTCAAAGTTGTTTCAATATGCGGTGGATATTGTTGGAGTCCCATTTTCCCTGCATTTCTACCAGTAAATTATGTTGCCATTTGGTTTCTCAAAAAACATAAATGGACTGACATAAAAATAAGAACTTTAATTGACGTTTGCCATCCTTGCACATTATTGATTCAAAAGGACTGAAATGTGTTATCCTGAAATTGCAGGGCTTTTAGGAGAGGAGGAAGAATTAAGAAACTCTCCTGTTAGAAGTTATCATTTTGATAGCGATTTTGGACTCCTGGATAACAGGGGCAAATGTTAACACTGATCAATCATCACTGTTAGCTGTGTAGATATTTTTAGTGTGTGCCCAAAAAAATATACCACTAGTTTAAAAGGTTGTGGTGTTGACAAAGATGTTGGAAGAAATATCTTGTTTAAAAATCTAAAAATCATGAAAAGTGAGTAGAATGTGCAGTATATGCTAGTAAACACAAATCTATTAGTTATTGGAAGTACATGCTACCGTTCCTTAAACCATGTGCAAGAACAACAACTTGTATTTATATAGCGCCTTTAACATAGCAAAATGTCCCAAAGCACTTCACAGGAGTGTTATCAAACAAAATCTGACACCGAGCCACATAGGAGATATTAGGACAGATGGCCAAAAGCTTGGTCAAAGAGGTAGGTTTTAAGGAGCGTCTTAAAGGAGGAAAGAGAGGTAGAGAGCGGAGAGGCTTAGGGAGGGAATTTCAGAGCTTAGGGCCTTGGCAGCTGAAGGCACGGCCACCAGTGGTTTGATAAGAGCCGTTTCGGTACTGTGGCAGGGGTGGAAACCTGATTGGAGGGATTCAAACATGGAGTTCCGGGAAAGATGGGCACGGATCTGGGAGGTGACAACACGTTCAAGGACTTTGAAGAAGAAAGGGAGGTTGGAGATGGGGTGGTAGTTTGCAAGGACGGAGGGGTCAATGGTTGTTTTTTTGAGGAGAGGGGTGATGACAGCAGATTTGAGGGAGAGGGGGACAGTACCTGAGGAGAGAGAACTGTTAACAATGTCAGCCAACATGGGAGCCAGAAAAGGAAGTTTGGGCGGTCAGCAGTTTGGTGGGAATAGGGTCAAAAGAGCAGGATGTGGGTCTCATTGGAAAAGCTGAGCCCAGAGAGGGCATGAGGGGAGAGAAACTGGAGAAAGATGCGAGTTCCGGGCTAGGGCAGAGGTGATCCTTAGAGGAAGTTTGGCCCAGTGGGCTAGGGGAAGGAAGGGAAGTGGCAGAGGCAGCTGATCGGATGGTCTCAATCTTAGTGACAAAGAAGTCCATGAGCTCCTCGCACTTGTTGGAGGTGAGGGTGGAGGAGACAGGGGAGAGGGATTTAAGAAGACGGTTTGCAGTAGAGAAAAGAAGCCGGGGGTTACCTTTGCAATCCAGAATGATTCTGGAATAGTGAGCAGTTTTGGCAGACGAGAGCAGGACCTGATAGTGCTTTATGTGGTCCAACCAGATCTGGCAGTGAATGGCTAAACCAGTTGTCCACCATATCCGTTCAAGTGTCCGTCCCTTAGACTTAAGGGAGCAGAGATGAGGGCTCTACCGGGGGAACGGCCAGGGTGAGATAAAGTAAAGTTATACTGGGGACGAGGGCATCAGAGGTGGTGGTGAGGGTGTGGTTGAGCAGATCGGTAGCTACAGAAATGTCATGGTGAATGGAGGGCCAAAGGCTGGTCAGTTGGGATTTTGAAAGTGCAGTTGAAAGTGAATTGGGAGAGAGTTTTTTCCAGGAGCGGACACAGAAGGAAGTAGGGTTGGTAGGGAGAAGGGGGATGTGGGTGGAGAGCGATACAAGGAAGTGGTCAGAGATGGACTTATCTGCGATTGCCACGTGAGCTGGCAAGGTCAAGGGGGTGGCCGTGCATACAGGTTGGGGAGTTTACATGGAGGGAGTGATTAAGGGAGGATGTGAGGTAGTGAACTCAGAGGAGAGAGAGCATGATGAATTGAGATGGAGGTTGAAATCACCGAGCATGAGAAGTCACTCGGTGCAGAGGCTGAGGGAGGAAAGCAGTGAAGGTATCTTGGTGATAACATTTTTATGGTACTTGGGATGTTTTCTTCCAACAAGCAAGTTTTAACGGTGTTGGTCAGAACCAATCCACATGGTAAGGATACATTGTTAATTGTAGGCGATGAATTGCCAATTAAGGTTACGATTGTTAGGTGTGGACTTGCACTTAGAATCTGTGGGGGCTTTTCATATTTGTACAGGATGTGAATATTAGTTAAAGAATTTGTACGTATGCTGTAATTTCAAATTGAGGATAAAGTGAGCAACTGAAGGATGAAACTAAAAATTCAACTCAATTCTTCAGCTTTATTAACTCAGATTGAAGCAGCAGTGCATACGAGCTGCTGTTCCGTCATACTTCAAAGAGTTTGACTTTTTTCCCCCAGAAAATTCTTTACGAAACACTCACTCAGTAATACAAAATCTCCATTTCCCTCTCCATGAAGTTTTCCTGTGGTTCCATCAGTTCTTGCATCACAATATAGTTCTAGCCTCGTATCATCTCAAATTGAGCTCAGTTGAAAATTGAAGACACCCTTGAATGAGCCTCCTGCCACTAACCTGGGTGTGATTGAATTCAGCAGGAGCTTTCCAGAATTGTCTGCCTGCAGTGTGGATTGAAAGTGACCCTGTTACACTGAGGTATGTCACTCAGGCTCAGGTTTCACTGTTGATTCCACTCAGTTCAGATCACGTTAATCTGAAATGAGTATGATTTACATTTCCACTGCTTTCAAGCCCAACCTCGGAAATACATAGTGCAATATATGTCAGGCAGCATGGGCAGTAAATAGTAATCACGTGCACACGTAAATCACAATAAGGCCCAGTAGTGTTAATTGTAATCCCAGATAATGGCTTAAATCGAGGCCACTAATGTACATAGATATGAGTAGTTAGAATTAAATTATTCAGTAACTATGAAGTCATTCTTTGCCTCCTGTGAACTGCTTTGACACTGCAACAATGAGAGAATGGTGTAATTTATTTCCTCCTTAAACTCCCCACCCTTCCTCTGTCTTCCAGCTCCCACACTGGCTCCCTTAGTTTTGAGGGCCAAACTTCTCCACAGCTGTCAACATTGCCACTTGATGATGGGCCAACAGGTGGCTTTCCACCTGAAAGGCAAGACAGTATTTGTTTGATTTCCCACATTATCCTGAAGGAGTTATCTGTAAATCATTTATTGTCATCCATCAGTCCTGCTTGTTCCCATATTTTCAATGCTTTAAAACTACTAAAGTGAGAAGTCGCACAACACCAGGTTATAGTCCAACAGTTTTATTTGAAATCACAAGCTTTCGGAGCGACTGCTCCTTCGTCAGGTGAAGTGAAGAAATACAAAATCGACAAAGCATATATAGATAGAGAACAATGCATGTGTAACTTACAATGGCTGGCGACTACATTTAATCCTCCTGACTGTTTATCTGCCGAGGTGTGACAAAAGGCAATCAGGTCAGCCAGGAAGGCACCACATCAAAGACATAGCAGGATACAACTGAGACAATGAGGTGGGGTTACAGGGGGTCTAATGTGTCAAAAGCTGCAGTCGGTATGTAAAACGATAAACTTTAAAATTTTTACTTTTTTACTGGGAATCACATCTGTGAACAAGCCAACGACGACTCGAGTCTGGATGACTCTACATCATGTATCGTGACATAAACCCAAGATCCCGGTTGAGGCCGTCCTCATGAGTGCAGAACTTGGCTATCAGTTTCTGCTCGATGATTTTGCGTTGTCGTGTGTCTCTAAGGCCGCCTTGGAGAACGCTTACCCGCAGATCCGAGGCTGAATGTCCTTGACTGCTGAAGTGTTCCCCGACTGGGAGGGAACACTCCTGCCTGGTGATTGTTGCGCGGTGTCCGTTCATACGTTGCCTCAGTGTCTGCATGGTCTCGCCGATGTACCATGCCGCGGTGCATTCTTTCCTGCAACATATGAGGTAGACAACGTTGGCCGAGTCACATGAGTATGTACCATGTACCTGGTGGGTAGTGTCCTCACGTGTGATGATGGTATCTGTGTTGATGATCTGGCATGTCTTGCAGAGGTTGCCGTGGCAGGGTTGTGTGGTGTCGTGGTCGCTGTTATCCTGAAAGCTGGGTAATTTGCTGCGAACGATGGTACCTCTGAGGTTAGGCGGCTGTTTGAAGGCAAGTAGTGGAGGCGTGGGGATGGCCTTAGCGAGGTGTTCGTCGTCATCGATGACATGTTGAAGGCTGCGAAGAACATGGCGTAGTTTCTCCGCTCCGGGGAAGTACTGGACGACGTAGGGTACTCTGTTGGTTGTGTCCCGTGTTTGCCTTCTGAGGAGGTCTATGCGATTTTTCGCTGTGGCCCGTCGGAACTGTCGATCGATGAGTCGAGCGTCATATCCCGTTCTTACGAGGGCGTTTTTCAGCGTCCGTAGGTGTCCATCGCGTTCCTCCTCGTCTGAACAGATCCTGTGCATTCGCAGGGCTTGTCCATAGGGGATGGCTTCTTTAACGTGGTTAGGGTGGAAGCTGCAGAAGTGGAGCATCGTGAGGTTGTCCGTGGGCTTGCGGTAGAGTGAAGTGCTGAGGTGTCCGTCTTTGATGGAGATTCGTGTGTCCAGGAATGAAACCGATTCTGAGGAGTAGTCCATGGTGAGTTTGATGGTGGGATGGAACTTGTTGATGTTATCGTGTAGTCTTTTCAGTGATCCTTCGCCATGGGTCCAAAGGAAGAAAATGTCGTCGATGTATCTGGTGTACAGCGTTGGCTGGAGGTCCTGTGCAGCGAAGAAGTCTTGCTCGAACTTGTGCATGAAGATGTTGGCGTATTGGGGTGCGAATTTGGTCCCCATGGCTGTTCCGTGTGTTTGGGTAAAAAAATGCTTGTCGAAGGTGAAGACATTGTGGTCAAGGATGAAGCGGATGAGTTGTAGGATGGCGTCTGGAGATTGGCTGTTGTTGGTGTTGAGTACTGAGGCTGTCGCAGCGATGCCGTCATCGTGGGGGATACTGGTGTAGAGTGCCGATACGTCCATCGTGGCGAGGAGTGTTCCTGGTTCAACTGGTCCGTGGGTGCTGAGTTTCTGTAAGAAGTCTGTGGTGTCGCGGCAGAAGCTGGGGGTTCCCTGTACGATGGGTTTCAGGATGCCCTCGACGTATCCAGAGAGGTTCTCACACAGGGTTCCGTTGCCTGATACGATAGGACGTCCGGGTGTGTTGGCTTTGTGTATCTTTGGGAGGCAGTAGAAGTCTCCCACGCGGGGAGTACGTGGGATGAGAGCGCGTAGGATGCTTTGAAGGTCTGGATCGAAGGTCTTGATCAGTCTATTGAGTTGGCGGGTGTGTTCTTTGGTCGGATCTGCGGGTAACTGTCTGTAGTGTTCCAGGTTGTCCAGTTGTCGGTATGCTTCTTTGCAATAGTCCATTAAAACTACTAGTCAGATGGAGCCTGAGAACAGATGCATTGAGTTTCCCTCTGCAGCCACTTGCAGAGTTTTGCTTCCCTGACATCAGAATTGAAGAATGCGGAGAGCTCATGGTCTCTTGAGTGAATTCCAATCCCCATTCATGATGTCACTGTTGGAACATTTCATTCACAAAATTCAAAGCAGAACAGGAGTTTTGTCAGCATCTGAAATCGAAAGGCAGATTAACGTTTCAGGTGTGATCCTCTGTCAGAACACCCGGTCTCATTCGAAACATTTACCTGTCTATCTCTTTCAGATGCTGACTCACCCACTGTGTGTTTTAAGCATTTTGTGCATGTATTTCAGATTCCCATTGTGTTTTTCTTCATTTGTTTATACACAAAAAAACTGTTGCCCCGTTCGCTTTGAACAGCAGTTTTAAAGCATAAAAATGTAACAATAATGGAGGATGGATGAATTGAATGGCTGGCACCAAACGTTCAGATCGCTCCCTTTTACATCACTTAGGATTGTGTGGTAGGGGACTTGCGATGAGTACAGTTTTCCTTTAAATATTTAATATATAAATTGCTAGCATTCAAATATTGAAATGAAATAATTGCATTCTTGTGAAATTAATATTTTATTTGGATTGTTTTCATCTCCATTTACAAAATAGATGTAAACATTTTCTTCAAGTACATGATTTAATTTTTAATTAGTTATGAATTACGAGATGATCTCAGGATCCCCTCATATTCTGCCTATTATTGGACAGTTGAATTTGTATTCCTTCTCTGTTTTCAGTGGATTTATTTGAATATTGCATAGGTTTAATTTCTACCGATGTGTTGTTTCCCAGTCAGTTCAGATAATGAATATGGTTTACTTGCCATTTCCCTTTTGTATTCAGAAAAAGTAGCAACTTCTCCATTTTAATTTATGCAGTTTAAGCATTTGATATGTAGCACGGAATTCATTTTATTTTCCATTTATTGCTGTTAAATCTATAAGGTTTATTCCCTGTGCAATGTAAACTGTTCAGGAACAGATGAATGGCACCATTTGTAACTTTGTAAATGATATGTTAAAATTAGCGATTTAGAAGAAAGAAGACATGCGTATGGCAATTAAAACAACCCTCAGCCCAGCTACCATACTCTCTCCATCAAGTCTTTCACACCCATTTTCATCTGCATAAGAACATAAGAATTAGGAGTAGGAGTAGGCCATATGGCCCCTCGAGCCTGCTCTGCCATTTAATTAGATCATGGCTGATCGTTGACATCAACTCCACTTTGCTGCCGGACCTCCATATCCCTTGATTCCCCTAGAGTCCAAAAATCTATCTATCACAGCCTTGAATATACTCAACGGTTCAGCATATACAAACCTTTGGGGTAGAGAATTCCAAAGATTCACAACCCTCTGAGTAAAGAAATTGCTCCTCATCTCGGTCTTAAATGGCCAACCCCTTATCCTGAGACCATGCCCCCTAGTTCTAGACTCTCCAGCTCAGAGAAACAATCTCTCAGTATCTACCCTGTCAATCCCCCTCAGAATCTTATGTTTCAATGAGATCACCTCTCATTCTTCTAAACTTCAGAGAGTATTAGCCCAATCTACTTAATCTCTCCTCATAGGACAACCCTTCATTGCACAGTCTCTAAGACAAGTATATCCTTCCTCAGGTAAGGAGACCAAAACTGTGCACAGTACTCCAGGTGAGGTCTCACCAAAGCCCGGTACAATTGTAGCAAGACTTCCTTACTCTTGTACTCCAACTCCCTTGCAATAAAGGCCAACATGCCATTTGCCTTTCTAATTGGTTGCTGTACCTGCATGCTAACTTTGTTTCCTGTACGAGGACACCTAAATCTTTCTGAACACCAACATTTAATAGTTTCTCACCATTTAAAAAATATTCTGTTCTTCTATTCTTCCTACCAAATTGAATCACATTTCCCCACATTATACTCCAAATGCCACCTTATTGCCCACTCACTTAACCTGTCTATATCCCTTTGCAGGCTCTTTGTGTCCTCCTGACAGCTTACGTTCCCACCTAGCTTTGTATCGTTAACAAATATGGATACATTACACTCGGTTCCTTCATTTAAGTCATTATTATAAATTGTAAATAGCTGAGGCCCAAGCACTGATTGTTGCAGCACCCCACTAGTTACAGCGTGCCACCCTGAAAATGATCCGTTTATCCCTGCTCTCTGTTTTCTGTCCGTTAACCAATCTCAATCCATGCTATTATATTACCCCCAACCCCATGAGCCCTAATCTTGCGTAACAACCTTTTATGTGGCACCTTATCGCATGTGTTTTGGAAATCCAAATATACTACTTCCACTGGTTCCCCTTTATCTACCCTGCTAGTTACATCCTCAAAAAACTCGATTAAGCTTGTTAAACACCATTTCCCTTTCATGAAACCATGTTGACACTGCCTATGATTTTCTAAATGCCCTGTTAACACTTCCTTAATAATGGATTTCAACAACTGATGTCAGGCTAACAATCCAGAAATTATTACCTTTGAGGTTCTGCTTTTTAATTTGGACCCTAGCTTCTCAAACGCTCTCAGCAGAACCTCATTCTAGTTCTACCTATGTCGTTGGTTCCTACGTGGACCACGACAGTTGGATCTTCCCATTCCCACTCCAAATTCTTCTCCAGCCGCGAGGAGATATCTTTAACCCAGGCAACACAACCTTCGGAACTCCCGGTCACAGCTGCAGAGAACTGTACCTATGTCCCTATAATGTCCCCTACCACTACAACATTCATTTCCATTCCCCCCCAACTTAAGTGGCCTCCTGTACCATGGAGCCGTGGTCACTTTGCGCATCCACCCTGCAGACTCTGCCCTCATCCAAACATGATGTGGAGATGCCGGTGTTGGACTGGGGTGGACAAATGTGAGAAGTCGCACAACACCAGGTTATAGTCCAACAGTTTTATTTGAAATCACAAGCTTTCGGAGCGCTGCTCCTTCGTCAGGTACTCCTGAGTACCTGACGAAGGAGCAGCGCTCCGAAAGCTTGTGATTTCAAATAAAACTGTTGGACTATAACCTGGTGTTGTGCGACTACTCACATTTGCTCATCCTAATAGGCAGCAAGAACCTCATACCTGTTTGATAAGGGCAAAGACTGAGGCTCCTCTAGCACTGCATCTAAGGTCCCCTTACTTGCCTGAGTCGCAGTCACACCCTCCGATCCCTGACCACTATCCAGGACAAAGCAGCCCGCTTGATTGGCACCCCATCCACCACCTTAAACATGCACTCCCTCCACCACCGGCGTACTGTGGCTGCAGTGTGTACCATCTACAAGATGCACTGCAGCAACTCTCCAAGGCTTCTTCGGTAGCACCTCCCAAGCCCGCGACCTCTACCACCTAGAAGGACAAGGTGCATGGGAACACCATCACCTGCAAGTTCCCCTCCAAGTCACACACCATCCTGACTTGGAAACATGTTGCCGTTCCTTCATCGTCGCTGGGTCAAAATCCTGGAACTCCCTGCCTAACAGCACTGTGGGAGTACCTTCACCACAAGGACTGCAGCAGTTCAAGAATGCAGCTCACCACCACCTTCTCAAGGGCAATTAGGGATGGGCAATAAATACTGACCTGACCAGCAATGCCCACATCCCAGGAATGAATAATAAAAAAACCATGAACCAGACCTGTACCTCTACCTAACAGAAGGTGTGTGACTGCCTCCTGGATCAAAGTGTCCAGGTAACTCTCCCCCTCCCTGATGCCCTGCAATGTCTGCACCACGGACTCCAGCTCAACAACTTTGAGCTGAGGTTCTTCGAGATGCAGACATTTATTGCAGACGTGGTCGTCCGTGATCGTGAAGCTCCCACATGCTGCAGTTGCGACACACCACCTGCCCTGCCATCCCTTTATAACCTTGTTTTATTTTTTTCATTAATTAGAGTTTATGTATTTAATTAACTTAACTTATAGTTTCGTTTTTTTTAACTAATTACTTGATTTAAGTTATATAGGTAGATTAAATTAAATATTTACCTGTAACACAAAGCATTACAAGTCTTGGAGGCAAAAAGCAGCACCTTTTTTTCACGTTGCTGGCAAAATCCAACATTTATTTCCCATGCCTAATACAACTGATTGGCTTGCTAGGCTATTTCAAAGGGCAGTTAAGAGTCAACCACATTGCTGTAGGTCCGGAGTCACATCTAGGCCAGACCAGGTAAAGACGGCAGATTTCCTTCCCTAAAGGACATTAGTGAACCAGATGGATTTTTACGACAATCCGATAGTTCTATGGTCACCATTACTGATACTAGCTTTTTATTCCGGATTTATTTAAGTAACTGAATTTAAATTCCCCAGCTGTCGTGGTGGGATTTGAACTCATGTCTCCGAATCATTAGTCCAGATCTCTGGATTACTAGTCCAGTTACATAACCACTATGCGACCGTACCCTCTCCTTGCCCCTCTGTTCTGAATTCCCACTCTCTCCAAATTCCCAGCTTTAACAAAGACCACTCTGTGCAGACCACTCTCTTCCTCCTGCTTTGGCACCAAACCAAAATCTATAATAGTACATTGTGCTGACCTTTGAGTTTTTATTTCTATGTGTCCCACCATTAAGTTTAGAGAACATTCATGGAAATTGACTGTCCACCTAACCTTACCACCGAATAATGAATTTCTGAAAAAAATTGTCACCTACTATTTCATATTTTTGAAATTATTAACTAATAAAACTTTTAATGTCTTACTTCATGTTTAATAAAGTATGCCTTTCCTGGCTGAGTACAAGGAACACTGCATGTTGCGGGGACCTGGCTGATGTTTTTCCCCATTTTTCTCCCTTGTTGAAGTGTAACTCGTGCTGGGGTACAGTTCCACCTCTGTACTCTGTTGAAGTGTAAGTCATGCTGGGGTACAGTTCCACCTTGGCATTCTGTTGCCTCACTCAGGTGACTAATTCTTTATGATATATGTAGTTAAAGTGATTTTTGTTTTTTGCTCATGATATTTCATATTGCAAGGTGATTTTGCTCACATTTTGTTAGTCTGATATATTGCTGATTATTTATCAGTAGAGAACATTTTCTCAAAATTGGCATGACCTTTTGTTGAGCATTTCAGGGATTTTATTGTGGGTAAATCATAAATTGTTAATATTTTTTACAAATGCTTGCATCCTGAATTAATGTAATGCACCATTAGTCTTCTCGTTTTCAATTCCTTCAGCTTGTTTCAATATGAAGCATTATGTGAACGTTCTGAGTTATTTCCCAACTTGCTGTAACAATTCTTAAAGCATAAATTACTTTTGAGATTTGGTGCGAATGAGCAAAACATAACTCTAAATGTTTAGGCTAACTGATGGCAAAGTTAACACAAATTGATCAGACTTGTTTGGTTCTATTCACTTTCCCCTTTAGTTAAATGAATTTTGAATATGCATCCAAATGAGCATCTGGAATCAACTGTGCTGATAACTTAATGGGCCAGAAATTCGGCTTTCCGGCTTCCTGTGGGTGCAAGGATCGCGCGCGTACTTGCCTACCGCGCCTGCAGTTGTGCTTTCGGCCGGCGCGCAGTGCTTGTGTATCCCAGGGGCGCAGTTAGTTCGAAGCGTCCCCTGGGATCACGTGGGCCATGGAGAGCCAATCCTACCAGGGCATTTTCATTCATAGATTTGACAGGAAGACCTGTCAAATCTATGAATAGAGATCGGCCCCAAAACCACACTTAAACTTCAAATAAATTTTTTTTTAAAATCACATTTTTAAAATAACTATAAGTTAAATAAATTAACTACTTTAAACAAAAATTTAAATTTTTGAAAAAATTAATTATACTTTTTAACAGTGCTAAAAATAAACTTACCTTTCTTTAAAGTATCTAAAAAAGATAAACCTGTTGAAAAAATGTTTAAATTGTAATTAATTAACCACTTACCTTGTTAAAAACGGGTCTTGCGCCTCCTTTTTAAAAGCGCAGCTTCTTCATACTTACCTTCCCGGAGAAACCTGAAAAAAAACCTGAAGTTCGCTGCGTGCGCGCAGCCTCTCCCGCGCACGCGTTCGACTTCTGAACCCCTCCCTTCAGGGGAACGGAAGTTCTGGTTTCCCGCGCATGCGCAGTGCATGCAGGAAACCGGCACTTCAGGTGGCCTTACGGGTGAGCACACAGCGCGTACTCACCCGACAAGAGCCGAATTTCTGGCCCATTAATATATTGTTGATGTTTGCGGGCATTTGATCTAGCTTAGAGGGGGAATTCTAAAAATCTTAAATCCCAGATTCATGTTTTTCCTGAACGCTGACTGCTGTGTTCTGCGCTCCTTTCGTAGAGATGCTGGTCTGAGTTAATGTTCCATAGTCCTTTGGACTTGTCTTAGGATATCATCCCAAAGTCCTGTGTGTGTGTTCTATATGCAAGTTGGGTTGAGAAGCTTCTGAAATAGAAATGAATTAGATGGGTGATCAATTGTAGTTTTTTGAGTTATTTTATGGAATGTATAATCTGATATGACTATTATTTTGGACTGATACTGAATTAAAGCTGTAAGTGATTTAGGACCGAGTTCATGCTGGGTTAGAAATTTGTCATTTTCTTCTTGCTTCTCCATTCTTCTTGCTGTAAAGAGGACTTTTGAAAAATTACTTTGGCCAGCCTAAACTCAATTCCTAGTAGTCATGGGCCTCAGTACAAAGCTGACCATAATTGGCACAAATTAATGCTAAATTGGAAGGTTTATTCAGCGAAGCTATTAGGATGGCTGTGTGGAAAATGGAAAACTGAATATTGGTGCAGTCAGGGTGCTGCTTTGAGGTTGAGGTGTACGTACGGTGGGACAAAGTGAAGGGGGTTTCTGTTTAGTTGCTAGCCATGTTACCTCTGATGTGCCTCCTGGTGACAGCAGGTGATTAAAGTTGGTGATAAAAAACCCATTCCATTCAGGAGTGCAAAAGTTAGAAAATATATCTTTTCATTGATTAAAAGAGCAGAGCAAGCCTCTCTTCCTTTTTGCTTTGCAGCTCAATTTTGTTCCCTTTTAGATTTTTTTCACAAAGTTACATTAAATAAAAACATTTCCAGTGATTTTAAAATTCTTCAGTGTTGCTAATCAGCAGTACTGCTGCTGGTTCAGTACATTCTAATGGAGTAAGAAATCATTGGAGACTTTAAAGCATTACTCACATCAGAAAATTATTAGTCTAGTGGCTAATTACGACAGTCCAAATCCTCCCTGCTGCTTTTTTATAATTTTTCTATAATTAAAAAGTTTTCATGAAGCCAGTATCTCTGGCAGCAATTTAAGACTGCAATGAATTAAATTGAATACCAGATCCTCTGGTTATGCAATTTTAAACAAAAAAAACAGGTACACCTGACACCAGGATTTACCCTCAAGGACACGGGAACAGCTGTTAACAAATAAAACTCGTGTTTCTCTTTCTATTTATTTATGCATTTTGCTCTGCTCAGTAGCTGAATGATGTGTAATTGCACTAAAAGGAAAGATTATTTTGAAGCATGTTGTTCCACCTTTGCATGTAAATTTAAAACATTTTTTAAAGATGGAATACCTGTTTTCTCCGCTCAGTTTTCTTCTCCCCTTTCCTGAAGAGAATACACTTCCTTGTAGCTGGCAGCCTTCCCACGTTACTTTAGTCGAAGGCATTAGTCACCAGCAGGTTAATTGATCATAGGGACGTCACAGATGAGCCTGATCCTGGCCTCACCTGGCTGACACTTTCCAACAGGGATCACTGAATCATGATCAGGAGTAGAAACCTTGGCTTCTTTTCTTTTCTCGTCTCTCCTGTATACCAAGGCACAGAGGGCAATTATTGCTATCCTGGCTGAGCTGTCCTTAACTCGGAATGGACGAGGGATAAAGGCGTTTATTCGGAGGCAGCCATGTAATAAAATACATAATGTTCTTGTTTTTCTTATCTTCACTCTCTTTCCTTGGAGAATGGTGCGAAGTAGCGGAAGTATTCGCAGGCTGATTAACATTTTGATGGGCCGCAGTGTGAACGCACCTTCCATTGCCATAACCATCTTTAAAGCAGTTAATAGGGTCGTTAGTCCTGTACGGTGAAAGGGTTTTATGGGCTCCCATACCCGAGGGTGGGGGGCCACCCACACCCACTGGATGTGAGTATCCTCCTGGATGTCAACCCAGAATCCAGAGCCAGAGCTCTGGTCTCCACTTGCCGGGACTGTCTGGAGTTGGGTTTGAACCCTGTGTCTTCTGACTCAGAGGTAGCAGTACTACCTCTCTCTCTCTTCGGCAGTCCCTCAGAATCGAGGATGATTTGCTTCCACATTAAAAATGAGTTCTCAGGTGACTGATGAGTCCAATGCGGGACCTACAGTCTCTGTCACAGGTGGGGCAGACGGTGGTTGAAGGGGCAGGTGGGTGGGGTGTTTGGGTTGACATGCGCTCCTTGCGCTGCCTGCGCTTGGCTTCCGCTTGCTCCCGGCGAAGAGACTCGAGGTGTTCGGCGCCTTCCCGGATGCTTCTCCTCCACTTTGTGCAGTCTTGGGCCAGGGATTCCTGGTGTCAGTGGGGATGTTGCACTTTTTCAAGGAGGCTTTGAGGGTGTCCTTGAAGTGTTTCCTCTGCCCACCTGGGGCTCTCTTGCTGTGTCGGAGCTCCGAGTAGAGCGCTTGTTTTGGGAGTCTCGTATCGGGCATGCGGACGATGTGACCCGTCCATCGGAGCTGATCGAGCGTGGTCAAAGCTTCGATGCTAGGGATGTTGGCCTGAGCGAGAACACTGACGTTGGTGCGCCTATCCTGCCAATAGATTTGCAGGATCTTGCGGAGGCAGCGTTGGTGGTACCTCTCCAGTGCTTTGAGGTGCCTGCTGTACATGGTCCATGTCTCTGAGGCATACAGCAGGGTGGGTATCACTGCTGCTCTGTAGACCATGAGCTTAGTGTAGGCTTTGAGGTCCTGGTCTTCAAATACTCTCTTCCTCAGGCGACCGAAGGCTGCACTGGCACACTGAAGGCGGTGTTGGACTTCGTCATCGACGTCTGCCCTTGTTGACAGTAGGCTCCCGAGGTATGGAAAGTTGTCCAAGGCCTTGTCATGGATTTTGATAATCGGTGGGCAGTACTGTGTGGCGGGGGCAGGTTGGTAGAGGGCCTTTGTCTTACGGATGTTTAGTGTAAGGCCCATGCTCTCGTACGCTTCGGTGAAGGTGTTGACGATGGTTTGGAGTTCGACCTCTAAGTGAGCGCAGACGCAAATGTTGTCTGCATACTGTAATTCGACGACAGAGGATGGGACGACCTTGGATCTGGACTGGAGGCGACAGAGCTAGAACAGTTTCCCGTTTGTTCTGTAAATTAGCTCCACTCCAGCGGGGAGCTTATTGAGGGTGAGATGGAGCATTGCAGCAAGGAAGATCAAGAAGAGCGTTGGTGCGATGACACAGCCTTGCTTGACCCCGGTCCGTACGTGAATTGGGTCTGTGGTGGAACCATTGGTCAGGATCACGGCTTGCATGTCGTCGTGAAGCAGGCGGGGGATGGTGACAAACTTTTGAGGGCAGCCGAATTTGAGGAGGACACTCCATAATCCCTCACGGTTGACAGTGTCGAAGGCCTTTGTGAGATCAAAGAAGGCCATGTACAGCGGTTGGTGCTGTTTCCTGCATTTCTCTTGTAATTGACGCGCGGTGAAGATCATGTCTATTGTGCCCCTTAGTGGGCGGAATCCGCATTGCGACTCTGGGAGGAGCTCTTCGGCCACTGGGAGAGGGCGATTGAGGAGGATTCTTGCGATGACTTTCCCTGTGACAGACAGCAGGGAAACACCTCTATAATTACCACTAGGGCAAAGGCTCACTCAACGTAATGTTCTGACCCTTATTCTCCCTTATCACATTCATGGGATGCATTATTTCAAGAAATCCAACTGTTAATTATTTCTCATTCAGTTATTCAGTTTAGATGCCATCGTGCAACTATGGTGTGAAGCCCTTTGGTGTCCACTGTGACAGCCACTATTGGTGAAACCTGGATGCACAATTGAATAAAACCACTCGGTAATCGTTGTACTTGGTATATAGAATCATAGAAACTTACAGCATAGAAGGCCATCCGGCCCATCGTGCCTGTGCTGGCTCTTTGAAAGAGCAGTCGTGCTTAGTCTCACATCCCCGCTTTTTGTCCGTAACCCTTTAAGTTCCTCATTCTCAAATACCTGTCCAACTCCCTTTTGAAATTACATATGGAATCAACTTCCATCACCTTTTCAGATAGAGTGTTGCAGATCCCGACATTCTCTGAGTGAAAACATTTCTCCTCATCTCTCCTCTAGGACGTTTGGCAATGAATTTGAATCTATGACTTCCAGTTGTTGACCCACTCACCAGAGGGAATAATTTTTCTCTATCTACTTTGTCAAAACCCCTCATCATCTTGAAAACCTCTATTAGGTCACCTCTTAACCTTCTCTGTTCCAAGGAGAACAGTCCTAACTTTTCCAACCTCTCCTCGTAACTGAAGTCCCTCGTCCCTGGTAACGTCCTGGTAAACCTCCTCTCTACCTTTTCTAAGGCCTTTACATCTTTACTGAAGTGTGGTGCCCAGAATTGTCCACAATACTCCAGCTGAGGCCTAACCAGTGATTTATAAAGTCTATATGTATTTAAGTGTGGAAGTTTAAAGGATGCTTATGCCATCTCAGATTCATGCTTGTTATACTCTGCTGAAGTTTCAATCTTATGGCTTATGATGTCATCAGTTAGGCTATTGGCTGGTGACCATTCTCACTATTAACTATTCTCTTTATGAGGCTGAACCACGCTGTTCACAACCTTGGTGTCATATTTGACCGTGAAATGAGCTTCCGACCACATATCCACAGCATAACTAAGAATGCCTATTTCCACCTCCGTAACATCGCCCGTCTCCGCCCCTGCCTCAGCTCATTGAGGTGCTGCAAACACTGACAGTCACTGCACAGAGGTGCACGGCTGCACCCAGGCTCTCCCATGACTCCCTCCATATGCTTATGGAGGGAGTCACAACACGTAGGGAGGCCCTCTTCCCTGCCCATGGGCGGAAAAGATCCAAACAGCCTGGTTGCACATTGCAGAGGAGGTCACAGGCAGGGATGTGGTCAGGAGGACCTGGGTGCAGTGGCGCAAACCTTTCAATGATCACATTAGATCACGAAACATTAGTACAAAGCCACACTCACCTTCATGCTCCTGTGCCTCTTATCACATCCCCATCACTCTGCCTTCGCTGCTCTGCTCCTGCACATCCTTACTCACACAAACTTATCTTGCACCTCCACCCATCCCTCTCTATCTACATTATCACATCCCCATCTCATTAGTCACCCCTCACACTCACCCTCATCCTAGTGCAATCATACCAACTAACAACACACAAGGGTAGCAGCCACTTGTGTGTTTTATCCAATGTTCATGTAAAATTTCTGTTAATGTGCTGTCAAACATTGAAACCTTTATTTTCAACATTTTCCGTTCTTGGACAGATTTGTGTGGACCTTTGGAAGTGGCTTAGTGAGTTGCCGTGAATGGTGAGACACAACACTACCCCCCCCGCAATGGTGGTGAGTGTGAAAGGAATGGTTGGTGTGGGGTGGTGCCAACCTGGCGCATCATGTGGCAGCCAGGGTGTACAGCGTCAAGTGAAATAAATCTGGCCATGGTGAGGCCATCCCTGGCCTCCCGAGCAGCAATGTGGTCGGGTGCTGAAGCCCTCTGTCCTGTGCAGCATCAGGTGATTGCGGAGAAGCTTGGTGTTGTTGTTGGTGCTGGTGGTGTTGGGGCTGATCGTGGTCGGATTCTGAGGATCAAGGTGAGACAGTATAAAGGGCACCCATATTGATGGAATAGATGGCAGGTGAAGTAGAGATGACAGAAGCATTCTTTCAATGGTGAGAGAGTTCTTCCAATGAGGTGAGAGTGGAAAGTGGAAAGCCTGCAGAATCTGTGCTGGAAATGGACTGAGCAACAGCTTCTGCCTGAGGAAAGTGATCATCTGTCAGGTGGGAGCTTTTACTGTACATTTGAAGCTGTCCAGTAATCAGCTGGAGCAATGGCCACAGAACTCCTGCCTCAGGTTGACAGTGGTGGTTCCCGTGGCCATGAAGTTAAAGTTAAAAAGTAAGTTAAAAAAGCCTGTTAAGGGCCTGGTAAGTACATTATAATGAGTTTAATTGGGTCGCCCAGTTTTAAAGACCTTACTTTAGGAAGGATGTCAAGGCCACAGATAGGGTGCAGAAAAAATTTGCTAAGGTCATAGCTGGAATGAGAGACTTCAGTTAGCAGGAGAGGCTAGAGAAACTGGGGCTCTTGCCAGTAGAACAAAGATTAAGAGGAGATTTGATAAGAAGTGTTCAAACTTGAGACGGTTTGATAAGGTCAATCAGGAAAAAGCTATTTACATAGAATTACATAGAATATACAGCACAGTAACAGGCCATTTGGCCCAACCAGTCCATGCTGGTGTTTATGCGCTACTTGAGCCTCCTCCCATCCTTCCACATTTAACCGTATCAGCATGACCCTCTGTTCCATCTCCCTCAGAAACTTATCTAGCTTCCCCTTAAATGCATCAATACTATTCGCCTCAACTACTCCCTCCACTGATTGGTGATTTGGTAACTGGAGGACATAATTTAAGATCATTACCAAAAGAATGATGGGGGAGATTAGGAACATTTATTTTACACAGAGAGTTGGTAGGACACTTTTCCTACTAGAAACAGTGGTAGAAGGACAATGACTTCCTTCTCTACTGTAAGATTATACAATTACAGCTAATTATTGTTGTATATGTTGGTTGATTTCTTTTTTTGAAAGGTGAACAATGGATATTCAGTACTTGAAGGTGAAATGTTGTGGTTGGTTGCGGTGAACCCGTAGACTGTGCTATCGATCAGACCAGTTAAAGAAAAGGCAAAAAATGTTATCAAATTAAGCTAATAAAATAATTGAGCATCTGTATAAATGTCCAGCAAGAATAACTGTTTTGAAGGTATGGTATTTGGCACAGACCGAAAGAAATGTGAAATAATTTGTACTTCAGTATCTTCTACCAATGGACTGATTTGAGTATGATCTCCTGCACTCAGGAGGTTATTGTGAATGAGTGTTCTTTCTGCCACTTTACATGTTAGAACTTTTCTTGCTTGTGAGTGAGTGATTTTCACCAGTAAAATGGCTTGGTCTTTAGCTCAGCTGGAAGTGATTACAGTTTGCGCGGGCGGGGGGATGGGGGGAATGGGATGTCTTAAACAGCCATCCCTTTTCAATTACAGTGATTGCAATCTTCAAAAAATAAATGGATTAATGTATGACGACGTCTGGGAGTTTATTATTTCTTTAACAGAGATCCTGTATCTGTAACAACCAACGGATATGACACATTGTTTCTTTTTGTTTGCTGGCGTTTTCTAAAGTCTCGTTACATACTACATTCCTTCCACTTTCTCCTGATCCTCTATCAGCAGTCTGCATAGAGATACACCAGACCGCTAAAGATATCTCTTCCTTGAATTGTATTCCACCCCTCCACCTTTTCCATATTGGGAAATATCTGGCCTCCCTTGAAGGCGTGGTTCCATCATGTGATTCAACCTGCATCCTTCTGCTGTTTGATCCCTGACAAAATTAGCCGATCTGATCAGCTGTTTGTGTAGAATTTGGTGCAGTGATATTCTGTGCTTTGGAGTTGGTGGGGGTAAGCTTCTCCACTACAGTTTTCCTCCATGGTGAACTCCTGATTTCAGTTTAAGTTGTCGGGGGAGTTGCCAAGCCGATGACAGGTACTTTATGCAATTCTCAGCAGTGAGCACTGGAGTAGAAAACCACTGGAAGCATGTTGACTGCCCCTTTACTCAGTCAGGGAATGCTCAGAGGCACATGGAAGGCTTAGGGAGGAGGAGAAACAGTTTGTGAAAATATATGGTGAAGGAGGAGGGAGGGAATTAACAAATCTTCTAAATTAAGTATTGAACAAGAATTTTCAGCAATGGGTAATCTGTTCAGTGAACCGTTAAAGGTACCTGTTCAACTCAGGAGTAGCGTTTTGAGGGACACATTCTCCGTAAGTTTATTATCCTCCTGTGGTGCTAAGGTTCCTGAGATGGGGGAAATTGAAATGTATAGCCCAAGAGAGCAGTACAGCTGGGACTACCGATCAAGACTGACCATATAATTGAATGAAGGCATCTTTCTTTTAAAGTACATGTTCTGATTAGTGGCAGATTACAGCCTAGCCGTTTTTCAGTAAGATTTGGTGGCAGATAGCTGTATACACTGTAATCTCGATTTATCAAGCTGATTTGCTTATGGATGTTCAGATCTCAGCCTGTTGGACCACGACTGAGGGAAGTTAAAGATTGCCATTCAAAATGATTTTCTGGTTTTATGGAGGAGGGAGGAAACCTCCTGAAAGATTTAAGGAATTGAAGAAAAGTATAATAAGCTAATTGTGACATAAAAGCATAACATTAGAAACAAAGTAAAACAGAAAATTGTCAAAAACATTTTTTAAAACCTTGTTTTGATTGGGTCTTGACTTTCAAATCTTCAATTTTTAAAAACCCAACCAGAATCCTCAGCACAGTAGTAGAATTGGCAACTGCGTACACAAGGCTCTGAGGGTTGTTGCATATTTTAAGGTGCACGTTATATAATCTCAATTGATCTAACAAGGTATTCTCCCTGTGAAGTTATATAATTTTGCTTCCTGTGCATTATCATCAAGTTACATCGAGGCTAAAACACAGAAACAGGCCAGCTGGTCTCCTGAATTCCCTATTGGATTTATTAGTGACTATTATCTACTTATGGCCTCTAGTTTCTGTCTCCCCCGCAAGTGGAAACATCTTCTCTACGTCTACCCTCTCAAACGCTTTCATAATTTTAAAGACCTCTATCAGCTCACCCCTCAGTCTTCTCTTTTCTAGAGAAAAGAGCCCCAGCCTGTTCAAGCTTTCTAGATAGTATAAGCTCTCAGTTCTGGTATCATCCTTATGAATCTCTTTTGCACCTTCTCCAATGCCTCTATATCTTTTTTATAATATGGATACCGAAACTGTGCACAATACTCCAAGTGTGGTCTAACCAAGGTTCTATACAAATTTAACATAACTTCTCTGCTTTTCAATTCTATCCCTCTCGAAATTAACCCCAGTGCTTGGTTTGCCCTTTCTGTGGCCTTATTAACTTGCATCGCTGCTTTTAGTGATTTGTGTATCTGTACCCCTCGATCCCTTTGCTCCTCTACCCCATTTTGATACTTATCTTTTATTATGTGTATCAGCTGTTCTTGTGGTCACTGCAGTTTAAATCGACTATACTGCTTCTGCATGCTTTTTAAGTTTTTAATATAAAATAATGGAAGCCTTTTCCTTGGGCCTTGTTTAAAATTTAGTGTCTTTCACAGAACCTTACAATGCTAAGGAAATACAGTTGAGCTGCAAGAACGGTAGAAATATGCAACCTTAAATCTCCACACCTTACTCAGGAGAGCATGATGTCAAACAAAAAGTGTTTCTCATTTTAAAGTTTCTTTAAAGCAAGTTATTAACAATAGATAAGGTAGGTGGGCATCAGTCCCTCATGGGTAGACAAGGCGGGTGAGTAGCAGCCCCTCATGGGTAGACAAGGCGGGTGTGTAGCAGTCAATGTCCCCCGTAAGCTGCACTGCCTCCTGCGCGGCCTGCCTCCCCCAATGCGTAGACCATTCAAATTTTTGCACATGCGAGGTATCTACAATATAAAAGCCCGTGAGTGGCCTGCGCGGGACCTCTCAGACCACTGCGTGGCCGCGTGTGCACCTTAGTGGGAACTCTGGTAGCAGTCCCTCATGGGTCAACAAGGGTGGGTAGCAGTCCCTCATGGGTCAACAAGGTGGGTGGGTAGCAGTCGCTCATGGGTCGACAAGGCGGGTGGGTAGCAGTCCCTCATGGATCGACAAGGTGGGTGGGTAGCAGTCCCTCATGGGTGGACAAGGCGGGTGGGTAGCAGTCCCTCATGGATCGACAAGGTGGGTGGGTAGCAGTCCCTCATGGGTGGACAAGGCGGGTGAGTAGCAGTCCCTCATGGGTGGACAAGGCAGGTGGGTAGCAGTCGCTCATGGGTGGACAAGGCAGGTGGGTAGCAGTCGCTCATGGGTGGACAAGGCAGGTGGGTAGCAGTCGCTCATGGGTGGACAAGGCAGGTGGGTAGCAGTCGCTCATGGGTCGACAAGGCGGGTGGGTAGCAGTCCCTCATGGGTGGACAAGGCGGGTGAGTAGCAGTCCCTCATGGGTGGACAAGGCAGGTGGGTAGCAGTCGCTCATGGGTGGACAAGGCAGGTGGGTAGCAGTCGCTCATGGGTGGACAAGGCGGGTGAGTAGCAGTTCCTCATGGGTCAACAAGGCGGGTGAGTAGCAGTCCCTCATGGGTGGACAAGGCGGGTGAGTAGCAGTCCCTCATGGGTGGACAAGGCGGGTGAGTAGCAGTCCCTCATGGGTGGACAAGGCAGGTGGGTAGCAGTTGCTCATGGGTGGACAAGGCAGGTGGGTAGCAGTCGCTCATGGGTCGACAAGGCAGGTGGGTAGCAGTCGCTCATGGGTCGACAAGGCGGGTGGGTAGCAGTCCCTCATGGGTGGACAAGGCGGGTGAGTAGCAGTCCCTCATGGGTGGACAAGGCGGGTTGCTTCTTGTTCTTTACCTACACTGTTTTTGAGCCTAGCTTTGAGAAATCCACAAGAGCAGCCTGGGAAATTGCTGATTTTCATTCCATAACGGGGAATCACCTTGACTCCAGTCTGCCCTGTAAGTTTCAATGTTAGAAATCAAAAAGGGACAATGATTATAGTCAAGAGAGTTACCAGAACACTTTTAATGTGATGGGACGCGAACCTCTCTGGACAGCCTGTGTGAAATGGGAACTCATTGAGCTGGATTTTTCCAACCTCGGCAGGTCCAGGGGCGGGTGACGTCCATTGCGTGTGGGGACCCCGCATCTGTCTCGATCCTCGCCTCCAACAAGATTTTCCGTTGAAGGGGCTTGTTAAGCCCACCCTGCGAGGTTCCCGGCCTATTAATAGGAAGCGGATCTGGTGACGTCATTTGATGACACGTCATCAGCCGGTTTCCTTAAAGGGAACATGTCCACAATCATTTTGACAGTTGTGCTGTCAGTGTTCTACAGCATTGAGGTGCTGCAAACACTGACAAGCACTGCACAGAGGTGCACGCCTGCACCCAGGCTCTCCCATTACTCTCTCCACATGCTTATGGAGGGAGTCACAGCACACAAGGGAGGTTCTCTTTCCTTCCAGTGGGTGGAGAGACCTCCCCAGGAGATCAACGCAGCCTGATTGCACATTACACAGGAGGACACAAGCAGGGATGTGGTCAGGAGGACCAGGCTGCTGTGGCGCAAACCTTTCAATGATCTCAGTAGATCACAAAACGTTCCTGCAAACCCACACTCTGCCTCATCCTGCTGTGCCACTCATCACACCCCCATCACTCTGCCTTTCCTACCCTACTCCTGCACATCCTTACTCTCAGCAACATACCTTGCACCTCCACCCGTCCCTCTCTATCTACATTACCGCTACCCCTCACACTCATCCTCATCCTTGTCTAATCATACCAACTAATAACACACAAGGGTAGGCAGTTGGGGGTTATCGCCAATGTTCATGTAAAGTTTCTGTTAATGTGGTGTTAAACATTGAAATCTTTATTTTCAACACTTTGCTTTCTTGGACAGATTTGTGCGCACCTTTGGAAGTGGCTTAGTGAGTTGTAATGAATGGTGAGATAGAACGGTACCCCCCGCAATGGTGATGAGTGTGAAAGAGATGGCTTGGACATTGTAGGGAAGCTTTATGGTGTTGTTGTGGGGTGGTGCCAACCTGGCACATCATGTGGCAGTCAGGGTGTACAGCGTCAAGTGAAGTAAATCTGACCATGGTGAGGCCATCCCTGGCGTCCCGGGCAGCAATGTGGTCGGGTGCTGAGGCCCTGTGTCCTGTGCAGCATCAGGTGATTGCGGAGAAGGCTGGTGTTGTTGTTGGTGCTGCTGCTGCTGTGCCCGGTGATGTTGGTGTTGGGGCTGATCGTGGTGGAATTCTGATGACCAAGGTGAGATTTTTTCAAGGGCACTGATGCTGATGGAATAGATGGCCGCTGACGTTAAGATGACAGAAGCGATCTGTCAATGGTGAGAGGTGTTGCTCCAAGGAGGTGACACTGGATAGAGAGTTTGCTCCAAACACTTCAAACCTCCATAAAACTGAAAAGTGTATTCCAAATCCTGAAGGCTCCAGCCTCTAAGATTGGAAATTGAACAGCTGTGAAATGGTAGCTTTTATACCAATTTTGCAGCTGTCAACTATTCACAGCCATGCAGAGTCATTGAGAACCCGACATACTAACCTGACGTGATCCCCGAGCGCCAGGAACCTCGTAAAAAAGATGGAAAAGTCGTTAGGACCTGGTAAAATGCTGCTTAAATACCTTTCAACAGCTTCTTAAGTATTTCAATTGCCTGACCCGTCGCTTGGAGCCGGGTCTGCAAACCGCAGGCAGAGCCGGCACTTGGGAAATTAACAAGGAGGCGGGTTCAGAGTGGACTTCCGCCCTGCTGTCAATCACTGCCATTTTGACAGTGGACCCGCCTCCAAACCCGCCCTCTGAGCGTCGGCAAAATTCAGCCCATTGTGTGGGAAATTGCAGGACAGTACATCTATATCTACCATTCCATAGCACGGTGTGATTAGAACAACAAAGTGCACCACTGTGGCTGCCTCAGACAGAAGAGCCCCTTCAGTGTCACAGAATCTTTTAGGGTCAGCTTGAATATTTGTTTTTTATCTACTGCTTTTTTTGTCGGATATTTTATTTTCTGCCCTCCTTAAATCTCCTCAGCCCACAGACAAATGCCTAGCTAAGGGTATGAACATTTCTGCTGCAATGCACAGTCGTGCCTTTTGCGGTACACTTAACCATTCACTGTGAAATATATTAGCAGTTTTGAAAATGATTTCACTTAGATAACACAGCTCTGTTAGATGGAACCCGATAGTTGCAAGTTATGAACAGCTGTGTGTGCGTGAGAATACAGACTATTTTCTTGTCCTGAATCATTACACCTGGGAAGGAAATGTTGCATGCGGACAGTTTGTTTGCATCCATGCCAAATGCTATCTAGTTTCAAGCATCGCCCAGATTGCAGTAGGTTGTCTGGCGCTCCAAAATTAAACGTTACTCTTGATTAACAGAATATGAACAACACTGAGCTCAGCAGTGGTGCTTTAAACAATATAATATTGAGCTTCCAATTCACTAGCTGAAGTTCTCTTTTATGGTTCAATCTTGGACCCTGGGTATAAAAAGTGCAATGTGTGGCTGTAATTCAGCTTATCCGTTGGAACTGGTGGCAAAGTTAAACGTAATTTTTTTTATATAATACCATTCAGATTCAAATTCCTATACTTTTACCTTGATTCGCAGTACTTGAATGTTGGTTAGGATTGGGGATTTACAATTTTCAAGCTTATTTAATCAGATGTTGCACATTGCATGGCATGCCAGTGATTTAAGATTGTACTACAGTGTGAATGTTTTGCTGAGCACATTCCTTTGCTTAGTCAAGTTATTTTAAGCACTGAGGAACTGGATAAACAATTGCTCTCTCTGATTATTTTATAAAAGAATTACTGGTTATTTTTCTTGGCTTTAGTTTTAAAATACATGAGGTGCGGAACTGGGCGATGAAGTGAGTTTGCAGATTTCCTTTTACCTCTTTAATTTGGTTTTTAATCTAGTCCAGAATCGTGTGTCTGTGCTCCCTAATAACTGTGCCACATCATAGATATGGAGCGAAGAATAAAACTGCTGATACATTGGCACAAGTTCGAAGTCTCATTCAGAAGGGCTACATGCCTGGCTTGTGTAGGAAAGGGGAAAAAATAAACTGATGGAATAGGGGATCTGAGGTTGGGATGAAGCACAATATTGGGGCAGAGTTAATGGAAGCATTACTGTGTTATACATCACCAGGTTATAGTCCAACAGTTTTATTTGAAATCACAAGCTTTCGGAGCTGCTGCCCATTCGTCGGGTGAAGCGAAGGAATACGAATCGACAAAGCATATATAGATAGAGAACAATGCATGTGTAGCGTACAATGTCAGACGACTACATTTAATCCTCCTGACTGCCTTTCGTCACACCTCAGGCAGAGAAACAATCAGGTCAGCCAGGAAGGCAGCCTTCCTGGCTGACCTGATTGTTTATCTGCCGAGGTGTGACGAAAGGCAGTCAGGAGGATTAAATGTAGTCGTCTGACATTGTACGCTACACATGCATTGTTCTCTATCTATATATGCTTTGTCGATTCGTATTCCTTTACTTCACCCGACGAAGGGGCAGCAGCTCCGAAAGCTTGTGATTTCAAATAAAACTGTTGGACTATAACCTGGTGTTGTGCGACTTCTCACTTTTGTCCACCCCAGTCCAACACCGGCATCTCCGCATCATGTGTTATACATGAGCTGGGAATGCTTGATGCTGGCAGTGGGTATTCCATTTTCCAGTGTTACGGTCCATCATTTTGAAGAGCACCAAGATATTTACCTTTTTGCATCTCCAACTTTCCATCCAGTTTAATGCCCCAGCGAGAAAATTTTCAGAAATAATTAAGTGAAAATTGAGCCATTTTTTATGCAGCAAATATCGATAAGTAATTTTTTTTTGAAAAAATGAAACCATTATTAAGAATTTTCATTCACTTTAATGTTGTTCTGTTTAAAATAAATAGGCACATGTGATCTGACAAAATTATTAAACTGGTTCCAACATTTAAAAGAATATCAGTCTATTGGCTGAAGTACTGGAGGTGCTCGCACTGCAGTGTAAATCTAAAGCAGAATAAATGTGGCGAGTCTTGGAAAATTATGTCTTCATTAATAGCAAAGACGGAAGAAGATACGTTGGTGATATACTGGAAGAGGCTTTTTAAACTCTCCAATGTTACCCGGTAAGCCTGATTTTGTTGAATTTGAGACCCAGCCAGCAGTATGCTTTTAGCATGTAGAAGTGAAGATGAGCCACGTTGGATTTATGCCTCCATTTCAACTTGGGTGAATCCATAGTCAAATTGGGCAATAAGAGGAAATGAGCATGTTAACGAGAATACTTATAAATGAGTTTTTTTTGAAGGAGTATCGACAATAATGCTCATTTATCAAGAAAAAGGTCTCAAAGTTCACTGATACCTCAGTTGGTAAAGGCAGCATATAACTGAGCCAAACAGACCGGGAAGGTCCCAGTTCAATTTTCGGTCTGTTGTCAGCTGGAGTGTTATTAGAGATGCTACATTACCTTAATGCCCCTGGGTGAGGAAGGGGAATAATCAGCCCTGCTGCAAGTGCATAAGGGTTGGCATCAAGTTAATACAGGATTGACTTGAATGCAAGGCTTCTTGTGATTAAATATCTTGTCAGCATTCACTGTCTAGGCTCACACATGAAGAATGGCCACTTGGATGAGTACCAAGGGAGCCAGGAGCCTTTGGAACAGTATCCCAGTGAAACAGTGGCCACCAGAAGGAGTGGAGAGGGAATAAAGAAAAAGTTAACGCACGTCAGCAGATATTTCTTTGTATTACTTAATGTAATATTGAAGTGACTCTTTACCAAGTAAAAAGCAGTTCTTGAAAGATTCCATCAAGGAGATTACTTTTCTTTATAAACTACTCGCCTCTTCCAAAATATGAAACGGTATAAATAGATATTAAGATATTAAGTCTCCTACCATTTTGTTATTTTTGCTGGTATTTTTCAGCCTGGTGGAGACTTGCCATTTTCAATTCTCTTTTTGTTGAAGGTAGCTGCTCCACTGACACCAGTTAGTGGCACATCAGGAAGCTTGGAGGCTGCTATCCAGTCTAGTCATGGAACTTGATCTGCAGAACATTGTACTTCAGAGTACTTTGACCAATTGGATAGACAAAGAGAATGAAGTTGATGTGGTGTATGGATTTTTATAGAAGGTGTCTTATAAAGTGTCTCACAAGAGACTTGTTCAAAAAATTCAGTTGTACTGTGTAAGAGGAAATGTAGCAGCATGGAGAGAAAGCTAGTTGACAGACAGGAAACAGAGTTAGGGCAAATGGATGTTGCTCAGACCAGAGAAGGAATGGAAGTGGTGTACTCCAGGGGTCAGTGTTGGGTCCACATTTGGTCACAGTATATATAGATGATTTGGATTTGGGTATAGGGAACACAATCTTAAAATTAGCTGTTGACACAAAAAGTATGAGGTTTGGCAAACAGCATTTAAGTGACAGCACGGAAGCAGGCCATTTGCCCAACCAGTCTATCAGTGTTTCCTCTCCACATGAGCAAATAGTTCTAATTTACCCACCCTTATCCCTTTAACCCCTTTTCGTTCATCCACCTATCCAATCTAATCTTAATGTTGACATACTTTCTGCCTCAACCATTAACCCTGGAAGTGCATTCCACAGCCTCACAGCTCTCTGTGTGTAGAATTCTCATCAGCCCTCTGTTCTAAATCTCTTAAATTTAATCTTGTTTCTATGGCCCCTCGTTCTTGACCCATCAACGACTGTAAACAGTCGGCTTCTATTTACCCTGTCTCATCCTTTTAGAATTTTAAAGACTTCTATTACATCGCCCCACAACCTGCGTTGTACGAATGATAAAAGACCCAATTTTTAAAGGGTTTCTTCCGTTGTAAAGCCGGCATATAATTGAGCCATAGAGACCAGGAAGATCCAGTTCAATTGTAAAACACCTTTAACGTAGGAAAATGTCCCACGGCAACAACAACAACTTGTATTTATATAGTGCTGCTAATGTTATATACCGTCCCAAGGTGCTTCACAGGAGGGTTATCAAACACAATTTGACATCGAGCCATATTAAGGAGATATTAGGGCAGATGACCAAAAGCTTGGTCAAAGAGAAGGAGCATCTTAAAGGAGGAAAGAGAGGTAGAGAGGCGGAGAGGTTTAGCAAAGGAATTTCAGATCTTGGGGCCTTGGCAGTTGAAGGCGCGACCGGCAATGGTGGAGCAGTTAAAATCTGTGATGCTTAAGAGGCCAGAATCAGAGGAGCGCAGATATCTTGTAGGTATGGAGGAGATTACAGAGATAGGGAGATGATTTGAACACAAGGATGAGAATTTTAAAATTGAGGCATTGCTTAACAGGGAACTACTGCAGGTCAGCGAGCACAGGGGAGAGGGGTGAGCAGGACTTGGTGCGAGTTAGGACACGGGCAGCAGAGTTTTGGAAAACCTCAAGTTTACGGAGGGTAGAATGTGAGAGGCCGACAAGGAGTGCATTAGAATAGTCAAGTGCAGAGGTAATAAAGGCACGCTTGAGGTTTTCAACAGCAGATAAACTGAGGCAGGGGCGGCGTCGGACGATTTTACAGAGGTGGAAGTAGGCAGTCTTGGTGATGGTACGGATATGTCGTCGGAAAGCTCATCGCAGGGTCAAATATGATACCAAGGTTGCGAACAGTCTTGTTCAGCCTCAGACAGTTTCTAGAAAGAGGGATGGAGTCAGTGGCTAGGGAACGGAATTAGTGGCAGGGAGCGAAAACAGTGGCCCGTATTTTCCGATCGGAGGCTTCCTGCGTGCAGAGGTCTCTGATCTGGAAAAAATCTACGCCCTTACCTGAGGGCTCCGGAGGTCCGGACATTTCTGCTCCTGGGCCTCTCCACTACAAAATGCGCCAGGGCCCAGGTATCCCAGGGGCACATGCGGTTCGCAAGCATCCCTGAGATCACGTGGGCCATGGGGAACCAATGAAAGAAAGGAATCTCCCTTCATACTTTTGGCAGGTCTCTCAGCTTAGACCTGTCAAAAGTATGAATGGAAATCACTCCAAAAACACATCAAAAGATTAAATATTTTTTTTTAAATCACCTTTTTAAAATTAGTTAAAATTACATTAAATTAAATATTTTGAACAAAAATTCAAAAAATTAAAGTATTTTACGGGGCTAAAAATAAACTTAACTTTTTTTAAAGTATTTTTAAATTATAAATGAGTGAAAACATTTTTTTTTAACTTTTTTAAACTCTTACGCTGGTAAAAGTAGGCCTTACGCCTGCTTTTACCAGGCGTAAGATTTTTAAAGGATTTCAGCGGGCGGAGGTTCTGCACACTCCACCTGCAGAGGCCCTTCTCCAGGGCAGGCGTGCAATCGGTCAAGAGGATTCTTGACAGATCGGAAGTGCCGGTTTTCAGCGCATGCGCTTCGCAAGCCTGAAACCGGCACTTGCGAGGTCCCTCCGGGTGTGTACACAGCTCGTGCACACCTGTAGGAATCGGAAAATACAGGCCAATGGCTTCGATCTTCCCAGTATTTAATTGGAGGAAATTTCTGCTCATCCAGTACTGGATGTCAGACAAGCAGTCTGACAATTTAGAGACAGTGGAGGGGTCGAGAGAAGTGGTGGTGAGGTAGAGCTGGGTGTCATCAGCGTACATGTGGAAACTGACGCTGTGTTTTCGGATGATGTCGCCGAGGGGCAGCATGTAGATGAGAAATAGGAGGGGGCCAAGGATAAATCCTTGGGGGACACCAGAGGTAACGGTGCAGGAGTGGGAAGAGAAGCCATTGCAGGTGATTCTCTGGCTATGACTGGATAGATAAGAATGGAACCAGGCGAGTGCAGTCCCACCAAGTTAGACAACGGTGGAGGGACGTTGGAGGAGGTTGGTGCGATCAACCATGTCCAAGGCTACAGACAGGTCGAGAAGGACGAAGAGGGATAGTTTACCTTTGTCACAGTCACATAGGATGTCAGTTGTGACTTTGATAAGAGCCGTTTCGGTACTGTGGCAGGGGCAGAAACTTGATTGGAGGGATTCAAACATGGAGTTCTGGGAAAGATGGGCACGGATTTGGGACGTGACTCCTCGTTCAAGGGCTTTGGAGAGGAAAGGGAGGTTGGAGATGGGGCGGTAGTTTGCAAGGACTCAGGGGTCAAGGGTTGTTTTTTGAGGAGAGGGGTGATGACGGCAGATGTGAAGGAGAGGGGGGCAATACCTGAGGAGAGAAAACCGTTCACAATATCAGCCAATATGAGAGCCAAGAATGGAAGTTGGGTGGTCAGCAGTTTAGTGGGAATAGGGTCAAGGGAGCAGGAGGTGGATCTGATTGGACAAGCTGAGCTCAGAGAGGGCATGAGGGGAGAGAAACTAGAGAAAGATGATAGTTCAGGGCTAGGGCCCTTCACAGGGGCTAAAAGGGTTGCATTATGATGACAGGTTACATCGACTAGGCTTGTATTCCCTTGATTTAGGGGTGATGTAATTGAGGTATTTAAGATGCTTAAAGAATTTGATAGGGTAGACAGAGGGAAACTATTTCCTCTGGTGGGGGAGTCCAGAACAAGAAGTCATAACTTTAAAAGTAGAGCTAGGCCAGTCAGGGGTGATGTCAGGAAGCACTTCTTCACACAAAGGGTAGTGGAAATCAGGCAAACTCTCCCCCAAATATCTGTTGAGGCTCGGTCAATTAAAAATTTGAAAATTGAGATTGGTAGATTTTTATTAGTTAAGGGTAATAAGAGTTGTGGAACCAAGGCGGGTAGATGAAGTTAAGATACAGCTCAGCCATGATTTAATTGAATGGCAGAATAGGATTGAGGGGCTGAATAGTCTACTCCTGTTTCTATGTTCTTATGTTCACAGGAGCATAATCAGACAAAATTGACACTGAGCCAAAGAAGGAGATATTAGATTGGTCGACTAAAAGCTTGATCAAAGAAATAAGTTTTAAGGAGGCTCTTAAAGGAGAGAGTGGTGGAGGCAGAGATGTTCAGGGAGGGAAATCCAGAGATTAAGGCCTAGATAGCTGAAGGCACGGCTAACATCGATAGGGCACAGGGAGTGGGGGATTCGTAAGACCCCAGAGTTAGAGGAATGCAGAGTTCTCGGAGGGTTGTAGGGCATTGCATCATTGAGTAGATTGGGCCTATACTCTCTGGAGTTTAGGAGAATGAGAGGTGATCTCATTGAAACATATAAGATTCTGAGGGGGATTTACAGGGTAGATGCTGAGAGGTTGTTTCCCCTGGTTAGAGAGTCTAGAACTAGGGGGCAGAGTCTCAGGATAAGGGGTCGGCCATTTAAGACTGAGATGAGGAATTTCTTCACTCAGAGGGTTGTGAATCTTTGGAATTCTCTACCCCAGAGGGCTGTGGATGCGGAGTCTTTGAGTATATTCAAGGCTGAGATAGATAGATTTTTGGACTCTTGGGGAATCGAGCGTTATGGGGATCGGGTGCGAAAGTGGAGTTGAGGCCGAAGATCAGCCATGATCTTTTTGAATGGTGGAGCAGGCTCGAGGGGCCGTATAGCCTACTCCTGTTCCTAATTCTTATGTTCTTATGTCACAGTCACTGAGGATATAATTTGTGACTTTGATTGAGGCCATTTGAGTGCTGTGGGAAAGGGTGGAAACCTGATTGGTGAGATTCAAACATGGACTATGGGGAAAATGGGCATGGATTTGGGAGGCGACAACACAATGGGAAGCAGATGGAAAGCGGTAGGGTAGAGGTCATTAGGCAGAAGTGGAGCAGAATCCAGAATTTTAAACAGCAGAAATAGATCAGAGCTAGCTCAGCGTAGAGCGCAAAATTCCCAACAGAGAAGCAGGAGACAGCGGACGCAGGAGCAGGTCAGATAGTAGAACTGAAAGGGCCCACCAGAGAATACAGCCTCCATAGAAAGCGGTAGCGATGGCGTTGGAGGTCACTAATGTCCAATAGATTTTTGACCATGACCCACACAGCAGCAAACCAGCAAAGCTGAGAAACCAGTAGTGTACTGATGTACAGTCAAAGGCTCAGCATTTAACAGCAGAAAAAGTTACCTAAAAACTTGAACCGACTGAGTGGCAGTGCAAGGCCGTCTCCACACCTGCCTCAGCTCATCCGCTGCTGAAACCCTCATCCATGCCTTTGTTACCTCTAGACTTGACAATTGCAACGCACTCCTGGCCGGCCTCCCACATTCTACCCTGCGTAAACTTGAGGTCATCCAAAAACTCGACTGCCTGTGTCCTAACTCACACCAAGTCCCGTTCACCCATCACCCCTGTGCTCGCTGACCTATATTGGCTCCCGGTGAAGCAACGCCTCGATTTCAAAATTCTCATCCTTGTTTTCAAATCCCTTCATGGCCTCACTCCTCCTATCTCTGCAATCTCCTCCAGCCCCACAACCTCCTGAGATATCTGCACTCGTCTACTTCTGCCCTTTTGAGCATCCCTGATTTCAGTCGCTCCACCATTGGTGGCCGTGCCTTCAGCTGCCAAGGCCCTAAGCTCTGGAACTCCCTCCGTAAACCCCTCCGCCTCTCTACCTCTCTTTCCTCCTTTAAGACGCTCCATAAAACCTACCTCTTTGACCAAGCTTTTGGTCACCAGCCCTAATATTTCCTTATGTGGCTTGGTGTCAAACTTTGTTTTATAACGATCCTGTGATGCGCCTTGGGACGTTTTATTATGTTAAAGGCGCTCTACAAATACAAGTTGTTGTTGATACATTTTGGGACAAATAAATAAAGAAGGAATGGGAATACACTTAATGAAGAGACACTGGAGGATGTGGATGATCAGAGAGATCTAAGGGTTCAAATACATAATTACCTAAAAATCTGAACGCAAGATAAAACCGTTAAAAAATTTTTTTTTTTAAAATCCAATAGAATTTTGGGTTTTAGACGTAGAGGCATGGAGTATGAGAGCGAAGAAGTAATGATGAATTTATACAAAACGTTGATTACACCACAGTTGGAGTACTATGTATAATTTTGGGTGCCTCATCATAGAAATAACATTAAAGCTATGGAGAGCACTCCGTGTAGATTCACGAGGATGATATCTGGGATGGAAAGCTAGTTTCGAGGAGAAGCTTGAGAAACCTAGCGTGTTTCCACTGCAACAAAGAAGGCTCAAAACAGATTTAACAGAGGTTTATAAAATTATTGAAAGGTTTTGATAGGGAGTGAATAGGGAAGAACTTTCATCCGGTTGGGGAGTCAATGACGAAGGGTCATCAAATTAAAATTATCATGAAGAGAGTTTTAGGAGAATCAGAATACAGAGGATGGTTGGAGCATGGATTGTTTTGCCAGCAGAGGTAATTGAAGCAGAACACATAGCAATTTTAAAGAAAATTTAAATACATATCTGAAGCAGAGAAAGATAGATGTAAGGCTAAAGGGAGAGAGCAGGGCAGTGAAATTAATGATGATTGCTTTAACAAAGAGTGTTTCAGACATAATGGCCGAGATTTTACTTACCTCGGCGGGTCTGTGGTGGGCGACGTCGGTGGTGGGTCCCGACCCCGCTGCTGGCTCCATCCCACTCTGTGAAATGAATTTCCCTTGATGGGGCTTGTTAAGCCTGCCCAGTGCGTTTACCGGCCAATTAGAGGAAGCGGGTCTGGTGACGTCATTTGATGACGCGTCATCAGCCGGTTTCCTTAAAGGGACCCTGTCCAAATTTATCTTGTCATTTATGCTGTCAGTGTTCTACAGCATTGAGGTACTGCAAGCACTGACAATGACTGCACAAAGGCACAGGGCTGCACCTAGGCTCTCCCATATGGAGTCACAGCACGCAGGGAGGTCCTCTTCCCTTCCCATGGGCGGAAGAGACCTCCCCAGGAGATCAACACAGCCTGGTTGTACATTGCAGAGGAGGGCACAAGCAGCGATGTCGTCAGGAGGACCTGGGTGCAGTGCTGCAAACGTTTCAACGATCTCAGTAGATCATGAAACGTTAGTACAAAGCCACACTCAACCTCATCCTGCAGTGCCTCTCATCACATCCCCATCACTCTGCCTTCCCTAACCTACTCCTGCACATCCTTACTCACACCAACTTAATTTGGACCTCCACCCAGCCCTCTCTATATTATTACAGCCCCATCTTGTTAGCCACCCCTCACACTCACCCTCATCCTAGTGCAATCATACCAACTAACAACGCACAAGGGTAGGCACTTGGGTGTTTTATCCAATGTTCATGTAAAGTTTCTGTTAATGTGGTGTGAAACATTGAAACCTTTATTTCCAACGCTTTGCATTCTTGGACAGATTTGTGTGCACTTTTGGAAGTGGCTTAGTGAGTTCGAGTGAATGGTGAGACATAGCAGTACGCCCCCGCAATGGTGAGGAGTGTGAAAGAAATGGCTTGGGCATTGTAGGGATGCTTTATAGTGTTGGTGTGGGGTGGTGCCAACCTGGCGCATCATGTGGCAGCCAGGGTGTACAACGTCGAGTGAAGTTAATCTGGCCATGGTGAGGCCATCCCTAGCCTCCCAGGCAGCAATGTGGTCGGGTGCTGATGCCCTCTGTCCTGTGCAGCATCAGGTGATTGTGGAGAAGGTTGGTGGTGGTGGTGTTGTTGGTACTGCTGGTGTGCCTGGTGCTGCTGGTGTTGGGGCTGATCGTGGTGGGATTCTGAGGATCAAGGTGAGAGAGTTTCAAGGGCACCCATGCTAATGGAATAGATGGCAGGTGAAGTAGAGATGACAGAAGCAATCTGTCAATGGTGAGAGAGGTAATGAGGTCAGACTGGATGGAGACTTGTGTATAGACTTGCAGCATGGTGACTCTGTTGTGGAAATGCAGTGAGGAAGAGCTTGTGGCTGAGGGATGATATCTCTGTAAGGTGGGAGCTTTTAGTTTACATTTGAAACTGTCAACTCAACAGCTGATTCAATGGCCACTGAACCCCCACCTCAGCTTGACAGACGTGGGTCATGACCAGCGTGGACCCTGTGGGTCAGTTGTCAAATGCAAAAGGTGAGCTGAAATTCATTTTTAAGTGACTCTAAACAAGCCACTAATTACCTGAATTGGGTCGCCCACCGCTGCCTGTCGGGTCTGCTCAGCGCTGACAGACCCAACATTGGGAAAGGCGTGTGGGAGTGAGTTGACAGCAGGTTCCCGACCCGCAGTCAAAAATAGCAAATTTCCCACCCAACCTTCCACCAATCCCGCCGGTGACCCCCCGAAAATTCCAGCCAATGGGTGAAATAGCCTCCTGTGCTTTAAACTTGTATGGTTCTATGTTATGAAAATAATTGGCATGCAACTAATTGAAAATGACAATAAATTTAAACTATCTCTGGTTATATTTGCACTGATTTCCAGCGTTACATTGATTTTGTGTGGGTGAGAATAATTTATTTGGGAAGTGTTCCTTCCTGCACTGTTCTTTAACTGGTATTGCCACAGTAGTTCCTTGCAAACTTAAATAATTACCATTGACTTGTTTGTCATGTTTTGCGGGATCCGTATGATTTTGGGATGAATCTTGTGTGGGTTGTCCGTGAGTGAAATACTGCTTTCCATCATCATATTGGTTTAACCACTGAGCTGCCCTACCATGAGTTTAATATTAGTGACTCTGGTGTTTGCACTTAATACAGCTCCAGAGTGACCTTACGATTCTGCCTTTGACCTTAATGCATGTTTCTAGGCAACAGGGAATACCAATATGGTGCTGTTATCTCTCCATCCGTACAAGTGAAATCGATGAGAGTTGAGTTTTTCATCAATGTTAGTGCTGCAGACCCAAGAGCCTTTTATTACCAGAACCTGGTTCCTTCAGAGTATTCATGTAAAGGGCCCTAAATACTGGGAAGACCAAAGCCATTGTCTTCGGTCCTCGCTGCAAACTCTGTTCCCTAGCCACCGACTCCATCCCTCTCCCTAGCAACTGTCTGAGGCTCAACCAGACCATTTGCAACCTTGGTGTTGTATTTGACCCTGAGATGAGCTTCCGACCACACATCCACTCCATCACCAAGACTTCCTACTTCCACCTCCGTAATCACCATTCTCCGCGTCTGCCTCAGCTCATCTGTTGCTGAAACCCTCATCGTGTCTTTGCTATCTTTAGGCTTGACTTATTCCAATGCTCTCCTGGCCAGCCTCTCATCTTCCATAAACCTGAGCTCAGCCAAAACTCTGCTGCCCACATCCTAACTCGCACCAAGTCCCATTCACCCATTACCCCTGTGCTAGCTGACCTACATTGGCTCCCGGTTAAGCAACGCCTCGATTTAAAATTCTCATTCTTGTTTTCAAATCCCTCCATTTAAACCTATCTCTTTGACCAAACATTTGGTCACCTGTCCTAATATCTTCATATGTGGCTCGATGTCAAATTTCAGTTTGATAACGCCGTGGGGCGTTTCACTATGTTAAAGGTGCTATATAATACAAGTTGTTGTAAGTCCTGTGGTAACACAATACAGCTTCCTGTGACTCGAACTTTATTGCATCACTTCCTGTGATTAGTCCAGGATAAATACTGGACTGAGCAGTTGGATCCTGGAGAGGCATAGAGTAAGACCTCTTTTGTATGTAGCACCTTTTTAGTTGATTAAAGCTTACTTTAAGTTCACCACGCGTAAGGCTCATTCTTACGACAATTTAATCAACTTTGAAAAACTTCGCACTCAAACTTTTTGGACGAACTCGGAACTAAGGATCCAGGGAATCACCCATCATGGAAAACATCCTTAAACCATCGCGTCTTGACTTGGACCCAAACACCCCAGCAGCCGGTAAGGTGTGGAAACACTGGTATCGCACGTTTGACAATTTTCTCGAATATTGCAAGGCTGATGATGACACAAAGTTGCGGATACTCATCAACTGTGTCACTCCGAATGTATTTCAGTATGTTGAGGAATGGGGCAGTTACGAGGAGGCAATTCGGACGCTTAAAAGACTATATACTAAGACACCGAATGAGGTCTATGCCAGACATCTACTAGCTACAGCCCAACAAGGGCCGGAGGAATCCATTGATAAATTCCTCCAAGAGCTTCGCAGACTTAGTATGGACTGTAACTTTCAGGCGGCCTCAGCTGAGCTGTACCGTGAAGAAATGATCCGTGATGCTTTCATCTGCGGGCTTGCCTCCCCATTTATACGCCAGCGTCTACTGGAAAGTAAGACACTTGAGCTTCAGAGAGCTTATGACATGGCTTGCTCTCTAGATCTGGCAAAAAGAAATGCAGACCTTTATACAGTGCCCAGACCTCGGTCTGCTGCCTTAACTACAGTCAGGCAATTTAAGAGGCCACAGGTGAACTCTATTAGGGAGGACTTTATCCCTGACGATCAATCTGATGACTTCACTGATGAAGAGGATGATGACCCCACTGTAGCAGCCTCTTGGCAATCTAAGAAATGCTTCTTTTGTGGTGATGAGTTTCACCCTCGGAAATTCTGCCTTGCTCGCAATGCGTTTTGCAGTCATTGCAACAAAAAGGGTCATTTTGCAAAGGTTTGCCTATCAAGAGCCTCTACGAGGGCTTATCAAGCTAAGTCCTACCGAACTGCCCCGGTAAGGGCCTATCAAGATGTTCCGGCTAAAATCTATCGTGCTTCCTCTCGGGTTTTCTCTCGAAGAAACACACCTAGAGTTTCAGCCACTCTTTGTGCAACGACACCAATTACAGCTGCTTGTCCTCAGAACCTATTCCATGCAGCTACAAAAGCATCAATTAATGGACATACTTTAGATGCCTTAATTGACTCAGGTAGCACTGATAGTTTCATTAGGGAACAGATTGTTGCAGAGTTAAAGCTACATGTTTTCCCATCGGACCAGGCAATTGCGATGGCTCAGTCATCACTTAATACCAGAATTTCTGGCTTTTGTATGGTTGAAATAACACTTAATGGTCACAGGTATCCCTCCACCCGGCTTTCGGTGCTCAAGGACTTATGTAGTGATCTTATCTTAGGGCTGGATTTTCAAAAGCAGCATAAGAAGCTCACCATTGAGTTCGGCGGATCCAAACCTGAACTCACTATTTCTAATATACGACCTCGATTACCGTTCTGTGCATTGTCAGCAGCTTCACTGGATGAACCCTCACTGTTTACCAGTATCCCTCCTCGATGCAAACCGATTATAACAAAGTCAGGAAGACCAGTCTTTTATTGCGGCTGAGATTTCTCGGCTTTTAGCAGAGGATATCATCGAGCCTTGTTCGTCGCCATGGCGCGCCCAGGTCGTTATTGTTAAGAACCCTCTACAACCTCACAAGAAACGGCTGTGCATTGACTATTCACAGACCATCAATCAATATACGGACTTGGACGCATACCCATTGCCGCGCATCGATGATATGGTTAATAAACTGGCTGAGTACACGGTGTTCTCAACATATGATCTGAAAAGTGCCTATCATCAGGTACCCTTGAAGGTCTCAGACAAGCAGTATACGGCCTTTGAAGCCAATGGATGGCTGTATCAATTTCGTCGCCTCCCCTTTGGGGTCACTAATGGAGTGGCTGTCTTCCAGCGAGCAATGGATGACCTGGTCAAACAGGAAGACTTAAAGGATACGTTTCCTTATCTGGACAATATTACTGTCGCAGGTCGCAATCAGCGGGAACATGACGCCAATCTCCAACGATTTTGGGATGCACTCCAGCACCGTAATTTGACATTAAATGCGGCTAAATCCATTGAGTCACAACCAACCATCAACATCCTTGGCTATTGTGTGGGCAATGGCATCATTAAACCTGACCCTGAAAGGCTTCGCCCACTCCAAGAACTCCCGCCACCTAAGAATCCGGCCTCCTTGCGCCGGGCCCTCGGCCTGTTTGCATACTATGCTAAATGGATTCCTAACTTCTCGGACCGAATCCAACCTCTACTGAAGGCCAGCACATTCCCACTAGACACAGCGGCTGTTGCAGTCTTTAACCTCCTGAAAAAACAGTTGGAGAAAGCGGCTCTTCACTCCATCGATGAGAGTCTTCCTTTTGTTGTTGAGTGTGATGCCTCGGAGGTGGCGATCTCGGCCACTCTGAATCAGGAAGGTCGTCCGGTGGCATTTTTGTCCAGGACTTTTCAAGGGGCTGAGCTACATTATCCTCCAGTCGAGAAAGAAGCTACAGCCATCATAGAGGCAGTACGGAAGTGGACTCATCTCCTAGCTCGCCAGCACTTTACCTTAATCACGGACCAGCGATCGGTCGCCTTCATGCTCGATAATCGAAAACGGACCAAAATTAAAAATAATAAAATCCAGCTTTGGCGGCTGGAATTGGCCTCTTTAGGTTACACCATCCACTATCGACCTGGCAAGGAGAATGTGGCTCCGGATACCCTCACACGAGCATTCTGCTCCGCCATGGCACCCTCTACGCTCGTAGACATCCATGATGGGTTGTGTCATCCGGGCGTTACTCGCATGCTACACTTCGTGCGGTCCCGAAATCTCCCATTCTCTACCGGGGATGTAAAGAAGATGTGCTCGGACTGCAGAGTCTGTGCGGAATTGAAACCTCAGTTTTTCCGCCCCTCGGGTGGTATACTCATACATGCGACCCAGCCAATGCAACGGCTTAGCATCGATTTTAAGGGGCCGTTGCCCTCTTCAACTCGCAACACTTATCTATTGACCATGGTCGATGAGTATTCCCGTTTTCCGTTTGCCTTTCCCTGCCCCAATATGCTGACGACCACGGTTATCAGCTGCCTTGAGCAGGTATTTGCTTTCTGTGGCATGGCATCCTATGTTCATTCGGATCGGGGCCCTTCTTTTATGTCAGGAGAACTCAAGGCCTATCTCTCGAAACGGGGTATTGCTGCCAGCAGAACGACGCCTTATCATCCGGTCGGAAATGGGCAAGTCGAGCGTTTTAACGCTATCATCTGGAATGCGGTACGTCTGGCTTTGAGATCTCGGGGCCTACCCAACCAGCAATGGGAAGCAGTACTTCCAGATGCATTACACTCCACACGGTCCCTCCTTTCGACCGCCACAAATACGACGCCTCATGAACGGTTCTTCCGATTTCAGCGTCGCTCATCCTATGGGATATCTCTCCCGTCGTGGCTGACTGCACCGGGACCAGTGCTACTCCGAAGATATGTCCGGGCGTCTAAGAATGACCCCCTGGTAGATGAGGTTGAGCTCACTGACGTCAACCCTACCTACGCCTATATTCGGTATCCTGACGGTCGGGAATCTACCGTGTCATTGCGGGATCTGGCTCCCTGCCCGCCGAAACATAGAGGGACACCAGGGGATGATATTGTACCAGGCACATCTCTGGGCTCGCCAGGTGCCTCTCATCACGATCTGGATCTGACGCCGGCTGGTACCTCACTCCAGCGTGTCGACCTGGGGCAGACTGACTATGAGCCCGTCGGGGCTCGCACGCGCAGCCACGATCCACCCCGTACCATACGCTCGGAAACGGATCTGCCACAGCCCTGCCCGACACCCGTTCGGGCACCAGTACACAGTCAGGATCGTCCTGACCCCTCACAGAGCGGGCTGGATCACTCGGACTCTGGTCCACGGCCCGCGGCGGGTAAACGGGCTAGGGGCCCTCTACCGCTACGAGAACCCAAACGGGTGCGGCTCTCCCTCGTCCGGCGGCTACGAAATGGAGGGAGCATCCCGGCCTCCTAATCTTTTGGGGGGGGAGAATGTGGTAACACAATACAGCTTCCTGTGACTCGAACTTTATTGCATCACTTCCTGTGATTAGTCCAGGATAAATACTGGACTGAGCAGTTGGATCCTGGAGAGGCATAGAGTAAGACCTCTTTTGTATGTAGCACCTTTTTAGTTGATTAAAGCTTACTTTAAGTTCACCACGCGTAAGGCTCATTCTTACGACAAGTCCTGTGAATGTAATAATGAGTCATTTATCTCAATTATTTTGTTTCTCCTGTAATATTAAGCAGTTGTTAATAGTTCCAGTGAGTAGAAATAACTAGTATTGTTTAGCTAACATTTAGTGCAATATTCTGGGCTCATCATTTACATCTACAGATTTTCGTGGAATATAAGAACATAAGAAATAAGAGCAGGAGTAGGCCATACGGCCCCTCGAGCCTGCTCCGCCATTCAATAAGATCATGGCTGATCATCGACCTCAACTCCACTTTCCCGCCCGATCACCATATCCCTTGATTCCCCTAGAGTCCAAAAATCTATCTGTCTCAGCCTTGAATATACTCAAAGACTCAGCATTCACAGCCCTCTAAGGCAGCGAATTCCAAAGATTCACAACCCTCTGAGTGAAGAAATTCCTCCTCATCTCAGTCTTAAATGGCCTACCCCTTATCCTGAGACTATGCCCCCTAGTTCTAGACACTCCAGCCAGGGGAAACAACCTCTCAGCATCTACCCTGTCAATCCCCTTCAGAATCTTGTATGTTTCAATGAGATCACCTCTCATTCTTCTAAACTCCAGAGAGTATAGGCCCATTCTACACAATCTCTCATCATAGGACTGCCCTCTCATGCCAGGAATCAATCTAGTGAAACTTTGTTGCACCGCCTCCAAGGCAAGTATATCCTTCCTTAGATAAGGAGACCAAAACTGTGCATAGTACTTCAGGTGTGGTCTCACCAAAGCCCTGCACAATTGTAGCAAGACTTCCTCACTCTTATACTCCAACCCCCTTGCAATAAAGGCCAACATGTAATTTGCCTTCCTTATTGCTTGCTGTACCTGCATGCTTTCTTTCTGTGTTTCTTGCATGAGGACACCCAAATCTCTCTGAATACCAGCATTTGAAATTTCTCACCATTTAAAAAATATTCTGTTTTTCTATTCTTCCTACCAAAGTGAATAACCTCACATTTCCCTACATTATACTCCATCTGCCACCTTACTGCCCACTCACTTAGTCTATCTATATCCCTTTGCAGATTCTTTGTGTTCTCCTCACAGCTTACTGTCCTGCCTAGCTTTGTATCATCAGCAAACTTGGATACATTACACTCGGTCTCTTCATCTAGGTCATTAATATAGATTGTAAATAGCTGAGGCCCGAACACTGATTCTTGCCGCACCCTACTAGTTACAGCCTGCCAACCTGAAAAAGATCTGTTTATCCCTACTCTCTGTTTTCTGTCTGTTAACCAATCCTCTATCGATGCTACTATATTACCCCCAACCCCATGAGCCCTAATCTTGTGTAATCACCTTTTATGTGGCACCTTATCGAATGTCTTTTGGAAATCCAAATATACTACATCTACTGGTTCCCCTTTATCTACCTTGCTAGTTACTTCCTCAAAAAACTCTAATAAATTTGTCAAACACGATTTCCCTTTCATAAAACCATGTTGACTCTGCCTAATCATATTATGATTTTCTACATGACTTGATACCAATTCCTTAACAATGGATTCCAGCATTTTCCTGATGACTGATTTCAGGCTAACTGGCCTGTAGTTCCCTGTTTTTTTTCTCTCTCTCCTTTCTTGAATAGCGGTGTTACATTTGCGACCGTCCAATCCGCTGGGACCATTCTAGAATCTAGGGAATTTTGGAAGATCAAAACCAATGCATCCACTATCTCTTCAGCCACCTTTTTTAGAACCCTAGGATGCAGGCCGTCAGGTCCAGGTGATTTGTTGGCTTTTAGTCCCATTAGTTTCTCCAGTACTTTTTCTCTACTTATATTAATTACGTTAAGTTCCTCACCCTCATTAGGCCCTTGGTTCCCCACCATTTTTGGTATGCTTTATGTGTCTTCTACTGTGAAGACAGATACAAAATATTTGTTTAACGTTTCTGCCATTTCCTTATTCCTCATAATAATTTCTCCTGTCTCAGCCTCTAAGGGACCAACGTTTACTTTTGCTACTTTCTTCCTTTTTACATACTCATAGAAACTCTTACAATCTGCTTTTATATTTCTTGCTAGTTTTCTCTCATTCTATTTTTTCCCTTTTTATCAATTTTTTGGTCAACCTTTGCTGGTTTCTGAAACTCCCAATCCTCAGGCTTACTATTATTCTTTGCAACGTTATAAGCTTCTTCTTTCAATCTAATGCTATCCTTAACTTCTTTAGTTAGCCACGGTTGGATCACTTTTCCCGCGGAGTTTTTGTTTCTCAATGGAATGTATTTTTGTTGAGAATTGTGAAATAATTCTTTAAATGCTAGCCATTGCTTATCTACTGCCATACCTTTTAATCTATTTTTCCAATCTACCTTAGCCAACTCGCCCCTCATTCCTATGTAATTGGCTTTATTTAAGTTTAAGACTCTCGTTTCGGACCGAGGCAAGTCACTCTCTCAATTAATGTGAAATTCTATCATATTATGATCACTCTGCCCCAGAGGATCTTTTACTATGAGATTGCTAATTAACCCTGTCTCATTACACAATACAAGATCTAAAACAGCCTGTTCCCTGGTTGGTTCCATGACATTGTTGTAGGAAACTATAGTTGTGCCCTTTTTTTATTGTTGGATAGCTGCATGGAAAAATTACTATCTGCCTGCGTTCACTGAAGAAAAATATTTTAAAATGGATTTCATTTAGTCCAGCCGACTAGGGTTGGCTGTCCTTCTCGGCCTATGTGGCTTGTCCTGAGTGGGTCTCTGTACCAACAAGGGCAAGGCAGGCACCAGGCATGCAGGATGAGCATGCAACAGGGCAAGCTTTCAATCTCCTAAATAGAAAATAAAACTGTAAGTTGATTTGAATGACTCAGCCAGGCTGGAACCTTATTAAAATGGCCACTGAGATTTTCCGAGATAAGTTTTATTTCTCTGAGCAGTCCAGAAGCCATTTTAGTAAATTGTCAGTTTAGCTGAATCACGTACTTGTTTTTTGGGCATTTTGAGGTTGGGTACTACAATAGCAGTGTAATCGAAAAGCAATATTTGCCATATGCTTGTGTGCAAAAAAACACGTTTCTCCTTTTGACAGGGACATTCTTCTATGTACTGGGACACAGTGTCCCTTGTGCTATCAGCGCTCATGTGCCTGACTATGTTAGAGTGCATATAGCCTAATATCATCTGAAATATTTGTGGTAATTTTCTGCCTTCATGCTTCCGATGGCGACTCTCGCCCACTAGGAGTGTAGGTCAGAGAATTTCAGCCGAGTGCTTGCATGATTTTCCAACCAGTTAAGTTAATGGTTGGAAAATCATGTGCACTGCACATTTGAATTTTTTAATATGAGCTTCTGGCAGGCATGGCTGCCTTCTGACAGCATGACGTTGGAAACTGACGCCCATTGTGCCATATGCATTCAGTAACTGCATGTGAAAATAAAAAATTTTGGGGCCAGATTTTGCTGGAGTGGGGCGTCTCACAGCAAGCCCCGTTCGTTAGACTTGTTCTTGCACGTTTAGGTTTTAAAATGTTTTGCCCTGTAAGTTGCTGGAAGTGCGAGCTTATAACAGTGCAACAAGGGCAACAGGACATCTGGGACCTTGGTGAACAATGGAACAAACAGTGTATCTCCTTAACCAATGAAATTAAAGTATTGAGAAATAAATCGTGGAAGGACTGAGAAGGAGTGTGGATTAGAGTGGGTGAATTCAATATCAAATCTGGTACAGAAAGATAAATAAAGAGAGGGAAAGAAGGATTGAATTAAGAGCGAGAGAGAGAAAAGATAGAAAGGAAAAGTAAGAAAAAAATATTTAAAATGTGACATTTTTAAATTCTCCTAAAACAATTCATAACCGGAAGGAATGAGACTCCACACTTTTAATTGTTCACTTTCTGGGCAAGAGAGGTTGATTGGCAGTCATTAACAATTATCCGTTCTTAAAAGGGTACTTGTGCTGTTAATTACAAGACTTAACTTTCAGTGGTGTGTTTAATGGGCAATTAATGTGCAAATGCAGCAACTTCATGAAACTCATGGGATGGTTAAACGCGAGATGCCGTTTTCGCAAAGCTAATGGCAGAGCGGGGCAAATCGTCCAGAAACTTGTGATTCACAATTCATGGGGTATCTCTTCCTCACTAAAAGTTGCTGGCTGATTTGCAAATTAAGCAAGTTGTTCAAATGATATTTTTCAGCAAAATCTGGCCCATTATTTTGTGGATTCGGAGTATGTATTGTATTTATTTCATGAATTGGTAGTATGTAGTGTATTTATTTCATTGATTGGCAGTGTGTTGTATTTATTTCATAGAAGGAGTATGTATTGTATTACTTCATGCATTGGCAGTGTTTATTGTACTTGCTGCACTCCCAATGCATTTTAATTATAAAGTTAATTGTTACTTTTTTAATACACAGAAGCTTTCTGGGGGTAAAGCTGTGGAAATCAATATACATTCACAATAGATTGCTGACATGACTGGTAATCCTCGTATTATTTTCTGCACGGTTCTAATCCAATTCGAGTCTGGTGTTATGAGGAAAGAACACGAGTAAAGAGGCTCACAGATTATGAAACCATAAGAAGAGAAAATTACTGCTATTAAATATTTCATCATTTCTTATCCTTCATTTTGAAGTAACCTCTCCCAAAAAACTTGGCCTTTTTATATATGCAAAATACAAAACTGTCTTAAAAATTTTATATAAAAGACAATATTGGCTGCAATAGGAAGGCTGCTGAGAGATTTCCGCCCATTAAAGTGAATTATGTCGGTTGCATAGTCATTCCTAGACTTGTGGTCAGCAATTAGAGCAAATTAATGCAGATTAAAGACTGAGTGTAGCTGGTTTATTTTATTTTAGCTGGATGAGCACTGTTGAGATGATGACCAGTCTCGTTTTTCTAATAACCATTTATCATTAGCATGTGTGGAACGCTGCTACTTATCATTATGAGCTCTTAAGCTATTATCTCCCCATGAAGACATTTTGTCCTCAGCAAAATGTTATTTGTAATGATTACAGACTGTTAAATACGCACTGTTTATAATGCACTTCACTGATTTATAGTTTACAGGTAATTATGAAATTTGAGGTAATGTCTAGAAGTTCTGTATTATGGTACCCTCCTCCCTCCCCAAACAAAAGTGCGATTTCATATTCGCCTTAAATGAAATGTTTGTACTCCATAATTTTAGGGACCCTGTATTGAAGTCTATTCTAAAATTAATTTATTTTACTGGGAAGGACTATAGTGTGTATGTATCCCAAGTCCTGGTGAAATGGAGATGATATTATAACGAGAGCAATGTTCCCCCTTAAGGTGCCCGGTCGCACACCATTCGGGACATCCCGTGCAGGCCATTCACCGGCTGCTGCTGCTGAAAGATACTGCACAGCAAATTTAAAGGGACCGTGAATTAGAGGGAACATTGACCTGGAGCTGGCAGTTGTGCCATAAAATACAAATTAGAGAGACAGATAAAAAACATCTTGCCCTATGCAATCAAATTTGAGAAATATCTAAATTAATTGCTTTTGGTGGCTTTTCTAATCAATTTGCCATTAAACTGATTAAACGAAGAGCAGAATAAGAGTTGTATATGTAAGCAGTTTTGAGGATGTTTGATTGGAACGGCTATGTGCAACTAATATGGTAAAGCTCTATTGCGTAAATGTGGGCCATACATATCTATTTGAATGCTTTGAATTTGGTGTGACTGAAGCTCACAAAGCATCTAGTATGGCTGAAATTTTACAAGAATCAATTTAAAAAGCACATCTTTTCTATTTTATATCTGGAACCCTTCCCCTTTCACAAACCCATCCTCATAGGCACACATTCCACCTCTGTAAAACCAAGTTACATGCTTCCACATTGTTCGACTCACCATGAGCAACACTATGGGAACATACACATCAGTAAGTTTGAAATGAATGGTGTGAATCTTCTCATCTGCATAGGAAGACCAGCTAATATAAATTCAAATACAGTCACCTAGTTTGAAGCCTTTCTTCAACAGCATTATTGTCTTTCTGAAACATTGTTGATTCATATTTCTTAGTTTGTATTTACAGACAAACTCGCAACATACAGGACGCAAGCATTTCATAGTGGACCATCTTTTTCAAGTTATTGAGTCTTTAATTAGTGATCTTGTGGTATTATAATGCCATGTCTGTTTGCAGTGCTAATTAAGCTAAATGGATGACAGGGCCAGCAAGTTGTAATGTTAACCCTTTAAGGAAGGAAGCAGTTGTTACCACACTGAAATCCAAAACATAACAAGATAGCAGTTTGTTTCAGTTTATTTACAGGACACAGTGAATTCAGGAATGTTTTTGGTTCTGTGCATTTCTGATCTTTAACTTCATAACCTGCTGTCTAAAACTGCTTTCAGGTGCTGGTAAAACCAATTTAAACTTGCCGGTACTATGGAGTGTTGTTTCACATTGCTCACACATGCATTTGTCTAAATTATTGTTTCATTTAAAAAAAATTCTGATTGAAATTTCAATTGAAATAGAATTTCCAGTCTCCTCTCGCTGTGCTAGGATTGCAGACACTGCTTCAAGATACTGTTGTGCATCACTGAAATGCTTTTAAATATGTTAGAAATGGAGACAAGTGTTTATATTGGAATCGTACCCCTTTCAAATAGGCTGGTGTTCAGGATACCAGGGTAAGTAGTATGAGCTTGGTTATGAGTTCCTGCCAGCAAAGGTGCACTGGCTGCTAACTGGGGAATCGAGATTATTCTGCAAGGGCTCCTTTAATCAGAAACAAAAGGAAAATTTGCTTTGGTTGAAAAATCAGCTGAATTTTGCCTGTATCTGGTGGAAAGTATGCCATAGAATGAGTCTAAACCTCCTTGGTGTCAGCAGAATCTTCTCCCAGCTTTTAAAAGCTGATTGTATCGGTACAGCATTTTGTCAGATGTTTGTACTTTTCAGAGTTTACATTCTTGCACATGATTTTAGAATTTTTAAATTGGTGGCGGAAAGAATAATTGAAGCAAAAATGCACCTTTTTTCTTCTCTGCCTTCCCCTCTTCAATGTCTTGTATATTTCCATGGGCACCAGGTGGCCATTCTTAATGGGAGAGTTTTGGGAAGTATTTTGACTGTCGGGGTGTCACAGCCAAGCCCAATATTGTGCATACTCACTAATGAGGGAATAAGGGGCCGTATCTAGGTTCATTGGTCCATGGATGAATCGTCTGTTTAGGCTGAAAATAAAGGCTAAAAGAAACAAACAACAGAACTAAAGCTGGGAGAAATACTGCAATTCATAAATAGAAACAAAGGGGTAATGTAAGGGGAGATAAGAGAGAATGAAAAAACTTGCAGCCAACATAAAAGGAAATAGTGAAGATTTCAATAAACACGTTAAAAAAAAAAGAGAATCATGAAGAGGAGGCTGGGGTCCCTCAAATTGGGCATGTGAGATTATTATGGTTGATAATGAAATGGCAGAGTTATTTTATGAATACTTTGCTTCACCATTAATAGAGGAGAACAAAAGAAGTTTTCAAAAGCTTGTGTATAAGGAAATTGAAGTGCAACCAAAGGTATTTGCATCAATAAATACAATGTAAGGAAATTGTTATGAAACGATTGAGAGTACAAAAAAAATGGTATGTCCAACACCAGATGCTATGCATCCAAGAATACGCGAGGAGGTTAGTGAGAAAGCAGTGGAGGAGCTAACTGTAGTTTTTCAAAATTCATTAGAAATGGAAATTGTTTCAAATGATTGGAGGCTGAGAAATATTAAACCTCTGTACACAAAGTGGGAAAGAGATAAACCAGGCAATTGTTGACCAGTTAGCCTTATGTCAGTTGGTGAACATTATTGAACAGCACAGTTAGTTATTCCATTCGCAGATTGGGAAGAATTAGTCACAATTTTTTTTGTTTTCATGCTAGATATTCTCTCGGGATTAGCATCTCCGATCACTCCCATAAGCAGACCTTGCATCTTCTATGATCTGGAGTGCACTGTTTTCTGCCCAATATCTAGTTAACTGATAGCATAACTTTGGAATCGTAACAATTATTGCCATGAGATGAAAACCTATCCTTTTGGTGTGTTATGCTCAAATATCAAAGAGATTGGTTGCAACCTCAAGGCAGTAACTGAATGACTGCTTGGTGAGCCAAGCCACCATCTCATAGACAGAGGAAAGGGGCAGAGTTGTTCGTGTGCATGTTCTTCCTCTTTTCTCTCCCCCCCCACCTCGTGAACACAGAATGGTCTGTAATGTTGCTGCAGGAGCAGAAAGCTGTCGATATTTTTTAATCTGAACCAGATTTCCTTCAAAACGTTACGATAGAAAAGCTGATTCAATGCTTAGAGGGCTCGTAAATTGTGTCATTATTTTTCACAACAGATTGTTCTCAGCTGCACATTTCATAGAAGAGTACAGCACAGAAGGAGGCCATTCGGCCCATCGAGTCTGCAACGGCTCTTTCAAAGAGCAATCCAGTTCGTCCTGCTCCCCCGCTCATGTGTGAAAGAAACCAGTTGACCTTTTAAAATTGTAGAGTGGTGAATTCACATGGTGGTACATGTATTATTTCAGTAGCCGGTTATATGGAGTAAGGGCCCGCTATTATAATCCCAAAGTTAGACTACCACTTAACTTAATATTGTGCAGAAAACAGTACACTCCAGATCGTAGAAGATGCAAAGTCTCCTTGAGGGGAGTGATGGGTGGCGTTAATTCCGAGAGAATATCTGGCATAAAAACTCAAAAATTGTGACAGTGTATGTAGCTGTATGTATATCTATATTATGTATTATCTAAAAAATGGTAGGTGGGTCACAACATTTTATGCAGTACCTGTTATGCTCATGGGTGGCACTGAGATAGTTAATTGCAGTAATCGTGCAACATAACATGCTGTGGCTCAGTGCTCGCACTCTCGCCTCTGAGTCAGAAGATTCCAGAGACTTGAGCACCAAATCTAGGCTGACACTCCAGTGCAGTACTGAGGGAGTGCTGCACTGTCGGAGGTGCCGTCTTTCGGATGTGATATTAAACCGAGGCCCTGTCTGCCCCCTTCAGGTGGATGTAAAAGATCCCATGGCATTATTTTGAAGAAGAGCTGGGGAGTTCTCCCCGGTGTCATGGACAATATTTATCCCTCAACCAACATCACCAAAACATATTATCTGGTCATTATCACCTTGCCGTTTGTGAGACCTTGGTGTGCACAATTTGGCTGCCACGTTTCCTACGTTACAACAGTGACTACACTTCAAAAGTACTTGGCTCGCTGTAAAGTGCTTTGGGACGTCCTGAGGTTGTGATAGATGCTATATAAATGCAAGTCTTTTTTTACTCAAGCTGGCTGTTGAAATATCCTTGCAATTGTACATCCTGACCACTGGGTGTCATTGCAGCAATGAGCACTTCAAGAGCCAAGTCTCACTTTGACCCTCCACATCAACCCCTGAGAGAAAAAGAACACCTAGTTTTAAAACTGTCTAACTACAGTTCGTGCTAACTTTTATTTCAGTATCGCGACCCACCTGCAACATCAGCGTCAGGTAATTTACATCCTTGCCCCAAGAGAGGCCTTGACCTGCTGTGTTTCACTTCCTAGATGTAAAGCCTGCAAGTCAGCATTCAGATCTGTCTCTGGTCTGAAGCTCCTGCAAAGAGTCCCAATAATCATCCTTACACCCCCCCCCTCCCCCCCTCGGCCTCCACAGAGAGGGTGAACCCTATATTTTTTCTTTTTTTCTTCCACAGCCCGACTCCTACCCTGCTATCTATGCCTTTGTGATAGATGTTCCCAGAGTTGCCCGACGTACACCACCCTTCAATGTGCTCCGGTTCTATCCCTAGGCGGTAGCCATTATCCTTGGAGTCTGTGCTGCCTGTTGAGTTGAAACCACGATGAAGAAACGAGTGTAAGGTTTCTTCCAAAATTCATCTATCATTGTTCCTGCTTAATGAGAACAAACCTGTTAACAAGTTTCTCACCCACCCCATTAATGTATGGAGCCCTCCTTCCCTCAATATCCAGCAGTGTTGGTGATCTTCCAAACTAAGCAACAAAACCTGAACCTCCCATTAACATCACCTGTCGCCCTCCTCCCCTTTCCCTTCTAATTTCTTTTTCCTCATTTACCATCCGCTCCCTCTCTTCCTTTCCTCTCTCTTCTCTCTCTCTCTCTCTTCCCCCTTGCACCTTGGTCCAGCTATTGATCAGCCCTTTAACCCTGCTTGCCCTGAATATCGAATTCAGTTTTGACTCCCTGTCTGCAATGCTATGGGAGTTAAACTAATATATAAAAATAAAAAATTGGGTTTGCATATTAAATGCCCAAAAAGAAAGCAGGAGGCTATAAACATGAGAAGGGGCAGATAAGTGGCAGATGCAGTTTAGTGCAGATAAATGTGAGGGAATACATTTTGGGAGTGAGAATAAAGAATGAAAATATACATTAAATGGTAACTTTCTCAATGCAGTAGAGGAGTAAAGGAAGCCAGCTGTGCAGACACATCCTTAAATGGGTGCACAGGTTTTTTTAAAACATTGAGTGGGTAAATGGGTTATGGTGTTTTATCAAGAGATCATTATGGCTGTGCAGAATAATGGCTAGGTTACATCTGGCAGAATGGGTATAATTTCTTGTTCCTTACTATAGACGGGATATTATAGCCTTTGGAGGAAGTGCAGCACAGCTTTACCAGGCTGAAACCAGGAATGAGGGGTCTGAGTTAAGAGCAAAGGTCAAAGCAACTAGGGCTGTGTGAAGGTTGAATGGCAATTTGATAGAGGTATTCAAAATGATTAAAGGAATGGACAAGGGAAACATCGATAATTTTGATTGGTAAATTCAAGACACAAAGCCATGATCTCAAAACAAACACTAGATACTTAAAGGGGAAGATTAGAAGAAACATTTTCTTGCAAAGAGTTATCAGCATGCGGATTGCTTTCCTATAAGTAGCAATTCTGTAACATTATCCATCTGCCACCCTATCTCAGTTCCTCTGCTGCTGAAACCTACATACATACCTTTGGCACTTACAAACTCAACTAATCCAATGCCCTTCTTGCTAACCTCTCATCCAACACTCTTCACAAACTCCCAACATGTCCAAAACCTCGCTGTTTGCATCCTGTCTGTATGAAGTTCCACTCGGTCATCAACCCATCCTTCACTGCTCCCCGTCCCCCAACACGTTAAATTTGTAGTCCTCATCCTCAATCATAAAACCCTCCATGGCCTTGTCTGCCTCTATTTTTGCAAACTCCTCCACCCCAATAGTCTCTCCTGCACATTTGTTCTTCTGAGTTTGGCCTTCTCTCCTCCCTTCTCCGCACCATTCATAACAGAGCTTTCAGCTGCCTTGCTCCTACTCTCTAGTACTCCTAGTTTTCAACATTTAAAAACTGTGTCAAAAGTCCTCTACAACCAAACATTCCTTCACTTCCTAATATCTCTCTGCCTGTCTTGGCACCCATTTTTCTGACCCATCACCTTAAGATACACCTTACATTGAAGGCGCTGTGCAAATTCATGTTGTGATTGTGAAGGTAGTAGTAAAGAAGAATATAAAAGGGTGGGGAAAGTGAGCAGGAAAATTGGACTGTGTAAAATCTGGTCCTCTTGAGAAGGATCTAAATTCAGCGCAGCCAAGAGTGGTAGAATACAACAACAACCTGCATTTATTTTTCCGTTAACATAGGCCCTTTACAGAAGTGCAAAGAAGAAACTATTAGGAGGGCAAGTGCGAGGAACTCATGGACTTCTTTGTCTCTAAGACTGAGACGATCTGTTCAGCTGCCTCTGCCACTTCCCTTCCTTCCCCTCGCCCACCGGGCCAAACTTCCTCTAAGGTTCCCCCCTGCCCTTGCTCTGAACTCACATCTTTCTCCAGTTTCTCTCCGATCTCCCCTCATGCCCTCTCTGAGACTCACTTTCTGCTCCCTCGACCCTATTCCCACCAAACTGCTGACCACCCAACTTCCTTTTCTGGCTCCCATGTTAGCTGACATTGTTAATGGTTCTCTCTCCTCAGGTACTGTCCCCCTCTCCCTCAAATCTGCCATCATCACCCCTCTCCTCAAAAAACCAACCCTTGACCCCTCCATCCTTGCAAACTACCGCCCCATCTCCAACCTCCCTTTCCTCTCCAAAGTCCTTGAACGTGTTGTCACCTCCCAAATCCGTGCCCATCTTTCCCGGAACTCCATGTTTGAATCCCTCCAATCAAGTTTCCACCCCTGCCACAGTACTGAAATGGCTATCATCAAAGTCACAAATGACATCCTTTGTGACTGTGACAAAGGTAAACTATCCCTCCTCGTCCTTCTCGACTTGTCTGCAGCCTTTGACACGGTTGGCCACTCCATGCTTCTCCAACGCCTCTCCACCGTCATCCAGCTGGGTGGGACTGCACTCGCCTGGTTCCATTCTTATCTATCTAATCATAGCCAGAGAATCACCTGCAACGACTTCTCTTCCCGCTCCTGCATTGTTACCTCTGGTGTCCCCCAAGGATCTATCCTTGGCCCCCTCCTATTTCTTATCTATATGCTGTCCCTTGGCGACATCATCCGAAAACACAGCGTCAGTTTCCACATGTACGCTGATGACACCCAGCTCTACCTCACCACCACTTCTCTCAACCCCTCCATGGTCTCCATGGACTGCTTGTCCAACATCCAGTTCTGGATGAGCAGAAATTTTCTCCAGTTAAATATTGGGAAGACTGAAGCCATTGTTTTCGCTCCCCGCCACAAACTCTGTTCCCTAGCCACTGACTCCATCCCTCTCCCGAACACCTGTCTGAGGCTGAACCACACTGTTCGCAACCTTGGTGTCATATTTGACCCTGAAATTAGCTTCCGACCACATATCCGCGCCATCACTAAGACCGCCTATTTCCACCTCCGTAACATCGCCCGTCTCCTCCCTTGCCTCAGCTCATCCGCTGCTGAAACTCTCATTCATGCCTTTGTTACCTCTAGACTTGACTATTCCAACGCACTCCTGGCTGGCCTCCCACATTCTACCCTACGTAAACTTGAGGTCATCCAAAACTCGCTGCCCGTGTCCTAACTCGCACCATGTCCCGTTCACCCATCACCCATGTGTTCGCTGACCTACATTGGCTCCTGGTTAAGCAACGCCTTGATTTCAAAATTCTCATCTTTGTTTTCAAATCCCTCCATGGCCTCGCCCCTCCCTATCTCTGTAATCTCCTTCAGCCCCACAACCCCCCGAGATATCTGCGCTCCTCTAATTCTGCCCTCTTGAGCATCCCTGATTATAATCGCTCAACCATTGGTGGCCGTGCCTTCTGTTGCGTAGGCCCTAAGCGCCTGTGACGCGGCGTGGGGTGTTTTACTACGTTAAAAGCGCTATATAAATACAAGTTGTTGTTGGGTAACCAAAAGCTTGGTCCAAAGGATGGGTTTTAAGGGAGGGTATTAAAGGAGGAGAGTGGCAGAGGGATTTCGGGAGGCAATTCCAGTACGTGGAGCTTGGGTGGCTGAAGGTACACAAGACTTTGTTACTCGATATCCACGCACGTCGAGGAATTGCTGGATAACAATCAGGACCAGTTTCCCTGACCAATTTTCCAATTCCTAACTCGGGTGCTGTAGCCAATTTTCCACCCTGCAACCCAGCTATAATCAGGTAACTCGAGACAGATGGGAGACCAAATTTGGGTCTTGGTCTGTGTGGCTCACGTGCTTGCTGCCTTAGCCAACTAAGTGATCAGGGGAGTGCAAAATATACTTAAGTTGTGGAACTAATGATTATTAAGTATGGGTGAACGTACTCGGCCAAAGAACATTGCTTCACTGGCAAAGTAAGAATAAATGAAACCACATAAAATATATTTTTTGCTTAGTGTGCATTGGCTGCAGGAACATGAAGTTCTGTTATTGCTGCTGCTGTTTCAGAAGATGTGACTGGCACCTTTTCAGTTCCCGACCTGAGCCTCTATTCTATTCTCGTGTCTCGCCTGACCTTGATAGTGTCAGCTTGGCCTATACAATGCGAATGTTATTGAGCTACTGAATTATGCACTATATATACATGCATGTGCCAACAGAATATGTATCTAGAAAGTTTTGTTTGTTTGAAAGTGTGATTGTTTTTAAAGAAAATGCACTTTTTAAATGGAGGCCGATGCATAATCTGATGTGTTTAACTTTAAAAGAGAAAAATTGTTTGGTTAGATGTTGGACTTTTATTTGTCACACCAGATTGCATCAGAGTTTACAGAGAATAGAAAATGAATGTTAGTATTGTGAATGCTGGGCTGACACAAGGTTAGATGGCATACAGGAGTAGAATAAACACCAGGATCAGAACAATAGCAACTGGTATTTATATTTGAAGACTGTGCGATTACTGCATGCACACACCGAAACATGAAAAACAAATTTGTGTTCTCATTGTTCACATTGTGTGAATGAAGTATTCTTTGGTTTAGTGTATTCTCTTATTCTTATGTGCTTGATTATAGAGACTAGATGTTACATCAGGTTACAACATTGTCCTTTCAGTCCAGAGATAGAAGTTTGAATCCAGTCTTCACTGATGGGAGAAAGCTCTTCTCTCTTTGCCTGTGAATGTTTAGGCAATCAGCACCCACTGCCTGGTGCAGGTCGACAGAGCTAAACTGACCCTGTTTCTGCACCAATTGACAATTTGACTGAAAAGGCCATAACACTGGCTCATAGGAAAAAGAGAGAACAAGTAAATTGGTGCAATAGCTTGTATTCTTCTGAGGTGGAGGATTAGGACGTATGATGGAGCAGAAATAGGGAATGACTGATACTGTCACTGGATGACAAAAATGGAAAAGTGTTCCATTTCCATAGAGAGCTATTCCTTACCTTAATACATTGATGAGCACAGAAATATTGACATATATTTAGATAAATGTACTTTATAATGTTTAATATTTTGACTCACTTTCAAAAATAATCTGTTTGTTTAACCAATATAACCCTCCGCTCTATTGTTGAGAGGGTGAGCAATGCTGCCTTTTAATCAGCTGTTACATTGGTGAAGGACTGACCAAGGGTGACTGGCTCACTGAATTTTTCTGCACTCGTGTTGGGAAGCACCAGATCCCCAATCTGTGCCTCTTCCAAATAATATGACTGAGATTTCACTGTGCAAATGAGTTAGCAAACTGCCTCTTCACTCTGCAGATGATCAATAACCAGTTGCATAAGAGACATTGGGGGTAAAATTTGTCTTGGAGCAGTAGTGCAAAAAAGTGCAGTGGCGAATTGGCAGCCCATTTTACATTCCATGTCAACAGAAAAGAAAATTGGACGAGTGCAAAAACGGGCTGCCGATCCACTATCGCTGATTTTGTGCTGTTGCGCAAGATAAATTTCACCCCCATTCTCCTTAGTTGAACCCTTTGTTCTGTTTTTCTGTCCCTTTGCCTCTTCCCGCTTCCCCCCCCCGCCCCCCCCCACCACCAACTCATCCTTTAAGTGCAGCGCTTTCACGGTAGAGTGATGTACTTCATCTCCGTGATATCAGTTGTTCTGTTGTCCATCTGAACTTTTGTAGTGACAATCGGCTAGAAGCCTTTTGTTACCATCTCAAAACGTCCCAGGTGTAGTTTCCCAAATGTTTTACTTCTTACACTAATTAAATAAAATTGACATAAAGATGAAAAAGTTGCAAATTAACTTGAGCTGCAAATGTTTAAAAATACCTGTACTCAATTGTGGCGGGAAAAAGCTGCTACTTACGTAGAAACAAAGAATGATTTCTAAACAGAGATGATAAAAGTCAATCATGGGTGTAATTCTCCTTCTGCCATCAGCACCTTGAGCAGTGAAATACTATTCTATTATTCAGTCCATTACAATAAGTCAGTTTGCCAGCTGGAATAAATTTTGTGAGCCCTTATCTACATCAGCTGTGATGTTGAGTGCCAGGGAGGAATGGCTTCTCCAAGTTGAACTAACTCTGCGGCTGTTTTTCTTTTTTCATTTTCCGTTGTGGTATTTTTATTATACATGTTTGCTTGTGCAGTCAATGTGCTGTTCCTTGGGGTAAAGAGCCCTTTTATGAGCTTCCTGAGTGCTCAGTTTGTAAAAGTGCTGGCCAGTATGGAACCAAAGGCCCAGAGTTTGATTCCTGATCATTGCTGCCTTAACTGATCTCTGGAAGGACAGTTCGATTTTTAATTTGGACAGACAGTTGTGCGGTGGTTTGCTGGGAAGTTCTGGTGGGGGATCTTTCTTGACAAGGTGCTCTCCCTTTATCTCCCTGTTAAAAATGAATATAGTTGAAATAGTTTTGAAAGTATTCTTCCATCTGACAGGTCATTTTTGTCTTGTGAAAATAAATATCTTGCGTCTGCTGTGGTGACATTTGCGGGTGACCTCTATATGTCCACAGCAGCTCCCGCGGGTCACTTTAATGGGAGCTACACTTCTGACTAGCCTGGGGAGCTGATCTGGGAAATGATCACTGCAGACAGGGTACTGCTGAATATTCAGCTTGGAGAAGGTTTTCTAGGGTTGGACAGCTGCAAACCAGCACCCAAGCTGGTTTGAGGGAGAGGGTCTCATCAAATTGGATTGCAGCGCTGGGATATATATGGATTATTCACATTGTGTGTGCCACTGGAGCAGCAGAGGGGGAGAGGGAAAATCTGAATTGTCGTTCTCCATGGAGGAAAAAAAGCTGTAAAATTACACATTTTGTGTGAAATTTATTATATTGTAATTTTAAGAGCAATGGAATCATTCTTCTAATTGGTTGATTTAGCTTTCAGAATGGTTGCTCATGTTGTCGATCTTTGCAGTTTCACCTGCTGATTTACATTTTGCTACTTGTTTCAAATCGACTGGTTCACAGTGATTGCTCCTGTCTGATGCCTCTTTTTTTCATTTGTTTTGACAGAGAACAATTGCTTTATAGGCACATTTATATTCCCGTAAAAGGTTCCAGGAAAGTGATGCTCAAACAGAAACCCACAATTTGCATGCACTGCTTGCCTCTGTTTAGTTTTGCTTGTCCTGCCATTCCTAATCAAGATCTGTTGGGGGCTCAAGAACCATGAGTCCCATTGCTAAAGCGGGGAGCTCTGTATCTGTGGGTTGAGTTCAAGTGGAGTCCTTGTGGCAGCTCACGAAGCCCAGAAAATAATAGGTCTCTGATTCTGCTGAGACTCAAAAAGACTTGTGCTTTACATTGGAGAGTGATGTTGATGGTAGAAGTACTACGTGTCTGCCACCATTACTTCAGTGTAAAAGTACCTTAAGACTGGAATCCACAATTAAATCAATTTAAACTAATCCACATTTACACATGGTGGAAATTCAACGACCTAATTCAAGTGACCATGGTGACTGGCTAAGCAAATTCTTTATTTTGATTGCCTACTGCTCTCTCTTAGCCATTAATTGGTCTCACTAGTTAAGTTTGGGCATTCTTCTTGACTTACATAATGTCAGTAGTGCAACAGATTAGAAACATAGAAACATAGAAGATAGGAGCAGGAGTAGGCCATTCAGCCCCTCGAGCCTGCTCCACCATTCAATGAGATCATGGCTGATCATCCAAATTCAGTACCCTGTCCCTGCCTTCTCTCCATATCCCTTGATCCCTTTAGTTTTAAGAAATATATCTAACTCCTTCTTGAATATATTTAATGAATTGGCCTCTACTGCCTTCTGTGGTAGAGAATTCCACAGGTTCACCACTCTCTGGGTGAAGAAATTCCTCCTCATCTCAGTCCTAAATGGCTTACCCCTTATCCTTAGACTGTGACCCCTGGTTCTGGACTCCCCGGCCATCGGGAACATCCTTCCTGCATCTAGTCTGTCTAGTCCTGTTAGAATTTTATAAGTTTCGATGAGATCCCCTCTCATTCTTCTAAACTCCAGTGAGTATAAGCCCAATCGACCCAATCTCTCCTCATACGCCATTCCTGCCATCCCGGGTATCAGCCTGGTGAATCTTCGCTGCACTCTCTCCATGACAAGAACATCCTTCCTCAGATAAGGTGACCAAAACTGCACACAATACTCAAGATGTGGTCTCACCAAGGCCCTGTACAACTGCAGCAAGACATCCTTGTTCCTGTACTCGAACCCTTTCGCTACGAAGGCCAACATACCATTTGCCTTCTTAACTGCCTGCTGCACCTGCATGCTTACCTTCAGCGATTGGTGCACAAGGACACCCAGGTCTCGTTGCACTTCCCCTTCTCCCAATCTATTGCCATTCAAATCATAATCTGCCTTCCTGTTTTTGACACCAAAGTGGATAACCTCGCATTTATCCACATTATATTGCATCTGCCATGCTTCTGCCCAATCACCCAACCTGTCCAAATCATACTGGAGTTTCTCGGCATCCTCCTTACGGCACACACTCCCACCCAGCTTTGTGTCGTCTGCAAACTTGGAGATATTACATCCAATTCCATCGTCCAGATCATTAATATATATTGTGAATAGCTGGGGTCCTAGGACCGATCCCTGCGGTACCCCACTAGTCACTGCCTGCCACTCGGAAAGACCCATTTATTCCAACTCTTTGCTTTCTGTCTGCCAACCAGTTCTCTATCCAAGTCAATACCTTGCCCCCAATCCCATGTGCCTTAACTTTACACGCTAATCTCTTATGCGGGACCTTATCGAAAGCCTTCTGAAAGTCCAAATACACCACATCCACTGGTTCTCCCTTATCCAGTTTACCAGTTACATCCTCAAAAAATTCCAGTAGATTAGTCAAGCACGATTTACCTTTTGTAAATCCATGTTGACTTTGTCCGATCCTGTCACTGTTTTCCAAGTGCTCTGCTATTACATCTTTTATAATGGACTCTAGCATTTTCCCTTCTACCGATGTCAGGCTTACTGGTCCATAATTCCCCGTTTTCTCTCTACCACCTTTTTTGAATAGTGGGGTAACATTAGCTACCCTCCAATCCATGGGTACTGTTCCAGAGTCTATAGAATTTTGGAAGATGACCAGCAATGCATCTACTATTTTTAGGGCCACTTCCTTAAGTACCCGAGGATGTAGATTATCAGGCCCTGGGGATTTATCGGCCTTCAATCCCGTCAATTTCCCTAACACTATTTCCCTACAAATACTGATTTCTTTCAGTTCCTCCTTCTCATTAGACCCTATGTTCCCCGACATCTCTGGGAGGTTATTTGTGTCCTCCTTTGTGAAGATTGTGAAGTGTTCATTCTTTATGCCGAGTATATAAGGTAGCAAAATAAAAAGCAGTTGCTTATCTTCTCGTCCTGATGTCATTGTACTCCATGTTGTTCCAGCCATTGTTCGGCAGCCTTTTGAAAAAGAAAATTCATTTTTGAACCATTCATTATTTTCATCATTAGGCCTGAAATGCAGTCTGACTTCTGCCGGGTTGTCAACATTTTGTAGAGTGGCCTCGATTCCTGTTCTAGTTAATTATCTTCAAGACAAAACACTAGGGATACACTTTGCTCGTCAAAGGAACATATTTGAATCACAATCTTTCATTTACAAGTTTTGTTACAGAATAAGGAGAAAAAAGTTTGCAAATGTTTTTCATTTATTCACAAGCATTATGAAATCTCTTTGTTGTGCCACATGTGGATGTCGCCATTGTGCCAAAAAGGAAAAGGACAGATGGCCTTTGTGGTGCTTCTCTCTCCCAAAGCAAAAATGGTTTCACCAAATATCTCTCATTGATGAAGACAGTGACAGAGATGGGGACTTCCACCTTCTCCCAGTTAAGGGATATCTTTGTTTTTCACTACACGTTGCCTCTTGAGGGCTAAATGGTTGAATAACTGATCTCAATATGTGAGATTTTTTTGTTCCCATCTAAATGTGAAAGGGTTGACTAATCGGCTTTCTCCAGGATGCATCTTAGACTATAACGCAGGAAAACTGTAATAGATTTGTCAGGTGTTTTCTCAGTTTTCAGGTAAATAATGTCCAAATCATGAAAATATTGGCAGCGCTTCCCATGTGACCCAATTTTCAACACAATACATGTTACCAGTAAACATCACTTTTTGTCTGAGGTCTATGATTTGCATCCACTTTATTTCTAAATATTGTTATTTAAGTTCCATTTCCCAGTGTAGTATCAGATATGTATTCATCTTATATTTAAGCGTCAGCTGTGGCTCAGTTGATAGCACACTCGCCTCTGAGTCTGAAGGTTGTGGGTTCAAGTCCCTCTCCAGGGACTTGAGCACATAAAGCTAGGCTGACACTCCAGTACAGTGCTGAGGGACTGCTGCATTGTCGGAGGTGCCGTCTTTCGGATGTGACGTTAAACCGAGGCCGCATCTACTCTCTCAGGTGGACGTAAAAGATCCCATGGCACTATTTCGAAGAAGAGCAGGAGAGTTATTCCTGGTGTCCTGGCCAATATTTATCCCTCAATCAACATAACAAAAACAGATTATCTGGTCATTATCACATTGCTGTTTGTGGGACCTTGCTGTGCGCAAATTGGCTGCTGTGTTTCCTACATTACAACAGTGACTCCACTTCAAATGTACTTCATTGGCTGTAAAGAGCTTTGAGACGTCCGGTGGTCGTGAAAGGCGCTATATAAATGCAAGTCAGTCTTTCTTATAATAGTTCTGAGTACAGTTATTTTTAAGTAGCATCAATAGAATTTCTGGTACTTCTTGAATCACAAGTTTTGGAATGAAACTTGTCATAAAATTCTGCTTTTGTATTCTGTACTTGAGATTTATTTGAAATTTTAACCTTGTTGGATAGTTTTACAAATATATAGGTTTAGCGCAACTAATGCAGCAACTGACTTTTTAGAGTGTTCAAGTTCACTTTCTGTAATACAGCAACTGGCTCGTAGCAATTCAACTTTCCTTCAGAGAATCTTTATCAGATAATTCAAGATGGTAAATTCTGTGTAAATATTTCAAATTTAATCTTTAAGCTCAGAGCCTGGAAAAGGGACAGTTACCAAAATGGGCAATGTCTGCATCTTTATTAGATCCCATGTACTGTGAGGTTATCTGAAATATTTAGTTTCACGCTATCTATTCTGTAATAACATTAGTCCTTGCAAGGTAGCTAAGGAAAATATCTGAGCTATTTTGGTCTCAAAGGCTGAAATAGGAGTTGGAGCCCTCGAAGCCTGTACTGCTTTTTATATATTTACTTTTGATTCCTCCATCACAGTCTATTGTAACAGGCTGGAGCAACTTGGAAAGTGTTGAAAATGTCATTATGAAGTGCAATATCCAAACTGTGAATAGCACTTTACTTGATGGTAAGAAGTCCTCTTTCTGATTTTTCTTTTCACAATTTCTGGCTGGGTGAGAAACCTGCTCCAAAGGCTCCTGCCAGTGACCGAACTAAAACCAGTCACAAGAGCTGTATTGCCTTTCAGTTTTCCTTTCCCCTCCGTCGGGATGACGCCTAGCTTCTATCTGAAGCCTTCATATGAAGAAGATTCAGAACCCAGCATATGGAGAATTCCATATGTAAAACCAGATCTTTCTATTCTGGTGACTCAACAGCAACAATTTGCATTTATCTAACACCTTTTAACATGATAAAAAATCCCGAAGAGTTTCACAGAGACGGAAGGAAAAAATGAACATCGAGCCAAAAGAGAAGATTTTAGGAATGGTAACCAAAAGCTTGGTCTAAGGAAGTTTTAAGGAGGGTTTTCAAGGAGAAGGAGGCGGAGAGTTGCTAGCGTGTAGGGAGGGAATTCCGGAGTTGGGCCCAGGCGGCTGAAGACATGGTCACCAGTAGTGGGGCGAAGGAAAGGCCAGCAGCACGAGACCAGTATCTCAGGAATGGCGAGTTCAGGGTGGAGGGTAGCAATAGTAGGGCGAAGATGGTTGCAAAGATAGAGAGGCACGAGGCCATGAAGGAATGAGAATTAAAAATTTGAGGCATGTGTGGAGCAGGAGCCAGTGTCGGTCGGCAGGAACACTGAGACTTGGTGTAGGGTAGAATACAGGCAGCAGAGCTTTGGATGAGCTGAAGTTTATGGAGGGTGGAGGATGGTAGGTCGGCCAGGAGAGCAGAGAATAGTTAAATCTGGGGGTGACAAAAGCATGGATGAGGGTTTCAGCGGCAAATTGGCTGAAGCGGGGCAGAGGCAGGTGGAGGTCGAAGTAGGCGATCTTGGCGATGGAGAGGTTAGGATGTGGTGAAACTTGGCTCAGGGTAGAATAGGACAGCGGGGTTGTGAACAGTCTGGTTTAGCCTGAGAGAGTGGCTGGGAAGGGGGATGAATTCCCAAAAGCTAGGTCATTTGGAATTTGAAAATGCAGTTGTAAATGACTTGAAGGTGAGTTCCTTTACAAGGACAGATTCAGAAGGAAGTGGAGTTGGAAAGGGGTGGGGGATGGTGCGGAGATTATTGTGGGGGTGAGATACAAGGAACATAATCCCCCACCCTCAACAGCCTGAGGGTTACCATTGACCAGAAACTTAACTGGACCAGCCACATCAATACTGTGGCAACAAGAGCAGGTCAGAGGCTGGGTATTCTGCGGCGAGTGTCTCAGCTCCCGAGTCCCCTAAGCCTTTCTACCATCTACAAGGCACAAGTCAGGAGTGTGATGGAATACTCTCCACTTGCCTGGATGAGTGCAGCTCCAACAACACTCAAGAAGCTCGACACCATCCAGGACAAAGCAGCCTGCTTGATTGGCACCCCATCCACCACCTTAAACATTCACTCCCTCCACCACCGGTGTACCATGGCTGCAGTGTGTACCATCTACAAGATGCACTGCAGCAACTCGCCAAGGATTCTCCGGCAGCACCTCCCAAACCCGCGACCTCTTCCACCTAGAAGGACAAGGGCAGCAGGCGCATGGGAACACCACCACCTCCAAGTTCCCCTCCAAGTCACACACCATCCTGACTTAGAAGTATATCGCCATTCCTTCATCGTTGCTGGGTCAAAATCCTGGAACTCCCTCCCTAACAGCACTGTGGGAGTACCTTCACCACACGGACTACAGCTGTTCAAGAAGGCAGCTCACCACCACCGCCTTGCCAGCGACGTCCACATCCCATAAATGAATAAAAAAAATTAACTCCAGTGTCCTGGGCCTACATGTCAGGAGTGTTGTTTCCTGGGATCCTGCAGCTCTTGGGCCAGTCTGAAGTAGTGCCCTCTGCTTTTTGCAATGGAGCTGCTCCAGGACACTTTTCATCAGTGACACAACACGGGAATCTAGCTGGGACAGAGGCTTAAGCTCCTGGCAGCTAAGAAAATCCATGTTTTTTTTCCTTTTTTTAATAAAAATTAACAAGAAACTTTTTGGTGAGTACATTATTTTTTCCATCAAACAGATATAACTTTAAATTAAAACTACTGCTAAGATTTCCCTTTCCCTTTAAGAAAATGTTTCTGTATTAATTTTCACAAATAACAAAATCCATTAAGTACAATCAAATAAAATTCATAATCAACTACACTTCCAATTTTTTTTGGGGTGGTTAAATATTATGTTTGGGAAATCTTGGGCATAATTATTGTTCTGCCACTTTGTCATATTACTCGTTGCTGGTTAGTTTAAATAATTATCTGTGACTGCTGCTCGTTGGAGCACCAACAGAGAATGGGAAAATGCAAGTTTCAGCCCCCAGTTCGCAGGCTGATCTGAGCCGTGCTGAATGGAACCTACACATCTCCTTACGGGGAAGACAGATTGGTCACAGGAAAAAATAGTGGGGATGAGGGAAGAAGGAAAAAGATTACCAGCTGCGCGCTCACGCCATTAGAGGCTATCTGCACTTTTTTTTAAAAGAACATTAAAATAATCTCATATTTTGTTCCTAAATTTGTTTGCCACAGTGCATTTATGATCTGTTGTATTACTGGAGGTATGGGTGACCCTCATAATTGGCTACACAGTGATCTCAACAATGTGTACAGATTATGTGCTGTCCAACAGGAAAGCGGACAGTTTGGAGGCTAAACAAATCATTGCTACTTCTGTGACTTCCTAGTGGTGTTTAAGTGGCAGCAAGTTGACTGGTTACAGCTTTATCTGCCAAGCTATGATGTGTAATATTGGAAAGAGAACCGAAAGGGAGGGAGAAAATAATTTACAGTGGGATAGTTTTAAAAAAACAGAAACTTAGTTCAACAGTATTTTTTCCCCTCTGGTTTCGCTTTTAATTTTTTCTCCTTGGGCTTCTTTTCCTAAAGGTTGGAATATGGTTCTGCAGACACAGTTGACTCTCTGGTACTTCACTTGAGCAGTTAAGCTTCCTTTGTAAACCTGGACAGCAAGTATCAACTCTTGGGGGAGGGATGTCAATTGTGGCTGAATATGATCCTGTCCTCTCTTTATGTCCACCGACCACCACCCTGTCCTCTTTAAATTGCACACATGCACTTCCATCAGGGGCTGGTGTACAGCGACTAGGAGCCAGAACCCAGTGCACTTCTTTTTGTTTTCCCTCCCAGGATTGCCCTGGCTGAACTCAGCCCAGATGAATCTGGAACTTTCTGGTTTGGTCAGGACCTCCACTGCAGTTTTGTGTAAATATTCCAGTTGCACAGCACTTTTGTTTTTTTTTCACAGTTTAATTGTTTCTGGTGAAGTTGTACAGTCATAGAGAAACATGTCTGGCACAGGTTAGATATGATAGTCATCCAATGAGTATGACTCAGAATTGATGCTAGTTCCAGCCATTGATAAGTCTTGTATCCAACAAGTCAATAAGTCTGGTTTATGCAGTTGCTGTAAAAAGAAAATGTTGAAAGCTAAAAATAGCAAAACAATATAATTAAACATTTAAAAAATGTAAAATAACAACAGAAAGTGCTGGAAACACTCAGCAGATCAGGCAACATCGAGGAGAGAGAAACAGAGGCAACATTTCGGGTCGAACCCTAAGCCCCATGGAGGAGACGGTGATGTCCATTTTGGAATGGCGATGGCTGAGCTGAAACCATCGAAGGTAACGGTATCCTCATACCTAATCCCCCTTCTCGCATCCCACTTCCCCCTCATCCCACAATCTCTTCTGATTTACAAGCTGTAGATGGTGTAAGCATGCAACTCTTACTCCCCCCCCCCTCCGCCCCAATCCTCTCGCCACAACTTTATCCTTGTGGCTTCTCCTTTCAGATACCCAAGAACTGCAGCCTGGCCAGGCAGTGTTGGAAGAGCAAGAAAACAGTGATGATGAAGTCACGCCGTCAGTCTATTTCACACTTGCAGCCACCAGCTCAGATACTGACACCTGTGCGTAATTTAGAGGATAGCATAAAGGCGGGATCTGCACGTGGTGAGACACTGGGCACGAATAGCGCAGGTGCCAGCTCGCCAGAGGCCAAGGTTGCACACGAGTTCTGCTGCAGAGGACTCAGATGAGGACTTTGATGGGGCAGGCTACAGAAGAAGGCTGTTGGTTATGCACAATGAAATGTTTGGTGCATTGGGAAGCCTGCCAGATACCCTGCGTACAGTGTCAAGGAGGATGGAGAGTCGAGCACAATTTGGCACAGGACTTCGCACAGAGGATGGAGCCCATCTTTTCCAGCATGGAAGTGGTGGCCAACTCCGTTCGCACACTTGTGGACCCAGCCATGATGTAGCGTCTGATGGCCGATGTCGCAGCTTCCATTGCAGCACAAGCAGAAGCCACCCAACGTCTGAGTGCTGCAGTGGAAGCTCAGACTTCTGTCATGCAAGCTCAGACTGCTGCCATCATAGCTGTGGAATACTGTGTGCTAAGGGGCTTTCAGGGTGTCACAGCAGTCCAGCAATCTGTCCCCTTGCTAGGATTGCTGAGACACCAACCCGGGGGAGTGGCAGTGGCTCCGTGGAGCACGAACTTGCTGTCCTCTCTCAGGATGACAGCATTCGTCCTCCCACCACTGCCACTCCGCCAGTGCCCTTGCTGTTGCCCGTCAAACAGCCAACCAGCCCATACGCTGCCTGTGCCAAGATGGTGCAGTCCGAAGCCGGGCCTTCTAGGCCCAGAGCTGCTCGAGGTTGTCCTCCAAGGCCATCTGCAGTCTCCTCTACTGAAAGTCAGCAGCCTTCCACCAGCCATGCTGCAGCCACTGGGTTAGCACTGCATAGGAGTCCTAGGACAGGCAAAGACATACGGAAGACAGGCACTAAGGGAATGCACAAGGGTGATTAGTTTACATTTGTATGCAATATGGCATGATTTGATTTATAAATTTTGTTTGCAATTTTTTTTTGTGGGTTCTTTTATTTTTGCATTGTGGACGCTGTGACAGAGGGAAGGTAAGGTGTGGGACTGTTGGTGAATGGGGAATTGGGGTTGCGGTTTCTGGTATCGCACTCGGAGGAGTTCTCACGGATAACCCGGGCAGAAAGTGGCTGTCGAGGTTGCCTCCTCCCTTCCTCTTCCTCAGCTGGTCATCGTATAGCTGGTGGCATGGGCAGTGCCCTCATAATGGCGAGGTTGTGCAGCATGTAGCAGACCACCATGAATCTTGATACCCACTCTGCCAACTTCTGCAGAGCTCCCCCAGAGCGGTCCAGGCAGTGAAAGCATTGTTTCAGCACGCCAATGGTCTGTTCTATCACATTTTATGTGGCAGCATGGCTTTTATTGTATGCATGCTGGCCGCATGTGCACAGGTTGCACACTGGAATCATGAGCCATGTCGTCAGCGGATAGCCCCGGTCGCCCAGTAGCCACCCTTTGGTCTGCCGTGGTGGCTGAAATGCAGCTAGCACAGCGGACTGCCGCAGAATGAAGGCATTATGACTGCTGCCAGGATTCCGGGCATTGACCTGCATGATACGCTGCCTGTGGTCACACACCAGCTGGATGTTGAGTCAGTGGAATCCCTTTCAGTTCTGGTATAGGGCAGTGCTAACGTCATGATCTGCCTGCTCTGCATACTTCTGGCTGACACTTACTGTGTGCGTGCTAACACCCTCACCGATATGGCATCTGATGCGATTTGCCCCACAAGTTTTCAAGTGCCGCAGACGCCATTTTGGACCTGTAAGGGCAATCAGCGCACAAAAAATGGGCGTTACGAATCTGAATTTTGCACCCGGTATCTGATAGGTGCATCACCCATATAGTCCAGCTGAAGATTTAAAGTGGCATGTTTAGAATGTGTCGTCACTACTGATATAGTTATGGAAACATGTCGCTAAAACTAATAATGCTGAAAATGTAGTTTGCTTTTTAATTGGCATGTTACTGATCTGGTAAATCAATAAAAATGTTAAAGTATCATTAACTTCTCAATAATTATTTCAAAATTACTTATTTATTGAGAGATTCTACTTATTAGTGAGATACATTTAAAAAAAAACCGAATTGTTTAGGTCCATGATGACTTTTAATAGTGGAGAGAGGGAAGAAAGACTGCATTTAAAAAAAAAAGTTTCAATCCTTGATGTTAGGTAATGGAAGGTTGTAATTTGACGATGCGACCTGGTGCACTGAATAAGGGAAATATATTAACCAAGACCCATCATAGATCTTTTTTAATGGGTGGAAAAAATATCAATGCCATTAGTTCCAGGCCAGTCTCTTTTCCCATTCTCAAAGCTTTAGTGCATAACTTATAAATCTCCTTTCATCAGCTGTATGACTTGCTTCAAGCAAGTCCAATGTGAAGCAATGCCCAAAGGGTGAATGTCATTGAAGGTGGAATAGGCAATCAAATTATTACAAATTCCTGGGTGAAAGCTAATGGACTTGGATAATGTGATCAGTTGTGATTTTCTGTGCCCTCGCGTCATTGGACACACTTAGAATGCCTAAAGGAACTGCACAAATTAATTTTATTTTTACTATTAAATTAACAACTGACCTTATCAATATTTGTTTAATTGTACATTTTCTTTCTTCCAAAGTTTTCTAACTAAATATTTTTTGAGTAACATTTATTTAGACTTCTGAAGGTCTAGGATACCTATCTAAGTTCTGTTTTTATTTACATTTTATTACAAAATCTTGAAAATATTAATTAAATGTCACTTCTTTTAGATTACAAATATTAATAAATCCGAATGTAATATTTTTCAAGCTATGAAAAATATACACATCATTAGGTGTAATTTCCTGTTTATATGCAGATAAAAAGTCTTGCATCCAGAATGTCTGTTGCACCTTGAAGTGTCCCAGATGTCAAGTTATGTCACATTTGCAGCTGATTTGTAAAACAGCAGCAAATCACTACTGAATGGAGAATGGCAACAAACAAATATCATAATCAAAGCAGATTGTTTGCGGAATTTTCCTATGTAACAGCGATCAGCCTCTAATTATCTCAGTATGTGCTTACTTTATAGCACTTGGTCACATGGAGTAGTTGAGTCGGTGCAGTATTAGTTTTTTGTTCTGATTAGTTAGACTTTGTGGCCTTAAAGGAAGCAGCCAGCTGCATCTCAGCTGCAGACACCTTTTCTCAGGGCTGTTCCTTTGGGCCTATGCTGTGACGATGTGAAAGCTTCCAACTCATTTAATAATGAATTGTGTGTTCCTTGGTGTAATGCTCTTGTCATATCCTCTGACTTGTTATTATAAACACCATGGGAGATTCGATGTTTGCAATTTAAAAAAAAATTGTGTTTAATCCTCCTTTTGGTTTGCCTGCAGTTTAATTCCCAGCATGAAGAAGCACTTTCAGTGTTTTATGTTGGACATATTAGAAGATTTTTTTCTAATTTTCAGTGCATTAGTGAAGTACTCAACTGATCAGAGCCCAGCAGAAAAGCAAGACCTCCTTTGGTGAATCACACACCTTGCTTTGCTTTTGTAAATGTTGTGAAAAATTGCTTGTGAAATCATGACATTGTTTGCTAATTTCGATGTGATCCCAGCATGATGCAAATAGTTTGTGTAATAGTCTATCATGTCAGATCTGACAGCCTAATGGACAGTGGCTCTCATACCTTTGTGCATTTTTTTTTGTATAACTCAAATGTGCTGAAAAAGTGCGATCCCCCAAATATGAAACTGAAGTGCAATTTCACAAGAGATGAAAGGAGTTTGGTTTTTAAAGCAGTGTGCAACAAACAGTCCCTGTGGTGATTCAAGTACACAATATGAATGGTCTTGTTTCCTTCCCTAATACATCTGTGTTGTAGAAGTATTTAAAAACAAAAGTCCAATGCTTTTTTTACTAAGGGAAAATATTTACTGTTTGTTCACATACTGCCACCTGTGTTTTTGCTCTCAACATTTAGGACATTTTAGCACCGAAGTAGAAAGCATGATTGTGCTGCCAAATGTGCCATTGTCTTGGATAGAGAACTGGTTGGCAGACAGGAAGCAAAGTATTGGAATAAACGGGTCTTTTTCCGAGTGGCAGGCAGTGACTAGTGGGGTACCGCAGGGATCGGTGCTAGGACCCCAGCTATTCACAATACATATAAATGATCTAGACGAGGGAACTAGATGTAATACAGGAAACTTTTTATTAACCGGCACCCAAATATCCGGAAATCTCTCTTAACCGGCAAAATTCTTGAGTAGGTAACCGGGGTTTTCCTTCATCTCTCGTTTAAAATTAACTTTAAAAAAAACCCCGAGGCGTTTGCCTTGTACCGGAGCGTGTAGATTGGGAGGGGAATGTGCAGCCCGGGTAGGCAGCGGACACGACAGATGGTCAGCTGGCGGTCCCCGGGGAGACGGAGCTCCGAATGCAGGCGCATGTCAATGTGTACGGGGCTCTCGTACGTTGGGAGATATAACTCTCCGTTATCCGGACTTTTTGATTAACCGGCACCACGCCGGTCCCGTCGGTGCCGGTTAATAAAGAGTTTCCTGTATCTCCAAGTTTGCAGACGACACAAAGCTGGGTGGGTGTGTGTGCTGTGAGGAGGATGCAGAGAAACTCCAGTATGATTTGGACAGGTTGGGTGATTGGGCAGATGCATGGCAGATGCAGTATAATGTGGATAAATGCGAGGTTATCCACTTTGGTGGCAAAAACAGGAAGACAGATTATTATCTGAACGGCAAGAGATTGGGAAAAGGGGAAGTGCAACGAGACCTGGGTGTCCTTGTGCACCAGTCGCTGAAGGTAAGCATGCAGGTGCAGCAGGCAGTTAAGAAGGCATTTGGTATGTTGGCCTTCATAGCGAGAGGATTCGAGTACAGGAGCAAGGATGTCTTGCTGCAGTTGTACAGGGCCTTGGTGAGACCACACCTTGAGTATTGTGTGCAGTTTTGGTCGCCTTATCTGAGGAAGGATGTTCTTGCCATGGAGAGAGTGCAGCGAAGATTCACCAGACTGATACCTGGGATGGCAGGAATGACGTATGAGGAGAGATTGGGTCGATTAGGCTTATATTCGCTAGAGTTTAGAAGAATGAGAGGGGATCCCATTGAAACTTATAAAATTCTAACAGGACTAGACAGACTAAATGCAGGAAGGATGTTCCCGATGGCAGGGGAGTCCAGAACCAGAGGTCACAGTCTAAGGATAAGGGGTAAGCCATTTAGGACTGAGATGAGGAGGAATTTCTTCACCCAGAGAGTGGTGAATCTGTGGAATTCTCTACCACACAAGGCAGTAAGGGCCAATTCATTAAATATATTCAAGAAGGAGTTAGATATATTTCTTAAGGCTAAAGGGATCAAGGGATATGGGGAGAAAGGGTACTGAATTTGGATGATCAGCCATGATCTCATTAAATGGAGGAACTGGCTCGAGGGGCCGAATGGCCTACTCCTGCTCCTATCTTCTATGTTTCTAAAAGAAAGTTTGATTTTTGCACTGTACTGAATTTTAGTCATGACGTGTACTTTTTTTTAAAAAAAAGCCATAATGTATGTCTGTGCATTTAAGTTTAAAACATCCATCTTTTTTCCTCAACCTTGTTTCCAATTATGCCCATTACTATGGAAATCCACAAATTGTTAACTTAAATGCCTTGAGCATTAGTTCAAGCCTTAATTTTGTAATTTCAAAATTTTTTACATTCCAATAATCCTGTTGCTGGTTTAAAATTGAGTGTTTTTGATAAAGGTAAACAGTTAAAAACAGTTTCTACTGGGCAGTGGGTTACTAACTAGAGGCATAGATTGAAGATCACCAAAGGAACAAAGGGAAATGTTGGGAGATTTTTTTGAATGCAGAGGGTTGTTAGGACATGGTCTGCCCTACCAGAAACAGTGGTAGCTTGTAAAAGGGAAGTGGATAATTTTTTGAAGAAGATAGATTTAAAAGGACATGGGGAAATGGCAGGGGTTTGGGACTAAGTGGTTCCCTCTTTCAGAGAGCTGGTTGTAAAATTCAATGAATCTAGGCAAAAATCTTATTTTATTGTACTTATTTTTGTTCACTTTATAAAATTAGAAAGCAGACTTTTGTGTGTACAAAAAGATTTGCATTTATATAATGTCTTATCGTGTCTGATAAAGAACTTCACACAGTGAATTACTTTGAAGTGCAGTGACTGTTATGTAGACGAACTAAGCATGAGTTTTGCCGCTATCTATTTCTCTTTTACTTTTTGTTCTTTTTTATATTAACCATCTCCTGTAAGGGTTTCGTGTCTCAGACGGTGCTGGTGCGAGGTTAGGCCTTCGTTGCCTAATACTATTGCTTGCTCTGGTCTCCGGCCAGCCTTTTGCAATAAGCACCTGTGAGTGGTTCGACCCACTCGCCCTTACGGTTCTAACACTGGACTTAGGTGCAGGAGCAGTAATGCAGAGAAAAACTCAAATAGACCCGGTTGAATAGTACGAAATGGAAATCTTTATTGCATAGCGTCCAAAATCATGAAGTACATGTCATAGGCGCAAATTAACGAGAGTACAAGTATACATACATTCATAAAGCTTGGTCTATGGTAATGAAGAACGCATGGCACATCGTAAAAAGGGGAACACATTATACTTTAACCTTAATAACCACCCTCCCTTAACAATACCTACACTACGTCTAGATTTGTAGGATCGGGAAACATGCTCACCACTCGTGTTACTTCGGAGAATTTTAAAGTGAGGCACTCGGCTCGTTTCGCTGCAGCGCCTGACTGTCACGTGTTTGGAGGGGTCTCTGTACCCCACTTGTTTATCTTCGCTGCTGCGACAAGCAGGCCAGACTCTCTGTTGTCATGAAGAACTCGGTAGAACTCGGAAACGTTTGTAAAATTCAAAGAAGAGTCTTCCTGTGTTCGACACCGGTTGTCGGTAGACTTCAATGAAAAGTTCTTTATTTATATTTTCGGACGCGGTCGGGGTTTACTGACCGTGGCGGCACGTGGATGATTCTTCTTTTCTTGTCGTCTCGTCTCGTCTCTTCGGGCCTCCGGGTCCAGACACCGTTTACCGACACTTGGGATGGTGCACCCTGCTACTTGCCCTTGTCGGGGCGGCTCGTTCCGATTGAGCTCCACCCAACATTCGAATAACCGACCAGTACGGCTAAAAGTCAAGAATCAACAAAGTCCAGAGAAACACAGAAGGCTGCTCGTCCAGCAGAGCGATACCCGAGGATCAGAATAAGAGAATAAGAGAGCGATGGACATTTGTTCACTATAGTTATAGTACTGTGTCCGCTTATCTCCCGCCCAAATCTTAATGTTTGTCCTTTGTGTAATGCTGGTGCACAAAACTCCCAGCATGGGGCGATTCTCCTTTTAATGGGTTTCGGTGGCACCTGAAACTGGCCAACTACCCGTTAATGTTTTCCCCATTGTTGACCCAGCCAGGGTTGTATGAATCGTCTCCCTGACTGGTTTTGGGGGCCCCCGAATACTTGCTTAATCACCCGTCAATGTCTCTCTCATTGTAGAGCCGTGGGGGTATTTGTGTATTGATGTGTCTGGATGGGCCTTCGATTGCCCAGTACAATGGTCCTTACTTGTGCATGGAAAACGATTCCAGCACTTATATCTTTGCTATTGTCACAAATGCAAACAGGTTGCATCCTGTCTTTATCAGTGTTTATCGAGTATGATCCAATTTTATATCGAATGTTTATTCGACGCCATCTTGTCTGCCCACTGTATTTCTGGAAGCTTCTGCCACGATGCGCGGCGGCCATTTTACAGGCTTCTGTGTCCTTTATATCATGACAGCATTTCGTTTAATAAAACTGATCAAACGAATCTGCTTCTCTTGTGTTATTTTGAATCGCGATAATTGCGAAACTTTACACTCCCTATGACACATGCCAAATGGGAAGCCTAGATTGCTGCCACCAGTCCTTTGTCAGTGGTACTCTGTAACAGTCACTGCAAAGTGCACCAGAGCACACCTGGTATCGAGCTCTCTAGTTTTGTGTCCTGCTTTCGGATGGCATGGCTGATATTAGAAACATTTGAATCTTTTATTTTAACAACAATATAAGCACGAGGGAAAATTGATAGAAGTCATAAGAATTTGCTGACGATGGGGTGGGAAGGAGATAATAATTGCAAGTAAAACATCCAAGAAGCAAAAACAGTGGCATTTCTCCATGAGCTTTCTAGAGCAATTGAAGGCAAACGTGACAGTTGAACCAATTTAAACTCCTCTCCCAATTTTCTACTCTCCTTTCCTGAAGGTGCTGTTTCCTGTTGGGGTATGGCTCCACCACGCTGCTGAGCTGAACTCGGGTAGCATCCTCACCATTGTTCCAGAGATCAATAAGCTGGAGATCAAACATTGGACTTTCCTTGTCTGTATGGCTCAGTATCATGCCAGACTATGCATTTACACACAGCCATCTGAGAAATGGTACGTGTTGATAAATACAGGCTATTGTTACTGGACATATTTTATATATTGCTACCAGAGCCCTGTAGGAAAAGTCAGGATTAAGCCAATATACTTTAATGTTGTGCAATATGACTCTTGAGTCACATTCTAACATTTCCCCCAGCTCTGGCACTACCCGTGACAGACCCTTTAGGTGTATTTTTCGCAGTTCAAGCAGACAAATTTTATATGCCTGCCATTGTGCTTTACTGAAATTCTCGTGACTGATAATCCACACGTTGAGAACTGCAGGCTTTTTTCGAAGAATGAGCACCATTTATGCATCTACGCTAGTCAATCTGATAATTAGGTTTCAAATGTGATCCCCGGGACTTTGACAGTGCACAAATCCAGCACTTTACTGCAGGTAACAGAAAAAATAATCTGAACAGCTGTTTGTCATTGATTTTTGAGGGAACTGCCTGGATTAGGAAAGCTTTTGAGAGAGGTTCGCTTTTGTACTTACCGGAAAAGTTACAACTAGTGGGATTAAAATATTTATCAAGAATAGCCTTTACTATCCTGACGGGACTTTAGAAAAGTCAAGACTGAGAAAAGTCAATTTAGCCCAGAGAAGCTCATCTCTTCAGTACCCCAATTCTCCTATTATCGCATCCAACTGCTTTTCGAATGTCCCGAATGTTTTAGTCTCTACTGCTGTGCCTGGTAGTTTATTTCAAATGTTTATCATCCTTTGAGCAAATAACTTTTTTTCTAATACCTGTTTTAAGTTTACTTTTCATGAAATTTTTCCTTCTGTTCGATTAGAAGTTTAAACTCTAGATCCAAAGTTAAAAGCCAGCAGTGGAACTTTCTTAGGGTGAACTTCATTGGATTCAAGTGGATTCCATTTGGAACTAAGAGGGGAATTTGATGATTTAGCTCCAGATTTTTAAATTGACAGATAAAGGTTTGTAAGGATAAAACTGAAGTAATTTTCAATGATTGAAAGAACTAGAAAGAAGAAGACTGGAAAAACAATTGAAGATGGCTAAAAAGGGAATTAAAGACATGGAGAGAAAATTGGACAAGAAAATTGCTAATGACTGAAGAGAATGCCAAGTTGTTTTGGTATTTGGTGTATTTGCTGCAACCAATTAAGGAGCAGCTTGACGCTAAGAAATGAAAAGCAAAATCGTGCACAGAAGGAAGTGAGCACAGCTAAAGCTCTGAAGGATAAGTTTAGCTTCCAATATAATATAGTAGGTATGAATTTTAAAAAAATATTGAGCACAGCCCTTGAATTACAAGTTCAGAGGTCCATGAAAATTTTCAGGAATAGAAGCTGCCGCCCAATAAACCATCCACTGCGATTTGTAAAAAGCATTTTGTCACTTATTTTACCATTTGATAATATGGTGTACGCCCACAAACACAATGAAAAGAAAGTCTATCGATACACTTATGTACAGTCAATCCAAGTCTATGATTAAATAGCTGTTCTTTGTCATCAAGTTCTAATTTAATTAAATGGAACCGCATTTGAATTATAACTCATTTGCAGTTTTGCCAAGTTCCCCCGATGACCAAATGGTTAAAAGCACCACCAGGTGTAGTGATAAATCTTGATCTCTGGTTTCTGTTGAACTCAGCTGGGATGGTAGTAGGGGTGTGCTACAGTTGGCCTCTGTTACCTTGGGCTGGAGAGGGGAAGGACAGCCAGGGTTCCCATCGTGTGCACTGTCCAGAGAACATTACAGCTGAGAATGAGCCAAGTGGTGATGCTCTCCAAATAGTCTGGTGACATCCACTGTTTGGGCTCATACATGAAGGATGGTTACTTCAGCAAGTTGTATTGAAGGGTGTCTATCACCTGTGGAACTGACCCCGAGCAGAAGTCAATACCTATTGGAAGGCGGTGAGGGGCTTGTACCTCATGTAAGATGTGTGAAAGTACTTTTTTCCCCTGTCTCTAAAGATTAATTAAAGTGATCAACATTTCGAACAACAGAACATTAATTAACAATGGCCCGAAAATTGCTGTGGCAGGCCAACGAACGGCGCCCGCCATTAGTTGGACTTGCTCTTGCCCGTTTAATGTCGATGACATTTTGCCCTGCAAGTTGCTGGAAGCGCTGTTAGCCTCGTTATTGTTTTGACAGCAAATTTTGGGCCATTATATTCTGAGTTCCCCTCCCATCCTGCTAAATTGATGTAATCATATGTCTGCCTATGAACACTAATTACTAAAGTATCTTTACATTGTTGGATCAAATTCTTAACCAAAGGACTGTTTCATGAGAAACTGGCAGTGTTCCTTTTGAGAATGGCAACATCAACATTTCCCACCTTCCATCTCCGTGAAGTTCTTTGTGATGTTTTTTCTAGTTCAAGGCACTAACTAAATGCAAGTTTATATTATTTACTCGGTTTGTTCTAAGCTCCTATTTTATGGACCCTGATCTGTTAAATGTAGCAGGATTCCAAGCGCCGTGGGACGTTTTACTACATTAAAGGCGCTATATAAATGTAAGTTGTTGTGTTTGATTCAATTTAGCAACCAAATAAAGCGGAATTGGAATGGAATCCCTTGCATACTAATTGTTGGCAAGGAGTGTTTAAGACTTCTCCTGATTCCTGATTTAACTTGTATTCCACTGAGAGCGAATTCCTGCTCTGTTGACTGTAGTTGAGGGAGAGTACTCCTCAGATTAATTACAAACAGTACTTCCAGACATTTTCAAGAGATCAACCTGCAAACAATAGTTATTTCAACCATTATGCACCTGTCCTTTGGAAAAAAAATTCAAACCATGTCCCCTGGCTACCCCATGTCTTGGAATTGCTCTTAAAATTTCTGTCTTTGCGTGTGCCTTTGGTCTCCCCCTTTAAATTCCTTCAGCCAACCATGTCTGTGCTGATTCTTTGCTAAAGCAATCCAAAGCTAATCCATTTCCCTGTTATCTCACCGTCGTCCAAAATCTTCCTTTGCGTCAAATGTTTATGTAAGGATAGCAATGTCTATTCATGTAGATACTTGTTGTACAACTTTGACAAAGTGTACATTTGGATTGCATGAATACTAGAATCAGCCATGATCCAATGTCAAAAGTAAGTAATAGTAGATATAATGCTCATCTTTGACTTTGAGAAGTGTATAGATAAAAAGAAATTCAGCAATGCTGCAGGATTAGAATTATTAGAGTCCTGAAACTACTTTGGGAATTTTGGGCCAAATCCAAATCATGTCAAACTAAATTTCAAAAACTGCCATTCCAGTAACTTACCATCGAATGATGAGTACTTTCTTTTGATGAATCCTGCGAGTGCTGTGTTAATTATACACCAGTATTTTATCCGTAGCGCAAAAACTTTGCAGAGCAAAGCCTCCATCTTGATTTCAATCTGTCCTGCCAAGCATGTGAGACACATGGCGCAGCAGAACATGTGCTTTGTAACTGAGCTTCAGTAATTCATGGCGCAGACTATACAGGGTGTGGGAAGTTCGATCCTGCTCTGGTCTTTGCCTCCAAATGTTGATGAGCGGACAACGGCCCTGAAATGGTGAATGTCCATGGCAAATATAGACCGAAGGCATGTGTGCAACTGCTGGTGGCATCAAAAATGCCACCCACTTCAGTACATGTCAGTGCAGAGGCCTAAATTAATTTCTTCTGTGTGGATGGCCTCAGTTCAGTTTTGTAGAGGGGTTGAAGCCAATTATTCAGACTGTTCTACAGAAAATGACCAACGTTATTGAATGACCAACATACAGTGGGGGAGAAATTGGCCTCCTTTGCACCTCCTGTTAGCGCCTCCGGGGAGTGATAACGGGGCGCTAAGGGCTTACCGACCGGGCGCAGCGAAATTACCGACACCCGCGAACTTCCATGGCGGGTTCGTGCTGGCGCTAAAACTTACCGCGTCGATGTCATGCGCCCCGGATTTCGTGACGTCATCTGGTGCACATCGCCTCGGACGTCAGCAACGGCAGCTGCAGGAGGCGTTGTCACCTCGGCTGGCGCTTGTGGAGCACTAATTAAAGGCAGTGGTGGTCAGGTAGGCCAAAATTTTATATAATGCCCCCAGTGTGCTGTATTTTGACTTTTTTCCAGCCGCGATTGATCAGCCCTGCACTCTCTTAGAGTGCTTGGGGCTGCTATGTGCGTATCGCAGGTGCCGTCGGTGACCATTCCCAGCCTTAACCTTCAATGACCAAAGCATTGGCCCTTCCCTTTAAGGGAGGGAAGGAGCCTGTAAAACCGGCAGCGCTGCATGGAACATTGTGCAGCGCTCTGCCGCTACCGCCAGTCTCGCTCCCTTTAGTGCTCTAAGGGAAGTGGTAACGCTTGATTTAGCGCTCCAATTCCCTCTTGGAGCGCTAAACCGGAAGTTCCTGTCGGAATCAATTACGTAGTGCCCGGCGATACTTTTGCGCTCCTGCAAAAGTTATCGCCCCAAATATGGCACTACGCAATTTCTAGCCCAAGTGTTTTGTGTCTTTTGTCTTGTTTGCTGGTTGATGCTCATATCAATATTGGCTGAAAATTTTTTGTTTTGGGACTTCAGTCTGAGTAAGTTGGATTTCATTCATAAAATTGTGTAGGACAGTGGCATATTTAACCAGAAAGTTGCACTATTTTTATTGTGGTTTAACATATTCCAACAGCTGAATCATCTGTTTAATAATTCATAGGATATTTGATTCCCAAAATAATCAGTTAGCGCAGTGCTAATCCCATCTAAATGCCTGTAAACAGTGAAGTCTCACCTTTATTGGATTTTTGTCAATCTCGATAAGTAATTTCCTCACGTCAGCCTCTGGGTTCTTTTTGAAAATAGACAAGCTGGTAAATATTAGTGCAGCCGGCTGTGCATCTCTAATAAACAGTCCGTCCTTGTACAACAATTTGTTATCTCAATAATTTTAAAACATTTGACTGGATTTTCACCAAACTTGCTGAGATCATCATCTCAGACATTTGGTTCCTTTAGACGATGATCCTTATAGAGCCCTACCGATATCTTACTGTAAAACTTTGACGAGAGACTTTGGGGGAAAAATTCAGTTGGTTGCGCCTCCCGTTAGCGCCTTAAGAGGGCGCTAATGGGGCGCAAAGCATCCAGCGCCCAGGCGCGGCGAAGTTTGCGCCACTCGCGAAATTAACTAGACATTTTGTGGCGGCGCTAAACACTACCGCCACGATCTCCTGCGTCGGCAGATCGTGACGTCAGTCGAGTGCGCAACGCCCCGGTATCGCCCCGGAGCGGATATTGAGTGGCGCCCCCTGCCTTACCGCCTGACGCTAGCAACGACAGGTTGAGGGGAGCGTTCTGCAGTCATGAAGGGAAAGGGGGAGCGCTATTTAAAGGTGACCGCTTCCTGTCTTTTATTGTTGGTGCCATTTTTGAACTACGCATTCTGAGAGAGAGAGAGAGAGACTTCTGGAGAGATTCAACGTTGTGTGAAGGAGTTTTGGGTACTGAGCAGCACTTTGCAGGTTCATTTTGATTTGCCATTCCTTGTATCGATTTAGAAGAGACTGTGGGGGCTGCACTCTGAGCTCTTTGCCAGGTACTCTCCATTGTTCTTTCCAGCAGATTTGATGTGCAGGGCTCTCCAGGCCGAGATTCAAGGCTGCAATTAGCAGGATGTGGATGGAAAGTGAGATTAACCATCCCCTTTAAGAACTGGCCCGTGCCATTGTGTGTGTGTTCCATTGCTGACTGACATTACATGAGCTTCGCCAGCGCTCTGAGGTAGCGCCTCGCTCCTCGGCCTTTGCGCCTTAAGACAGGTGTGAAGCGCCTGATATAGCGCTCCAATCACCTCCAGCGGCGATAAAAGTCAAGTTTGCAGTCGGTGGCGATAATTAGCGCCAGGCGCTAATCTTTGCGCCCGGCCGATAATTGCGCCCCAAATGGGGCGATACTGAATTTCTCCCCCTTTATGTTGTCCAATTTGAAATGCCTTAAAAAAAACAGAAGCATTGGCAACTGAGTGTGTGAAGGTACAGATCTGCCATGATCTTAATTGAATGGTGGAACAGGCTTTGAGGGACTGAATGGTATACTCCTGTTCGTATGTTTCTAACCGACCATTCACTCTCCCCTCCTCCCACTCACTTGCCCTGAGGGGGAGTGCCCAGAGGCCCCATCACTCTCAAAGTTCCCTGCTTCCTTCCCTTTCCTCCTCCCCTCCCTTCATATCTAGTATCCTCAAAGAGGCTTTGTCTGCTTTAAAAATTCAAAGAAATCAAATTAGAATGAGGAGAGAATCTGCCTATCTGTATTTTGTCTCTATTTCTGTCTTTCTTTCCATCTCTTTTTGCCTGCCTCTCTCTCGCACATCGGTGTTAGAAATTAGAATCTCTGTCTCAGACATGTAAACCATCAGCATTGACCTTTTCTGTCAATAAAACACAGGTGGAGATATTGAGTTATCTAATTTTTTTTTAATTTAGCAAACATTAAAAAAGCACTCTCTGTCGCACTGCTATACAAAGACATATACACATTCAGCCTAGTTATAAAAAAAACAACACTCAGTATAAATTTTTGCCTCAGTAATTCTTTAGAAATTTGTCCTCTTATTCAAAATTCTTTGAAGCAATGCCATTGGACAGAAATTGCTCGGACCTTAAGAAAAATATCCCATCAGTAGAGCTGACTGAACAGTAGTAATGGATCCAAAGAAATTAGGTACATTGTACGTGCTTAGACTGCACAATCCAGATTCAGCTCTGTCATAGGTCTGGGCAAAAATATTAAGTCCAAGCTCAAGTTTTTGGGAAGGCTTTCAAGTAACAACTTGAATCAAGATATTAAAATGCAAAAATACAATTCAGTGGATAAATGTAATTATGCTATTGTAAAATATGTTGCTTTTAGAATTTTTAAATTTTGTTTCAACCCCTATTTTAAACATTAGAAACTTCAGCGACTAAATAAAAAAAATGATGAATGAAAATAAATTTCAGAATACATTTTGGGTGATTTGTGGGAACCTGGTGGACAGATTGTGCAATCACAGGGTGATAGACACTGTATATAAAATAGCAGCTATTGTGTGTCACATAATTACATTTTTAACATTGAACTACCTGCCATAGTGTCACTTATAGGAGTAACAGGTACTGAGTGAATCACATACCCCACATACTGGATTTACTTGTAATAGATGTGCAAGTGACTTCACTAAAGACCGGATTTGATCTGAGTAAGGATTCTTTCCTCTGGTCAGATCTCAACCTGGGTGTATGGCTGAAATTAGTATGACCGCACACTTCAGTCATGACATGGGCCGGGATTTTACTAACTGTGGCGGGCGACATCGATGGTGGGTTTATTGCCCACCCCTAATTGCCCTTGAGAAGGTGGTGGTAAGCCGCCTTCTTGAACCGCTGCAGTCCATGTGGTGAAGGTACTCCCACAGTGTTGTTATGTAGGGAGTTCCAGGATTTTGACCCAGTGACGATGAAGGATCGGCGATATATTTCTAAGTCAGGATGGTGTGTGACTTGGAGGGGAACTTGGAGGTGATGGTGTTCCCATGCCTGCTGCCCTTGTCCTAGGTGGAAGAAGTCGTGGGTTTGGGAGGTGCTGCCGAAGAAGCCTTGACGAGTTGCTGCAGTGCATCTTGTAGATGGTACACACTGCAGCCACGGTACGCCGGTGGTGGAGGGAGTGAATGTTTAAGGTGGTGGATGGGGTGCCAATCAAGCGGGCTGCTTTGTCATGGATAGTGTCGAGCTTCTTGAGTGTTGTTGGAGCTGCACTCATCCAGGCAAGTGGAGAGTATTCCATCACACTCCTTACTTGTGCCTTGTAGATGGTGGAAAGGTTTTGGGGAGTCAGGAGGTGAGACACTCGCCGCAGAATACCTAGCCTCTGACCTGCTCTTGTTGCCACAGTATTGATGTGGCTGGTCCAGTTAAGTTTCTGGTCAATGGTGACCCCCAGGATGTTGATGGTGGGGTCTTCGGCGATGATAATGCCGTTGAATGTCAACGGGCGGTGGTTAGACTCTCGCTTGTTGGAGATAGTCATTGCCTGGCACTTCTGTGGCGCGAATGTTACATGCCACTTATCAGCCCAAGCCTGAACGTCGTCCAGGTCTTGTTGCATGCGGGCAAAGACTGCTTCATTATCTGAGGAGTTGTGAATGGCGCTGAACACTGTGCAGTCATCAGCGAACATCCCCATTTCTGACCTTATGTTGGAGGGAAGGTCATTGATGAAGCAGCTGAAGATGGTTGGGCCTAAGACACTGCCCTGAGGAACTCCTGCAGCAATGTCCTGGAGCTGTTACGACTGACCTTCAATCACCACAACCATCTTCCTTTGTGCTAGGTATGACTCCAGCCAGTGGAGAGTTTTCCCCCTGATTCCCATTGACTTCAGTTTTACTAGGGCTCCTTCATGCCACACTCGGTCAAATGCTGCCTTGATGTCAAGGGCAGTCACTCTCACCTCACCTCTGGAATTCAGCTCCTTTGTCCATGTTTGGACCAAGGCTGTAATGAGGTCGGGAGCCGAGTGGTCTTGGCGGAACCCAAACTGGGCATCAGTGAACAGGTTATTAGAAACATAGAAAAATAGGAGCAGGAGTAGGCCATTCGGCCCTTCGAGCCTGCTCCACCATTCAATATGATCATGGCTGATCCTCTATCTCAATACCATATTCCCTCTCTCTCCCCATACCCCTTGATGCCTTTTGTGTCGAGAAATCTATCTCCTTCTTAAATATATTCAGTGACTTGGCCTCCACAGCCTTCTGTGGCAGAGAATTCCACAGGTTCACCACCCTGAGTGAAGAAATTTCTCCTCATCTCAGTCCTAAATGTCCTACCCCATATCCTGAGACAGTGACCCCTCGTTCTCGACCCCCCAGCCAGGGGAAACATCCTCCCTGCATCCAGTCTGTCTAGCCCTGTCAGAATTTTATACGTTTCAATGAGAATCCCTCTCATTCTTCTAAAGTCTAGTCGACCCAATCTCTCCTCACACGACAGTCCTGCCATCCCAGGAATCAGTCTGGTGAACCTTCGCTGCACTCCCTCTATATCCTTTCTTAGGTAAGGAGACCAAAACTGCACACAATACTCCAGGTGTGGTCTCACCAAGGCCCTGTACAACTGTAGTAAGACATCCTTGCTCCTGTACTCAAATCCTCTTGCAATGAAGGCCAACATACCATTTGCCTTGCTAACTGCTTGCTGCACCTGCATGTTTGCTTTCAGTAACTGGTGTATAAGGACATCCAGGTCCCTCTGTACATCAACATTTCCCAATCTATCACCATTTAAATAATACTCTGCCTTTCTGTTTTTCCTACCGAAGTGGATAACTTCACATTTATCCACGTTATACTGCATCTGCCATGTATTTGCCCACTCACTCAACTTGTCTAAATTGCCTTGAAGCCTCTTTGCATCCTCCTCACAACTCACAATCCCACCTAGTTTAATGTTGTCAGTAAACTTGGAAATATTACATTTGGTTCCCTCATCCAAATCATTGATATATATTGTGAATAGCTGGGGCCCAAGCACTGATCCCTGTGGCACCCCACTAGTCACCGCCTGCCACCCCGAAAAAGACCCATTTATTCTTACTCTCTTTTTTGTCTGTTAACCAATTTTCATTCCATGCCAGTATATTACCCCCAGTCCCATGTGCTTTAATTTTGCACACTAACCTCTTATGTGGGACTTTATGTTGTTGGTGCTGCTGGTGTGCCTGGTGCTGCTGGTGATAGGGCTGATCATGGTGAGTTTCTGAGGACCAAGGTGAGAGTGTATATAGGGCACCCATGTTGATGGAATAGATGGCAGGTGAAGTAAAGATGACAGAAGCGATCTGTCAATGATGAGAGAGGAAATGAGGTCAGACTAGATGGAGACTTGTGTAAAGACTTGCAGCATGGTGAATCTGTTGTGGAAATGCAGTGCGGAAGAGCTTGTGACTGAGGGAAGATATCTCTGTAAGGTGGGAGTTTTTATTTTACATTTGAAGCTGTCAACTCAACAGCTGATTCAATGGCCACTGAACTCCCAGCTCAGCTTGACGGACGTGGTCCACGACCAGCGTGAACCCCATGGGCGAGCTGTCAAATGCAAAAGGTAAGCTGAAAATCATTACGTGGCTCTAAACAAGCCACTAATTACCTGAATTAGGTCCCCCGCCGCTGCGTGCTGGGTCTGCTCAGCACTGACAGACCCGACGTCGGGAAAGGCGCATGGCGACGGGTTCACAGCTGGGTCCCGACCTGCTGAGAAAAAAAAACACTTTCCCACCCGACCCGCCACTGACTGTGCCTACTGACCCCCCGCAAAATTCCAGCCATGGTTGTAACTGCATTCATTTGTATGGTACTAAATTCGTGATCAGAGCAAGCTGTATTAGTTTTGAGCCCTCCTCTTCTGCCTCCACCACAGCATTTAATCCAAGTGATTCAAAATGACTTTGCGGTTTGTTGTCTTGTAGTGTGCCCCATTAATCATCCAATCACACACAGTCCCACACCAAGTGGGAGTGGCAGGAGATGTGTGAAATATTAGATGAGATAAACATAGTGAGAGGGAAAATTTTAAGGGGTTTAGCATCTTTGAAGGTAAATAAATCGCCAGGCCCGGTTGGAATGTATGTCAGGCTGTTAAGAGAAGGAAAGGAGGAAAGAGCGGAGGCTCTGACCATCATTTTCCAATCCTCTCTGGCTACAGGTGCAGTGCTGGAGGACTGATAACGTTGTACCGTTGTTTAAGAAGGGAGAAAGGGATGGACCAAGTAATTACAGGCCAGTCAGCCTAACCTCTGTTGTGGGTAAATTATTGGAAAAAATTCTGAGGGACTGTATAATTGTCATTTAGAAAGGCACGGATTAATCAAGGAAAGTCAGCATGGATTTGTTAAGGGAAGGTCGTTACTGACGAACTTGATTGAATTTTTTGGAGGAGGTAACAAGAAGGGTTGATGAGGATAGCGCGTTTGATGTAGTCTATATGGATGTTAGCAAGGCTTTTGACAAGGTCCCACATGGCAGACTGGTTAGAAAAGTAAAAGCCCAGGGGATCCAATGGAAAGTGGCAAGTTGGATCCGAAATTGGCTCAGTGGCAGGAAGCAAAGGGTAATGGTCGACGGATGTTTTTGTGACTGGAAGGCTGTTTCCAGTGAGGTTCCACAGGGCTCACTACTAGGTCCCTTGCTTTTTGTGGTATATGTCAATGATTTAGACTTCACTGTAGGGGGTATGCTGCCCAAGTTCCTCCCTCACGGATTCATGACCTTCCCCCATCCTGCCGTAGATGGAGCATTGTGTGTGGGTCACGGATTGTTAACAGGTTTATTGGGTATGAAGTGAATCGTGACGTTGTGACTTCCGGATTTCGTCCAGTCCAATGATGTCACTTGCCAGACACGCACCGAGCTTTCTGAGAAATCAACCAGGTCTAGGGGGAGGAGAGGGAGAAGGTGGTGCGGGTGTAAATGGGCTGGGGTTGGAAGAACGTGATCCGTCTTACCATCTGGATCACGTTCTTGCTCTCAACCCCCCCACCTTTAGACCTGGATCACGTTCTTCCGCCATCCCCACTGTGCTCTCCGTGCTCTTTACCCCCCGCCCCCACCAAGTTCCTGACCTCCTCTCCCCTTCCCTCCCCTTCTCTCTCTCCCCTCTCTCTCTCTCTCTCTCTCCCCCTCTATATCTCTCTGCCCCACTCTGTCTCTCTCTCTCTCTCTCTCTATGCCCAGTCTCTGTCACTCTCCCCAGTCTCTCTCTCTCTCTGCCCCAGTCTCTCTCTCTCTGCCCCACTTTCTCTCTCTCTCTCTCTCTCTCTCTCTCTCTCTGCCCACTCTCTCTCTTGCTCTCTCTCTGCCCCACTCACTCTGCCCCACTCTCTCTCTGGTGGAAGGCTGCTGACTTTCAGTGGGGGAGACTGCAGATGGCCTTGGAGGATGACCTCGAGCAGCTTTGGGCCGAGAAGGTCTGCACCATCTCGGCATGAGCAGCAGCAGTCTGGGTTGGCTGGCTGACGGGCAACAAGCAAGGGCACTGGCGGACTGGCATTGGTGGGAGGACGAATGCTGTTATCCTGAGAGGGGACAGCAGGCTCGTGCTCCACGGAGCCGCTGCCACACTCTTGGGCGGCACCTCAGCAATCCTTGTAATCTGTTCGAGGACAGATTGCTAGACTGCTGTGACACCCAGCAAGCCCCTTTGAACACTGTAATCCACAGTCATGATGGCAGCAGTCTGAGCTTGCATGGGAGCAAGCTGACCTTCCATGAGAGCAGTCTGAACTTCCACTGCAGCACTCAGACTTTGGGTGACTGCTGAATGTGCTGCAATGGAAGCTGAGACATCGGCCATCGGACGCTGCATCATGGTTGGTTCCACAAGTGTGCTAATGGAGTTGGCCACCACTTGCATGCTGGAAAGGATGGGCTCCAACCTCTGCGCAAAGCCCTGTGCCAAGTTGGTGCCGGACTCCTTCAAGCTCCTTGATATTGCAAACATGCTTTCTGGCAGGCTTCCCAATCCTTGGCCCCTGCTCTGGCTGCAGGCCACTCATGCCCAGTGTCTCACCATGTGCAGATCCCACCTCTGTGGTATCCTCTAAATTACGCGCAGTGTCAGTATCTGAGCTGGTGGCTGAGAGTCTGAAATTGAGTGACGGTGTGTCTGCATCATCACTGTCATCTTGGTCTTCCACCACTGCCTGGCCAGGTTGCAGTTCTTGGGTATCTGAAAGGAGAAAGGGGCAAGGGTAAGGTTGTGGTGGTGGGGTGGTGATGCGGAAAGTAAGAGGTGCATGCTTACACCATTGGCCGCCTGTAAATCAGAAGAAATTGTGGGATGAGAGAAGGAGGATTAGGTATGAGGATACTGTCATCTTTGAGGATTTCAGCCCCGCCGCTGGCCACGGCCTCAACAATGGCCGTTCCAATAATGGCCAGCACCGTCTCCTCCATGGGGGTTAGGAGATGCAGGCGCGCCTGTCCCCCGCTGGTTAGCTCCTGGTTGTATATAGCTGAACATTAATTTGCCTCTGGTTGTGCGTGAGCTTGTCTTGCAAGAGAGAGGGAAGTGTGTCAGTGAGTGTTGTGCAATCTGTTTGTGTGATGTGGCTGTCATGGTTGAATAGCTGGCAATGTGTGTGAGATGTGGGTGTGAGTTTTGCAGCAATGCTAAGTGTATGAGGGTGACATGAAGCTATGAATGTTATGTGCGAGTCCTGATTGATAGAGATTTTTGGTAGGTGAGTGATTGGGGTGTGGTGGCTTGAGCAGTGGCTGAGGCTTGCGGTGCAGTTGGTGGGACATGGCATGTGAAGATGTATTTACTGACCTCAACCACTCATGTAAGGTCATTGAACTTCTTGCAGCACTGCATCCAGGTCCTTGGGGCTCCTGGCATTGACCGCCACGGCTATCTGCTCCCCCACTGCCTTTTGAGCGTATGTCTGGAGGGTGTCCTAGCCAATATTCCCTCTAATATTTTGGGGGGGCTGTGCGGCCCATTCAAAAATCTGCTTCTCCGTGGTTTTTGCATTGAAATGCCAGTGATCCGGCTGCGTGGGAGCTTTAGCGTGCTGCTCAGCCACGCTGCCTATAGGGAACATTGCTCCGAGCCCCCTGCGGATACATGACATCTCTCAAACTTTCCATCTCCTCCACCAAGGCCTCCAGTGCAGCGCCCGAAAACCTTGGAACCCGTTCTCTCTCGTGTTGTGCCATTCCTCACTGTTTCCCAGGTCAGATTCACTTCCTGCATGACTCCCAGCACCTGCTCCAAAACAATGCACCCCTCCTTCAAGAGTTGGCTAGCTTTAAGCAGTGCAGGGTACCTTTAACTGGTGCTAGCAATTTACGATATTGGCCCCCTGCTGATGCGTCTAGCCAATGAACAGCGATTCCCGCTTTCAGGGCTATCCAGTTTAGCCACCTTAATGTCATAGTAGAGCTGCTTTTTTTCCACTTGTATTGGCATTTTAGTTCCAAGTATGAAATGTGTTGTACTGAATTGTCACACATCCTAAATGTGCTGGAGGAAGATTAAAATTTAATGGATATGCCGTAGCCCAGTTCATGCACAGATTTACTTTCAAATGTGGTTCTGTTATATTGGACATTTTACCTTGCTGCTGATAAAGCGCCGTCTCGTATAGTATTGACAGTTTTACAAGTAGCGGGCAAAGGCAGCAGTTAAAAATGTGGATGTCACATATCTGACTGCGTGAAGCCTTTGCACTTTTCCTAGTATTAGTGGTGCAGTATTATCATTCCAGGAGTGGCGAAGAAAACTTCAGCTGAATTGTAGCAATCACTCTTGGTAAACAATTTCTAAATAAAAGATTTAGTTACAAATGTGCTCGCCTGTTATCTGCTGTTGGAACGTGAAAAGCCGTCACATACCAGCAGTGCAGATTTTTAACAGGAACTTTTAGCAGTTTTTGAGCTCAACATCAAATTAATGTTGAGCTATATATAATGATAGCTGAAGAGCAATACTCGACCTTATTTTTTCTGTCTTTTTGAAGTTTTCAGAGGACTTGATGTTCAAGTCAATATATAGTTTGGCAGCTGGCCAATAACAGAAAATGTTCACCAGGCACTTAATTGGTTAATTTCCAATCACATGTCAGAGTATTTCTTCAGGATGCACTCAATCAGTCTTTACAGTCCTTCAATTAAGCCTGAAGCTAGATTGACGAGTTGGAGTTCCACCCTTCATAAACTTGAACTCGTCCAAAACTCTGCTGGCTGTATCCTAACTCACACCAATTCTCGTTCACCCATCGCTCCTGTGCTCGCTGACCTACATTGGCTCCCGGTCCGGGAATGCATCGATTTTAAAATTCTCATCCTTGTTTTCAAATCCCTCCATGGCCTTGCCTCTCTCTGTCTCTGCAACCTCCTCCAGCCCCACAACCCTCCAAAGTATCTGCGTTCCTCCAATTTTGGCCCTTTGTGCATCCTCAATTTTAATTACTCCACCATTGGCGGCCGTACTTTCAGCTGCCTAGGCCCTAAACTCTGGAATTCTGTTCTGAAGCCTCTTCGCCTCGCTACCTCTCTCTCCTGCTGTAAGGTGCACCTTAAAACCTAACTCTTCACCTGTCCTAATATCTCCTGATGTGCCTCGGTGCCAAATTTTGTTTGATAAAGGATAAAGGGGAAGCCATTTAAGACTGAGATGAGGAGGAATTTCTTCACCCAGAGAGTGGTGAATCTGTGGAATTCTCTACCACAGAAGGTTGTTGAGGCCAGTTCGCTAAATATATTCAAAAGGGAGTTAGATATAATACTCACAACTAGGGGGATCAAGGGGTATGGCGAGAAAGCAGGAATGGGGTACTGAGGTAGCATGTTCAGCCATGAACGCATTAAATGGCGGTGCAGGCTCGAAGGACTGAATGGTTACTCCTGCACCTATTTTCTATGTTTCTATGATAACATGCCTGTGAAATGCCTTGGGACGTTTTATTACATTAAAGGCGCTATATAAAGGCAGATTGTTGTTGGATGTGTGTGTAAATAATATGTGTGTGCGTGTATGTTTTTATATATACTCACACGTGTTATTTAGTGGTTATGTTACTGGAGTAGTAATTCAGAGGCCTGGACTAACAATCCGGAGACATGAGTTCAAATCCCACCACGGCAGTTGGGGAATTTAAATTCAGTTAATTAAATAAACCTGGAATAAAAAGCTAGTATCAGTAATGATGACCATGTAAAAACCCAACTGGTTCACTGATGTCCTTTAGGGAAGGAAACCTGCCGTCGTTACCCGGTCTGGCCTATATATGACCCCAGACCCACAGCAATGTAGTTGACTCGTAACTGCCCTCTGAAATAGCCTAGCAAGCCACTTTCTCGTATCAAAAAACTGCTACAATGCACTGCAGCGGTTCAAGAAGGCGGCTCACCACCACCTTGAGGGCAATTAGGGATGGGCAATAAATGCTGGCCTTGCCAGTGACGTCCACATCCCGCGAATTAATAAAAGAAAATCAGACTCCATTAATGTTCCCTTCCTGCTTTGTGTCACTAACCACTACTACTGATTAATGTTGTCTTCGTTTTCAACGTTATTACTACCATTTTCAATCTTGCACAATGGGCTGTGGCCCTTCAGCTTGGCATCTCAATAATAAAAATTGTACGTTTGACTGATTTGTTTATGGGTTGGAGTATTCATATATATTCAACCTGAGTTACTTTCTTATTCACAATCATTGACCATTACAGGAACTGAGGAAATTGTTTATTCAACAAGATTTCCATTATTTACAGCTATTTTATTAAACCTGCTCTTCCATATCATTCACAAAATATTATTGTGCTAATAAAAAAAAAAAATTTAGAGTGCAAAGTGAAAGGCTTCCTCTGAGACTTGAGGATTAGGCATGCTCAGTGGGGTTTATAAATATTAGATCAAATACGAGATCGTGCTCAGTTTTTGCAATTAAACAGTTGCCTCTGCAGAATGTGCCGATGGTTAAAGACTGCCATGAATAAACCTAAAAGTTCAAATGAACACCCCAAGGGGTTTGCTGGAGGAAGTTGTTAAATTTTCAGAAAAATTAAGAAGGTCATTAAGGTTCAGTGCTCAATTAACTATCAGGGCCTATGGAACTATCTGGTGCTCAGCAAATATATTCCAGCACCCCAAGTTTCAATCTCTCTACGGTATATTGTATCCTGTATAACATGCAACACTATACTTTGAACTCTAACTTCATTGTGAACGCTCCTTAGCTTTGCTGTTGTTTCAAAAGTAACTTGATTTTGATCAGCTCAAACTGACGTTTCCACATTGATGCATATGGATTCATTTCTTTTTGTTTCTGAAATGGAGGAAATGGCACAGAAATTATATTTTGTTACACCTTTTGTACACGTTGCTCTTGACACCAGGTGTGGGGGAATCTCCAGAGGCTGCCATATGTTGGGCACAGCTTGGGATCCAGGTTGGGTGGGAAGTGATTTTGTCATCACAGAAATAAAAAGAGGCAAGATTGAACCGACGCCTGGCAAATACAACCTTCCGATATTTGCGTTTTTTTACATTTCTGCTGGGAAATGAAAAATTGTTTCTTTATATTGTCCGTGAGCTGATGGCAAGAAAACCAGTTGGAGAGGATTGCAGTTCCCCGAATTGCGAATATATGAACATAGGAACAATGATGGACAGGTAAAGATCCTCTGGTCCATCGAGTCTGTCCCACACAATTGCGATACCTCGTGTATCACAATATATATACTCCACCCCACCATGTGATCTCCTGGGAAAGGCAAAAAAATGGATTAAAAACCCAGGCCAATTTGGGGGGGAAAAATCTGGGAAATTCCTCTCCGACCCATCTAGGCGATCGAAACTAGTCCAGGAGATCACTCTGACCCTGAATTCCCTGCAGTATCTACCTTCTGTAAGAGGTGATCGCCGCCCCAGCCAGAAACAGGTCCAGCTCTCGCTTGAAGGAATTCAGCGAATTAGCATCACCACACGAGACGGCAGCCTGTTCCAGAGGTCCACTATTCTCTGGGAAAAGAACCACCTCCTGACATCTAACCTAGATCTAGTCTTATACAACTTAAATTTGTGACCTCGGTCCTCCCTAATCTATTTAATGAAACAAACTGTCAGCTGGAACACAATCTATTCCCTTCATTATCTTATAAACCTTGATCAGATCAGATGCTTTAGACTGGGAATTAGTCGAGTGGCCCTCCTCTGCACCCTCTCCATAGCCTCAATATCACACACCATATGAAAAAACTGGACACAGTTTTCCAAGTGCAGCCTGACTAAGGTCTTGTACAAGGACAAAACAGTGTGCCTTGTCTTGTACTCAATTGTTCTATGATACACCCCAACACCCTATTTGCTCCTGCTATCGCTTCACGGCGCTGCTCATGTACCTTTAAGGATGTATGTACTAGAATGCCCAAATCTCTTTCTATCTCCACCTTCTTTAATGCCTTTCCATGAAGGGTCTATGAATGTTGAGCATTTGTCCTGCCCACATGCATAACACTGCACTTATCTAAGTTATGTATAATTTTCCAGTCACAAGCCCAATCTCCCAACACATTAAGATCTGCCTCAAGCAGACGAGCATCATCTGCAGTTCTACTACTTGCACAGATCTTGGTATCATCTGAACATTTGCAGATTTTCCCCCCAACCTTATACATACAGATTATTAATAAAAATAGTAAAGAGCAACGGTCCCAATACTGATCCCCACTGGTGACCGGTGTCCAAATGGATCCAAATCCATCTATAACTACTTTTTGCCTACGTCCTGCCAGCCAGTTCTCAATTCAGCTCAATATATTGCCACTAATACCAGAGGAGGCTTCGATCTTATAGAGAAGCCTCTTGTATGGTACCTTACAAAAAGCTTTTTGGAAGTCTAAGTAGGCAATGTCTACTGGATTTCCCTCATCCACCAACTTTGTAACTTCTTCAAAAAATACAGTTAGATTTGTAGGACATGGCCTCCTTTTTATGAAGCAATGTTGGGTGTCCCTAATATATCCCTCTCTATCCAAGCTTTCATATATTGCATCCCTAATGATTCCTTTAAGCATCTTACCTATTACTGATGTTAAACTAATGGGCCTATAGTTACCCAATTACAATTTTTGAACAAACGTTTAAAAGCACTAATTGCAACACAGCCTAAAACAGGTGCAGCCACCTGATGCAAGGATAATTTTTTCAGTTGTTCTCATGATGGTGCCCTGCGAAGATGGTGCTGGACCACTGACTTGATTTATTATTTCTGCTGTGCCACTTCTGAGGCCATAAAAGACTCAAACGCTGTCGTGTGGGACCAGTTTCATGTGTTGGCCAGAAGTTCTCCTGGTGAATAAGTTGGATTTTTATAACAATCCTGCCGCTTTCGTGGTCTTTTTTTCCTGATGCCAGCCCAAAAATTACCAGATATTATTAAATTCAGTTTTAATACTTGCCATGCTGCAACTCAGCTGATAATCTCTGGGTTGCTATGCCAATACCATAAACACGACACAACTGTACCTTTATCGCTAAGTGCCATAGTATCTTACCAAGGATGATTTTTTAATCATGAAAATTTTTACATTTTGCAAGGAAATTACATAAATAAAAATGTTGCTTCACCTACATATTCAAGAGTGATCCAATAACTTCCAATAAGTCACTTTTATACTGGCACTGTTTTATTTCCGATTCTGGGAGGAATCCATGATCCAAATTCTGGCATTTATACTACTGAATTCAGCTCTGTTATCCTGGATGCTGACCCAGTTTTTGTGGGTCAACAATCTTGACACTGGAATAAGTGAGCTGGAGTTACTGGTGTCAATAGCTGGTGCTGGCTCAAGGCTGTCGGTCTCCCCAAACCCAAGCTAAATTGTCCTCTTCAACCATGAGCTGAGCTTCCGACACCATATCTTCGCCTTCACAAAAGACCGCCTAATTCCAGTTCCATAATCTCGCCCGCTTCTGCCCTCACCTCAGCCCATTTGCTGGTGAAACCATAATCCATGCCTTTGTCACCTCCAGACTTGACAACGCTGTCCCAGATGGCCTCCACTTTCTGTCAACTTCAGCTCATCCAAAACTCTGCTGCCTGTATCCTGTCCTATCCCATCTGCCCTTGCTGATCTATATTGGCTTCACGTCCCCCAGTGCCTCAAATTTAAAATTAATCCTCATTCTTGTGTTTAAATCCCTCCATTGCTTTTCCCCTCCCTGGCTCTAACGTCCTCCAGCCCTACAACTCCCCTTTCTCGGATTTGCAGTTCCTCAGGCTCTGGTTTCCAGTGCATCCCCCCCTACCTTCGCCCCACCACTGGCAGCAGTGCCTTCAGCTGCCTGTGTCTCAAGCTCCCTCAGGTAGTTTCCTCCCTAAACCCATCTGTCTTTCCACCTCCTTCTCCTCCTTTAAGACACTCCTTAAAAACCACCTCTTTGACCAAGATCTTGATCACCTTCCTTGTATCTCAGTCTTCGGCTAAGCGTCCATTTTTTTATTACACCTTTGTGAAGTGCTTTGGGAGGTTTTTCTGTGCTCAAAGTGCTATATAAATGCATTTTATTGTTGCTTACCAGCTATCTACTCCAGTGAGGTTGTTACTGAGCAAAGGCAGCCGGTATTCTGAGTGTCAACCAGTAAAAAAAAAGCTGGTTACCTTAGCTTAAAAATATGCATTTTTTTTTTAAAGTTAGTTGAAGGATTAAAGTGGAGTTGGTCTCACTTATGTCGATAATGGCCTGTATCAGCAATGTTACATTGTACTTTTGGTAAGGGTGTGTGCTGCAAATCTCACCTGAGCGCAGCATGAGCACCAACGGTGCAGTATCCATGCAAGTTTATCCATGTTTCTGATCTGTTTGTAGTTAAGATGAGCAGTTTCACTATGGCACATGACAGAACTATGGCCGAGGAAGTGAACGTATGGAAAAAGAAAGACAGACTTGCATTTACATAGCACCTTTCACAACCATCAGATGTCCCAAAGCGCTTTACAGCCAATGAAGTACTTTTTGAAGTGTAATCACTGTTGTCATGCAGGAAATGTGGTGTTGGACTGCTTTCTTGTTCTTTCGTTTCGTTACTTTAAACGTCAGATTACACACACACTAAGTTGAGTAATGCAGGATCAGGTCTTTATTGAAACCTCATACTATCCACAACCAGTATGAGTGCAGAAGTCTTTTCATACTGCACAAAACCAATATGAGAGCTCAGGTCTTTTCATACTGCACCATTCCAGTATGAGCGAGTTGCTGAGACACCACACTATCCATGATTCCAGTGTGAGCTGCTAAACACACACTCACTCGCAATCTTATACTAAGTTTTAGCTTTGATCACAACATTCTATGTATACTACCAATAAATCATGGTACATCAAAGATACATACAAATTCCAACAGAATAACATAAACTAAACAACCAGGCACTTAACAGTCCTAATTGTTTTATTACCATTCCAAGTGACCAAACTGACACATTCCAGACCATTACAGATATGGCTGAATGACTCTTACACATTCTACTATTTTCTTTCCTGTGAAGATATCCTCAGTTTAAAATCCTCTTAACCAATTTACAACAACCAATGCTCAGCAGAAAGCTGTTTTAACTTTTAACTCTTAGTATGCTGGTCTCACAGACTGCGCAGAAGGAATAGCAAGGTACCCAAGTAGTGTGAACCCTTGTTCCCACATGTGGCAGCCAATTTGCGCACAGCAAGCACCCACAAACAGCAATGTGATAATGACCAGATAATCTGTTTTAGTGATGTTGATGGAGGGATAAATATTGGCCAGGACACCGGGGATAGGTGCCCTGCTCCTCTTCGAAATAGTGCCATGGGATCTTTTACATCCATCTGAGAGAGCAGTTCGGGCCTCTGTTTAACGTCTCATCTGAAAGACGGCACTTTTGACAGTGCAGCACTCCCTCAGTACTGCACTGGAGTTTCAGCCTAGATTTTTGTGCTCAAGTCTCTGGAGTGGGACTTGAATCCACAACCTTCTAACTCAGAGGCGACAGTGCTACCAACTGAGCCATGGCTGGAACATTAATGATATTAAATTGATTGAGATATATGCAAGTAAGATCCACAGAATCTTGCCAGCTTGCAATTTATGTTTTCAACAATGTTCTCCCCTCTTCTACTGAAGGTGCCAATTCTTGCAGTGGTACACTCTCACAGGTGCCAATTCTTGCTGTAATACACTCCCACAGGTGCCAATTCTTGCTGTAATACACTCCCACAGGTGCCAATTCTTGCTGTAATACACTCCCACAGGTGCCAATTCTTGCTGTAATACACTCCCACAGGTGCCAGTTCTTTCTGTAATTCACTCCCACAGCTGTGAATTCTTGCTGTAATACACTCCCACAGGTGCCAATTCTTGCTGTAATACACTCCCACAGGTGCAGTTCTTTCTGTAATACACTCCCACAGGTGCCAATTCTTGCAGTAATACACTCCCACAGGTGTCAATTGTTGCTGTAATACACTCCCACAGGTGTCAATTCTTGCAGTAATACACTCCCACAGGTGTCAATTGTTGCTGTAATTCACTCCCACAGGTGCCAATTCTTGCTGTAATACACTCCCACAGGTGCCAATTCTTGCTGTAATACACTCCCACAGGTGCCAATTCTTGCTGTAATACTCTCCCACAGGTGCCAATTCTTGCTGTAATACACTCCCACAGGTGCCAATTCTTGCTGTAATACACTCCCACAGTGGCCAATTGTTGCTGTAATACTCTCCCACAGGTGCCAATTCTTGCTGTAATACTCTCCCACAGGTGCCAATTCTTGCTGTAATACACTCCCACAGTGGCCAATTCTTGCTGTAATACTCTCCCACAGGTGCCAATTCTTGCAGTGGTACACCCTCAGGTGCCAATTTTTTGCTGTGGTACACTTCCACAGGTGCCAGCTGTCTTCTGGTGCCCCTCCAAAGTGGCCATTGTTCATTTGTGAGTTCACATAGTGAGTGTGGGTCTGCTATTAGATGTCTCTGGCATTACAGCCAAGATCAGTCCTGTTTTTAATTGATGTGATCACATTTTCCAGTAGGAGTCATTGGGTAGCAGTCAGGAGATGGCACCCTGACTGACTTTGCCATTCCTTAGCCCAAGAACACTGACAATTTGAGCACAGACCAGGGATCAAATATGGGACCGTTTGGTCTCTATGGTTTAGTATAGCAGTACATCACTGGGCATTGCTTCTACCAACAGAGCCTCTGGGGAAGTTCATCTCATAAATTTCTAATTTAAATCAGAAGACAAAGTCTCACACAGTTGGTGACTGCTATTATTGTGTGATTGATTTAACAGCTTCTATTTTTCTTAAAACTACAAGATAGGAATGTTAAGATGCAATGAGACTCACTGAAGTGTAAAGTGAAGGGAAAAGAGAAAGCAAAGAGAGAAGGGAAAAGGGGGTAAAGAGAAAGGGTGAGCAGAAAAGGAATGGAAGCTGCATGTCTCATTCGAAGGTTAGGCAATGGTAGTTAAGAGTCTGATGATAAAATGTCAGTGTTTTATTTTAAAAGGAAGTGTTTTTAGAATAATCTAAGATTTCTTGAAAGTTTAACCAGCTGTATTGTTGAGAGGTTTTTCACTTTCGTTTGTTTTTATTTACAGCTGTGTTTTTGCTTGTTTGAGCCCTGACTGCTCATTGTTAGCTGTGTGAGCCAGGCAAATGGAACTGCTCAGTCCTGCATGGCTCCACTGTCAGTTTTGTACCCCATTTACTTTCCAGGACAAGAGCACCATCAGAGGCAACCCTGGAAAAGAAAGTGACATCCATGTCATTGAGGCACCAAGACTCCCTTTGGGACAGGGTTTTTCCTGTTGCATCTGACCTCTGGGTACCCCCAATGGCAAATGTGAACAGCATCTGCCATTGACACGTAGGTTGTGTCCACGATTATAGGCCGGCAATGGACTTCCCACATTACTAACCTGTCAAGTCCTTTCTTAGACATCAGGCTAAGTCTCAACCTGACTCAACGGTCCATGCATGAATATCACACATAAGAACATAACATTAGAACATAAGAAATAGGAGCCCCTCGAGCCTGCTCCGCCATTCAATAAGATCATGGCTAATCTTCTACCTCAACTCCACTTTCCCGCCCTATGGAAGCGTAGTGGTTATGTTACTGGACCAGTCATCCTGAGGCCTGGACTAATAGTACAGAGAACGTGAGTTCAAATCCCATCATGCAATTTGAAAATTTTACTTCGTTTTTTAAAAAAAAATTGTATTTAAAAACTGGTATCAGTAAAAGTGACAATGAAGCTGCTGGATTGTCATAAAACCCCAACTGGTTCACTAACGTCCTTTAGGGAAGGAAACCTGGTCTGCTCTATATGTGACTCCAGTCCCACACCAAAGTGGTTGACTCTTAACTGGACCTCTGAAGTGACCTAGCAAGCCACTCAGTTGAATAAAACTTTCTCAGGGCAACTAGGAATGAGCAATAAATGTTGGTATTGTTAGTGATGCCCACATCCCAAGAATTAATATTAAAAAATAAAAGGTATGGCATCAAAGGAATTGAGTTATGTTAATAGGACCATTTCCAATAAAAGCAATTTCATGTTATAAGTGGAGTATTAGGATGTAATTTGGCCAGTTGGTAGTTGGCTCTGTCCAAGATTTATTAGGCACATAGCTACTGATGTTTTGTCTGAGCTGGATTCTGTCTCTCACCTCAGGGAACTGGAAGTTCATATATGGTGTTGCACACCTATTGTACGTCAAGGTCAGTCACCTGGTAGTTTATGTTTCCTTCTGAAATAGGGCATGTGAAGGCAAGTGGCCACAATGAATGAGGGGTTTGGGAAACTGGGTGAGCCTGACCATGGTCTTGTTTGGTGTATTGAACATCGCGTAAAAGTAAAAATGAATATCCAAACCAGGGGGAAAATAGAAGTTATGCTACTTAAAGGCATGCATTCTGGGACTTCATTTTGCAAAAATGGTGTCTTTTCTCATTGATCCCAAGCATTTAATCCCTTCATTTTATGTATTAGAACTATTTTTGCTCAGATTGTCTTTGGCAAAAAAAATGGTTTTTGGAGGTAATGTGAAATCGAGGCAGTACAAGTGGGGAAGTGCCCCATTTATGTTGCTGATTTCAGTATAATACCTTTTTAAGTGATATGTTCTTTCAAATAACTTGTACTATAGAGTTGGTTAAAACTTTTCTATTGATGTACGTATTGCTTTGCAGCTGGATAAGTGTCAGACTAATTTGTTTTTCACACTTCTTTCTGTGCAGGTGACAGATAAATCGGTGAAAGCATTTGCAGAACATTGTCCTCTGCTGCAGTATGTGGGTTTCATGGGCTGCTCAGTTACATCCCAAGGGGTCATCCACCTCACTAGGGTAAGTCCAAGCATGTAACCACTTGTTATAAGTATCTGTAATTACTGTCAGATCTGTGATCTGTGACAATATCTTTGAAGAAGTATAGAATGAATTGGGACATGAGAAGAGAAATATCGATTCTCCTGCCACTCCTCCAACACCTTGACATCATTTAAAAGTTCAAACTTCAGTTAAGTTTTATGTCTAGTAAGGACTGTTCTGGAACAAATACCGTTTTTTATACCTCTTTCTAACTTGCTAAAATGTATTCCATGGAAGTATTTTTGTGTTAAGCATAAAGAGAGGTTTGTTGAGAAAAAATAGCACTTGAGGTGACTTCCATCATTATGTTGCTCAGTTAATAAGAATAAGGTTTGAAATTTCATCCAAATGGAGACATTTCTAAACTTATTCTTATTAACTGAGCAACATATTAATGTAAATGTTAAGAAAGAACCTGCATTCATACAGCACCTTTCATGACCCTAGGACGTCCCAAAGCGCTTTACAGACAAATAAGTATTTTTGAAGTGTAGTCACTGTTGTAATGCAGGAAACAGTGCAGTTAAAATTGTACATATTCCCAGCATGCGTGGCAGTGCTGTTGTGATGCAAAATTTTATTTTCGAGTAGAATCCAGTGAATTACAGAAATAATTTTAAACGCAGGTGGAATTGTATGTTGCGTGGGCGCACTGGTTCTGCACAGTGATGGCATAGCTGAGTTTGTGTTGTTGCGCACTCGTGGGAAATCCACCATAAAAAATAGACAGAGCTATAATAAACTAAGACCTGCCGATAATGTTTGCTTTCTGTTTGTAAAAACCATGAGTATCCAGAACTAGGACTCAAATCGACTCATCATTTCTCACATAACACTGCCAAAGTTATGTGTTGTTTGGTAATTTATCCAATAAAATTGCCCTTTGCATAGTCACTTCAGTATATTTTAGATATACTTTCCTTGTCTGCAATGTTGATAGAGATTTGCAGAGCTTTTTTCCTTTTTTGTTTTAGCCTCAGATGATTTCACTCCACTCTGTTGAAGGCAAACAATATCTAAGCATACATACCATTGACAATTCTACATAGTGTTACATAGTATTTACAGCACAGAAACAGGCCATTCGGCCCAACAGTTCTACGCCGGTGTTTATATTCCACATGAGCCTCCTCCCACCTTGCTTCATCTCACCCTATCAACATATCCTTCTATTCCTTTCTCCCTCATTACTGATCTAGCTTCCCCTTAAATGTACCTATAAATTCTGGTGTAACTTTTGTCTTGGGAGAGGAGGGTTTAGGCGGTGGGTGCCCACACTGTTAGAGAATGTAAGCACAACAGCTGCAATGGTTTTGCTTGTGTGCTGTTCTGGACTGATCTTTTTTGGGGGCACATTACCCAATTTGACTAGTCCCTGCTTATTCTAAGAAAGAAAACTCTAGGGATAGGGTATTAGTTATCCTGGCGATTCGGGATTAGCCTTATTGGGCTACATTTTCCGAAGATTGCCTGATGTGATCAAAACTTTTTCAGTCTTCAGCCTAAAGAAAGATCTTCTCTCCCAACGTAAAAGGAAAGATTTTCATCCCAGGTTTTAGTCAACAATCTGGTGAGTTGGGTATTGCAAAAAAATTTCGCACTTAATTCATTTGGTAATTTGAGTCAGTTTTCCCCCTTCGTTTTTTAAATCACCCCTCCCGACACCTGCAGTCAAGGCATACCTTCCTGCATAATGTCCCAAATATTGGATGTTAATTTAACGTAGGTGGTCTGTGTTTTAATTCACTCTCCTGGAAGCCTATATCACATGGACTGTTTTCATCTTTTTAATTTTATGGGAAGTGCTTATTCTGTTTTAGCTCTCCAGTCAGAATTACAGTATTATTTAACATACTGTTTAACCCTTTACTGGCAGACTTCATACACTACAGAAGCAGCTGTTCTGACAAAAACTTTTTCATTGGACAGATCACCACCTCCGAATCTTATCTGTGAAATATATGTGTGTGTGCATGTATAAATATATATTATTGGTTCTACTAGGTTTTTTTACTGTACAGTAGTAGAAACAGTAAAAAATATAATCAGATACTAGATGATACAGACTAAGATGGTCCCATATTCAATTCCAGGTGTGTACCTGGTTAGCTGATCTCATCTTGGGTAGTGTGTGGGCTCCTGTAGATGCTTCAGTGTCTGTGTAGGGTATGATGAGGGGAAATCAGCTTGGGTTTCCACTCCTCATAACATTTCCTAGCAGTGATCACTGAATAGCTATGTATGGATATTCTCCTACCCCTGTGGTAAAGTAGCTTGTTGATGCTCATGATTAGTTTTACTCATAACAAATGAACATTTGGACAAGGCACCAGAGGAATACTAATGTTCACCCAAGAGTCACTGCTTGCTGGAGCGAAAGCTTAAAAAGTGCACAATGTTCTTTGAAGATAGAAATAAACTTGCAATGAAGTTTGACTTTCCTTCCAAAACTAGTTTATGATTTTTCAACCAAAACATGAGTTTGATTCCTATCCATGCTCCACACCACTGCCAAGGACATTGAATAAGAAGAAGTATTATGTGGAAGGAATCAGGTTTTCATGCAAGGTCAGCCAATGGGTCATATCTTGTAAAGTAAAGCATATTGGCTTTCCTGTTTCCAACCAGAGGATGCGCAAATGCTGTTCTCAAACTAATTGCTCTCTTCCGTGAAAGGGTTTTCCATGAGAGGTGTTGCATCTTCTGGAGCAGAACTGTTTGTAGTCTCCCTTGAGCTGATACAGTGTATAAAGCTGCTACCTGAAGCAGTTTACATACTTTCATCAGTTATTACAGAACCATCATGTCATCGTCCGATAACAGAGCTTTTGGTCTATTTGCACTTTAATCAACAATTTCCTCAAGTCACCTTAAATCTAAGGCCAAGCATTTTTTTAAATTTGTTTATTTTGAAGAATCCTTCCAGATTGCTTGACGGGCTACAGCAATGGATTAAATGTCTTTGATCTGTGAAGAGAAAACTAGTATAATATATTTCCACAAGTACTCAAGACACATCCTTCACTCTGCTGCCAAGCTTCAAGACCTCTGCCAGTGCCGATAAAAGGTGCAGGGCACTGCTTTAGCAGGACATTCTTGTCCAGTTATCTCTCCTCTCTAGCAAGAAACTGCAGCATCCTCCTGTCAGTTTCTCACTTCACGTGTGGAGACACTGTAGCCTCCTTCTGTCATCTCCTCACACCAAGTGGATAATTTTCACCTATGCTCCCCCTGTCTCCTTCCTGTTTTAATAGGGTTCAACATCTTCCTACAGGCTCCTCTATTAGCATGGGACAATGCAGCCGCTTCAGTCCAATGCTCCTAGCTTGGTGTGGGTCAGATCAGAGACTGAGCAAATGGGGAATTGAATATGTCCTCGCTGCGTATTTGAGTACTTAAATCAATTCTATTCATGTGCTTGTTTAAAATATCAGCAGAGTTTTCTTTAATAGACCTTTACTGAAGCAACTGATTCCACTCATGCTGATTACATGGAACATGCATTATAAGGTGATGCCTTCACTCACTATCACCCAGCTCAATAAATGCAATAAGTAAGCTATAGAGGACATCTTTAACTGTGAATACTCTGAAGCTAAGATTTTTTAAAAAAAATGCAATGTGACTTTTGTATAGTGTACCATTAACTTAATTGCTTGCTCTTGTCTGTTTGCCATCAAATTTCACTTTTGATGGCACAACCTAACCATACATCCGAATGCAAGAGAGATTTGAAGAACACTGACTGGAACAGAGAAAATCAGAAATAAGTGAAAGCAATGTAGTGGTACCTGACTGCAGTTTACCTTCTAGTGAGAAGGGAGAAATCTTCCATTGAAGAGTTACATTTGGTATAGACACACAGATCTGAGCATTTAACATGGCCTAACAAATGTCACCAATGTGCAGGACTTAAATGAGCAGCATAAAGGTAAGCTGCAAGTGGGTTAATTCATGCTGTGGGACTGCTACATGTGGTGCCAAAATGGATGACCTGGAAAGCCTCTGAAAGGCACAACAATTTTAGATTTGTTGATATTCCTGAGGAAGGTAACAGGAACAGGAGTAGGCCATTCAGCTCCTCAAGTCAGTTCAACCATTCAATTAGACCTTGGCTAATCTATACCTCAACACCATTTACATGGAGTTATTACAGCACAGAAGGAGGCCATTCGGCCCATCGCGTCCGTACCGGCTCTCTAAAGCAATCCAGTCAGTCCTATTCCCCCACTCTATCCCCGTAGCCCTGCAAGTTTATTTCCCTCCAGTCTCCCCTTGAAAACACTTGAGTGTCTCCGCTTCCACCACTTCCATCGGCAGCAAGTTCCAGGTCCTCACCACTCGCTATGTAAAAAAGTTTTTCCTCTCGTCCCCCCTGTATCTCTTGCCCAAAACCTTAAATCTGTGTCCCCTAGTCCTTGTACCATTAACTAGTGGGAACAACCTTTCCCTGTCTAGCCTATCCAAACCCGTCATAATCTTGTACACTTCTATCAAATCACCCCTCAACCTCCTTTGCTGTAATGAAAACAAATCCAGCTTCTCCAACCTGTCCTTGTAGCTAAGATCCCCCATCCCCGGAAGCATTCTGGTAAATCTCCTCTGCACCCTCTCAAGGGCCTTCTCATCCTTCCTAAAGTGTGGTGACCAGAACTGGACGCAATACTCCAGTTGTGGCCTAACCAGCGCTTAAAAAAGGTTCAGCATAATTTCACTACTATTGTACTCAATACCTCTATTTATGAAGCCCAAGATCCCATGTGCTTTGTTAACCACTCTCTCAATATGTCCTGCCACCTTCAGGGATCTATGCACATTAACTCTCAGGTCACTCTATCCCTGCACACTCTTTAAAACTGTGCCATTAAGTGTATATTGCCTCTCCCTGTTCCTTCTGCCAGAATGCATCACCTCACACGTCTCTGTATTAAATTCCATCTGCCCATTCTGCTAGCCTTTCTATGTCCTGTTGCAGTCGATTGATATCATCATCACTGTTTGCCACACCCCCAAGTTTGGTGTCATCGGCAAACTTAGAAATTCTACTCTGTATTCCAATATCCAGGTCATTTATATATATATATCAAAAAAAGCAGTGGCCCCAGCACTGACCCTTGGGGAACACCACTGTCTACCATCCTCCAGTCTGGAAAAACAGCCATTTACCACAACTCGCAATTTTCACCCCTTCCATTGCTTCTACCTTTTCCACTTCTACCGATATTTTGTCAGCATCCCCCTCCTTAGTAAACACCGATACAAAGTATTCATTGCTATTCTAGCCTTGCCCTGCACCTCTAAGCATATATCACCTTCTTTGTCTCTAATAGGCCCCACCATGCCTCTTACTACCCGCTTACTGTTTACATGCCTTTTATGTTCTCTCTTTGCCAATCTTATTTTCATCTTTACATCCCCTCTCAACTTATTGTATTTGGTCTGGTTCTCCCTTGAAGAATTCACCTGACATGCATCATACACCCTCTTTTTTTTGTTTCATCATCTTCTCTATCTCCCTCATCATCCAAGGAGCCCTTGCTTTGGTTCCCTTACCCTTCCCTCTTGTTGGAATGTACCTAGCCTGTACTTGGAACATCACCTCCTTAAAGATCACCCATTGTTCCGTTACAGTTTTTCCTGTCAGTCTTTGGCTCCATTTTACCCTGGCTAGATCCTTTCGCATCTCATTGAAGTTAGCCCTATTCCAGTGTAGAAGTTCCACTCTAGATTGTTCCTTGCTCCTCTTCATTGCTAATCTAAATCTTATGATACGATGATCACTCGTACCCAAGTGTTCTCCCACAGACACTTGGTCGACCTGGCCCACCTCATTCCCCAGCACCAGATCCAGCAATGCCTCCTTCTTAGTTGGGCCAAGAACATATTGGTCAAGGAAATTCTCCTGAACACATTTCAGAAATTCCTCCCCCTCCTTTCCCTTTACCCTAGCATTATCCCAATCGATATTTGGGTAATTAAAGTCCCCCAATATCACCACGCTATAGCTCTTGCATATCTCTGCGATTTCCCTGCAGATTTGCTCCTCTACCTCCCTCTCACTATTTGGAGGCCTATAGAATACCCCCAATAACGTGATCATACACTTTTTGCTCCTCAAGTCTAACCAAATGAATTCTGTCCTTGTCCCCTCAAGAACATCCTCCCTTTCCAACACTACAATGTCTTCCTTAATCAGCACTGCCACCCCACCTCCCTTTTTTCCTTCCCTATCTTTTCTGAACACCTTGTACCCTTGAATATTAAGTGTCCAGTCCTCACCGTTTTTAAGCCACGTTTCCGTTATTGCCACAACATCATATTGCCACATGGCTAATTGTGCTTGTAGCTCACCAACCTTATTCACCACACTTTGTGCGTTTATGTACATGCATTCTAAACCCATTTTTGAATTTTTCGTAGTCTTTCTTCGTCTGCTCCTATCTAATATGGTACTACTTCCGCCTCTAGTACTATCCAACACACTCACTCTTTTATGCACCATATTCCTCTTTTTTACTCCTATATGCATGTCTTTGTTCCATATTCCTTGATACTCTTACCTCATAAAAATCTGTTGATCTCAGTCTTGAAAACTCCAATTTTCCTAGCATCTCCTTTATGGGGGAGAAAATTCCATATTTCTATTACCCTTTGTGTGAAAAGTGCTCCTGATTTCCCTTCTAAATGTCCTAGCTTTAATTTCAAGATTATGTCCCCTCGTTCTTGATTCCACCATCAAAGGAAATAGTTTCCCTGTACCCACCCTATCGAATTCCTGTATCATTTTAAAGACCTTGATCAGATCACCACTCAACCTTCTGAACACAAGGGAATACAAACCAAGTTTGTACAACTTGTCCTCATAATTTAATCCTTTAAGCCTCGGTATCACTCTGATGAATCTGTTCTGTAACCCCTCCAATGCCAATATTTCCTTCCTCAGGTTTGGTGTCCAAAACTGAAAGCAATACTCCAGATGGAATCTGACCAAAGCTCTCTAAAACTGAAGCATCACTTGGATTGCTCTTTGAAAGAGCAGGCTCGATGGGCTGAATGGCCTCCTGCGCTGTACTATTTTATTCTGATTCTTTCCTTTTGTATTCCAGCCCCCTTTGAGATAAAGGCCAACATTCCTTTAGCCTTTTGATTACTTTTTGTACCTGTCTACTTTGTGATTTGTGTACATGGGCACCTAAATTCCTTTGCTCGTCCACAGGTCTTAGTCTCTCGTCATTGAGAAATTATTCATATTCGTCTTTCTGGGATCCGAAGTGGATGATCTCACACTTCCTCACACTAAATTCCATCTGCCATAGTTTAAGTCTGAAAAAAAAATGTTGAAAATTATCTTGTCATCCTCCGCAAGAAAGTCCTGAATATTACAAATGGATTGCGTTAGTCACGTCTAGGTTCTTGTGATTTTTCTTTTACTGTAAGAGGCAGGAAAGAAGGATGGAGAACTTAAATCAGTGGTGTGTAAAATCACTGGATTTCAGTTTATCACTTGACTTTGGCTTATCATTGATGTCACAAAGCAATGATGTGTCTCTATCGCAGTTGTGAAAGAGCCATACCAGAGGCAAATAAATCCGTCACCTGGTAAAGCTTGATTTTTCACAAGTTAATGGAATACTTGTAGACAACATGTCGCTTCTGACAGAATGAAAATTGCAAAGAGGGGAACATCAGCTCTATGTCAGTGTGAGTTCAACAATTGCCGATGTCGAAACAGAAAATGCTGGAAATACTCAGCAAGTCAGGCAGCATCTGTGGAGAGAGAAACAGAGTTAATGTTTCAGGTCGATGACCTTTCATCAGAACTGGAAAAGGTTAGAAATGTTGCAGGTTTTTTGCAAGTACCGAGGCAGGGAAAGCAGGGAGAGGAGGAAAGAACAAAAGGGAAGGTCTGTGACAGGGTGGAAGGCAGGAGACATTAAATGACAAAAGGGATGTTGGTGCAAGGCAAAAGAGGGTGGTAATGGGGTAAGTAAAGACACAAAAGATGGGTCTAGAGGAGGTGTAAATGGGAATAGCAGAATCATTACCAACAGCTGCTTCCAAAAAAATGGGGGCCGAGGTTATGACCTGAAATTGTTGAACTCAATGTTGAGTCCGGAAAGCTGTAAAGTGCCTAATGAAAAGATGATGTTCCTCGAGCTTCTGTTGAGCGTCATTGGAACAGTGTAGGAGGCCGAGGATGGAGAGGTCAGAGTGGGAGTGGAGCGGCAAATTAAAGTGACAGGCGACCGGAAGCTCGGGGTCACACTTGCGGACTGAATGGAGGTATTCCGCAAAGCGGTCACCCAATCTGTGTTTGGTTTCCCCATGCTGAGGAGACCGCATCGTGAGCAGTGAATACAGTATACTAAATTGCAAGAAGTACAAGTAAATCACTGTTTCATCGGGAAGGAGTGTTTGGGACCCTGGACGGTGGGAAGGGAGGAGGTAAAAGGGCAGGTGTTGCATCTCCTGTGCTTGCACGCAAAGGTGCTGTTGGGGGTGATTGAGGAGTGGACCAGGGTGATTGAGGAGTGGACCAGGGTGTCGCGGAGGGAACAGTCTCTTTGGAATGCTAAAAGTGGAGGGGAGGGGAAGATGTGTTTGGTGGTGGCATCACACTGGAGGTGGCGGAGGATGATCCGTTGAATGTGGAGGCTAGTGGGGTAGAAGGTGAGGACAAGGGAGATCCCTGTTGGGATTCCGGGAGGGAGGGGAAGGGGTGAGAGCAGAAGTGTGGGAAATGGGACGAATGTGGTTGAGGGCACCGTCAACCACGGTGGAGGGGAATCCTCAGTTGAGAAAAAAAAACGATATATCGGAAGCACTGGTGTGGAAGGTGGCATCGTCAGAACAGATGCGACGGAGGCAGAGAAACTGGGAGAATGTAATAGAGTCCGAACAGGAAGCGGGGTGGGAGGAATTGTAGTCAAGGTAGCTGTGGGAGTCAGTGAGCTTATAGTGGATATTGGTCGATTGCCTATCCCCAGAAATGGAGACAGTGAAGTCAAGGAATGGAAGAGTTGGAGATGGACCACGTGAAGACGAGGGAAGGGTGGAAATTGGAAGCAAAGTTGATGAAATTTTCCATTTTGGGGCGAGTGCAGGAAATGGCACCGATATAATCCACCTGAGTAAGACGGGAATAAAGAATGTTCCACGTATCTCACAAAAAGGCAGACATAGCTAGGACCCATACTGGTTCCCATAGTAACACCTTTTATTTGGAGGAAGTGAATGGAGTCACAGGAGAAGTTGTTCAATGTGAGAACAAGTTCAGCCAGGCGGAGGAGGGTGGTGGTGGATAGGGACTGGTTGGGCCTCCATTCAAGGAAGAAGCGGAGGGCGCTCAGGACACCCATTGGATGTCCATGGTGAAAAGGAGACTGTAGGGGCCAGGAAACTGGAAACTGTTCAAGTGGAGGAGGGCGTCGGAAGAGTCGCGGATGTAGGTGGGAAGAGACTGGACAAGGGGAGAAATAATATAGTTGAGACAGGGAAAAATCAGTTCCGTGGGGCAAGAACAGGCTGAAATTGCCGATATATCTTGATTCTAATGGGACTTGGGCCTGACTCATAATGACTTGATTGCAGATCAGTTATCTGGATTGAGCAGGCAGTGGGAAATTGCTTCTTGAGGACATCTTCCATTAAGCTCTGCAGATTCCCTCCAGGCTGTTTATTATAAATGTACTGTGTGCAGTGTTTTTTTTATACTTGAAAAAAAAAATCATTTTTCTTTTTTTCTGCCTGCCACCACATGGCACTCAGTGCCACATAAGCATTCAGAAAGACAGCCTTAGGTTGTTTAAAAAATGAAACCCATTGTGTTGTATGAAGGTGCTATACTGTACCTACATGGTCTGACAAAGTAGCCTGCTGGGGATAAGTTTCCCAAAATGGGATTGCTTCCACTGTAAAGTGTTTTTCTCACTGTGTGATATATAATAGTCTGACACTAAGGGCAAGAAGTTCCTGAAAAATCTTCTATTGAGCAGAGCAGGTTAGATGGGCCAAATGGCCTATTCATAGAAACATAGAAACATAGAAGATAGGAGCAGGAGTAGGCCATTCGGCCCCTCGAGCCTGCTCCGCCATTCGATGAGATCATGGCTGATCATCTAAACTCAGTACCCTGTACCTGCCTTCTCCCCATATCCCTTGATACCTTTAGCTTTAAGAAATATATCTAACTCATCCTTGAATATATTTAATGACTTCGCCTCAACTACCTTCTGTGGTAGAGAATTCCACAGGTTCACCACTCTCTGGGTGAAGAAATTCTTCCTCATTTCTGTCCTAAATGGTTTACCCGTTATCCGTAGATTATGACCCCTGGTTCTGGACTCTCCGACCATCGGGAACATTCTTCCTGCATCTAGTTTGTCCAGACCTGTCAGAATTTTGTATGTTTCGATGAGATCCCCTCTCATTCTTCTATACTCCAGTGAGTATAAGCCCAATCGACCCAATCTCTCCTCATATGTCATTCCTGCCATCCCAGGTATCAGCCTTGTGAATCTTCGCTGAACTCCTTCCATGGCAAGAACATCCTTCCTCAGATAAGGCGACCAAAACTGCACACAGTACTCAAGGTGTGGTCTCACCAAGGCCCTGTACAACTGCAGCAGGACATCCCTGTTCCTATACTCAAACCCTTTCGCTATGAAGGCGAACATACCATTTGCCTTCTTCACCGCCTGCTGCACCTGCATGCTTACTTTCAGCGACTGGTGCACAAGGACACCCAGGTCTCGTTGCACTTCCCCTTCTCCCAATCTATTGCCATTCAGATAATAGTCTGCCTTTCTGTTTTTGACACCAAAGTGGATAACCTCGCACTTATCCACGTTATATTGCATCTGCCACGCTTCTGCCCACTGCCCATTCCTGTTCCTATGTTTCAAATCATCAACAATCTGTCTGGTATATATGATCTGTAAATACTATGCATATGTCTGTATTTCTTGTTCAATAGCCCTTGCTCATGTGGACAGATTTTTGTTGTCTGTATTAACATTCTAATTAAAAATCGCTGCTCAGAATCCATCAACTGTTAATCAGTTTTTGGGTATGCATAGCAGTTCTGGATATCAATTCCAAATAATTACTTTGGGATTTATTGTTAATTGCCTTTAGATTAAAGATCTTAAAACTCCATTTTCTCACAAATCAAAATGTTATGAAATATACAAAATTCAATAATTGTAAATGTGATTTTATTTAAATTTGTTGTGGATATACAGTGTTGTACACGTACACAATATATCATCTAAAATCTGTCAAAATAACTGCAGAACACTTTTTGAAGGGAGTAAAAAAAAGTTAATTTAGGTAACTTTGGATATCTTTCTAAAATCAAATCAGAATTTTTATTTCTTTTTAAGTTATTTAATTTCTCCAAATTTATTTATTGCATTATTTAATTCAATTTTTATTTAAACTATTGTTGGAATCTGGTTGTTCAAAAAAAGCGCCTGAATTGTTTTTCAAATTGTACTCTGCCCTGGGGTGTTTTACAGTATATTTTAGCCTAATTCTAAAATAATCGAAGTCTTGGGTTCTGGTTGCCAGTATTGTATGTACGTTAAATATTCTGCCTCAATGTAGTGATTAACAAATAAAAAGCATATGGAAGTGTGAGACCCTGTGACCTGAAGGAACCGTCAGCAGCAATGACCTGAGCTACACTGAGCTCAGCAAAATGAAATATACAAAATTCAATAATTGTAAATGTGATTTTATTTAAATTTGTTATGGATATACACAGTGTTGCACATGTACACAATATATCATCTAAAATCTATCCAACTAACTGCAGAAACACTTTTTGAAGGCAGTAAAAAAAAATTCAATTTAGGCAGCCACAAATGTCAACAATAGAATGATCTGTGTTAATAAGGCCGCTTAATAAATCTGTTTCAAGCTTGGAAATGAGCTCCAAAATTCTGATTTACAAAATTTTACAATAGGTTTTCACGCTGCCTGAAAGCTGGTATTGTTCAGCCATTTAAAATGCCCTACTGACACTCTGAGCTTACAAATAAATAATGGCCGCTTGGATGACACAAAGAAGGACCGCCAGTTTTTAGGGAACCATTCTCTTGCGAGATTCAGTGCCTTCTGGAGAGAGAGGAGAGGGAAACATGAGCAAAAGTGTGCCTAATCAGTATTGTACCAGCCACAAAAGTTTTCAAACCATCACCATAAATAAATGTTTCTATCATATCAGTCCTTTCATCTTGGACTTAGTTTTTGTGTTATTTTCTGTGTAATGCAGACCTGTGTAAGATTATTAAAGCCTGTATGCTCATGACTTTAGGCAGCAGAATTCACCCTGGTTTATTACTGTGATGCTTTGTTGGAGGCTTAATAACACCAGAGACCTGAACAGTCTCTGGATCCTATGTATTCTGATTTTTAAGTATGGATGGTGCTGGTGTACTGTTCAAACATGCCTCTGGATTCAGTCCAAAGTAAATTTGTTCAAATTAAGTTGCTTTGTGTTTAGCCAGGTTATAATGTAATGTTCAGCAGCATTATATCAAATATGTTCAGTCTCACAAAGAATAAATGTCTACATTATCAACTGCATAATTAGAATGTCTTTGAATTAAATATGGTTTAAATCTTGAGGAAGCAATAACATGTGTCATTACCTTTTTATAACACATGTGGGGCAATATATAACCCAATAACAATTATTTCCCTGGTTGCGGCAGCTCTGTGTGTGTAAGATGTCTAACAGAGTGCAACTTCTGCAATTGAAAGAGCTGCAGGAAGTGAGGAGGAAGAACATTTAGATCAGTGCTATTCAGTGAAGGAAGTGGGCCACCTGTGGTCCACAGCCTGCCAGTTCTGAAATATTTTGGAACTCGGCTATGTATGCAAGAACTACTTGAACCTTATCATTGTCTCAGAAATGTTTCAAATTGTTTCATTTATATTAAATTACTTTGAAATCAAGTGACTACTGCGATGGAGGTAGAACACAGCTAAATTACCATCCCACCAAGGAGATGAATGGCTAGTCAGTGTTTTGAGGTATGAATGCCACTTGAACTACTGGAAGAGGCAGGCAGTACGTCAAATTGCTGCCTATTTGATAATTGCACCTCCCACAAGGCAGCATTCACATGGAACACTGTCTGCTTACATTATAGACTTGTGACTTGTGTACTAGAACGGGGCTTGAATTCACAACCTTCTGACTCAGTGGCTGGAATTTTCGCCTAAAAAAAACGGGTGGGTTTGGAGCGTGGGGTCAGTTAAATTGTTAAAAATGGGATTCCCGACCTGATCCCGCCTCCAACCGGTTTTGCTGGAGGCGGGGCGGGCAGCCAACCCGCTGCCAGGGGGCGTTACCTTAATTTAAATATTGTAATGAGGCTGGAAGCCTCTTTTTTCACCTCCATTAACTGCCTCTGGATGGGTTTCACACAATTTGTGAAACCCGGCAATTAAACCAAGGTGGGGACTGCTGCATCCAGGAGGTAAATGGCTTTATATCTACCTCCTGGATCCAGTGTCCCAAGCTAACGCACCCCCCCGCGATCAGAGACCCCCCCCAGGAGGCCTCCGATCGCCTTCCCAGGTCTCCGAACCCCACCATGAGGCCTCCCCCCCCCCCCCCCCAGCCCCCTATCCTCCCTCACCCCACCGATGATGCTGAGGCCAGCCACGATACTCCGATGACCAGACTCGATCCTTTCTTCCCCCACCCCCAGCCGATAGAATCATAAAATAGAATCATAGAATGGTTTCAGCACAGAAGGAGGCCATTCGGCCGATCGAGCCCGTGCCGGCTGTCTACAAGAGCAGCTCAGCTCATCCCACTCCCCCGCCCTTTCCCCGTATCCCTGCAGATTTTTTTCCTTCAGGTACTTATCCAACTCCTTTTGAAAGCCACAATTGAATCTGCCTGCACCACCCTTTCAGGCAGTGAATTCCAGATCCTAACCACTCGCTGCATAAAAAAGTTTTTCCTCATGTCGCCTTTGGTTCTTCTGCCAATCACCTTAAATCTGTGTTCTCAATCCTTCTGCCAATGGGAACAATTTCTCTCTATCTACTCTGTCTAGATCCCTCATGATTTTGAACACCTTTATCAAATCTCCTCTCAACCTTCTCTGCTCTCAGGAGAACAACCCCAGCTTCTCCAGTCTATCGATGTAACTGAAGTCCCTCATCCCCGGAACCATTCTTGTAAATCTTTTCTGCACCCTCTCAAAGGCCTTCACATCTTTCCTAAAGTGCGCTGCCCAGAATTAGACACTACTCCAGTTGAGGCTGAACCAGTATATTATAAAGGTTCATCATAACTTCCTTCCTTTTGTACTCTATGCCTCTATTTATGAAGCGGAGATGCCGGTGTTGGACTGGGGTGGACAAAATTGAGAGGTCGCACAACACCAGGTTATAGTCCAACAGTTTTATTTGAAATCACAAGCTTTCGGAGCTATCGATCGCCCCTTCCTCAGGTGAAGTAGTAAAGAAATACAGACTCGACAAAGCATATATAGATAGAGAACAATGCATGTGTACCTTACAATTGCAGACAACTAAATTAAATCATCCTGACTATCTGCCGAGGTGTGATAAAGTTAATCAGGTCAGCCAGGAAGGTACCACATCAAAGACATAGCAAGATACAACTGAGACAATGAGGTGGAGTCGTAGGGGGTCTAACGTGTCAAAAGCTGCCGTCTGTATGTAAAACGATAAGCTGTAAAAAAATTTTACTTTTTTACTGGGAAAATTTTTACTTTTTTACTGGGAATCACATCTGTGAACAAGCCAACGACGACTCGAGTCCGGATCACGTCATGTATCGTGACACTACAGACAGCTACCCGCAGATCCGACCAAAGAACACACCCGCCAACTCAATAGACTGATCAAGACCTTCGATCCAGACCTTCAAAACATCCTAAGCGCTCTCATCCCACGTACTCCCCGCGTGGGAGACTTCTACTGCCTCCCAAAGATACACAAAGCCAACACACCCGGACGTCCTATCGTATCAGGCAATGGAACCCTGTGTGAGAACCTCTCTGGATACGTCGAGGGCATTCTGAAACCCATCGTACAGGGAACCCCCAGCTTCTGTCGCGACACTACAGACTTCTTACAGAAACTCAGCACCCACGGACCAGTTGAACCAGGAACACTCCTCGCCACGATGGACGTATCGGCACTCTACACCAGTATCCCCCACGATGACGGCATCGCTGCGACAGCCTCAGTACTCAACACCAACAACAGCCAATCTCCAGACGCCATCCTACAACTCATCCGCTTCATCCTTGACCACAATGTCTTCACCTTCGACAAGCATTTTTTTACCCAAACACACGGAACAGCCATGGGGACCAAATTCGCACCCCAATACGCCAACATCTTCATGCACAAGTTCGAGCAAGACTTCTTCGCTGCACAGGACCTCCAGCCAACACTGTACACCAGATACATCGACGACATTTTCTTCCTTTGGACCCATGGCGAAGGATCACTGAAAAGACTACACGATAACATCAACAAGTTCCATCCCACCATCAAACTCACCATGGACTACTCCTCAGAATCGGTTTCATTCCTGGACACACGAATCTCCATCAAAGACGGACACCTCAGCACTTCACTCTACCGCAAGCCCACGGACAACCTCACGATGCTCCACTTCTCCAGCTTCCACCCTAACCACGTTAAAGAAGCCATCCCCTATGGACAAGCCCTGCGAATACACAGGATCTGCTCAGACGAGGAGGAACGCGATGGACACCTACGGACGCTGAAAAACGCCCTCGTAAGAACGGGATATGATGCTCGACTCATCGATCGACGGGCCACAGCGAAAAATCGCATAGACTTCCTCAGAAGGCAAACACGGGACACAACCAACAGGGTACCCTACGTCGCCCAGTACTTCCCCGGAGCGGAGAAACTACGCCATGTTCTTCGCAGCCTTCAACATGTCATCGATGACGACAAACACCTCGCTAAGGCCATCCCCACGCCTCCACTACTTACCTTCAAACAGCCGCCTAACCTCAGAAGTACCATCGTTCGCAGCAAATTACCCAGCTTTCAGGATAACAGCGACCACGACCCCACACAACCCTGCCACGGCAAACTCTGCAAGACATGCCAGATCATCAACACAGATACCACCATCACACGTGAGGACACTACCCACCAGGTACATGGTACATACTCATGTGACTCGGCCAACGTTGTCTACCTCATACGTTGCAGGAAAGAATGCACCGCGGCATGGTACATCGGCGAGACCATGCAGACACTGAGACAACGTATGAACGAGCACCGCGCAACAATCACTAGGCAGGATTGTTACCTCCCAGTCGGGGAACACTTCAGCAGTCAAGGACATTCAGCCTCGGATCTGCGGGTAAGCGTTCTCCAAGGCAACCTTAGGAACACACGACAGCGCAAAATCATCGAGCAGAAACTGATAGCCAAGTTCCGCACTCATGAAGACGGTCTCAACCGGGATCTTGGGTTTATGTCACGATACATGACGTGATCCGGACTCGAGTCGTCGTTGGCTTGTTCACAGATGTGATTCCCAGTAAAAAAGTAAAAATTTTCCCAGTAAAAAAGTAAAAATTTTACAGCTTATCGTTTTACATACAGACGGCAGCTTTTGACACGTTAGACCCCCTGCGACTCCACCTCATTGTCTCAGTTGTATCTTGCTATGTCTTTGATGTGGTACCTTCCTGGCTGACCTGATTAACTTTATCACACCTCGGCAGATAGTCAGGATGATTTAATTTAGTTGTCTGCAATTGTAAGGTACACATGCATTGTTCTCTATCTATATATGCTTTGTCGAGTCTGTATTTCTTTACTACTTCACCTGAGGAAGGGGCGATCGATAGCTCCGAAAGCTTGTGATTTCAAATAAAACTGTTGGACTATAACCTGGTGTTGTGCGACCTCTCTATTTATGAAGCCCAGTATCCCGTATGCTTTTTTAACCGCTTTCTCAACTTGCCCTGCCATCTTCAATGATTTGTGCACATATACCCCCAGGGGTCTCTGTTCATGCACTCCCTTTAGAATTGTACCCTTTAGTTTTTATTGCCTCTCCTCGTTCTTCCTACCAAAATGAATCACTTTGCACTTTTCTGCGTTAAATTTCATTTGCCATGTGTCCGCCCATTCCACCAGACTGTCTGTGTCCTCTTGAAGTCTATCACTATCCTCCTCATTGTTCACTATACTTCCAAGTTTTGTGTCATCTGCAGATTTTGAAATTGTGCCCTGTACACCCAAGTCTAAGTCATTAATATATATCAAGAAAAGCAGTGGTCCTCGTACCGACCCCTGGGGAACACCATTGTATACCTTTCTCCAGTCCGAAAAAAAACTGTTCACCACTACTCTTTCCTGTCACTTCGCCAATTTCCATGCTGCCACTGTCCCTTTTATTCCATGGGCTTCAACTTTGCTGGCAAGTCTATTATGTGGCACTTTATCAAACGCCTTTTGGAAGTCCATGTACACCACATTAACCGCATTGCCATCATCAACCCTCTCTGCTACCTCATCAAAAAACTCAATCAAGTTAGTTAAACATGATTTGCCTTTAACAAATCCATGCTGGCTTTCCTTAATTAATCCGTACTTGTCCAAGTGACTGTTAATTTTGTCCCGGATTATCGTTTCTAAAAGCTTCCCCACTACCGAGGTTAAACTGACTAGCCTGTAGTTGCTGGGTTTATCTTACACCCTCTTTTGAACAATGGTGTAACATTTGCAATTCTCCAGTCCTCTGGCACCAGCCCCGTATCTAAGGAGGATTAGAAGATTATGGCCAGTACCTCCGCAATTTCCACCTTTACGTTCGTCAGCATCCTAGGATGCATCCCATCCGGTCCTGGTGACTTATCTACTTCAAGTACAGCCAGCCTTTCTAGTACCTCCTCCTTCTCAATTTTTATCCCATCCAGGAACTCAACTACCTCCTCTTTCACTCTGACTTTGGCGGCATCTTCTTCCTTGGTGAAGACAGATGCAAAGTAATCATTTAGTACCTCAGCCATGCCCTCTGCCTCCAGTCATAAATCTCCATTTTGGTCCCTAATCGGCCCCACCCCTCCTCTTACTAACCGTTTACTATTTATATGCCTATAGAAGACTTTTGGATTCCCTTTTATGTTAGCTGCCAGTCTATTCTCACACTCTGTCTTTTGCCCCTCTTATTTCCTTTTTGACTTCCCCTCTGAACTTTATATTCAGCCGGCTGACCCCCACCCACCAGCTGATCCCCGATTCCCTCCGATCCCCGGCTGACCTCTCCCCATCCTCCAGCCATCCCCCCACCAATCACCGATCCTCCGGTCAACCGCTGACCGCCCCCCTTGCGCGATCCCTGAGGCAGCCGTTCCCCGACCCTCCTCCGCGAATCCCGAGGCAGCAGTTCCCCGACCCTCCTCCGCGAACCCCGAGGCAGCCGTTCCCCGACCCTCCTCCGCGAACCCCGAGGCAGCCGTTACCCGACCCTCCTCCGCGAACCCCGAGGCAGCAGTTCCCTGACACCACCACCACCCCCCCCCCCCCCCCCCCCCGGCGATCCCCAAGGCAGCCATTCCCCAACCATACCCCCCACCCCGGCATGATCCCTCCCCTGGACTGACCCCTCGCTCTCTCTCCGCAACTGAGACCTACCCGTCCGCAGCCAGCCAGCCTCTCAATCTGGTTGGCTGCGGGCAGGAATCAGGCCCTGCCGTTAAAGTCAGCAGGGCCTACGGGAAATCCGGCCTCCCGCATTTCCTGCCTGCCTCGGAGGTCCCCCGCCCACAACCTGCCTTCCTTGAGAAAATTCCGGCCAGTGATTCTGAGTGCTAGCAACTGAGCCAATCTGACAATAATTGAATGGAGGGAGATCAATAGACGTGGAGCCACGACAAACTGTTAGCGAATAACCATGATTCAGATCATTCTGGACTACAGATTCAAAACATGCTAGATGTGTCAGTACAGGAAGGGAGAAATCAAAGAGTGAATAACTGTGCATGGCCTATTTTCGCTGACAATGAAATTCTGACTGTAGAATAAAAGGATATATAAACGATTGTGTGCAACAAAGTGGTTATTAAAGTGCTTGAAATGAAACTGGAACTGTCAGAACTGTGACAAGCCTCAGAGATCTACAACATTGGATGCAGCGGAGCACTATTCTTGAGGAACCTAACAAATGCCCCTTGGTGTGTGGTATGTTAGTGCTCTGTTAATGGTAGGACTCTGCTTCTAGTCCAGTGATTCTTGACTGATCTCAGTCTTAGTCTTGGAGAACTTGGGCAGGTGTCAGTCAGAGACTGACAGATGGCAAATTGTAGATGTAAAGGGGTAAGCAAATCTGGAGGGAGCACCAACTGTTTGTTCTCCTTTCCTGGTAGCCCGTACCATTAACATCACTGACGGTGAATGCCCTCATATGTTCTGCAACAGTTCCTTAGTAGATAGTGGGATTGGTGACTTAGACCAGCCTTAAGGTTGCTCTGGTGCTGTCGAATTCCTTGAGATTTCTTAACCTCTTGCATGGTTTCCTGATGTTGGATGGCTCTCTTTTTGTTGTACCCTGTGCTGTTTCCTATGGAGCTGCTGATGGTCCCCATCAGTGACTAGTGAGTGGCTTAGCAAGGTGGGAGATCCAACTTGAGTATTTCCACGGTGATAAGAACACTGGCAATTTTTTAAAAACCTGCAATCAAAAACTCTCCTCAGTCTATTATGTTCCATAAAATGGTGGGGGGCTTTGAACAAAATGTGCCCCATTTGGACTTTCCCTCCATTTGAGTAATTTACACCACCCTACACCTTCTACCAGTCAGTTAAAGAACAGCATGTCCAACTGACGTGAAATTGATAGCAAGTCCTCATGTCAAAAACAAGGAAATGGATGGAAAGAAAATTTGAAATTAAGACCAAAATTTTTTTAAATAATGCTACTTGAAACATTTACTTTTCTGCTTTCCAACTCCACTACAAAGACCTCTGGTAGAAATAATTTATTAAATATACATTACTGTGCACACACATTTGAGACAACAGCAATGATACAAGACAAATATGTTAGTGTACAAAAACGTAAGCAGCAAGACACCTGGTTTTAGAACTCTAAGGGTATGACTAAGCTGTCTTGGCAATTATAGTTTTTTTTCTGAGGTACGAGAATTTGCTAATCTTCTTTGTAGATTTTAGTTTCTTTTTGGATCCTTGTTTATTTGATCAGTCAAATTTTTTTTTAAAAAGGAGTTTGTACAAACTGAAGTGCTTATTGCTGTCCTGGATCCCTGTGTCACAGTCTCGTCCATGTTGTGTAATACTCACATTGACTGGATTTTCACTGCAGTTTTATTATGGGCCACATTGTGAACAATCCAGCCTTTCACATGCACCATCAACATACTTACCTAATGACGGCTATTATGTTCATTAACAAACACTAGGTAGTATGTTTTAAAACCCACCAGATTCTAAAAATTTTGCACTAAAACTGAAAATGCCAGAAATAAAAAGAAACAGGTCCAGAGAAAAGCCAGGTTAAGGTTTCAGGTGTAGAAGACCCTTAGGCCGTAATTTTCCCTACCTCGGCGGGTCACGGCCCCGCTACTGGCTCCATCCTGACCTTCAACATGACTTTCCCCAATGGGGCTTGTTAAGCCCGCCCAGCAAGTTTCCCGGCCAATTGAAGGAAGCGGGTCTGATGATGTCATTTGATGATGCGTCATCAGCTGGTTTCCTTAAAGGGACCATGCGCAAATTTACTTTGACATTTGTGCTGTCAGTGTTCTACAGCATTGAGGTGCTGCAAACACTAACGAGCACTGCACAGATGTGCACGGCTGCACCCAGGCTCTCCCATGACTCCCTCCATATGCTTATGGAGCGAGTCACAGTACACAGGGAGGTCCTCTTCCCTTCCAATGGGCAGAAGAGACTCCCCAGGAGACCAACGCAGCCTGGTTGCACATTGCACAGGAGGACACAAGCAGGGATGTTGTTTGGAGGACCAGGCTGCAGTGGCGCAAACCTTTCAATGATCACAGTAGATCACGAATCGTTACTGCAAAGTCACACTCAACCTCATCCTGCTGTGCCACTCATCACATCCCCATCACTTTGCCTTCCCTACCCTACTCCTGCACATCCTTACTCACACCAATTTACCTTGCACCTCCACCCATCCCTCTCTATCTACATTATCATTTCCCCATCTCACTAGCCACCCCTCACACTCACCCTCGTCCTGGTGCAATCATATCAACTAACAACACACAAGGGTAGGCACTTGTGTGTTTCAGCCAATGTTCATGTGAAGTATCTGTTAATGTGCTGTCAAACAGGGTGCTGATGCCCTCTGACCTGTGCAGCATCAGGTGATTGCAGAGAAGCTTGGTGGTGTTGTTGGTGCTGGTGGTGTTGATGGTGCTGCTGGTGTGCCTGGTGCTGCTGGTGTTGTGGCTGATCGTGGTCAGATTCTGATGACCAAGGTGAGAGAATATAAACCATGGCAGCTGAACTTGAGATGACAGAAGCGATCTGTCAGTGGTGAGAGAGGTTGTTCCAATGAGGTGACACTGGATAGAGAGTTTGCTCCAAACACTTGCAACCTGCATAAAGCTCAATCTGTCTTCCAAATGCAGTAAGCAACAGCTTTTGAGCTTGGAAAGTGAACAGCTGCGAGATGGGAGCTTTTATAGCACATTTGCAGCTGTCAGGTCATGAGATGATTCCATGGCCATTCAACTCCCGACCTGCTTACCTGACGTGATCCCCGAGCAGCGTGGACCCCATGGGCGAGCTGGTAAATTTTAAAGGTGAGCCCAAAATTGTTATTAATCCTCTGTTAACAAGGTCATAATGACCTGAATTGCCTCCCCCGCCGCTGCCTGTCAGGTCTGCTCAGTGCCGACGGACCCGACATTTGGTCAAGGCGCGTGGCGGCGGGTTGACCCCGCAGTCAAAAAAAGCACTTTCCCACCCGACCTGCCACCGATCCCGCCCGCTGACCCCAGCAAAATCCAGCCCTTAGTCAATTCCAAAGAAAAGTCAACCTGTTTTTTCTCTGAAGCTCATGAAAGACCTACTGCATTTTTGTAGCATTTTTCAGTTTTTTGCTGGATGGTTAATACCAATTTGAAGGCTGCCAGCTTTGTATTGACTTGTAACTGAAACTGATGAAGTCCTCCTGCCAGAAACAGTTTGAAACTGGTGGTAATATTTGCTACAGCCAATTTACAGACTTCATAGTTTTCATACGGTGCATGGAGGTATTGGGGTAGAGGTTCTGATCTGGCCGCATTTGTCAACACGGGCCTAAAATTGCGCACATTTTGAAAAGTGTTTCTTTTCTCAAATTTCCGCTCAAATTTATTTGCATTTCACCGAACACAAATCCTGCCATGAACCAGCGCCATTGGGCAGTGTTTTAAAATGTGATTTTTTGTAAAAAATTGCCTTAAAAATATATTCCTTGATATATTTAAGAGTGATAACTCGGCACAGTTGAATTAGTCAAGCTGAAAACGGGTTTATCACAAAAAAAGCATTTTTAATCAGTGTCAATCCACTGAGTAACCAGATTTTAAATGACTTTAAAAAAAATAGATAGAACCATTTGCTAATTATATTGAGGTACAGTAGTCAATTTCTTAGTAAGTTTAAAAAAAATGATATTCAAAAGTTTTTACAGGAAACTTTCGTTTATCCGGCATCGACGGGACCGGCGTGGTGCCGGTTTATCGAAAGTACCGGATAACAGAGAGTTATATCTACCGAGGCTATTTTTAACAAAGAGACTCCAAGCAGCACGGGAGAATCTACTCATGCTACTGCAATGTTTCGGACTTGCGACAGCGCCAGGAGGCCGAGTAGTGGCACTTTTGAAAAGTACCCCTACTGACTAAATCGGCGTTCGTGGACTCGGGATCGGCAACATTGCCGGTTATTTGAGAGGATTTTTCGGAGCACTCGGCGTTCGCGGAGACTCGACTGCGACTCGGCAACATTGCCGGTTATTTGAGAGGAGTTTTCGGAGGATGATTTTTGCCGGTTAAGCGAGAATTCCGGATATTTGGGTGCCGGATAAACGAAAGTTTCCTGTAAAATGTTCCTATTAGTGTCCTTGCACCCAAATGAACCGGCTTAATTTTTAGAGCCTCCTCGAAGGCCTGCAAATGAGCGCAATTAGCGGAAACTCCGAATGGTGATTAATTCATCTTGGGGGGTGTGGCTAGTTTTGTGGGCGGGGCCAGCTTCTAGTGTGATTTTTAAACTAGCACAAAAGAAACTCAAATTACGCTTAAGGTTATTTGCGCATAAAATTCCGCGGTCTTTTGTGCTGGTTACGTCGATTTTGGGTGAATTGCGCCAACAAAAACCAGCACAACCGAGCGGAAACTCCAGGCCATTATGCTTCTTTATAAGATTCACTAGGCATTTCCAGGTAGTAAAGGTTTTCCCCAGCACAGCTGCAATGGTGCATTTGGTGGCGAGTGATGTTAATTGGACTTTAATGCTCACCATTGACATCACACTACATTTGTGCCGCAAATTGCTGGAACATCGTTCCAATAACGGCGCAGTGATGTCAGTGTCGCATCTAGGACCTCATGAACATCGTGCCCAATGGCTTATCTCCTTGATCAATGAAAGAAAAGGATAGAGAAAGAAACAGAGTGAAAGAGGGAGAAGGAAATAGGGTGAATTAGAATCAAATGAAATCTAAACAGAAATAGGAATAAAAAATGGGAAAGAAAGAGTGCACTGAGAGATAGAGAAAAAAGAGGCAGAAAGGAAAAGTAAGAAAAAAAATTAAAAACTACCAAGCAGAAGAAGAGGAAATTGTAATTCAGTTGTGTTTAGTATTTGTGTGGCATGACAATCCTCTTTTAATGTAAATCAGGAGAATGCCTCTTTTTCTCTGTGATTAATGGCCTGCTAATGAAATAACATTTTCAGAAATTGTACAATTCCAAACCCTACTCCTCCTACAATTATGTTAGCAAGTTGTTATTTATGGAGTTTCCATTAAGGAGAATTTTGGGTCCAAGGGACCTATGTCTCGGAAAGTGCCTACTCATGCATTATTTCTTATATTTCATAAATCTGCTATCTCACTGCTAATTGTTCCCACTTAAATACAGTGAGCCCAATCTTTTTCAGAATGCAGCTTGCCTTTCATAGTAACCTTGAAGTTAACGGTGGGCACTCTTATATTTTAAACTGTAGTTTTAAAGCAAAAATGAGGAGTTAAATGCAAACTGAAATATCTGTGACTTACAAAGTATCAGACAACTGATTTTTTTCTCACGGACTTTGCAGTCACTTTAGACGACTGCCTTTCATCTGTTGCCAAGTTCCGGACGCTGAGTTAAACTGTGTTAAACTGTTGCATCCAGAGTACTTAGCTGTGGTGTGCTTGCTCTTTGATAAAAAAAATTCCCACGTGCAGAAATGTTTTCTAGCTGGAACAATGATTGATTGGGTTGATCATGGTGTGGAAAATGATCCATATGGAATAACATTTGACACAGTTTCCCTTTTTCTGTTATATGTGCAAATGTTACAAACATTTTTGCACTGGTTTCATATTGACTGCACTGAGAAATTGGTGTAGCTTTTAACGCAGGTTTTAATCTCTCCCTGTACTGCAAGCATAACATTTTGGTTGCACTCTCGCCACCTTCTGTATATTTAAAAGTGTATCCCTACACACACATGTGCACAGTTTACAAATGCATGGAGTAGCACAAATTTGCCCATTGTATACTGGAAAAAATCGGTTTCTGAATCTGGTCAGTTCCTGAAATTGACTGATGACGTATGGCATCATTGGATATTTGGATGAAAGTAGCGAGCATTCCTGGATGCAGATCATATGAGAAGCAGTGCAACACTACCTGTTACGAATGCTCTTAATTAACAAATTTGGATGTTTCTTTAGCATAAAGTACTTGATGAAAAATAATTGTTAAAATATTTGATGTACCAGTATATTTCCTGTGACAGACAATAAAAAGTAAAATTGAGTAGGCCTCAGTAGCTGACTCTCCTGACTTGGCTTGCCAAAAAACTGATTCACAGTCTTGTCCACATGCCCAGGTATTCAATTTAGTTAAGCTTACAGTTACAACTTTTTAATAACGATTTCACTTGACCTGAATTTTCATTTTCTGGCATAGAACAGCAGTGGTTCTCTGTGTTTATTGTGGAATGTGATTCTTAGAACTTTTGGTTTGTGCTCATCAGTCACATGGTTAGGAACCAATCAGAAAATAAATAGGCACATTATTGACATACGCAAAACCCTTATTATTTTTCATGCTGTGTTGTCCACACGCTGTAGGAATATCGGCTAGTTTTAATAACTTCTTGTATCTACAGTAAGGATCCATTACCTACCTGATATGGGTGTCTTCATTCTCAGAATGGTGTGCACAGTGTCAGAGCATGGCCTGGCTTAATAGGTTTTGGATGTGCTTGTGCTGGAAGCAAAGTGGCTAAGTTTATAGTAATTTGCTTGGTTGTTCTTGGTTTCAATTAGGTCAAGGAATGCAGTGAGTTTTTCTGTTCGTTACAACTCGTGCAGTAACATAGTCTGTCAGGACAAGTTCAGTGTTTGAAATGGGAATATGTGGTGTGAAGCCAGTGTTTATACATCGTACTGAAAATATTTCTCATCTTACAGAAATACTGGTATGAATTATTGCTGCTTACATATGGAAATTTTTTACCCACTTGTGAATTTTAGACTGGATGGCCAATGTTATTTTATTGAGAATAAACTAATTTTTTGCCTATTATAATCTTTAGTCATTTTAGGGAAAAGGGATACATTTTTGTGCTCATTAAGCCGAGGGATGCCCATGCTCGTAATTCAGTATTTTTCCAGTTCTGAGCATTGTCAGGTCAGGTATAACAAAATGGGGCCACATCCAGTGTGGCAAATATCTTCCCTCTTCCCCACTGAGTGCCTTAGCCCCAACCTCTTGAGCATTCCCTATAGCAGTGTGAATTTTCCCTATTTCTCACATTAGTCATGTTGGTGGCTTATGTGCAGTGAATGTCCATTTTGGTCTAAGTTTTGTGCAGTTAGCTTTTGTGGGGGCTCCCGAGATTACGGTGTGGGGTTGGGAATGGATGCCATTGACAGGGATGCTCTGGCTACGATTGGATAGGTAAGAGTGGAACTACACAAGGCAGTTCCACTGAGCTGGACAAAGGCTTGGTATGATGTGGTCGACTGTCAAAGGCTGCAGAGAGGTCGAGGAGGTATAATGCATCACAGTCACAGAATGTTGTTTGTGACTTTGGTGAGGGCTGTTTTTGGTGCTGTTGGGAAGGATTCAAACAGGAGCTTGTGGGTGATGAGGCTAGTTTTGAAAGAAGGGAGGACAGTGCCCGAGGAGAGGGAACCATTTACAATGCAAGCTAGCATGGTGGCCAGTGGGGAAAGTTGGGTAATCAGCATTAAAAACAGAAAATTTTCAGCATCTGCAGTATTTTGCTTTTGTATTGGGTAATCAGGAGTTTATTGGAAATGTGATCAAGGAAGCATGAAGTGGGTCTCATGGATGAGATGAACCCAGAGAGGGCACAGGGGTTGGAAGGAGATGGGAAAGAAACTAGAGAGAGGTGAGAGTTCAGGGCTGGGAGGAATCGGGGGGAGGCCGAGATTTGACTTGGTAAGGAGGGTGGTAAGTAGCAGAAGTACAACGCTCATATACAGTTTCTTGAGCTACATCTCTGCTGAAGTATGACGTGACTGAAAGAAAAGAACAAATACTTATTTATTTTTAACTTACAAGAGCTTATTGAGTCAGACATTAAAGAAAGTCCAAGGTATTATATTTTGTAGGACAAAATCAGCTTTCAGCATTATTCTAAAGTGAGCTTAAATATTTAATGGTGTTGGAAACAGTAATAAAATGTTGCTTGTATCTGTGTTTATAATAGAGCTGCTGAGATTGAAATCTATTATCATAGTTGTAGGTAACTCCCATTATAGTGTCCTGCCAAATTATTAGAAAATAAATTACTGGGGATAAATTTTGAAAAAAATTGTACCCATCCTGGACAAATATTGTGGTAGTATTAGTAATGATTGGTTAAATTGCTTTGTTTGTTTTAAAAAGATTATTCTTTTGTGATAGTATAGTACTAACACTTAACAGTATTTATGACATTTCCTCTGTGTGGTGTTTCAATGGACGCATAAATCCATTTAGAAGAAATGGGTTAATACCAATGTTGAAATAGGGGACAGAGGAATGTCACATGAATCGGTTACGTTTTTTTATTCTCCTAACATAAACACTAATTTCCAGGTTTAGCTTTTTTGAGGTTGAGGCCCCAAATTGCTGACACCCATCCAGGAGAGGGTGTCAAGTCTGATTTCCACCCTGAATATGAGTCGGAATCCAGTTCTACCAGGATTTTGCTCCGTTTTGACCAGATCTTTAAATTCCTGTTGGGGTGGGACATGGACAGATTTTATGCCCAACCACCCTTGTCAAGGAGGCATATAAGGACAGTTTCCAGGCTTTGCCAGGTAATTCCTTTCTTTCTATCCTTGAAAGGCTTCAGTGCAACTCACACCATTTGGGATCTGGCTAAAGTCATTGAGATAAAACATGAATGTCTTTATTGGGGGAGGGTTATGCACACAATGATTGGAATAAGTTTTAAAATAGTTTTACAAATGTTTGAATGCAATTGTGTTCAAAGACCAAATGCTACCACGGAACTGATATACTTTGACCGTTCGTAATATTTATCATTAACTTACATATTTTTTTGTATTCATTCTCGTCACTGGCAAGGCCGGCATTTATTCCCCATCCCTAGTTGCCCTTGAGAAAGTGGTTGGTGGTCTGCCAAAATGAACTGCTGCAGTCCGTGTGGTGAAGGTACTCCCACAAAGCTGTTAGGTAGGGAGTTCCAAGAATTTGACCCAGCAATGATGAAGGAACGGTGGTGTTTGTCCAAGTCAGAATGGTGTGTGACTTGGAAGGGAACTTGGATGTGATGGTGTTCCCATGTGTAGAGTTCGCAATTATCGCGATTCAAAATAACATGAGAGAAGCAGATTCAATTGATCAGTTTTATTAAACGAAATGCTGTCCTGATTATAAAGGACACAGAAGCCTGTAAAATGGCCGCCGCGCATCGTGGCAGAAGCTTCCAGAAACACAGTGGGCAGACAAGATGGCGTCGAATATACATTCAGTATGAGATTGGATCATACTCGGTAAACATTGATAAAGACAGGATGCAACCCGTTTGCATTTTAAACAATAGCAATGATATAAGTGCTGGAATTGTTTTCCTATGCACAGTAAGGATCATTGAACTGGGCAATCGAAGGCCCATCCAGACACATCAATACACAAATACCCCCCCGGCTCAACAATGAGAGAGACATTGGCGGGTGATTAAGCAAGTATTCGGGGGGCCCCAAAACCAGTCGAGGAGACGATCCATACACATCCTGGCTGGTTCAACAATGGGGAAGACATTAATGGATAGTTGGCCAGTTTCAGGTGCTACCGAAACCCGTTAAGAAGATAATCGCCCCATGCTGGGAGTTTTGAGCGCCAATATTACACAAAGGAAAAACATTAAGATTTGAGCGGGAGATAAAGCGGACACATCACTATAACTATAGAGAACAAATGTCCGTCGGTCTCTTATCCTCTGGTATCGCTCTCCTGGACGGGCAGCCTCTTGATTTTCTCTCTGGACTCTGTTGACTCTTGACTCTTAGCCGTACTGGTCGGTTATTCGAGTGTTGGGTGGAGCTCAATCGGAACGAGCCGCCTTGACAAGGGCAAGTAACAGGGTACACCATCCCGAGTGTCGGTAAACGATGTCTGGACCCGGAGGCCCGAGAAGACGAGAAGAGAAGAAGACGAGAAGAAATTCCACGTGCCGCCACGGTCAGTAAACCCCGACCGCGCCCGAAAATATAACTAAAAGAACTTTCCTTTGAGTTCTACCGACTTCTACATGTGCCGCAGCACAGGAAGACCCTTCTTTGAATTTTAAGACAGTTTGAGTCCATCGACTGCTTCATGACAACAGGGAGTCTGGCCTGCTTGTCGCAGCAGCGAAAGTAAACAAGTGGGGTGCAGAAACCCTTCCAAACACGTGACAGTCAGGCGCTGCAGCGAAACGAGCTGAGTGCCTCACTTTAAAATCTCCGAAGTAAAACGAGTGGTGAGCATGATTTCCGATCCTACAAATCCAGACGTAGTTTAGGTATTGTTAAGGGAGGGTGGTTTTTAATAAGGTTAAGGTATAATGTGTTCCCCTTTTTACGATGTGCCGTGTGTTCTCCATTTCCATAGACCAAGCTTTATGAATGTGTGTATACTTGTACTCTCTTTGATTTGCGCCTATGACATGTATTTCATGATTTTAGACGCCATGCAATAAAGATTTTCATTTCGTGCTATTCAACCGGGTCTATTTGAGTTTTTCTCTGCATTACTGCTCCTTGCATCTAAGTCCAGGTGTCAGAACCGTAAGGGCAAGTGGGTCGAACCACTCACAGGTGCTTATTGCAAAAAGGCTGGCCGGAGACCAGAGCAAGCAATAGTATAGGCAACGAAGGCCTAACCTCGCACCAGCACCATTTGAAACCCCTTACACATGCACCTGCTGCTTTGTTCTTCTAGTTGATGGAAGTCACGGGTTTGGCAGAGTCTGTCGAAGAAGCCTTTGCAACTTGCTGCAGTGCATCCTGTAAATAGTACACACTTAGGCACAGTACACTGATGGTGGAGGGAGTGGATTAAACTAGTACTTGGGGACTGATTAGTCCTGGATGGTGTTGAGCTTCTTGAGTGTTGTTGCAGCTGCACCCATCCAGGCAAGTGGAGAGTATTTCATCACACTCCTGACTTGTGTCTTGTAGGTTGTAGAGAGGCTTTGGAAGTCAGGAGGTGAGCCACTTACCACAGAATACCCAGCCTCTGACCTGCTCTAGTAGCCACCACATTTATGTGACTGGTCAAGTTGATTTTGTGCTCAAAGGTGACCCCCAGGATGTTGATGGTTGGAGACTTGGCGATGGTAATGCCATTAAACGTCAACGTAAGGTGGTTAGGCTCTTACTTGTTGGAGATGGTTAGTACTTGGCAGTTGTATGGTGCAAATGTTTGAACAGGTCGTCCCATCCTCTGTCGTCGAATTACAGTATGCAGACGGCGCTTGCGTCTGCGCTCACTCGGAGGTCGAACTCCAAACCATCGTCAACACCTTCACCAAAGCGTACGAGAGCATGGGCCTTACACTAAACATCCGTAAGACAAACGTCCTCTACCAACCTGCCCCCGCCACACAGTACTGCCCCCCGATTATCAAAATCCACGACAAGGCCTTGGACAACGTGGACCACTTTCCATACCTCGGGATCCTACTGTCAACAAGGGCAGACGTCGATGACGAAGTCCAACACCGCCTACAGTGTACCAGTGCAGCCTTCGGTCGACTGAGGAAGAGAGTGTTTGAAGACCAGGGCCTCAAACCCGGCACTAAGCTCATGGTCTACAGAGCAGCAGTGATACCCGCCCTGCTGTATGCCTCAGAGACATGGACCATGTACAGCAGGCACCTCAAAGCACCGGAGAGGTACCACCAACGCTGCCTCCGCAAGATCCTGCAAATCCATTGGCAGAATAGGCGCACCAACGTCAGTGTTCTCGCTCAGGCCAACATCCCCAGCATCGAAGCTTTGACCACGCTCGATCAGCTCCGATGGACATGTCACATTGTCCGCATGCCCGATACGAGACTCCCAAAACAAGCACTCTACTCGGAGCTCCGGCACGGCAAGAGAGCCCCAGGTGGGCAGAGGAAACGCTTCAAGGACACCCTCAAAGCCTCCTTGAAAAAGTGTAACATCCCCACCGACACCTGGGAATCCCTGGCCCAAGACCGCACAAAGTGGAGGAGAAGCATCCGGGAAGGCGGCGAACACCTCGAGTCTCTTCGCCGGGAGCAAGCGGAAGCCAAGCGCAAGGAGCGCATGTCAACCCAAGCACCCCACATACCGTCTGCCCCACCTGTGACAGACTGTAGGTCCCGCATTGGACTCATCAGTCACCTGCGTACTCATTTTTAATGTGGAAGCAAGTCATCCTCGGTTCCGAGGGACTGCCTAAGAAGAAGGTGCAAATGTTACTTGCCACTTATCAGCTCAAGCCTGGATATTGTCCAGTTCTTTCTGCAAGTGAGCATGGAATGATCCATTATCTTAGAAATTGCGAATTGAGCTGAACACTGCAATCATCAGTAAACAGCTCCACTTCTGACCTCTTTGATGGACGGAGGGTCATTGACGAAGCAGCTGAAGATAGTTGGTCCTAGGACGCTGCCCTGAGGAACTCCTGCACTGATGTCCTGGAGCCGAGATGATTGGCATCCGACAACCACAGCCATCTTCCTTTGTGCCAGGTATGACTCCAGCCACCGAGGACCTTTCCCCCTGATCCCTATTGACTTCAGCATTACTAAGGTTCCTTGGTGCCACACTCAGTCGAATGCTGCCTTGATGCTAAGGGCAGTCACTCTCGCCTCACCTCTGGAATTCAGTTGTAATGAAGTGTGGAGCCGAGTGGTCCTGGCGGAACCCAAATTTACCATCGCTGAGCAGGTTATTGGTGAGTAAGTGCCTCTTGGAAGGCGTCGTCAACAGTGCTATCATCACTTTGCTGATGATTGGGAGTAGGCTGATGGGGCGGTAATTTGCTGGTTTGGATTTGACCTGCTTTTTGTAGACAGGACATACCTGGGTAATTTTCCACATTGTCGGGTAGATGCCAGTATTGTAGCCGCACTGGAACAGCTTGGCTAGAGGCGTGGCTAGGTCTGGAGCACTACAGTCTGGATGTTCTCAGAGCCTGTTGCCTTTGCTGTGTCCAGTGCACTCAGCCGTTTCTTAATAGCACGTGGAGTGAATCGAATTGGCTGAAGACTGGCATTTGTAATGGTGGGGACTTGTTGCAAACGCTTCAGCCTTGTGTTTTGCACTCATTCTGAACTCTTCCGTCGTTGAGGATGGGACTGTTCCTGGAGCCACCTCCTCCTGTTAGTTGCTTAATTGTCCACCAATATTAATGACTGGATTTGACAGGGTTGCCCGATCCATTGCTTATCGGATAGCTTAGCTCTGTTTAGCATGCTGCTTTCACTGTTTAGCATGCATGTAGCCCTGTATTGTAGCTTCACCAGGTTACCACCTCATTTGCAGGTACGCCTGGTGCTGCTCCTGGCATGCTCTTCTGCTCTTCTCATTGAATCAAGGTTCGTCATCTGGCTTGATGGTGATAGAAGTGTGACAGATATGCCGGGTCATGAGGTTGCAGATTGTGGTGGAATAAAATTCTACTGCTGCTGATGGCCCATAGTGCCTCATGGATGCCCAGTTTTGAGCTGCTAGATCTGTTCTTAATCTATCGTACTTAGCATGGTGGTGGTGGCGGCACACAGGATGATGGAGGCTGTCCTCAGGTGAAGATGGGACTTGGTCTCCACGAGGACTGTGCAGTGGTCACTCCTACCAATGCTGTCATGGACAGATGTAGCTGCAACAGGTAGATTATATAATAAAATTTTAATTATTAGGACGCAGTCGAAGCAACTTATGGTTCACAGAGAAGAAAGTACATTAGCTTTGTATCTGCTGATGGAGAGTTTAATCAATATTGATGCAATTCTCTTGAAAGTGCTACAAGCTATAATCACTGCAGGCAGAATCGGTAGTAAATTTAATAACCTTGATAATGTAAAGCTAAAAGTCTGGGGATGGGGAAGGGAGCTAGAGGGAAAAACATATATGGCAATAGTCAGTGTTTCACATGGGCAGCATTTTGGGGCCCTGGCCAGTGTGTCAGTTTACTTAAACCTCCATAACATTGCCCACCTCTGCCCCTACCTCAGCCCATCTGCCACTGGAATGCTCATCCATGCTTTTGACACCGCTAGACTTGATTAGTCTCCTGATGATGTCCTGATCAGCTTCCCATCTTCCAACTTGCATAAACTTCAGCTTATCCAAAACTCTGCTGCCCTTACTTTATCCTGTACCAAATTTGTCTCACCCACTACCCCTGTCTTCACTAATTTACACAGGATCCCGGTCCCCCAAAACCTCAAATTTTAAATTCTCAACCTTGTATTTGAATAGTCCATGGCTTTGCCCCTCCTTATTTTTGTGACCTCCGCTGGTCCTGCATCTTCATCCTCCAGACTCACCGATCCTCTTACTCTGGCTTGTTGTGTATTCCCTCTCTTTGCCACCCATTGGCAGCCATGCTTTCAGCTGCCTAGGCCCGATGCTCTGGAATTCCCTCCCTACAGTCCTTTGCCTCTCCACCTCCAAGACCCTCCTTTTAGAACAAGTTTGTGGTCTCTCTTCATAATATCTCCTTCTTTGGCTCAACATCCATTTTTCCCTTCATGCCTCTGAAGCTTCTTGTGATATTTTTCTACGTTAAAGGAGCTATATAAATGGAAGGAAATCAAAGTTTGTTGTATTTTTAATGGGCAGAGCCAAATACGTGAGAGAGGAAAGCACGTTCAATATAAAGTGCCTTTCTTCAAAAGACTATTGTCACAGAATCATACAGCACAGAAGGAGGCAATTCGGCCCATCGTGTCTGTGCTGGCTCTTTGAAAGCACGATCCAATTAGTCCCCTTGCCCTGCTCTTTCCCTGTAGCCCTGCAAAAGTTTCCTTTTCAATTTTGCCTATTAAAAGTGCTTCTGTTTGTGCAGGTCAAAACGCAGGCTTGTAAGAGTCACCTGCCCAGTCTCCTCATTATACATCATAGGTTTTTGGTGGGTCCAGCCTCTGCTGGCTGCCAATCTCCAGAGTGGGGATCAGCATCCATACTGGTCCTGGAAGCTGGCTTTAATATTAAAACATAATTCAAAGAGTTAGAGATGGTCAGGTGCAAATTGTGAAATAACATAGCTTTGGGTCAATTGAAGTATATGTTTTCTGAGTCTATTTTTAATTTTATTTCATTTGATTAATTTTCAAGCTTGATATTAATTGGAATTTCCCAAACCAGTGTCCTTTAGCCCTTATAATATTCCCAGCACCATCTAAATGGATTAGACTTATTAAAACAAAACGCTTTGAAAACTCTGGGAAATAAAACAGCTGCACTAATGTATAAAAGACATTTGTCGTAGGAGAGAATCACAGCAAAACACAGGTGGGATCGCAGTTACAAACTGGCACAGAGCATGGGGCAAAATTCCTATGCATTAAAGAGGTTCGTGGTGTAAAGGTGACTGCTGATGAGGCTGAGAAACAGAATAGTGTTTCTAACTTTCTTTGGTATGTTACAGTCAAACACTGTATGGGCAGCAGTAGATCGAGGTGAAAAAAAGCCAAATTGCCAGGGCAAACATTAAAAGTTGTAATGTAGAGAGTGACTTCAGTATAGAATTACAAAGAAATTCTGGGGTCTTGAGACAAATAAGAGAAACAGTTAGTTAAAGTTGTCACTGTTTCTCTGATGGAATGAGAATTGCTCTTCTGACCCTCTTGAGATATAATGAAAACGGCTGTTGTGAATGATCTGATCTAGTGGCAGTGAGTGCTGGCCAATCTTGGTGAGTGAAATTTGGTTTTGAATTGTGTTTTCATGAGCCACCTGTGTAAATATTTATTTCAGACAATAAGTACCGTTGTGCTGTATCTGTTGTTGAGTTGCTGCTCTTTGCTTTAATTGCCCGCTAGCTTTACAGCAGTACATTTTAGTATTTGAAAAAAGCAGTTATAATTATTTAATTGTTTCCAATTAATATTCTTAATTTTTATGAATAGTTTCACTAACTCACTGACACTTAAACATGCGATTACTGAGCCAGACACACTCACACCTCTTTCAGCCTACTTTTTTCTCACAGTCTCAGAATATGCGATTGACCAATTTAACCACACTCCCTATTCATAAAAAGAATATGTCAAAATAGCAGTTGTGTGCACCTGCTTAAGTCCGTGCTTCGTTAGGATTAATAAGTTAAAAAGGGGAGTTTGTTTTAGTTCAGCCGTTCTTCTGAGTTGTCGTTTTTGGTCCAAGTACTTTGTGTTGTTTTTATGTGGTTTATGTTATTTTGTGATCCGAATACTTGAGGATGAAAACGGGCAGAATCTGCTGTTCAGAGCCAGAACATTATTCAACAAGAACCAGTGACATTTTTTCATCTGAAGAGGCTCTTCCGAAAGGCAGTTGATCCACTGTACAAGAATTGCAGCTTCTGAATTTTAGGGAGACATATCTTTTTACAGGAACTGTTGGGGAAACATTTCTGTGAAAGGCCCAACATTCTAACAGTTGATGCAAACTGAGCTGTAATTGAATAGGATTTTATGCAATTCACAATTCAAAAATGATCACAAGACACTATCATTAAATTATTTTGTCAGGCTTTACAATTAGTAACTAGGCACAGATTGAGCACATGTTGATTAAATGAGCTCATAACTGCCACAAGAAGAATTTAGAATAAACAGAACACTTGGCATCGAGGGACAGTTATTAGAGAGTAATCTTGTTTCGAGATTCACATCACTAACTTCCAGCAGTCGATACTCATCACTTGATCTTCGAGGTGAGATTGTAGCCTTGTAATCACTCCCATATATCTGTTATTTTTATGATTTACGACTGGATTTCCTGTGGCATTGCTCATGGGCCCTGGTGGCCAATATTACTTTACAACCCATTGTCTGTGAATGGTGTCATTTCAAATGGATTTATGTATGTTGTGGTATTCTGTAAACATAGTGATGAAGAGTGTTTGTCTTGCTGTCACTGCAGTACCTTTACATCTGCACAAAGACCTGGGAGTAAGCAGGATGCTGAGACTGGGACTAGGAGGGAGGAAGGAACAGGTAGACCATGAGCTGGAGCTGGGGCAGTGACAGAGGGAGGAGGAGGCCTGACCCAAAAGCTGGTCTGAGGTTGCTGATTCCTTACAGTGGAGACATAAAGAAAGGACTGGATTGGGACTTGCAGGTAGCAGGGTAGCTTGCCACCCTTGGGTTGTGCAGGAAGAATGGTCTTTGCTTTACTGTCAGTTGCTTAATTGAGTCGAAGGAAGAGTGGCAGACCTGACCGAGAGACATGGGAAAATGGGAGGTCTTGCACTTAATGTGGGAAAGCAGGAAGCTTGGTTGGTGCAGGTCTGATGAGTTAGGCTAGGAGATTGGCCAGAATCATCACGAGATGCAGGGAGGCAGGTAATAGAACAGGGATTGATCTGTGATGATCGCATGACAGGTAACATCAGCAGTTTCTTGGTTCCTTGGACCAGTCAAATCATTAAAAGATTAATGGAGGCACTGTTTGAATTATTCCCACTTGCCAATCAAATTACTCGAAAGCAGCACAGACCAAAAGGTCAATCAGGTGGCCAGAGGAGGCTGTGAACTTAACTTCTTTCATAATCGAATAGATAGATATATTGTGGGACAGTTTCTTCTTATTTTGACCCTTTTTATCTCCCTTGCCAGTGATGGTGTTCATACTAGGATCATCCAAGATGTTCCCTATAGTTGGTGCAGGAAGAATGAATGACTGTGACCAATCTTTGCAAACTTTTTGACTGATCTTCTGTACCAAATCATAAAATGTTACAGCACAGAACCAGGCCATCTGGCTCATCAAGTCTGTGCAGGTGTTCTTGTCTGCATGAACCACCAATTTCTATACCTCATTTTTGTCACAATTCTCTTTTTTTCTTGAAAGAATTGTATAAGGTTGATGAGGCATCACTTTTAAAAATATGTGCTGACTCCAAATAATTTCATCCCTTATTATAGACTCCTTCAAGCCCCACAAGGAAGTTTAAGCCTCCTAGAACCCCCATGCTCCCTCACTCCCTCCCTCGAGATGCCCCTTAACCCCCGGCTGCACCTTACCTGATAGCCAGTGTGTGGCCAAACACCGCCTGATTTTCTTCAGGCAGGCAACCACTTCCCAGCCGGCCTCGTGTTAAAATCACCATGGCCTCAGTCTGCCACGGACAGGCATAAAATTACCTTGCCAGCGCAGTTTCCTGCTGGAAACCTGCTGCGAGTTAAAGTCCCCCACTCCCTCTGTTTTGTAGCCAGTTCATACAGATTGGAGCCTTAAACTGACTTCACAATGCTCCAGACCCATATTGTTTAACGTTTGCCGATTTGCATGTTGGGTTTCGGCTTCTTACATGGTGGCCTTAAAAACAGATTCACATTTGGAAATGAAAATGGATGCCGTGGATTGGCACAGTGCATCGGTACTGTGCTGTGCCGTGGCTGAATATAATTTTCCACATGGCCAGTTTCTTGATTTTACCTGTGCCATCTTAGTTTTTTGGTATCAGCAGAGTGACTGAATTGGGGGCCTTGTGACGGGAGAGAGAAAACTGGTGAATGGATGCCTAGGAGCATGTTACCTGCCTGACCTCTCGTACTGGATTGCACCACAGAGCCTTATAATGAAAATAAAATGTAGCTGACACTGGGCAGTGTGAATAGTTATTTCTGTGATCTTCGATCACTACGTCTCAAAGGTCACATGTACAACCTGCTCCCAATGCCACTTCAAAGCCAGGCTATTTGAGGTTCATGCAGGCAGTCTGCAATGATTTGTTATTCTGTTTTAACCTTCTCCGTGTAGCTAAGCCCTCAGCTTGGTGATTTTTCCTGACCGTGCAGCTGAAATTGAAAGCTCTCCGGGGGGGGGGGGGAGAATTTTGGCAGTGAACCCATATTAATGAACTGTTTTAGAAAGAGTCTTAACTTTGTTATCTGCTTTGAAATCTTAAAACAAAAGCAGTTTTACACCACTTGTACTGCGGGCTATTTTTCCATCTCTTGTCTGCACTTTCGCAATCACTTTACCTGCGCCATGGTCCAATGATGACAATAGTTGTAAATCTATTACAGACTGTGCTTTCGGGGTATGAATCATGGGGCCAGCATAACTGTCACTGACCCAGAGTTCTTTTGTTTTTGGTTAAATATCGCCATTTTTTGAGAAGTTGGAATTCTGAAAGAACATTTTCTTTCAAACAAAGAAGATATTAAGTGCTTAGGGAAAAAAGGCAAAAGCAATATACTGCGGATGCTGGATATCTGAAATAAAAACAGAAAATACCAGGAATACTCAGCAGGCCAGACAGCATCTGTGGAGAGAGAGAAATAGAGTTAACGTTTCAGGTCGATGACTTTTCATCAGAACTAGAAAAGGTTACAGATGCAACAGATTTTAAGCAAGTGCAGGGGCAGAGAAAGGGGGGAATTTAGGAAAGAACAAAGGGAAGGTCTGTGATGGGATGGAAGGCAGGAGAGATTTAAAGACAAAGGGATAATGGTGCAAGGCAAAAGTGCGTGGTAACGCGACAAGTAAAGAAATAAAAGATGGGTCCAGAGGAGCTGTAAATAGGAATAGCAGAATCATGACCAACAGCTGCTGTTCGAAAAAATGGGAGCCGTGGTTATGGTCTGAAATTGTTGAACTCGATGTTGAGTCCGGAAGGCTGTAAAGTGCCTAATCGAAAGATGGGGTGCTGCTCCTCAAGCTTCTGTTGAGCTTCATAGGAAAAATAGGCACATCCTTTTGACAGTACAGTTAGGTAAACATTGCATTGCAACTTTTGAAAATCCATGTATTTTTTAAGGAAGCACTGGCTTTTCCTTTCATCAAACCATTCGGTTTAGTTAGTCACAGGTTCCCTGCTGAAAAAGTGCATGTTGAGAATTCTCTATGTGCAGCATTGGGTAGGATCTTTACTCAAAAGGGGAAATACTTAAATTTTTTTTTGTAAAAATGCCTCTGGCTGTGTTATTCTGGTCAGGAGCCCAGGAGAGAAGTACTGAAGCGTTTTACAGCTTACTGATTGGGATCTGACACCAAGAGGGTTCTAGTTAGGCAGATAAGTTAACCGTATGTCAAATGGAGTACAGGCAAAAAAGTGTGAAAGGAAGTAAAACATCAAGATCACTTAGCAGTGATAAAGAAAAAAAACATGAATGCTGGAAATCTGAAATATAAACTGTAATTGCTTGAAGTGCACAGTAGGTCAATCAGCATATGGGAGAATGTTGATAAGTTGATATCTTAGCTGTGATCCTCAGCAATTCTAATGAGAGGTCACAGCAGCATCATTAATTTGTCTTTCTGATGATGATTGCCCTGCTGTACGTTTCCTGTATTTTTGTTTTGATTTAAGATTGCTTGGCACTCACCCCTCCACTGTCAGACGTTCCCAGGGAGAAGACTGGGGAACTGTCACATCTGCCCTTGTATTTTAGGAATTTTAATTCTCTTTTGAACATTAGTCTTCGTGTTCATTTGATAAATTCAGCTGAAGAACACCCCTTTTTTCCCCTAAATGTTTGAGAAGTGTTTTTGTACATTTGGAGTGCATTGTAAATGTAAATGAAAGCAGTTGTGTCATCGGCTGGTACAGAGAGTAGGGATCGTGGGCAGGTACTCTAATTGGCAGGATGTGACTGGTGGTGTCCCGCAAGGGGCCTCAACTATTCACCGTATTTATTAACGACTTAGATGATGGGATAGAAAGCCACATATCCAAGTTTGTCAATGACACAAAGATGGGCGGCATTGTAAGCAGTGTAGATTGAAGCATAAAATTACAAAGAGATGTTAATAGATTAAGCGAATGGGCAAAACTGTGGCAAATGGATTTCAGTGTAGGCAAATGTGAGGTCATCCACTTTGGACCTAAAAAGGGATACATCAGAGTACTTTCTAAATAGTGAAAAGCTAGAAGCAGTGGAGGTCCAAAGAGACTTCGGGGTCAATGTACTTAGATCATTAAAATGTCATGGACAGGTACAGAAAATAATCAAAAAGGCTAATGGAATGCTGGACCTTATATCCAGAGGACTAGAATTCAAATTATGCTACGCCTATACAAAGCCCTGTTTAGACCACATTTGGAGTACTGTGAACAGTTCTGGGCACCACACCTTAGGAAGGATATATTTGCCTTGGATGGAGTGCAGCGTAGATTTATCAGAATGATACCTGGACTCCAAGGGTTAAATCATGAGGAGAGATTACACAAACTAGGGTTGTATTCCCAGGTCATCCAGCACATGTGGAGAGAACAAAGAAGTTAAAATTTCAGGTGTATCCGTTCATCAGAAGTAGCATTCCTGTGTGAAAAATTGGTCTTTGCTATGATCACCATCTGAATATTTTCCTTTCTGTTGTTACCTATTATGGTTATCATAGAATCATAGAAACTTAGAGCACAGAAGGAGGCCATTCAGCCTGTCGCGCCTGTGCTGGCTCTTTGAAAGAGCAGTCGTGCTTAGTCCCACCCTCCCACTTTTTGTCTGTAACCTTGTGAGCTCCTCAAGTACCTCCTTGTCATCCTCAAGGACCTGTCCAACTCCCTTTTAAAATTATTTATGGAATTAGCTTCCACCACCTTTTCAGGTAGAGCGTTCCAGATCCCGACAACACTCTGAGTGAAAAATTTTCTCCTCAACTCCCGTCTCGATCTTTTGCCAATGATTTGCCAGTGGGAATAGTTTTTCTCTATCTACTCCAGCAAAACCTCTCATCATCTTGAAAACCTCTATTAGGTCACTTCTGAATCTTCTCTGTTCCAAGGAAAGCAGTTCTAACTTTTCCAACCTCTCCTCATAACTGAAGTCCCTCACACCTGGTAACATTCTGGCAAACCTCCTCTGTACCCTTTCTGAGGCCTTTACATCTTTCCTGAAGTGTGGTGCTCAGAATTGTCTACAATACTCCAGCTGAGGCCTAACCAGTGATTTATAAAGTTCCAGCGTGATCTCTTTGCTTTTATGTTCTGTACCTCTATTTATAAACCCAAGTAACCCATATGCTTTTTTTAACCACCTTATCAACTTGCCCTGCCACCCTTAAGGATTTGTGTGTATGAACAGCAAGGTCTATGCTCATCTACACTTTTCAAAATTGCGCCATTTATAGTTTTCTGTCTTTCCATATTAGTCCTCCCAAAGTGCATCGCTTCACACTTCTTACAATGCCACCTATCTTTGTGTCATCGGTAAACTTGGATATGCGGCTTTCTATCCCATCATCTAAGTCATTAATAAATACAGTGAATAGTTAAGGCACCAACACAGATTAAACTCCATCTGCCATGCTTCTGCCCATTTCACCATCCTCTCTATGTCATCCTGAAGTCTACAACTGTCCTCATCACTACTACGTTGTCGAGTTTCATATCATCTGCAAATTTTTTAATGCTGCTCCCTACACCCGAGTCTATATCGTTTATAAAAATTGAAAAACATCCATCCACCACCAACCTCTGCTTCTGGTCACTGAGCCAATTCTGTATCCATACCGCCACTTTGGCCTTAATTCCATGGGCTTCCATCTTCTTAACAAGCCTCCTGTGTGGCACTTTGTCGAATGCCGTCCGAAAGTCCATATATACATCTACTGCACTACCTTGATCAACCTTCTCTATTACCTCATCAAAGAATTCAAGCGATTTAGTCAGACACGATTTGCCTTTAACAAATCCATTCTGGCTCTCCTTGATTAGCCCATGCCTTTCCAAATGAAACTTTATTTTGTCCCTGATAATGGTTTGCTATAACTTCCCCACCACCAATGTTAGGCTGACTGGCCTGTAGTTTCCCGGTTTATCCCTCTCTCCTTTCTTGAATAGTGGTATAACATTAGCAACCCTCCAGTCCTCCGGCACTACTCCTGTATCCAATGAGGATTGAAAGATTGTGCCCAATGCCTCTGCTATTTCTGCGGAGATGCCGGTATTGGACTAGGGTGGACAAAAATGAGAAGTCGCACAACACCAGGTTATAGTCCAACAGTTTTATTTGAAATCACGAGCTTTCGGAGCGCTGCTCCTTCGTCAGGTGACCTTCACCTGACGAAGGAGCAGCGCTCCGAAAGCTCGTGATTTCAAATAAAACTGTTGGACTATAACCTGGTGTTGTGCGACTTCTCATTTCTGCTATTTCAACCTTTGCTTCTTTCAGCAACCTAGGAACAATGGTTCATTAAGTCTTTTTAATGGATAGTGTGTCTTGTGAAATCTTTTTCTTCTAAAGATATTGCTGCATTTGTGAGTTCCAGAACAAAGACTCCAACTACAGTAGTTGGTTACCTGTGTATTTGAAAACTTATTACAGAGCAGCTGAGAGAGTGCCATTCTCTTTTAATGCATCGCAATTATTTAGCAAACCAATTTCCTGTAGGTCATTTTCTTTTGATATAACAGGATAAATTATATGTTGTCAAGTACAAAATATCTGTTTAAACTCCAGTTTTTGCAGTGTGAAGCACTAGAGCTTTTCTTGCCTTTGAGAAAGGACATGGGATATTGGACTGTCTCACTGTGCATATTTAAATACAGTTCGGCAGAGAACAGTTCTAGTCAGTTGGGGTCCTCTTGGAACATGCTGTGCAGTGCAATTTCCTTAAATGCTAAGTAAATTGCTGCTTTCTGCACCAAGGGATCAATATGAAATGTTCATGCAAGTCTTTTTAATGGAGGCTTAAGAGAATAAAGATATTTATTCTTGGATCAGAAAATGATTAATCTGTTTCATACAGGATTTAGTGCCATTGATTGAACTTTAATAAATACTAATGGCTCATGCTCAACTTGCCTTATTTCAGCACTTTATTTATCTATAAACTTGAAAATGTACTGAAGCAAAAGGTTAACCGGTACTGTAAGTACAAGTGAAAATAGGTTAGATATGACTTAAAGAAGGTCAAGGCTTGAGGGATGAGGAGTTATTGAATATTTACAATAAAAATCAGACGTGTTGGCAATGCACAGCAGGCCCGTCAACATTTGAAAGAGATGAGAGAGATTAATATTTCAGATGTAACTGTGGTCAGAACCCTGGTTTATCTTTTTCAAATACTGACTCACCTAATGTCCATTTACACAATTTTCTGTTTCCATTTCACATTTTCAGCATTCAAAGGTTTTCTCTTTATTTCTAACACACACAGGAAACTCTCGTTTAAACGGCACCTAAATATCCGGAATTCTCTAATAACCGGCAGAATTCATACTCCGAAAACTACAGTGTACAGTCGTTTATAAGTTTTGTTTTACTGTTAAGTAATTAAAGAGTTATGGATTACCCTCAACTGGCATTACTGTACTTAATCAAGCATCTTCCACCATCCATTTAACACAACATTCTGTAGGGGAGTACCCAATTATACTGCACATTTCTTGATTTTTTTATTTTTGTTTGTTAAAAATAGCCTCGGTAGATATACCTCTCCGTTATCCGGAATTTTTAATCAACCGGCACCATCCCGGTCCCGTCGGTGCCGGATACGAAAAAGTTTCCTGTACATATTTTGACATTTGAAAAGGATTCAGTTAAAATGTAGCTCCGGAGATGGTGGTTAAAGTGACCTGAACAGTCTGGTGAGGTATTCCTGTCCTTATTAACACCACCTGTACCACTCCGCCTGAGTCCCCAAGTCTCCTACATCTCTGCCCATCAACGCGAGCCTTGTGCTTCCTTCCTCTCCTGTTCCTCCTAACACCTTGGTTATCTCTTCATGCGCCCCCAGTCCTCAATGTCATTTAACAATGAAAAAATCAAGTTGAGAGATTCCAGTTCCAACTTTAGGGATTGTTTTGATACTGCGAATAAAAGATTAAGAACTCTTTAAGTCCAATTGAGGATTGCTGTCTGTGTACGTCGTAGTTGTCATCTTGGTTGGAATAAAAATGTCACAATATGCTAATTTAGCAAAACGATTTGGCCCTGAACTACCCTGGAGCTTGATCCCTGTATTTAAGTTGGGAATACACACGCTGGTGCCCTACAGCGCTGACTCTGATTGAGTTTGTGGGGATCACTGGGATGGCAGCTCATTTGCCTGGGGCCATTGGTCCCACTTCATCACAGGAACATCTCTGTCACCAGCCAGCCCCATGCTGCTAGAAGCTCCGGTGGCCACCTGCCCCTTCCTCCGAAGAAATCACCTCACTGCCCCCTTCAGTCCCTTTACCAAGGGGGGCAGTTGCACATGCTTTTCTTTAAAAGATTAACCCTTTCTTCGTGGGTCCATGCCTCTTCCCTGGCCTGGAGCCCCACAGCCATCTCTATTGGGATTCTCTTGTGCCCTTCTGGATTCAAGTACGCATCAACTGTACTTGGAAAGTGGGAACTCCGAGGGTAGGGAGTTCCCCCATCCCCAGACCTACCCTTCTGCATCAGCGGCCTTATAAGAGGTGGGTGAGTGGTAACTTGCAGCCTGGCATTTCCGGGTCCAGTGATTATGTATAAGCTCTTTCATCAGAGATATGGCAGAGGAAATTTGGCCCATCACTGTTTATTTTGAATGTAGACTACTTGCATTTTTTCCACATCTGTGCATATTTTTGAAGGACAATGAGTTAGAAGTTTTCTCTTCAGTTTTACACAAATATTCTGAAAAATAAATATTCATTTCTGTAAGGAAACCTATTTTGATACTTTGGAGTGCGATGAAACAATTAATATTTAATGTATTTTTAGCCAAACTTTCTGTACTTCTTGTGGAATCATAGCAATTGTAGCACAGAAGGAGGCCCATCGTCCAGAGGCCAGCTCTTCAACTGGAGCTGTCTATTCTCATTCCATTTCACTGGCCTTTCCCCCATATCCTTTTATATCCTTCCTTTTCAAGAATGGCCTGTTTCTGTTGTAACTTCCATGTATAACTATTTATCCATTTCCCTTTTAAACAATGTTCTAGTGTCTGTCTCAATAGATGTTCTAATAACCCTCTGTGTAAAAACATTTCTTCAAATTACCATCTTTATTCTTTTAATTATGGTCCTCAGTGGAAACAATTTTTCACTATTTACCCTCTCAAAGCCTTGCAACCTCTATTAGATCACCGCCCACTTAACCTCTGCTGTCCCAGTAAAAAAAAATCTCACTATTTCAAGCAGTTCTTCATAACTATAACCTCTCTTTCCTGGTAGCATTCTGGTCACCTTACAATCCAGTTGTCTTGCATGCTACATAAATCCATGTTTTCTGTAATTGTTCCCTTCCTCAATCAGAATAAAAAGTTTGGAATATCCATGGTTGAAGTGGAGTTTATGTTCTGTACAATGTACAGCTATTTGTTTCTTTAGGATTGAAACTAGTTACCTGATGACTGTAGACGCAATCAGTAAATGCTAAAATACCACCTATTAAGGAACCAGGACTTTATTTTGTGACAGAAAATTTGAGGTAGAAAGAGCAATGGAGAGAGAAAGGGGGGAAAAGTGGACCAAATAAAAGTGAATTAATTTCATGCCTAAGTCTTGTTCTTGACTGGTTTTCAATGAGAAACGGATGCTAGAGTAGCTCTTCTTACTTACTCTGTTGTAACAACTTATAATTTTTTGATCGTGACAAAAGCTCATGGTCTCAGAAGCTTGTCTGCAGTAACTAATCAAAAAGCAGAGCTTTTAATGCAGTAAATCATAAAAGGAAATTTTTCTCTTGCCCCCGTCCTCCCCCCATAATTTATTTAGATTTCATGCCGAGTAAGATGTGTGTAGCATTCTCATCTACTATAAATTATTTGAACTATCTTCCCTGAAGATAATGGGGTTGAATTTTCGTGGGAGTTCTCCCAATTTTTCACCACAGCTTCAGCTCATGGACACACTGGAGACCTGGCGTCAAGGCCGTTCACACCATTTCTCCGGGGTGTCCGCAGATCTGTGGACACCATCGGGCGATCCCCCCGCGGACCAGTGGGTGAGCCCCCACGGAAACTCAACCCCATTTTATTTGATGCCACATGGGCTTTTTGGCCCAGATATAGATTTTCTGCTTCTTCCACAAAAAGTATTTTCTACACTCGCATGTGAAAATAACATAAAACGTGCCAACAAGCTGTACCTCAACTTCAATTTGGGATGGCTTCAAATTAGAAAGGTAGGTGAATAGCAAGTTCTACTGTAATGCTTTTTAAATCACGGTGGAAAATTATCAGAATCCAGTTATGTGCAGAGCTGGTATGCAATATGTACCAGCTGTTGACTTTTTATTAAACACCCATTCACAACATTAGAAAATGGGAACTTGTTATATAAATAATTCTAGATTCTCTGTTACAGTTAATTTATTGTGATTACAAGATTGATCATTGTCCTGTAGTGATTTATTTTCATCTTTATTTTCCTTTCCCTCCTAAGCTGAAGGAGCTCGTCAGTCTGGACCTGCGCCACATAACGGAGCTGAATAATGAAACAGTAATGGAGGTGGTGAAGAGATGCAAGAATTTAAGTTCCCTGAATCTATGTCTGAACTGGAGCATTAATGACAGGTACAGCATTGCTTTCTGAGTACATGCATTCGATTAATATAAACGGTGCAAACTCCAACAAAACACTTTTACAACTTTTGTTCTATTGCCACATATTTAGGCATTACAACCAAAATGAATTCTTATGCCATTGCAGGATGTAAGCTGCAATCATTTCCTTTCCAAAGTAACAGTAGGAAAGAACACCCCATGACATCTATAATAAAAAAATGTCTCAAGTATTTGAAGAGTCAATCATTCCATTAATTTTTAATTGACAAAGTCGTCTTGAGGGGAAAAAAAATCATTTGCTAGGCAAGGTTAAAGATCATGAGTGAAAACAGCTTCATCACAGCAACTGTGTCAGATTAGGTACGATCCATACCATTTGTTTTCTCACTGGCTGAGATGGCCTGAATTTTGAATTCATTTGGATGTTTATTATATGAATTTACAGCAAACAGTTCCATTATAATTAGATTACAATATGTATGAGTTATTTTACTGGAGGTCTGTGCTTAGAAAGCTAGAGCATAAAAAAACTTTTGTTCGATTATAAATAATGTGGGGGCGAAATTGGCCGATTTTCTTCTCCAGTGAAGTCAATGGAAAAGAAAGTCAGGTGAAGTGTAAAACAGGCTGCCGATCCACTATTGCCATTTTTGCGCTACCCCCAAGAACAATATCACCCCTTGTGATTATGCCAAATTCCTGAAACATAGATTTTAATATGAAACAAAAACAAATTGTGCTGCGTAAAACTTTAAAACAAACTGTATGATTGATTGCAGATCTTCAGCTGTTAGATATCTAGACCTAGAAATTTGCCTTGGGCAGTGGCGCTAAGTGGGCAGTATCAGATCGGCTGCCCATTATACGCAGCGCCTGATATTCCATTCCATTGACTGCAATAGACTGAATACCAGGCGCTGTGTATAACGGGCGGCCGATCCGATACCGCCCGCTTGGCACCACCGCCCAAGGCGAATTTCGAGGCCATAGGATGTGCTTGACAAAAATTGTAACTAAACATTCGTAGTTGATAAGATTTTATGTTTTCCTCTTACTAATTTACACATCTCAAAAAATGAGACCTGCTTTGTCCAGATGGATTTCCAAACTGAGCGTGCTCAACTGCACCTTTCTACTGATCTTAAGGTATTACGTAATTGTTGTTTCAGCAGTTCTTGAATTTCCTCCTGTAGGTCAACAGGATTTTTTTTAAAGATCTTTTGTAGATTGATGTGTATAAGAACTACTTCAAAATACTTCAAAAGGAAACTGTGAAAATGGATTTCAAGAGGGTAAGCTGGGTAGTGTAGTAGGTTATATCCTTTCAGCTCTAGGATCTGGGTTCAAGTCCAGCCCAGACTGATGGGATAAAAATCTCTCTTCTGCTCCTTAAGGCATTGACTTTTTTCTGGGGTACAGTTCTATGAGTACCAAAATTGCCCCTCTTCAAGTGACCATTCCTTCTGTGAGTGTGCTGCAAAATATTTGACTGGTGGGGTGAGGGGTGGAATGGGGACACCACAGTCATGCTCATTCAATGTCCTCACCAAATATCCACACAACACGCTTCATGCAGGGATTCACAGGATAACAATAAGGAGCAGTGACCATGGCTCATGTTTCCCTCCCGAGCCCAGGGAGGCTGAGGCCAGTTTTAGCATCTCGACTGCCATCCTGACTGACATCAACTAACTTGACAGAGACTGGGTTCCTTCCTATTCTTAATGGCTCAGCTATTGACTGGATAAATTTGCTGAGCTGGCGGCGGTGATGCCGCTAACTTTAAAGGTCTTGTGTGAAAGGAGTTTGTGTAGTTTCAATCAAGTTCTTAGCACTAAAAATTGATGGTCAAAAACAGAGAGTTATAAAAAATGGTTCCATAGTTTACTTGCGCCAGACAAAGGTGGTGGTGTGGTTAAATCCAGCTTGTAACATTTATCTCTCCTTCATACACTTCAGTCTGGGAACGCCAATATTTTGAGCTTCTTTTGCATCTGGCTGTTTTGTGGTCCGTAGCTGTACTGTAATATTTTTTGTAAAATTTTGGCACATAAACAGTAAAGATAACTGACTTTTAAAAATGATTCAAAATTTTCTGAAGCTTTAATAGTGCAACCAGAGAGCACACAAGGTGACAATTATTTCATGCTTCCCAGAATGCATTGCATGTTGTTGCAACGATGCCCTCTGGAGGAGGAAAGTGAAGTGCGATGGATTTCTTAACACACAAGTAGAAGGATTACATTTATTGGGAAATGGGGGAAATTCATACATTTTAATAACAAAATGGTTTCTCTTTAACATAAAAAATTGTTTCAGTAATTTCATACCCTTGCAATTGTGAAGAAGTTTTTAATTGGAAATTGAACAAAAAATATCTCTGAGGATACATCTGCAATAGCTTATGCAGTTATTGGCTACAATCGAAAGCCATTGTCTACAAAAGACCATGGGCTAGAAATTCGTCTCGGGCAGTGGCGAAAAACAGGTGGTATCGGATCGGCCGCCCGTTATACACAGCGCCTGGTATTCAGTCTGTTCCTGGAACTGCATATCAGGCGCTGCGTATAACGGGTGGCCGATCCGATTCCGCCCGTTTAGCGCCACCGCCCGAGATTATTTTCAGAAAGGCACTGTGTCGGAATAGGGCTGGAGATTTTAAAGTGCACCCGCAACAGACCAACAATGTAGTTCACTATCGAGTCGTTAGACGAAGACCTTCCCCATGCTCTGTATTTACCCTAACCACAGTAGAAGTTGCAGTTCACATCATATTGCAGCATCTCTCTGGTAAATGTGTCACTTTAACAGTGGTGTGTCTGAATCAGGTCATTTGGCTGCTGACATGAATTGCATAAATAATTTCAAAACAGCTAGATAGGGCGTTTTCATTGAGGACAGTGGGGAAATGCGTTGCATGGGTTGGCACTCAGCCACGTCGGAACATCCCAGGTTTGATCCTTGTTCTACGTGGAACTAGACGATCCCAGCCAGGGTGGTGTGGGTACTCCAGTTTGCCTCACTTACCCCAGGATCAGCAGGTGCAAAAAGCACCAGTTGAATAGGTGTCTTGACTCTGTTAAGAAGAATGGCCACATTAGGATAAGTACTGGTGAAATTATACTCTAGCAGGTTAAAAAAAAACTCTGCAAATACTGGAAATCAGAATTAAAAACAGAGGATGCTGTAAATGGACAGAATTGACACTCTGGCAAATTTGCAGGGTAAAGGAAGAAAAACTGGACTGGAAGAAAATGTCAAATTGTAACCTAGTGTCATTATCATTTACATCCTCGCAGAGAGGCTGTCCTGCTGGAAAAATAATTCAAGAACATGAAAGGCTTGCACAAAGCTTTTTTCTCTCTTTCTTTAACACTTAAATATTGAGCTACTTTTTTCATTACAGACCTCTTCTGGCAGCAATTGAATGGTTTTCTGTCACTCATCCATTTTTGATAGATATAAAATATTACAACTTTTATAGCCCCACAGGAATGAATGCAAACATTGTATGTGCACAGTATCCGTTTGTCTGCCAGAGAGCTGTCATTTCCAAACCCTTTCATACAACAGTCGTATTTCCCAGCAATGTACGTTCAAGGACCAGAGAGTGGTTCTGTCAGAACATAATCGGCTTTACATTTTGAATGTCACATCGCACAGGAGTTTAGGAGGTGTGACAGGAGAATACTGGTGTGAGTAATTTCACTTGGGAATTAAACTCAGAAGATTATCTGCAACAGCAAAGGTGTAAACTGCTATTTTTCCCCTCCTTCTCCCAGCAGCTCCAGTACATAGAACATGAGCTGTCATTCTTTTTGGAACCATTAAATCATTCATTATTCTTTTATATTACTGCACTAACCTTTGTAAATATTACCCATATGTCCCATTAAACATGCAGAAGTACACATTTAACTGCACACATCTGTTGTGTCTGGTGATGTGGGACAGCGAGAAGTTGCAGGTTTTGTACCAAATTAGAATTAGTTTCGACACTTTCTAACATTTCACGATGGAATGTTCGGCATTTTCTGGATTTAAAACGTCTTAGTTGAAAAGAATTATAAACACCGAATTAATGTGGACTTTCCTAGCGGTGTCTTATCGTTTTGTAATATGCATTGCAACGCTATGATTTCATTCGTAGCCTTTTTCTTTTTGAAGTAATTTAATGTGTGAAACTGTTGAATTAACATCACTAAAGATCTTGACAAACCTTGTGCAATAATTTACGATGACACTAATTTAATACTTTGACTTTAAAGAGCTACCAATTACCGTTTCCTTTTTCTTCCTCAGAACTAATGACTTTTCATCATTTAGTTTATGTTGTAAGTTAATGAACAAGAAAAGTGTGAATTACAATAAATATATCTTCTACTTTAGAATTAGGTAAAATGGAACGACTTAATGTCACCAGAAGGAGTACATTACTGTTTAAGGTTTATAGTGCTAGATTTTGAGAATGGTCGCAAAATATATTTGCAACAGTTTGATCCAAAGTTAAATATTGTTTAGGTCGGATTTTGAAACCTAACTACGTGATATTTAACGATGATGTAATCATATGACAGCAGATCATTTCTGAGCATTTAACTGCTTCAACCTGAGTTTCTAATAAGGTATGGAAGGTTATGTAGAGTTCCAATCAGGATGATCTCTAAGTAAGTTGTACCTGTGATCTGCAAAATAACGTACTGTTTTCCTTTCACTTAAATTTGCATGTATTTGAGCAGATACACGACTTGAGTTTGATGGTGTGTTTGACACAAGTCTTGTATGTACCGATTCAGCCAATGTAATGTTATTTATACTGTGGTGACACTGTGGCATGCTTTGGGCTATAGAATTGCTTTATACAGATGTCACATAGCTATTGGATAGTATGGAGGCAGGTTAGATAACATGTACATGTGAATTCTGTCTTAAACGAGCAGAGTTTATGGCAGGCGCCAACAATGATGTCTTCAACCTTCAGCCTTCCCGATGTTCAGCTAGAGAAAGTTGTGACTCATCCAAGACTTGATGCTGGACAGGCAGTCTGACAGAATAGAAGTAGTTGTGGTGTAGAGAGAAGTGGTGGATATGTCGAGTTGGGTATCATCAGCATGTGTTTGGAAGCTTGACCCGTGCCTTTGGGTGATAATGTTGAGGGGTAGCATATAGATGAGGAAAAGGTGGGGCTGAGAATAGATTCTTGGGGAAATCTGGAGGTGACGTATGAGGAAGAGAAGGTGAAGCCATCGCTGAAGATGCTCTGACTGCATCCAGAAAGGTAGGAGTGTTACTATGCAAGGGCAGTCAAATGGAGCTGGAAAACAGAAGATAGGCGATGGAGGAGTATATGAGGGTGAATTTTCATGGGAATTCTCTCGCTCATCTGTCAGAACCCTGGGGAAAACGGTGGGTGAGCAGGAGAATCCCCATGGAAATTCACACCATTTTTTTTTAATGTACAGCTCTGCTGTTTCCTTTTAAGTCCCGCTCTCAGTCTTTCTGTTTCTTTTACTTTCACTCCCACTTGGATGTGCTTTCTTTACTCCCAGTCCCAGAGTTTGTATTTCTCAGTCTGACTACTCAGTGTTTGTTTTTTTCATTACTGTTTATGTGCTCTTTGGTCCCATTCCTGATTTTAGAATTATAGAAGTTTACAGCACAGAAGGAGGTTATTCGGCCCATTGTGGCTGTGCCGGCCGAAAAAGAGCTATGCCGCCTAACGGGAACGGTAGTGTGGTGGTAATGTCACTGGGCTAGTAATCCAGAAGCCTGGACTAATGATCCAGAGACGTGTGTTCAAATCCCAGCACGGCAGCTGGGGAATTTAAATTCAGTTAATTAAATAAATCTGGAATAAAAAACTAGTCAGTAATGGTAACCATGAAACTATCGGATTGTCGTTAAAAACCCATCTGGTTCACTAATGTCATTAGGGAAGGAAATCTGACGTCCTTACCTGGTCTGGCCTATATGTGACTCCAGACCCACAGCAATGTGGTTGACTCTTAACTGCTCTCTGAAATGGCCCAGAAAGTCACTCAGTTGTAACAAACCGCTACGAAACAAAATAATAAAAATGAAACCGGACGGACTACCCGGCATCGACCTCGGCACCGGCACAGCACACCCAGCCCAGTCGACCCTGCAACGTCCCCCTCACCAACATCTGGGGACTTGTGCCAAAATTGGGAGAGCTGTCCCACAGACTAGTCAAGCAACAGCCTGACATAGTCATACTCACAGAATCATACCTTTCAGCCAATGTCCCAAACTCCTCCATCACCATCCCTGGGTATGTCCTGTCCCACCGGCAGGACAAACCCACCAGGGGTGGCGGCACAGTGGTATATAGTTGGGAGGGAGTGGCCCTGGGAGTCCTCAACGTTGACTCCGGACCTCATGAAGTCTCATGGCTGAAACCTCCTGCTGATTACCACCTACTGCCCTCCCTCACCTGATCAATCAGTACTCCTCCATGTTGAACACCACTTGGAAGGAGAAGAAGCACTGAGAGTAGCAAGGGCACAGAATGTATTCTGGGTAGGGGACTTCAATGTCCATTACCAAGTGATGGAGTGGCTCGGTAGCACCACTACTGGCCGAGTCCTGAAGGACATAACTGCCAGTCTGGGCCTGCGACAGGTGGTGAGAGAACCAACACGAGGGAAAAACCTACTTGACTTCGTCCTCACCAATCTACCTGTCGCAGATGCATCTGTCCATGACAGTATTGGTAGCAGTGACCACCACACAGTCAGTGTGAAGACGACAACATCCCGGCTATCGTGCTGTAAACTTGTGCTCCAGAACTAGCTGCGCCTCTAGCCAAGCTGTTCCAGTACAGCTACAACACTGGCATCTATCAGACAATGTGGAAAACTGCCCAGGTATGTCCTGTCCACAAAAAGCAGGACAAATCCAATCTGGCCAATTTCCGCCCCATCAATCAGTCTACTCTCAATCATGAGCAAAGTGATGGAAGGTGTCATCGATAGTGCTATCAAGTGGCACTTACTCACCAATAACCTGCTCACTGATGCCCAGTTTGGGTTCCGCCAAGACCACTCGGCTCCCGACCTCATTACAGCCTTGGTCCAAACATGGACAAAGGATCTGAATTCCAGAGGTGAGGTGAGAGTGACTGCCCTTGACATCAAGGCAGCATTTGAGCGAGTGTGGCATCAAGGAGCCCGAGTAAAACTGAAGTCAATGGGAATCGGGGGGGGGGAAACTGTCCACTAGCTGGAGTCATACCTAGCACAAAGGTTGTGGTGGTTGGCGGCCAATCATTTCAGCCCCAGGACTTCGCTGCAGGAGTTCCTCTAGGGAAGTGTCCTCGGCCCAACCATCTTCAGCTACTTCATCAATGACCTTCCCCCAACATAACATCAGGAATGGAGATGTTTGCTGATGACTGCACAGTGTTCAGTACCGTTCACAACTCCTCAGATAATGAAGCAGTTCATGCCCGCATGCAGCAAGACTTGGACGATGTTCAGGCTTGGGCTGATAAGTGGCAGGTAACATTCGCACCACAGAAGTGCCAGGCAATGACTATTCCCAACAAGCGAGAGTCTAACCACCGCCCCTTGACATTCAATGGCATTACCATCGCCGAATCCCCCACCATCAACATCCTGGTGGTCAATATTGACCAGAAACTTAACTGGACCAGCCACATCAATACTGTGGCAACAAGAGCAGGTCAGAGGCTAGGTATTCTGCGGTGAGTGTCTCACCTCCTGACTTCCCCAAAGCCTTTCCACCATCTACAAGGCACAAGTAAGGAGTGTGATGGAATACTCTCCACTTGCCTGGATGAGTGCAGCTCCAACATCACTCAAGAAGCTCGACACCATCCAGGACAAAGCAGCCCGCTTGATTGGCACCCCATCCACCACCTTAAACATTCACTCCCTCCACCACCGGCGTACCGTGGCTGCAGTGTGTACCATCTACAAGATGCACTGCAGCAACTCGCAGAGGCTTCTTCGGCAGCACCTCCCAAACCCGCGACCTCTTCCATCTAGAAGGACAAGGGCAGCAGGCGCATGGGAACACCACCACCTCCAAGTTCCCCTCCAAGTCACACACCATCCTGACCAAGAAGTATATCGCCGATCCTTCATCGTCGCTGGGTCAAAATCCTGGAACTCCCTCCCGACCAGCACTGTGGGAGTACCTTCACCACACGGACTGCAGCGGTTCAAGGAGGCAGCTTACCACCACCTTCTCAAGGGCAATTAGGGATGGGCAATAAATGCTGGCCTTGCCAGCGACGCTCACATCCCAGAAACAATTTTCTTTTTTTAAAGCCCACTTTGCAGCCCTTGATCCGTAGCCTTGTAGGTTGCAGCACTTCAAGTGCATGTCCAAGTACTTTTCAAATGTGATTTGAGTTTCTCCCGTTACTACCCTTTCAGACAGACCTTCACCACCTCTAATCCTTCCACCAATTACTTTAAATCTATGCCCCCTGGTTATTGACCTCTCTGCTAAAGGAAATAGGTCCTTTCTATCCACTCTATCTAGGCCCCTCATAATTTTATACACCGCAATCAAGTCTCCCCTCAACCTTCTCTGTTCCAAAGAAAACAACCCCAACCTATCCAATCTTTCCTCATAGCTAAAATTCTCCAGTCCTGGCAGCATCCTCGTAAATCTCCTCTGTACCCTCTCTAGTACAGTTACATCCTTTCTGTAATGTGGTGACCAGAACTGTATGCAGTACTCTAGCTGTGGCCTAACTCGTGTTTTACACAGTTCAAGCATAACTTCCCTGCTCTTATATTTTATGCCTCGTCTAATAAAGGAAAGTATCAGGTATGCCTTCTGAACCACCTAATCTACCTATCCTGCTACCTTCCAGGAACTGTGGACATGCACTCCCAGGTCCCTCTGTTCCTCTACATGTCTCAGTGTCGTACCATTTATTGTGTATTCCCTTGCCTTGTTAGCCCTCGCCAAATGCATTACCTCACACTTCTCCGGATTGAACTCGATTTGGCATTTTACTGCCCACCTGACCAGTTCATTGATATCTTCCTGCAGCTTTCATCCTCACTATCAACACACGGCCAATTTTTATATCATCTGCAAACTTCTTAATCATGCCCCCTATATTGAAGTCTAAATCATTGATATATACGACAAAAAGTAAGGGACCTAGCACTGAGCCCTACACACCCCACTGGAAACAGCCTTCCAGTCACAAAAACACCCGTTGACCATTACACTTTGCTTCCTGCCACTGAGCCAATTTTGGATCCAACTTGCCACTTTCCCTTGGATCCCATGGGCTTTTACTTTTCTGTCCAGTCTACCATGTGGGACCTTGTCAAAAGCCTTGCTAACATCCATGTAGACTACATCAAATGCATTTCCCTCATCGACCCTGATGAGGTTGTGCAAAAGCATCTTGTGCTTTTGTTTTTGAAGTCCACACACCTGAAATCTCCTCAGACTCCCCTCCCGAGTCCTTAAACTCTTCATCATAACTACCCTAGTTCCCATTCCTCCTTTCCTGCATCTGTTTCTAATCAATTAAATGCTCAGAAGTAATACACAAGTTGGCCAAAATGTTTCAGAAAACCTAAATAAGTGATGCTGTGCACAGGTGCTTGAGATGAGTAGTTCTATGTTCCATAGAGCTTTCAGAACGATTGATTAAAGGTGAAGCCAGGTCTAAAGAATGCATTTTGTTCAAACTACTCTGCCCTTTTTTAAAAGAAGAAAATAATTAGCCTCAGGAGACTTTTGATTGACACTTTTTGCAAAAGTGCCAGATTTATTCCTGACATTCAAACCCTCAAGTCAAATCTCCGTCCCAGTTAGGCCAGTACAGTGACATCGTTGATGGGGAATGTCCTGGAGAGGCTCGATAGGAAACAGCAGAAACCGGGACTTGGAAACCGCCTTGAGAGCTCTCAGATCTCAGGAGCCCATGTTGTAGGCTTGGGAATCTACTGTCTCAGTCTTATAGTGTGGTTTCCCAAGTCTGGGAAGCTCCCGAGCAGTGCGGATCTCAGGCTGTTCAGATGTCAGGGCCCCTGTTTACGATGGAGATGCTCACTGTTGGTGACATCACAGAAATAGCCTTTTGAGAACAGAGACCCAATATGAGAAATTAATGCCAGTTACAATTTTTTTTTAATAAGTCCATCAAAATTCTTTGTTAATGTTTTTGTGTATTATAAAGGGGGAGTAGTTTGGATAAAAGTGTTCCCCTGGACTTTCCTTTCCCCCTTAATGCACACAGTACATTGTTCTTGGATATTAAACAGACTGAAATTGAATTCCACTTAATAAGGAATTTGCATTCCATTGAATATCTCCTACTTGTGTAGAAATCTCTGGGTGATGTTCATTCACATGGATAGGTCATCATCATTCAATGTAGGTCTGTTGTGTGTGATGAATGAAGACGTGTATCTGGCAACCGTCCATCAGCCAGATCTACCGTGCTTAGTAAGTTGAAGAGCAGATATCGGAGCGCAGGCTCGTCTGATGGTATTCGAATATTTGCACAGACAATGCTTGGCCTCTGTGGCTGTTTCCCACTGTGCACAGATCGACAGCAACAACAGTGACAAGGTCACGGTTATTTTAAGCAGTTTTCTGGATACTCAGCCCTCAATCAGATACTTTAACATGAAAACAAATAATCTTTGAATATTACTGAATTCTTTCATTCCAAATCTGTTTTCCTGAGGGTTTCAGATAAATCAGAGAAGAGAACTGTTGCATATTTGTGAGCTTTTACAAATGACAATCAAATGGGTTTGCTATTATTCGTGCCTTGTGATAGAGACTCGGAGGCTGAAACCAGCATTAATGAATGAATTATACGGAGATCGATGGGAGTTCAACATGTATGCATGTACAGATAATGCTTTTTTAATGCAAAATCTATCAATACCTCGATTGCAATGAATCAAAAATGGCACATTCAGTAGATTTCACATGAAATACAAAGGCTAAATATGGTTTGCATTTACTGAAATACTGGCTGCTTGGAAAGCCTCCTGGTCCTTTTATGAAGACTGATAGAAATGCTGTTGTGCTAATGGTTTTTACCAAATGATAAATACTGTGCTGGAAGAATGTACATTACTGTGTGCACGTTCATAACTCCCACTAATCAAACCTACATCATTTAAAGCAACAGTTGTTGATGCCTGTAATGGTAATCTTCACAATATATGTTGCCCACTAAATAATGTGAGCTTGTTTTAATTTATTCCCTCTACTGTTGAGTGATTCAGTGGAAGAGTACAATCCTGATCGGATCCATGACTTGTTCTGATTTATTTTACATGTGGCTCTTTTCATCCAATTTGGCAAAATAAATAATTGGTCAGGCAACTGGCTGGTCAGAAGTGTGGAGTGTGATTTCCAAAACACCACTGAAAATCCTGGAATCCTATGTAATAAAAATGCGAGTTGGCTTCGTCATTCTCTGTAAACTACTGGACCTAATAATTGCTGCTAAAGTAAAGTTTAAAAAATTTTACTTTAAAACTGGCATTAAATGAAGTCAGGATTTGTATTAGTGGATCTCCCAGCATTAGTGGATCTCCCATCAAATTGAGTTTGTTGCAAAACTGTTACTTTTTCTTACATCTTTGCATCTTGTTTATCATCTTTTGCCTCCTTTTTTTCTGTGGGTTGTTTTATTGTTTTGTTTTTCTTTCCTCCGGTGGCACTCAGCAGGGAATGCAGCAGGAGAACGTGCGCATTGAGAGAGGTTATACTGGATGGGTTGAAGGGGTGCAGGGAGAAAAACAGCAGGAACCAACGCTCAGCGGTGGAGAGGAGCAGGATTCAGTACTCAACAGGATAAAGCAGTGGGAGATAGCACTCTGCGGAAGAGCACTGGAGCTGGTACACAGCAGCTGAAAGCAGGATCCTACACTCGTAGGGGAGAGGAATGAGATCTGGGCAGAGCAGCAGGAGATGGTACCCTGTGGTGGGGTAGCGGGCGGGCGGGCGCAGGGTGAAGAGCAGAAAGCCAGTATGCAGTGAGGTAGAACAGAGGGAGATGTTACTCGGAGAGAGAACACCCGGAGCTGATGCCCAGCGGGAGAGAGTGGTATGATCTGACTCTGATGCTCAGCAAGACAGAACAGCGGGGGAGAACAGGAGCTGACGCACAGAGGGAGTTGACGTTCGCTGGGGAGAACTGCAGGAGCATGCGCTACCCCTTGTTTTGTGCAACAGCCCAAGACAAATTTCTACCCCTAAGTTATTGTTTTTCCACATGAGCCACCTAATCTAAACCCGCCCTCTCGCTTGCTTCCCATGCTCTTAAATATTCCTCTTTTCACTATTCCTTTTTAAACTGGAGTCTGAATGAAAATATACACTTTTTATTTGACTCTGCAAAGCATGCGTGCACTCATACACACACACGCCCATCCATAATAAAAGTGTAATATTTCACTCGGTAAGGAGGCCATGGGAATTGGTTGAACTATGTTAAAAATCATTATTTTTACATACCCATCCCTGTTGCTCGAAGACAAAAATGAAACGCTGCACAAAACTGACTCTCCAACTGGGAAGCCACATACATAGTGGTTAGCACTGGTGCCTCACAGCGCCAGAGACCCGGGTTCGAATCTGACCTCGGGTGACTGTCTGTGTGGAGTTTGCACATTCTCCCCGTGTCTGCGTGGGTTTCCTCCGGGTGCTCCGGTTTCCTCCCACAGTCCAAAAATGTGTGGGTTAGGTTGATTTGGCTATGATAAATTGACCCTTAGTGTTAGAGGAGATTAAATATGTGGGGTTATGGGGATAGGATGGGATATGTTAGGGGGAATTAAATACGTGGGGTTACGGGGGTAGGGTGGGATATGTGTACTGTGGGGATTAAAGCAGGGACAGGGTACTGGATTTGGATGATCAGCCATGATCGTATTGAATGGCGGAGCAGGCTCGACGGGCCGAATGGCCTACTCCTGCTCCTAGATTCTATGTTTATGTTTCTATGTTTACATTGATAAAGCCAAATTATACCTGCAGAAGGGAACAGAAAAAGATCTAAAATATGACCTCCAAGTTTTCTAAAGTTCTAAATCATTCTACAGGAGCATGACTTTTTTATTGGGATTAAATAAGTTCAGTTTTGGTTTTCAGATAGTGTCAACAACTTGAAATTATATAGTGCCATTAATTAATGTGGTAAAACATATCAAATAAAGACAGCCTTCATTGCATCAAAAACAAAAGTCACAAAATATGACCTCGTAACACCAGACACACTGAATAACTGTGCTTAAGGTTGAAGAATTCTTATTAGATTGCAGATAAACTGCTTGTAACTTATACTTTGAAAATGCTCCTTTTTTCTGTTTAATGTGTATTATATCAATATAATTGAAAGTTTTGCATCTGTGCTAGTACACGATGTACGGGAAAGTGTCTTGACATTTTCATAGGTTGCAACACTACTGATTTAGTTCATATTTCCTATTTCTTGAAACACCTTCAAAGAACATTCATGAGATCGCACTGTATTTCACTGTTGACAAAATAATTCCTGTTAACCAAAAAACAGAACCAATCCTCTTTGAAAACAAAATTAAGAAAACTTTGAATTGTTTGACATATTTCCAATTCACACTCCTCTTTTAATTCTTCCCCTGCACCCCCCTACTATTTTTGGGACGCCTGCCCTGGAAATGTTTACTCCCTTATCTCTCCCAATCACTTCCTGACTGCTGTCATATTTCTTTGGGATTCCTGACTAGTGGCCCTACCTAGCGACATAAGCTTCCATTTCTTAGCAATTTTGCTTCCATTTTGAAACTCACATTGTTGCTGTCTTTTTTCATCAAGATTTTGGGACCACCACACATGCGTGCTTTTCCAGCATCTGAAAAAAAAATTCAGTGTTGGTTTTTGCCCCTCGGTGATGGGCTTGGCACATCCTATCATGTGCTCAAAGATACAGAAAGCGGTGAGCCCATTAGTTCATAGACCAAAAAAAACCCCACAGGAACTGGGAGGACTGAAGAGAGCAAGAATAGCATTGGGATAAAGGAGGAAGACCGTTGATAGAGAAAGGCACCAGAGAACTAAGAGATAATTCAAGCAAAAAGTAATGAAGTGACAAAGTACTGAGAAACAAATCAGAACCAAAAACCTTGAGCAGCAGTATCGGTTAGGGAGCAGTATATTGGGAAGACAAACATAGGGCTACTCATAGATTGCTGTTTTTGCCACAATAGAGTGTTGAGTGCAAGTTGACACAAAAATGCCAGAGTAACTCAGGAGTCAGTTCTCAATCTAACTCCAGAACTTACTTTAACCAAGGGGTTGGAGAATCTGTCCACAGGTCTATCTCACGCCACTTGGCCTTGGTGCCAGTTGGAATATAATTCTATTCTGTTACCATGGTGTCTGCTGCGAACATCAGTTTGCCAGTTTGGTATGTGTCTTTTCTTTGTTTTTCTCTTTGGTTAAGAATCCAGGAGCCACTCAGTAGGCTCAGGTAACAATCAGAAATGCACTCCAGGTCCTGGACTACCTGTGAATAATAAACAACAAATAATATTGATTTTCTTTATATGATTTATCCATACATGGTTTTCTTTCCTTTATAAAAGAAAGAAACGAATGAAGTTGCATTATGCACTGCCTTTAATGATTTCAGGACGTCCAAAAGCACTTTACAGCCAATAAAAAGAATGAAACTGGACGGACCATCCGGCATCGACCTCGGCACCAGCTATGGACACGGCAACAGCAAACCCAGCCCAGTCAACCCAGTCCTCCTCACCAACATCTGGGGACTTGTGCCAAAATTGGGAGAGCTGTCCCACAGACTATTTAAGCAACAGCCTGACATAGTCATACTCACAGAATCATACCTTTCAGCCAATGTCCCAAACTCCTCCATCACCATCCCTGGGTATGTCCTGTCCCACCGGCAGGACAGGCCCACCAGGGGTGGTGGCACAGTGGTATGCAGTCGGGAAGGAGTGGCCCTGGAAATCCTCAACATTAACTCCGGACCCCATGAAGTCTCATGGCTTCAGGTCAAGCATAGTCAAGGAAACCTCCTGCTGATTACCAGCTACTGCCCTCCCTCAGCTGATGAATCAGTACTCCTCCATGTTGAACACCACTTGGAAGAAGCACTGAGAGTAGCAAGGGCACAGAATGTACTCTGGGTGGGGGACTTCAGTGTCCATTACCAAGAGTGGCTTGGTAGCACCACTACTGACCGAGCTGACTGAATCCTGAAGGACATAACTGCCAGTCTGGGCCTGCGACAGGTAGTGAGAGAACCAACACGAGGGAGAAACCTACTTGACCTCATCCTCACCAATCTACCTGTCGCAGATGCATCTGTCCATGACAGTATTGGTAGCAGTGAACACCGCACAGTCATTGTGGAGGCGAAGCCCCGTCTTCACACTAAGGATACCCTCCATCGTGTTGTGTGGCACTACCACCGTGCTAAATGGAATAGATTCAGAGCAGATCTAGCAGCTCAAAACTAGGCATCCATCAGGTGCTGTGGGCCATCAGCAGCAGCAGAATTGTATTCCACCACAATCTGTAACCTCATGGCCCGGCATATCCCTCATTCTACCATTACCATCAAGCCAGGGGACCAACCGTGGTTCAATAAGGAGTGTAGAAGAGCATGCCAGGAGCAGCACCAGGCGTACCGAAAAATGAGGTGCCAACCTGGGGAAGCTGCAACACAGGAGTACATGCATGCTAAAAAGCAGAAGCAGCATGCTATAGACAGGGCTAAGCGATCGTACAATCAACGGATCAGATCAAAGCTCTGCAGTGCTGCCGCATCCAGTCATGAATGGTGGTGGACCATTAAACAAGTAATGGGAGGCGGAGGCTCCATGAATATCCCCATCCTCAATGATGGCGGAGCCCAGCACGTGAGTGCAAAAGACAAGGCTGAAGTGTTTGCAACCATCTTCAGCCAGAAGTGACGAGTCGATGATCCATATCGGCCTCCTCCTGAGGTCCCACCATCACAGAAGCCAGTCTTCAGCCATTTCGATTCACTCCACGTGATATCAAAAAACGGCTGAGCGCACTGGATACAGCAAAGGCTATGGGCCCCGACAACATCCCGGCTGTCGTGCTTTGGACTTGTGCTCCAGAACTAGCCGCGCCTCTAGCCAAGCTGCAGTACAGCTACAACACTGGCATCTATCCGACTGTGGAAAACTGCCCAGGTATGTCCTATCCACAAAAAGCAGGACAAATCCAACCCGGCCAATTACCGCCCCATCAGTCTACTCTCAATCATCAGCAAAGTGATGGAAGGTGTCATCGAAAGTGCTATCAAGCAGCACTTACTCACCAATAACCTGCTCACTGATGCCCAGTTTGGGTTCCGTCAAGACCACTCGGCTCCCGACCTCATTACAGCCTTGGTCCAAACATGGACAAAGGAGCTGAATTCCAGAGGTGAGATGAGAGTGACTGCCCTTGACATCAAGGCAGCATTTGACTGAGTGTGGCATCAAAGAGCTCTAGTAAAACTGAAGTCAATGGGAATCAGGGGGATAATGCTCCACTGGCTGGAGTCATACCTAGCACAAAGGAAGATGGTTGTGGTGGTTGAAGGTCAATCATCACAGCCCCAGGACATTGCTGCAGGAGTTCCTCAGGGCAGTGTCCTAGGCCCAACCATCTTCAGCTGCTTCATCAATGACCTTCCCTCCAACATAAGGTCAGAAATGGGGATGTTCGCTGATGACTGCACAGTGTTCAGCGCTATTTACAACTCCTCAGATAATGAAGCAGTCCATGCCCGCATGCAACAAGACCTGGACAACGTTCAGGCTTGGGCTGATAAGTGGCAGGTAACATTCACGCCACAGAAGTGCCAGGTGATGACTATCTCCAACAAGCGAGAGTCTAACCACCTCCCCTTAACATTCAATGGTATTACCATCGCCGAATCCCCCACCATCAATATCCTGGGGTCACCATTGACCAGAAACTTAACTGGACCAGCCACATCAATACTGTGGCAACAAGAGCAGGTCAGAGGCTAGGTATTCTGCGGTGAGTGTCTCACCTCCTGACTCCCCAAAGCCTTTCCACCATTTATAAGGCACAAGTAAGGAGTGTGATGGAATACTCTCCACTTGCCTGGATGAGTGCAGCTCCAACTACTCTCAAGAAGCTCGACACCATCCATGACAAAGCAGCCCGCTTGATTGGCACCCCATCCACCACCTTAAACATTCACTCCCTCCACCACCGGCGTACCGTGGCTGCAGTGTGTACCATCTACAAGATGCACTGCAGCAACTCGCCAAGGCTTCTTCGGCAGCACCTCCCAAACCCGCGACCTCTTCCATCTAGAAGGGAACACCACCTCCTCCAAGTTCCCCTCCAAGTCACATACCATCCTGACTTAGAAGTATATTGCCGATCCTTCATCGTCGCTGGGTTGAAATCCTGGAACTCCTTCCCTGACAGCACTGTGGGAGTACCTTCACCACACGGACTTCAGCGGTTCAAGAAGGCGGCTCACCACCACCTTCTCGAGGGCAATTAGGGATGGGCAATAATTGCTGGCCTTGCTGGTGACGCCCACATCACATAAACGAATAAAAAAAATTTTTTTTAAGTACTTTTCAAGTGTAGTCACTGTTGTAATGTAGGAAACGTGGCAAACAAATTGCACACAGCAAGCTCCCACCAGCAGCAATGGAATAAATGATCAGATTATGTGTTTGTGGTGTTGGTTGATAAATGTTGGCAGGACACAGGGAGAATTACTTTTCTCTTTGAATAGTGCCATAATATCTTTTATACCCACCTCAAAGAGCAGATTGGCCTTGGTTTAATGTCTCATCGAAGGAGGAACACTAAAGAGCCAGTTGAGAATATGCGCTCAAGTCAATGGAGTGAAGTTTGAACCCACAATCTCTGACTCAGAGGTGAGAGTGCTACCACAGAACCAAGGCTGATACCGATCTATATTAACTATGTAGGTGCAGTTTGAATTTTCCACAAACTGGGCAATTTAATTTTTGAATCAATGGAATCATAATCTATAGTACGTAAAAGTGAAGGTAGTTTTGTTTTGAATTTTAAAGGAGCAAAAATTCATAACTTGCAAACAAGTCACCCACTCATCCTCTTCCTCTCTATGGTGGATAAATCCACAGTCACATTCCTCCTCGCTCATTCTTGCGTAACTGCTTGAGTTTTGTGGTCCAATTTTTTTTCCTCTTGCAATAAAATGTATTTGTTTGATAACCAAAATAAAGTTAGATTTGCCTTCTTCCCACCAAACAAGAATCTTAAAATAGTTACTTTTAAGTGATGGTGCACAGTCAGCTTAGCTATTCACATTTGTATGACATTGTCTGCGAATCTGGTACAGTGATAGATGTAATAGTGAGCCTATTATGCTTGCCTCTCGGAAATGGGATCAGCCAGCAAGTATGTAGATCTCACAGCTACTATGCCCTACATTATTGTTGTCTCCAGCGGGGTTCAAAGTCGGCTCAAGTTAGGGAATTGCATCATCCACTTGCTCCACAGCTGTATGAACTCAACAAACTTTGAAGCTGGAATTCCCAACATATGTGTTCAAAGCCATTGCACTGAAACGGTTGAACAGGGAGCCAGGTGTGGCTTTAAATGCCTACTTTGAAGTACTGTAAACTCATGTGCCTGTGCATTAAACCTCCTGCCATGTTGAACAGATTAGGAAAGCCAAATGTGGGAATGCGTCATGCTTCAGTGCTGCAATTGGCCTTTAACCAACAGGCGAGACAGAGAGTTGTGTCTTTCTTTAACTTTGTTTTGTCATTTGAATATGGTGGTGTTGATAGTGGCAAGTGGCTGTATAAGTATGCACCAATATATAGATTTTGATCATCTCTTAATAACCTGGAGCAATAAAGTAAGAGGTGAGAGCTCTTAGTAGCAGCACGCTCATTTTTTGTGAGGGAATAGAGGGAGAAACTTATTTGTGCTTTCCTGTTTGTGTTTGCTGAGCTAGGAACCACATTAGAGCTGAAACAAATGCAATTCCTTGACCATCTCTTGCTGCTGAAGGGGGTTGGATGGAAATAAGGGGCATGGGTGAAATCATGTAGTTCGGACATGTACATATTATGTTCATTTCCTCATCATTAAACTGCCACAGAATGAAGAATGAGAAACTCTGATCCTCCAAGATCCTTTTACAGATTTTGAGGCAGTTCGAAGCAGATTAAATGAGCTACAATCTGAAGTACCTTTGATTATAAACTCATTTGCTCCATACTTCTCAGTTTTGTGAAATCAGCTGAATAAATGGAAACATCAAATTGGTAACTTAAAAAGAGAACTATGTTCTATTATGTCTAATGCCGAAACCTTTAGATTACCGCTTTAAATTTTATTGTGTGGCGACTGTGTCATCTTATTTAGGAACATTGGGCCAAAAATTGCGGTCGGTGGCATACCTCCGGAGTGAAAAGAATACACACCTGCCTGATGGCGGCCCTCCTGTGAAAACTTGCGGTCTGACGCTTCGTAATGGAGGGCAGCATAATGGTCCACGGATGTCAGGGACGCAGCCTGTGTGGAAGCGTAGCTGGGATCATGTGGGCCTGGTCCTCCAATCAGAAAACAGAATTAGATTTTACATCATTTCAGAAGGGAATCCCGTAATCAGATTGAATGGAATCCCGTAATCAAATTTAATTACAATTTACAGGTTTGGAATTTAATTCCTAATTAGCTTCATTCCACCAACTTCATTAAAAATTTTATTTTGCTGATAATTTGATCGACATCATTAAAACTCTAATATTTTCAAAACAAGAAAAACTCATTTGATACAGTTAAACTATATGATTTCCGAGATGAAAATGTTTAAAACTTGCCTAAGGTATCCCCTTACGCTGATGCAGACAGGCCCTGAACCTGTTTGCATCAACCGTAACAGTTCCATACGTAATTGCTCGGCAGTTCGTGGGAAAATAGCCCAACTCTGCGCCAGCAATTGCTTTTTCGTGGGCCGTGAGGATGGCCTGTCAACGCGTACATTGACAGACCACAAGTTCAGGATTTAGCGCATGCGGAAATCCCGAACTTACGGAGGATTTCAAAGGAGGTATGACAGCGTACTCTAAGAGTACGCCGCCATACCCACCGCAACATCAGGGCCATAGTAACAGGAGTCGGCCATTTAGCCCTTCGAGCCTGTTCTGCTATCCGATGAAATCATGCCTGATCTGTGACCTAACTTCATATATCCGCCTTTGCCCCATATCCCTTAATACCTTTGGTTAACAAAAATGTATCAATCTCTGATTTAAAATAAACAATTGATCTTGCATCAACTGTCGTTTGCCACATCAAAGGTTATTGCGGAAAATAAAAGCTCATGGTGTAGGGGGTAACATATTGGCATGGATAGAAGATTGGCTAGCTAACAGGAAACAGAGAGTAGGCATAAATGGGTCATTTTCTGATTGGCAAGATGTAACGAGTGGTGTGCCACAGGGATCAGTGCTGGGGCCTCAACTTTTTACAATTTATATAAATGACTTGGATGAAGGGACCAAAGGTATGGTTGCTAAATTTGCTGATGAGACAAAGATAGGTAGGAAAGTAAATTGTGAAGAGGACATAAGGAGGCTACAAAGGAATATAGATAGGTTAAGTGAGTGGGCAAAGATCTGGCAAATGGAGTATAATGTGGGAAAATGTGAAGTTGTCCATTTTGGCAGGAAGAATAAAAAAGAAGCATATTATCTAAATGGTGAGAGATTGCAGAGCTCTGAGATGCAGAGGGATCTGGGTGCCCTAGTGCATGAATCGCAAAAGGTTACTATGCAGGTACAACAAGTAATTAGGAAAGCTAATAGAATGTTATCGTTTATCGCAAGGGGAATTAAATACAAAAGTAGGGAGGTTATGCTTCAGTTATACAGGGCATTGGTGAGACCACATCTGGAGTACTGTGTACAGTATTGGTCTCCTTATTTAAGGAAGGATGTAAATGCGTTGCAAGCAGTTCAGAGAAGGTTTACTGGACTAATACCTGGAATCGGCCGGTTGTCTTATGAGGAAAGGTTGGACAGGCTAGGCTTGTATCCGCTGGAGTTTAGAAGAGTAAGAGGTGACTTGATTGAAACATATAAGATCCTGAGGGGTCTGGACAGGGTGGATGTGGAGAGCATGTTTCCTCTTGTGGGAGAATCTAGAACTAGGGGTCACTGTTTAAAAATAAGGGATCGCCCATTTAAGACAGAGATGAGGAGAAGTTTTTTCTCACAGAGGGTCGTGAGTCTTTGGAACTCTCTTCCTCAGAGGGCGGTGGAAGCAGAGTCTTTGAATATTTTTAAGGCAGAGGTAGATAGATTCTTGGTAAGCAAGGGGGTGAAAAGTTATCGGGGATAGGCGGGAATGTGGAGTAATCTGATCAGCCATGATCTTATTGAATGGTGGAGCAGGCTCGAAGGACCGAGTGGCCTACTTCTGCTCCTAATTCGTATGTTCGTATACTTGCGGAAGAGACTTCCAAACTTCTACCACCATTTGCGTGTAGAAGTGTTTCCTAATCTCACTCCTGAAAGATCTGGCTCTAATTTTTAGGCTATCTCCCCTAGTCCAAGACTCCCCAACAAGTGGAAATAGTTTCTCTCTATCTATCCTATCAGTTCCCCTTAATATCTGGAAAACTTCGATCGATTCACCCCTTCTTAACCTTCTAAATTCCAGGGAATACAACCCTATTTTGTGTAATCTCTCCCCGTAATTTAACCCTTGAAGTCCAGGTATCATTGTGGTAAATCTTCACTGCACTCCCTCCAAGGCCAGTATATCCTTTCTACGGTGTAGTGCCCAGAACTGAAAACCATAAGACTGCATGCATCTCCAGTCCATCGTGTCACACTTCCTGTGTCACATCTTGGTATCACAGGTGAACAAAATCCTAGGCACATTTTTATACTTGCGGCTGATTGTCAGATATGTAATTTTCTTAATTCACCTTTTTGTAAATTTCTTAATTTTCTTATGTGGAAATTTATTAGAAAGGAGGAGGCGAACCAATCAAATAGCTGCAAATGTTTTTTTTCAATAATTGCGGTCAGAGGCGTGCCTCCGACCCGCGAAACAATTCCGAAAGTACCTCCAGGCTGCAAAGAGTTGTGGTCTCGGGCCTCTAGGCATACGGCAGCGTAAAGGCCCACGGATCCCAGGGACGCAGGAGGTTCAGAAGCGTCCCCGGGATCACATGGGCCCGGTCTTCCAATGACAGAAGAAGATTCCATTGCAATCATTGACGAAGGGAATCCCCCAATGATATGCAATGGAATCCCCAAATAATTATACGATGTACAGAATTCTAATAAATATACATATACTGATTTTCAATTTTATTCGTAAGTCCATTCATTGCACCAATCTCAATAAAAATTTAATTTTTTGATAAATAATTTTAAACATCTTAATCAGGGCCAATATTTGCATAAACTCATTTAAAGTGTATGTCCATAATTATAAGATAACATAAGACGTAGGAGCAGGAGTATGTCATTTGGCCCCTCGAGCCTGCTCCGCCATTCAATAAGATCATGGCTGATCTTATCTTGGCCTCAACTCCACTTCCCTGCCCGCTCCCCATAACCCTTGACTCCCTTACCTTTCAAAAATCTGTCTATCTCCACCTTAAATATATTCAATGACCCAGCCTCCACAGCTCTCTGGGGAAGAGAATTCCAAAGATTCACGACCCTCTGAGAGAAGAAATTCCTCCTCATTTCCGATTTAAAAGGGTTTCCCCTTATTCTGAAATTATGCCCCCTAGTTCGAGATTCCCCCACAAGGGGAAACATCCTCTCTGCATCTACCCTGTCGAGCCCTTTCAGAATCTTATATGTTTCAATAAGATCCCCTCTCATTCTTCTAAACTCCAATGAGTATTGGCCCAACCTGTTCAACCTTTCTTCATAAGACAACCCCTTCATCTCCGGAATCAACCTCGTGAACCTTCTCTGAACTGCCTCCAATGCAAGTATATCCTTCCTTAAATAAGGAGACCAAAACTGTACGCAGTACTCCAGGTGTGGTCTCACCAACACCCTGTACAGTTGTAACAGGACTTCCCTACTTTTATACTCCATTCCCTTTGCAATAAAGGCCAATATTCCATTTGCCTTCCTAATTACTTGCTGTACCTGCAAGCTAACTTTTTGTGGTTCATGTACAAGGACCCCCAGATTCCTCTGTACCGCAGCATTTTGTAATCTCTCCCCATTTAAATAATAATTTGCTTTTTTATTTTTCCTACCAAAGTGGATAACCTCGCATTTTGGATTTTAAATGTTTTATTTAAGCCTTATATATACCCTTACACTGATGAAAGCAGGCCCTAAGCCTGCTTTTACCAGCCGTGAGAGTTGTGTGGGCAATTGCTTTGCAGTTGTTGGGCAAATAGTCCAACTCTGCGCCAGCAATACTCATTTTTCAGGCGGTTCAGATGATCTGTCAAGGCGTACTGGAAGTTGCAGGGGCCTTTCAAATGGAAACAGAAATTCTGCATGTGTGCATTTCTCAGTAGGCATTTTTTATTCATTCTCAGGATGTGGGAGTCGCTGGCATTTATTGCTGATCTCTAGTTGCCCTTGAGCAGGTGGTGGGCCTTCTTATTTTTAAAATTCATTCTTGGGATATGGGCGTCGCTAGCAAGGCCAGCATTTAATGACCATCCCTAATTGCCCTTGAGAAGGTGGTGGTGGGCTGCCTTCTTGAACTGCTGCAGTCCGTGTGGTGAAGGTACTCCCACAGGTTAGGTAGGGAGTTCCAGGATTTTGACCCAGCGACGATAAAGGTATAGCGATATATGTCCAAGTCAGGATGGTGTGTGACTTGGAGGGAAACTTGGAGGTACCATGCACCTGCTGCCCTCGTCCTTCTAGGTGGTGGAGGTTGCGGGTTTGAACTGCTACAGTCCGTGTAATGAAGGTTATTCCAGAATGCTGTTAGGATGGTCAGTTCAGTGGAAGATCGGTGGAACTCCCAGAGAAATAGTGTAAATGACCAGTTTTAGCTGTTTCTCAGGAGATTCCACCGAAGTTACACAGGAGATCAGAAAAACCCCTGTGGGTGGAGGGGCACATCCTGATTTAAGTGCTGGGATCTGTCTGCCCAGGACCTCCACTGTTGACCCTACCAAAATTGACAAGGACCGGGGGTGGGGCGGGTGGTGGTCCCTTAATTTGATTTGGAATGGCAGGTGCCCACACCACTAGGAGTGCCTGCCCCCTGAAGAAGCCACATAGTACAGTGGAACAGTCATCATCGGGGTTCGGGGTGGGAGGTGGTTGGAAGTAGTCCCAGCAAGAAGTGTCTTCAGCAGTCCACTTCTGCTGTTTGGCACCATAGTACTGTACATCCAAGGTGTACCGCTGCTGATCCTACGCCGGAGAGCCATGGATACGAGAAATCCTGGCATTAGAAGTCCCCAGCCCTGCCCTCCTCTTACGCCACTGCCTATGTGAGGGTGGTGCCGAGGCTCTGCCCATTACAATGCTTGCTAAAATCCAGACATAAGGCCAGGACCTGGCAAATCTCAATGCTGGCCTAATAGGCGGCTCTTCCGATGCGCTCTGTTTCGCGTTATGAAGGGAATGTGCTGGAAGGGCCACCGTGACTTTATGCTGGGTGCTTCTGGCCTGCACCTGAAAAATAACAAGCACTTTGTAATCTGCAAAATTCCCTGGATAAATAAGTTAAGCTCCTCAAGCTTCTGAATACTTACAATTAGCCTTTTTTATGGCCTTAAACATTTTTTAAAAAAGAGACAGAAAACCAGTCCGACTTGTAGCTGACTCGAGCATTGATTTCAAGAACGTAGAGCAATTACATCTTGGAACCTTAAAGAGACTTGTACTTAAGCAGCAGAATAATGGGCCAAAAATTGATCCCGCTGCGCGAGAGTACGCACTGCGTACTCTCGCGTATTCTCTCTCCAATTGCCGGTTTTCTGCATGCCCTGCGCATGTGCTGAAAACCGGCACTTGGTCTTTGGAAAAGGGGGCGGTTCCTCGGTGCATCGCGTGCGCGCTACAGGCTGCGCGCACGCTGTGCACTTCGTGCTTTGGACGCGCAGGTAAGGACGGAAGATTTTAGAAATGGAAAAAGGAGGAGTAAGACCCACTTTTAACAAGGTAAGTAGTGAATTAAGTATTTTTTTGAATTTTTTTTAACAGGTATATCTTTTTTAGAGACTTTAAAGACAGGTAAGTTTATTTTTATAACTTTTTAAAAGATTTAAAAGTTTTTCAAAAATTTAATTTTTTATTTAAAATGGTTAATTTATTTAACTATACTTATTTTATTAATGTGATGGTTTTTTTTTTAAATTTAATTGAGGTTTAGCTGTTATTTTGGGGGGTGTAAGATTCATAGCTTTCACAGCACGTATGTGAAACTTATGAATGGAAGATGGTGTGCTGCCATTGGCTCTAACTGAGTCACGTGATCCCACAGCTCGCACGAATTCACTACGCCGGTGGGATACGCAAGCACTGCCCAGCTGATGTCTGGAACATCAAGTTCGTGCGAGCTGGATCTGAAAAAGCCAACGCGGAGTGAGAGATCGCGCCTGCTCCTTACCCCCGCGGGAACAGAGCAAGATCAATTTCTGGGCCAATATGTTGTGCATCACGTGGAAAATGGTCCTCCTTATAAAACAATGAATAAATATATCAGCTGATATTCAGCCTGAACTTCTCTATTGATGTGTATTTGTATATTCACAGTGGCTGAAGCCGTGCCACTTTGTGAAATGGTGTTATTGAACAATTTTACCGTTCTGACATTTTGGAGAGAAAACTAAAGTTCAATTATACATGATTCTTGAAGTCTACAGACTTACAATTTATATCACAGGAAAAAATCTGTTGACATTTACATTGTGCAACTCCGGTGTAGAAATAGCCAACCTCTGATTAATTATTTATGATGGTTAATAAAGCTGAAACCTCCTAATTGGTAGAAAATGCTTTCAGTCAAACTTTCTCACTGTCATGGGCAACTCTTGCACTCCAAAGACCTACAGACAGATGAATTAGAAATGCATTAAGTATTCATTCAAAAATTGATTTCTGTAGCTTATGCGAAGCTCATGCCTTAATACTGAACTCCTTTTTCCATTTATTTCCCCTACATTAACCAAATGGATACAGCTGATTAATAAATGTTACTGCAGAAATCACTGGTGATGGACGTTGGTCTTGTATTTGACTTAACTGAGTGAGGTTGTGGATTTGTCTAATTACTATACCAAAGTTACAGTTACACTAGAAAGGTCAATCTGGTTGTCACCAATTAGAGAAGGAAAAGCTACATTTATGGCCCCGAAGAACAATTATGTCAATTTTTATGCTGCTCTCATCAGCCTTTAACAAATTTTCCAAGATAGATCAGTCTAATCTGCCTCCCCATTACACTATGCTCAGTAGTTGCTGTAAAGGGAGATAACCATAAGCGCCTTCTGTTAATTGCTAGATCTCCCATCATGTCTAATCACGTTGTTAAGAATTCATGTGCCACTTGTCAGCTATGACGAAGGTGAATAAACATGCCAGATGGTTCTCTGCCTTGTATGTACCATTGGAGGCATTACATTCAGAAGGGGAGGGAGGGAGATGGAATTACACGAGTTCATAAAAAATAGATGTATTTGATCAGCTCTCAGACTTTATATGGATCTAACTCTCAGTACTTGTTTCTGAGTCACTTGAGTATGGAATAAAGGAAAAGTGGTGCTGGACCCCCAACCAGTTGCTTCAGGTAGGATTTCTGTTACAAATTTTAAGCGTCTATATTCTCTTGGGCTCAGCTCCACTGGTCACTCCCATAAGTGGAGCTCACATTCCCTATGATCAGGAATGTGCCTTTACTGCCCAATATCTAGTCAATTGATAGTGTGACCCAGGGGTTGCAACTAGATCCTTTGTTGTGTGTAATGGTTACTTTGATCTTACAGGCACTACCACATGCATTCTCCAAATGTACTGAAAGGCATGGTGGTAAGATTAAACTGATTGTATACTAACAAACTGGTTTATGTTACGTAGAATACATGGATGAACAGTGACATGAATCTGTCATTCATGAAAGAAAGACTTATGAAATAATACTGAGTGGCCTGCAGGTGGCGCTGTCCAGGGAGAGTATAAATACTCGGGCACGGGCCCAGCTTGCGCAGGACATTCTTAACAGGAACTAGTAAAGGACACAACTAGACCTCCATGTTGGAAAACAGTTGATTAAAGCTTTGTTTAACGCTTAGACCAAGTGCCTAGTAGTTTTCTTACGTCAAACAGTACAATTTTCCACTGAGATACATCTATTTCCTACTGTTGCTCATATCATTAAAAACTATCAAAATATGTCATTCCAGGCAACACTCACTTAAAAGTTACTTGTCCTTCGGCATCTGTTTTTCTCTGTTAGAGGCTGTATGCGTTCATACTTATGCCTGGAGCATCTCTGGAGAGAGAGAGATAACCCACATGGAATGATCATAATTAACATTCTAAGTGGCTTGTGTATCTCTGGGAGCTAGCCCTTCGTAAGATGAATCTGACCTGTATCAATAGTTAGTTACTGAAGTTTTCAATGCAGCAAGGTGAGCATCAGAGGTGAAATCATAATCCCACTCCATCCTGTCCTCTGTCCAATTTTCAATAGCAGCAAGTGATAGCCTTAGTTGTAGGCAGCATCTTGATGCAGTCCTGTTTGAAAGATCTTTTTCATCTTATCTTCAACTGAAAGAGGTTCTTTGTAGCAGAAATTCCTTTATGAGCAAATATTATGTCCTTTTAAAGAAAAAAATGATTTTGGTAGAATGCAGGATTCGGGCAAGGGGAGAGGATAATATGTACATGTTTTGTAGCTTACTTCTGAAGTTGTGTGATCCTGTTTCTCTCAAAAAAAATTTGGGCAGTTTGTCAACCAGTTCTGATGCCTATGGCAAACTGAAGATAGATGTCTATGCTCGTGTTTCTTTTGTTATCCCATAGTTTCTTTTGTTATCCCATACTACACCAAATACATTTTAAAAAAATGATTTATTTATGGTTTTCTGATAGTTTCGTTGATGAAGGCATCATGTAGCTGAGCGATACAGATCAGAAGTTCCCAGGTTTCATTCTTAATCTGTGATAAATTCATATTGCCACTGGGGTGGAAATGGGGATGCTACAATTGATGTCAGTGCCTCTAGCCTAAGAAAGGATTCTCTTACCATAATCATCCAGTAATCACTGAAAATGCACCTGTATAGATGTTGAGTGAGAACAAGATCAGGCTTGGCTGTGATGTTCTGCACAGTTGAAGAGCCTGCTGACTCTCAGTATCTAAGCTCACCTGAGGAATGAATGTCCACTTTGGTGAGGTACCAGAGGACTGCTGGTGTCTGGAACTGTAGCGTAGCATGAGTTAGCATCTTCAGAAGAGATGGGGGCAGAAATAAAAGACGTTCACCATAAATAATGAAAGAAGGAACTTAGAATTTATATAGCTCCCTTCACAACCTCATGGTGTTCCAAGGCGCTTCACAGCCAATGAAGTACTTTTTAAGTGTAGTCACTGTTGTAATGTAGGAAGCGCGTTAGCCAATTTGCACACAGCAAGCTCCCACAAACAGTACTGAGATAAATGACCAGATAATCTGTTTTAGTGATACTGGTTGAGTGATTAATGTTGACCAGAACACCGGGAGAACTCCCCTGCTCCTCTTCAAAATGTGCCATGGAATCATTTACATCCACCGGCGAGGGTAGACGGGGTGTCGGATTAACGTCTTATCTGAAAGACGTCATCTCCAACAGTGCAGCACTCCCTCACTGCAATGAAGTGTCAGCCTAGGTTAGGTGCTCAGTCTCTTGAGTGAGGCTTGAACCCATGACCTTCTGGTTCAGAGGCACTACCACTGACCCAAGGCATACCCCTAAATGGAGCCTAACGAGTTCTTCAGCTGATACATTGGGCTGGATTTTACCAGCCCTGAGGAGGTAGGTTTGGAGGCGGAACTGCTGGGAAAATCAAAAAGAATGGGAGTGGGTCCCGAACCCACTCCCAACCCGCCTCCAACCAATCTTCCCGGGAGTTGGATGCCCGATTTGCGCAGGGACCCAACTCCTAGCGGCTGGAAGAGGATTATAGGTGGGAAATATGGAGATGGCAAAAACACTGAATGAATATTTTGTATCAGTCTTTACAGTAGAGGACACTAAGAATATCCCAACACTGGACAAACAGGGGGCTATAGGGGGAGAGGAGCTAAACACGATCAAAATCACTAAGGAAGTGGTACTCGGTAAAATAATGGGACTCAAGGCGGATAAATCACCTGGACCTGATGGCTTACATCCTAGAGTCTTGAAGGAAGTGGCGGTAGGGATTGTAGATGCATTGGTAATAATTTTTCAAAACTCCCTGGATTCCGCTAAGGTCCCGGCAGACTGGAAAACTGCTAATGTAACACCCTTATTTAAAAAGGGCAGTAGACAGAAGGCTGGTAACTATAGACCGGTTAGCCTAACATCTGTGGTAGGTAAAATTTTGGAGTCCATTATTAAGGAAACAGTAACAGGACATTTGGATAATCATAATTTAATAGGACAAAGTCAGCATGGTTTTACGAAGGGGAAGTCATGTTTGACAAATTTGCTGGAGTTCTTTGAGGAAGTAACATATAGAGTGGATAAAGGGGAACCAGTGGACGTAGTGTATTTAGACTTCCAAAAGGCATTTGACAAGGTGCCACACAAAAGATTATTGCTTAAGGTAAAAAATCACGGGATTGGGGGTAATATTCTGGCATGGATAGAGGATTGGCTATCTAACAGAAAGCAAAGAGTTGGGATAAATGGTTCATTCTCAGACTGGCAATCAGTAACTAGTGGTGTTCCACAGGGGTCAGTGCTGGGTCCCCAACTCTTCACAATCTATATTAACGATTTGGAGGAAGGGACCAAGTGTAACATATCAAAATTTGCAGATGATACAAAGATGGGAGGGAAAGTAGTGAGTGAGGAGGACATAAAAAACCTGCAAGGGGACATAGACAGGCTAAGTAAGTGGGCAGAGATTTGGCAGATGGAATACAACACTGGAAAGTGTGAGGTGATGCACTTTGGCAGGAAAAATCCTAGAGCAATTTATTATCTTAATGGCAAGAAACTGGAGAGTACTGAAGTGCAAAGGGATCTGGGGGTCCTGGTGCACGAAACTCAAAAGGTTAGTATGCAGGTGCAGCAAGTGATTAAGAAGGCAAATGGAATGTTGGCTTTCATTGCTAGGGGGATAGAATATAAAAATAGGGAGGTATTGCTTCAGTTGTACAAGGTATTGGTGAGACCGCACCTGGAATACTGCATACAGTTTTGGTGTCCTTACTTAAGGAAAGACATCCTTGCTCTCGAGGCAGTGCAAAAAAGGTTCACTCGGTTAATCCCGGGGATGAGGGGGTGGTCATATGAGGAGAGGTTGGGTAGATTGGGACTCTACTCATTGGAGTTCAGAAGAATGAGAGGCGATCTTATTGAAACATATAAGATTGTGAAGGGGTTGGATCGGGTGGATGCGGGGAGGATGTTCCCGATGACGGGTGAGACGAGAACTAGGGGACATAGTCTTAGAATAAGGGGCTGCTCTTTCAAAACTGAGATGAGGAGGAACTACTTCACTCAGAGGGTGGTAGGTCCATGGAATATGCTGCCACAAAAAGCTGTAGAAGCTACAACATTAATTAAATTTAAAACAGAAATAGACAGTTTCCTAGAAGTAAAGGGCATTAAGGGTTACGGGGAGCGGGCAGGAATTTGGACATGAGTCTAGGTTCGGATCGGTCATGGCCCTGTGGGTAGTGGAGCGGGCCCAGGGACTGTGTAGCCTGATTCTGCTCCTATTTCGTGTGTGCAATTCTGTTAGATGCAGGAGATGGTTCTGTGATAGATAGTAGATTGGCGGTTAGGATCAGATCAGCCATGATCTTATTGAATGGCGGAGCAGGCTCGAGGGGCCGATTGGCCTACTCCTGCTCCTATTTCTTATGTTCTTATGTTCTTATAGCCACTTAACTGCCTGTTAACAGGTAGTTAACAGGCAGTTAAGAGGCTTTTTCCCATTTTGAGACTTCTGCTGTGGGCTTCCTGACATCGGGGAACCCCGCCAGGGTAAGTGAGACGTGATGTGGGTCTGTTGCAATGTTTGTGTATAGATGACAGCTGCAGAAGTGGTGTGAAGGATGCAATGGGACACTGGTGAGTATCAAAGGTCAGAAAATGTTGGGAAAGTCATTTTTAATGTGTTTAGATTTTTCTGTAGGTGACAAGCTTTGAAGTGTTTGTGTGGCCTCACCTCATTGGGAGAAGTGACATCGCTTCTGTACCCTCACCTGCAGCTGCCATCTGTTTTATCCTAAGGAGAGAGTCATTGGAGAGCCTGGGTACAAGGGCTCACCTTTGTACAGTGATTGTCAGTGTTTGACAGCACCGTCAAATCATCTGTCAAAAATAAATGGATCATGTCCCTTTAAGAAAACCGGCAGATGCAGCGTCATCAACTGATGTCATCTGACGCCGGCTTTCCCTTAATTGGCCGGCAAGCCCGCAGGGCGGGCTTAACAAGGCCAATCAGGGGAAAACAGCGTGTCTGCGTCGGACGTTGCTGGGGGCGGGACTAGAACCCGGAAGGCAGCAGTTCCGCCCCCAACTTGTCTCAGCAGGTAAAATCCAGGTATTTTATAAATAAAATCTGTTTTTATATATAAATGATATGCTAGTGTTGTGGTGCATAATGGGATAGCCTAGATGCTTGGAGTCCTCTTTCAAAAAGAGCACACCTGACAGCACTGAGTTTAGAGTAGGTCAATAATTCAATCTTACAGGAAAAGTACTGCAAGTAAAAATGTTCTCATCTCGCAATGGAATAATATTGGCACTAAATCACATATATTTTACCGATGTCACTTATGCATATTGTTATCCCTCTAAGTTTTAAAACTTCATTGCAAAAAATTATTATTTGACCGCACCCGCTTGTAAATCAGCCAAGGTAGTTGGTCAGTTGTGTTTGGGTTTGTGTAGTAGACTTGTGAGGATGTATGTGCAGTTTAAATGTTGCTGTCCGACATACTGTAATCGAGCATCACCTCTTCTATTGGCCCTGAATTTCCAATCGGAGGCTTCCTGCGGCCGGATGCCTCCGATCGGAAAAAAATCTACGAACTTACCTGCTGATTTCGTAGATACCGAGGCTTATGATTCTGGGCCCCTCCTCTTCAAAATGTGCAGAGGCCCACGTATCCCAGGGGCGCCCCTGGGATCACGTGGGCCAGGCGAACCAATGGAAGAAGGGAATCCCCTTTCATACTTTTGACAGTTCTGTGCATACGGAACTGTCAAAAGTATGAATGGGGATGACTGCAAAAATGTACCAACACCCTGAAATAAATAAATAAAAACCATTACATATATAAAATTAATTAAAATGCCATTTAATTAAATATTTTAAACAAAAATTTAATTTTTTGAAAAATACATTTTAATGTTTTAAAGGGGCTAAAAATAACCTTACCTTATTGCACAGGTTTTTTAATGTTTAAATGATTGAAAAAAATGATTTTTATGTTATTTTAAACTCTTATGCTTGTAAAAGCAGACCTGCTTTTACCAGGCGTAAGAATTCTATGGCCTTTCAGCGGGTGGATGTTGTGCAAAAAGCGCAACTCTCCACCCGCAGAGGCACTTTTCCTGGGGATGCGTGCCGGGTTTTAGTGCATGTGCTTCGTATGCCGCAAAATTCGGCCCATTAGCTTTGCAAAGCCAGTGTAACTTCCAGATGATGTGTTTGAGTAATCACCAGTGCTTTGTTTTCTGGGTGTTTCCAATTGTATTGGTCCAGTCCCAGTTCTTTCTTAATTTTTCCAATTTTTCTTCTGTAGATTTAAATTAATTTTCCTTTTTAAATTATGCTCCATCCTGGGATGCCACCATCCTATCCTGATTCTTGTTTTTAATTGATTTTTTGAAGAACTTGATTCTACAAGTGAAAATCTATATTGAGTTCCATTAATTCTTTGGATGAGTGACTGTGAAACAGATGGTCCCTCATGTTGAACATTGAGGCAATGACAGAAATCTGCTCATACAATTTTGAAGAGCAACTGTTTCCCTGTTCCCTTATCCCTGCCTAAAGCTAGACTCGAAAGTTAAACTTCCTTTCAGCACTTCAGTATTCATTCTTACAAGGAAATGTGATGTCACCTGTGTGATGCGATCAAACGGTCACGTATCTAATGGAAAAATTAGTTCATGGACATGGTCTTTTTTTTTGCCAGTTCATTTAGAGTTGCACTGAAAAGAGTTTTATCGTATTATTTTATTCCTTCGTGACAATTTCCTCTGCCACTTTCACCCTCCCTCCTCCTGAAGCTGGCACACGTTTCACAGGCACCGGCCACTTGCCTAATTGGCATTCTTCGTACATGAGACTGAACCATGAATGTCACCAAGCTTCATGGCTGGGCTGATCCTCTTCTCACCCGCATGCATGTAATTCCAGCAGGAGTAGGAACCTTGACTGACTTTTATTTTTGAAAGTATTTGAACTGATTTGTTTGGTTCTTTTTGGTCATAAAAACTGAATCTTCCTTGCCTGGCTGTAGATTTCATGACTTGCCTTTCTCAAACCAGGGTGGCACACCTCTTATCACTAAATCCTGTCTTGGCCTTCTTCCTGCTTTTCTTGCATGTTAGCCTCGTTTAAGCACCTCACTGCATTTCATCTTTCCTGCTTCTCTCTTAAAATCGTTGTATAGTCATTCCAAACCCCATGCCAATTTCCTCATCAAGATCTCCTCCCTCAGACTCTATATTATGTGATAAATCATCCTCAGTGACTTCAATCTATACCTAAACTCCCTTAGCCCACTCTTCTCTGACTGCTTTGTCATATCCTCATTCAATTTCACCCTTCACACAAACTCTGCCGCCCACACTAATGGCCACTGCCTCACTTTGGGTGTGATTATTGACCATTCACTGCAAGTATCAGTCACTGTGAAGCTGTTATCAACAGGAATGATTTTTAAGGGCAAGCAGGAGACATTGGTGCCAGGAAAATAGAGTGCTTTTATATTGGTGTCAGTGGGGTGTTATGCTGCCAGTTCCCTAAAGGCGAGTCTCATGCAGCACACACCAATCCTGGTGTAAACCTGCTGGATACGAAAGCAGCTCCTGTTACCTGTGGCCAATCCTGTTTAAACGGTGTATAAGTAAGTTACAAAGGAAGCCAAGTGATCCTAAATGGAGTAGGTGGCATTGTCTGCTGATGTGTTCCCACATTTCTGGCTCCCAGTGCTGCCCCTGCCAGAAATCATCAGCCGCCATGAGTTTTTTTAAACATCTTCACGTCCTAATAGCGGTCAGCACCCAGCTTTTCTGTTCCTCCCCAAATGCTTTTAACTTTAAGTCCGTCACACAGAATGACTGCACACTCTAATCTGTAATATAGAAACATATAGAAACTAGGAGCAGGAGTAGGCCATTCGGCCCGTCGAGCCTGCTCCACCATTCAATACGATCATGGCTGATCATCCAAATCCAGTACCCTGTCCCTGCTTTCTCACACAGAATCCCCATCGAGCCTGCACCGACACATATCCCACCCTATCCCCGTAACCCCACGTATTTAATTCCCCCTAACATATCCCATCCTATCCCCGTAACCCCACATATTTAATCCCCCCCTAACACTAAGGGTCAATTTATCATAGCCAAATCAACCTAACCCGCACATTTTTGGACTTCTTCAATGGGTGTACATTGGGCGATGCTGTGTAGTTTTGGGAGATAATTAATGTGAGTGATGACTGTAGGAAATGTAATGTTTCATCCTCCTTCCGCATGGAATTCATTATCGTTGCTTATCCTGAGTCAGCTGTAACACTCTGAACACTTCAGAGCACTTTTCACATCTATTAGAGCAATTGAACAACATCAGCTCTCCTGCTGGCACTTCCTGCTGTAGCTCACTTGCCAGGAGAGAATGTGCCTGAGACTCTGCAGCCAGTGAACCCTGCTGACTGTGGGTCACCCTACTTCAAAGACATTCTGTACACTGCCAGACTAGACCTGAATTGTTTCCATTCTGCTTCCAGACAGCTTTAAGAGCTCAGTTTGAACCCAGCATAGACCTGCAATAAAATACTTGGTTACAGAAAATGATGACATGACAACCCTCCACCTCCTCCCCACCCCTGAGAAATATCATAATTAAGATGCTGTTGGAGTTCTGGAGAGAGCTTGCTGCAGTTCTTGTAGTAAAGTGATGGAGCTCAAGGCACTTATAGTTTGCTCATTAAGCTCTGGGAGAATGGTGGTCAAGCAGAGGCCTGCATCCTCCAAATGTTGCTTCCCACTTTTTACTGCTCCTTTGTGCCCCTGGTTTCCCCATTGAAGAACCAATAGAGAGAGACACTTGCTTCCTATGGTTCTGACCTCTGCTCTCTGGATTCTACCTGCTTTATAGCAGAGTCGGATGGACAGTGGGAGTGAACTCAATCAATGTAAAAGTGCCTTCAGACAAGCTTTGCAATGATGAGGTGTCCAGAAGAAAATGAATTATTGTTGCTGCATACAGCTGGTCACATGGGCTAATTAATTTATGTTCCTTCACAAGATGATTTGTCACTGGCAACAATATGTTCGTTGTATACATTTATGGAAGAGACATGCTATTGATTAACAGTTACCTGAAGCCTCATTTGTACTTTCAATTGCACAAAGATCACATTTGGGTGTGGATGACACGAGCTGAATACAGTCCTTGGTGGTTTATAACGAGGACTGTGCAGGATGTATTAAATTGTCTACCCAATCCATGTGCTGACTTTTGATTTAGATCAATCACTTATACTACTTTAATGCAAATCTTCTACTGCAGAGCTCCAAAAAACTGAGGGGACAGAGTGGGGAAGGAGCTGTGTTCGCGTGTGTTCTGTCTATCTTAAATCCAATCAGAGTAAATAACTTCCCATTGTTTCGACTTGACCAGTTACTGCAGTTGTACTGCAAATTCACCTCAAATGTTAATTTTCAGCAACACCAGTACAAACAGGGCACAATATTCTTTTCAATGCTGTTTGCTTTACTGTGGTAATCTAACTGTTCCAGTAAGGAACCGTTCAGTCTACAGAAGCTAGTTTCCTTGTTACATAGACCTATTTTCATAAAACAGTTGTCTGCATTTGTGCGGCAGAATTAATTTGTAGCCTGCACTGAAGTTGACCTTGCAAATACAGTGCTCCCATAGCTACAGAAATCCTTACTATTGCCAAGAAATTTGAGGCAAACACCAATTCCAAGATACTTAAGGATGAGAAAGGCCATTTGGTCCATCTTAATTCATCCATCCAGAACAACCTACTTTCTTGCTTCATTTTATGAGGAATTTCCCACACACAGCTATTTCTACAGGTTTGATCCACCCAATCAATAAAATGGTGCGGAGATTCTTTGAGAATCGTGAGTAATGTTGGTAGTCATGTTCAAGCACTTATAATTTGTTTGAATTTTCTGGTGGGACTGACAGCAATTAAGTAACAGAAATACAGAAGGGAGATGGAAAGGGAAGTAAAGAGTAAAATTGAGGTGAGAAAAGGAGGCGGAGTGAAAGCAGTAAGCAGGAGAAGTAGAAAATAATAAAACAACAGTAGCCAAGAGAAGCAGAGGCAGAGAAGAAAATCCCTATCAGAGTGACAGCAAATTGGAATGAGCTGCAAACCAGAAAATCAGACACCACTGTGGGTATTACAGGTATAAAGCAAAAGGTTTGATGGTGCGATGAGAGCAAAAAGCACTTAAGGAAGTTATGATGAACCTTTATAAAACACTGGTTCGGCCTCAACTGGAGTATTGTGTCTAATTCTGGGCACCGCACTTTAGTAAGGATATGAAGGCCTTAGAGAGGATGCAGAAAAGATTTACGAGAATGATTCCAGGGATGAGGGACTTCAGTTACGTGGATAGACTAGAGAAGCTGGGGTTGTTCTCCTTAGAACAGAGAAGGTATTCGCTGCTCACGATGTGGTCTCCTCTACATTGGGGAGACCAAACGCAGATTGGGTGACCGCTTTGCGGAACACCTCCGTTCAGTCCGTAAGGGGGACCCCGAGCTCCCGGTGGCCGCTCCACTCCCACTCTGACCTCACCGTCCTCGGCCTCTTGCGTTGTTCCACGGAAGCTCAGCGTAAGCTCGAGGAACAGCACCTCATCTTTCGTTTAGGCACGCTACAGACCTCTGGACTCAACATCGAGTTCAACAATTTCAGATCATAACCTCGACCCCGATCACATTTATATTTTTTTAATTTTATTTTTTCATCCACCCTTTTGTTTGGCCTTTCTTTTCCCTCCAGAAGCTGGCAGCTGTCCTTCATTCTGCCAGCGCATCTCACACTTCATCTAGCCTCAACCTGTCACATTAACACCTCCTCTTGCCTTGATTATCTCTTAATGTCTCTCAATGTCTCTTAATCTCTCCTGCTTTCTATCCCACCACTGACCTTCCCCTTTGTTCTTTCATCCCCTCCCCCTTTTCCCAGCTTTATACTTGCTTTCAATCTATTTCATTTCCTGCTTTTTTCCAGTTCTGATGAAAGGTCTTCGACCTGAAACGTTAACTCTGTTTCTCTCTCCATGGATGCTGCCTGGCCTGCTGAGTTTTTCCAGCGTTTTCTGTTGTTATTAAGGTTGAGAGGAGATTTGATAGACGTGTTCAAAATCATGAGGGGTCTAGACAGAGTAGATAGAGAGAAACTGTTCCCATTGGCAGAAGGGTCGCGAACCAGAGGACACAGATTTGAGGTGATTGGCAAAAGAACCAAAGGCGACATGAGGAAAAACATTTTTAAGCAGCGAGTGGTTAGGATCTGCCTGAAAGGGTGGTAGAGGCAGACTCAATCGTGGCTTTCAGATGGGAATTGGATAAGTACCTGAAGGAAAAACATTTGTAGGTCTACAGGGAAAGGGTGGGGGAGTGGGACTAGCTGACGTGCTCTTACAGAGAGCCGGCACGGGCTCGACGGGTCGAATGACTTCCTTCTGTGCTGTAACCATTCTATGATTCTGTGGTGCTTTTGAAACTGTTGAATCTCGTCACGTATAGCAAAGGTTTTCAACTTGAAAGCAATGTGTATATTTCTAAAAAAAAAATCTAATTTTGGATTGGGGGCAAAGAAATCAAGTGATTCTCAGAGTGAAACTTGATTTTGTTTACAACCAAAAAGATTGGAGAACTTTCTTGTAGATTCTAAGCATCTAATCAGATGGCTGGATTTTTGATGCCATCTGCCTGATAGGAAATACTAAACTAGAGCTAAGATCCACAACTACCAGCTGATTTAGGTCGTTACAGGGTGTAGGATTCTCTTAATATGTTAAATTAATATCAGCTAGGTCCAAAGACTGCTCTTCCTCTTCTGCCCTCACCCTGAATGGGTTTACATCCCCAATGTATAGAACAATTTGAAGCCATTTTTACCCATGACCTCTGTGTACTGCTCTCTCCAGTTTATGTTATGATTTGCCGATGTCCTTTGTAGGCCTACTCATTGCAAGTTTAGATGGGTCAGGGAATCGTTGCATAATGTTGCGCACCAATATCATTCAGTTATTAAAAAAATATATCACAGTAAAGAAATGAATAATTTTCGGCTCAGATATGTTGTTTAAAGTATCCCATACATAAAAATGCACCTTCCTAATTCTATTTCATTTTATGTTAACACGTTAGGGGAGAATAACAGCTTTCATTTATACTGCACACTTAAAATAGAAAAACATCCCAAAGTGATTTACAGGCATGATCAAAACAAATAGACATTGAGCCAAAGGAGGAGATATTAGGAGGGGTGACCAAAAGCTTGATTAAAGAGGTGGGTTTTAAGGCTGGTCTTAAAGGAGTGGAGGGGTTTAAGGAGGAAATTTTAGAACATGGAGCCTAAGCATGGTTGTCATTGGTGGGTTGAAGGGAGGGCTTATGCACAAGAGGCCAGATTAAGAGGAAGGAAAATTTTGCGAGAGTTGTAGAGCTGGAGGATTTTATAGAGATAAGGAGGGGCGAGGCCACGAACAAATTTGAGGATGAGAATTTTAACTTGCATATGTTGGGGCATTGGGAGCGAATGTAGGTCAGCAAGCATAGGGGTGATGGACGAGCAGAACTTGGTGCGAGTTAGGATACGGGCAGCAGAGTTTTGGATGAGTTCAAGTTTATGGAGGGTGGAAGATGGGAGGCCAGCCAGGGGAACATTGGAATAGTTGAGACTGAAGGTGACAAAGGCATGGATGAGCGTTTCAGTGGCAGATGGGCTGAGGTAGGTGTGAAGGCAGGTGATGTTACAGAAAGAGGTGGAAATAGGCAGTCTTGATGATGGAGAGGATATGTAGTCAGAGCTTGAGGTGAAACAGAACACTGCTACTCCCCCAACATGAAGCTTTGCACACTGGGAGAGCGTCCGAGGAATTTATGCACGGAGGGTTAGCGCGCTGTGCAGGACTTTCCAACCACACAGTCAGTTCTTTTCATTTAGCGGGCCAGAGTTGCAGAATCCTGATCTGTTGGCAGATTGAAAGATCTATAAAAACCTCGGTCTATGATGCTGTGAGATCCCTGGAGCCCATCTCCTTTACACTTGAAAGAGGTGTTGACGGTGATAGAGCCATTCATGTGCCATTGACAGCACTTCATCAAGACAAAAGTACCTTGAAAAACGCCAATATTTTCAGTCACCTTTCTTATCTCTCACAACTCCTCCTCGATGTCTGTCTCCCCTGTGAAACATCCCAAAGCGCTTCACAGAGACATAATCAAAAAAATGGACATTTTGCTATGTTAAAGACACGATGTGAGTGTTGTTATTAACTTGTATGTGTTGTTTTATCACTTATATATCCTGTGATTTTTTTTACCCTTTAATTTTCTCCCTTGAAGGCATTGACTTCTTGCTGTGTTATGATTCCGTGGGTGCTGGGGACTTCTGATACTTAGCCCAACTCACCGTTATTACTGTGTCAGCCTTAACATTGATCGCAGACTACTTGAATGATGAATGCATTATATCTGGGGAGATCTTTGTCATTGAGCCCTGCTTTCCACCAGAAACAGGAATCCAGGCTGATTTTTTTTTGCCCTCGCCGAGAGGTACTGAAGTCAATGGTAAAACTCCTGCAGTCATTCTGGTTGAGATCCGTTTGGTCAATATGGAGTGTGAATCAAATCTGTGTCCCTCCTGGTCTGTATGACTCAATTTCAGACTGGTCAGTAAATTTGGCAACAAAGCAATTGGGGGAGACTTTTTATGGTTTATGGTATTCACTGAAGACATCTTACATTACAATTCATAAGTGTAACAGTGAGGAAAAAAATGAGCTTTACCAAGGATGCACTCTGTATATTTAAATATCATACTGTATTTAAAAAAAAATCTTAGCATGGTATAAGAAAACCAATAAAAATACATAATATTCATAAAAGTACTGGATAAATAAAATAGCAATTACAACAAAGACTGAGGGGATTAAATAACAAGGTCAGTAACAGAAATTCATACCATTAGTATATTCTGGGGATAACACAAAGTCAGGAAACATGATCAGTCATGGTATTCACAGCAGAATGGAATTGAAGGTTGCTCAGTTGCTCAATTTTATTGCATTGCAGTTTGGACGTAGTCATCACAGACATGTCCTGGTAGTTAAAATTGCTACTAGCAAGAAGTAGCCCGAGTAAAATTGATGTTAATGGGAATCGGGGAAAACTCTCCACTGGCTGGAGTCATACCTAGCACAAAGGAAGATGGTTGTGGTTGTTGGAGGTCAATCATTTCAGCCCCAGGGCATCGCAGCAGGAGTTCCTCAGGGCAGTGTCCTAGGCCCAACCATCTTCAGCTGCTTCATCAATGACGTTTCCTCCATCATAAGGTCAGAAGTGGGGATGTTCGCTGATGATTGCACAGTGTTCAATTCCAGTCGCAACTCATCAAAGCAGTCCATGCCCGCATGCAGCAAGACCTGGACGACATTCAGGCTTGGGCTGATAAGTGGCAAGTAACATTCGCGCCACACAAGTGCCAGGCAATGACTATCGTCAATAAGAGTGAGTATAACCACCGCCCCTTGACATTCAAAGGCATTACCATCGCCGAATCCCCCACCATCAACATCATGGGGCTCACCATTGACCAGAAGCTTAACTGGATCAGCCACATCAATACTGTGGCAACAAGAGCAGGTCAGAGGCTGGGTATTCTGCAGCAAGTGCCTCACCTCCTAACTCTCCAAAGCCTTTCCACCATCTACAAGGCACAAGTCAGGGGTGTGATGGAATGCTCTCCTGTTGCCTGGATGAGTGAAGCTCCGACAACACTCGGGAAGCTCAACACCACCCAGGACAAAGCAGCCCGCTTGATGGGCACCCCATCCACCACCTTAAACACTCACTCCCTCCACCACCGGTGCACCGTGGCTGCAGTGTGTACCATCTACAAGATGCGCTGAAGCAACTTGCTAAGGCTTCTTCGACAGCGCCTCCCAAACCTGCGACCTCTTCCACCTAGAAGGACAACGGCAGCAGGCGCATGGGAACACCATCACGTGCAAGTTCCCCTCCAAGTTCCGCACCATCCTGACTTGGAAATATATCGCCGTTCCTTCGTCATCGCTGGGTCAAAATCCTGAACTCCCTCCCTAACAGCACTGTGGGAGTACCTTCACCACATGGACTGCAGCAGTTCAAGAAGGTGGCTCACCACCACCTTCTCAAGGGCAATTAGAGATGGGCGATAAATGCTGGCCTTGCCAACGACACCCATGTCCCAGGAATGAATAAAAAACGTGGTATTTTTGGAAGTGTCTTATCGTTTTTATTTTTTAACTATAAATACTGAACCATCTAAAGTTTATTTAATATAGTGCTAAAAGCCACATTTGTGGTTCTGGCTGCTGGTCAAAGTGGGTCTTCCTGTCACTAGTCTTGGCAAATCCTGGTAAGTTTTCTTTTGAGTTGTAAAGATCAAGGCATCTTGAGCCAGCACTGCTAGCTCGGGTCATCTTCAGTTCGACTTCCTAGTCTGAAAGATTGATTAAAGCAGTCTTCATTGTTTATTAAAATATAAAGATTACCCACAGTCACAGTCTGATGTATTTTCAAACTGAAAATGCTTTAATTGTATTGAGAAGCAGCACCTTTAAATTCAGTTGTCTGCAATATGTAAATAAAGCAATAATGTATTACATGCTGATGTACTGAAACATGTTTTCATCGCCACCTAATGCTAGCTCCTACTCAGCTAATCTGTAGAAAGCTAAATTGACTGACCACAAAATATTGAGTTCTTGCATGATTGTCTCTTGAAATCTCCTGAGGTTTGTCCCCAAAGAGCTGACTACAGACTGATTTTATAACTGCTTGTATAATTCACTTGGTAAACAGACAGCAGCAGAAGTTGGGCCACTGGAATTGGCTTCAGTGCTCCTGGGCAAGCTGAAGGAACGATCAGCTGGGTATCCTGCTCTTGATTGCTATCCAGTGATTCTTGCTGGAAAGTACACATGTGGATGTTAGGGGAGCATAGGATCAGGCTCTGTTGTGCTAGCTTGAGCTGCTGTTATATTCTTTAGCCACCAGCTCCTGTAGCAGCTGATGGCCACATTTTACACCAGCGACAAGGAAGATCCATTTTCAATGGGTCTCCCTGGCTGTTGCCAGCCGTACTTGGACGAATAGAAGCAATGCTGAAAAGACAGTAGTAGCATATTTTGGTTATGTCATGATGTTACACAGTGACCTAACGAGCTAACATTTCCATAATCTCTTTAGTGACATCATGATGCAATGTCATGATGCTAATACTCCGTGCATGTATGCTGACCAAAGTGTCACGGACAGCTTGCACATGTGTGGAACGTTAACTTATTAGGTGCCTTGGAAGTGCATACAAGATTGTGTCCCTCTCATTAATGTTGTGGTCTATTTACAGTAGATTATACAAGCTTGAGGCTGGTGTCAGTCAGTTCTACAGTACAAAATGATGTATAGTAAGTAAATTTTCTCCCAAATCATGTTTTGAAGTAATTTGATGAAAGGGTGAAAAGCCTGTGCTTGCAATTCAAAGAAAGCCTGATTGTTATAAATTCTGAAGTTTTTTGTACAGTTCATGTTCATTTGTTTTCATTAGCATGAAATTTAGTTATAATTTTTGCAAACCCATAACCCTCTTGTCTGCTGTTGTTTAAACAAATGCTTCGAGCCATCTGTATTAATGGGGAGAATCTATTTGTAATGGTAAGTACAGCAATTTTGTAAAGTCAGTCTGGAATCTGTATGTTAGGAATTATTTAAGCAGTTTCATTTATTCAAAGTTAAATGTTAAAAGCACACACTTCGTTTGAAGTGCCTTGTTTATTTAGATCCCATTTATATTACAGTTATGCGTGGAGGTTTATATGCCTCTGGAGGCAAAGTGCTAGTGATGCCAAATGCGAATTGTAGCGTTCGCAAACCATTTTATTCTGGCTGCGATGTTCGCAGTGCTTCCCCTCGGCCCTTCTACACCTAATGTTTGAATGAGTGTACAGTATGCAAGTCAAATTCGGAGCACAGCCACATCATATCAATATAAATGGGGTATGAAATAGTATTTCTATATTAAGAACAGTATGGAACAGTATTGTAATGTTATCTAAGTATTACATGGTGCTGCTCCATTATCTAAAGTATTAAACAGTACTCTTTCTGCTATCTGCAGTAAGAAAGGGTACTCTCTTGGTGACTAAAATATTAAGGGCGAAAAATTTATGTCCTTACTGCCACCTGGTAGCGCCAGCAATGTGTGAAAAAATGGCGGCCGCTGCTCTTGCGCCAGCTGGAGGTGGTCCTGGTGGCCGCCGCCATATTGGTCGCCCCCTTTGCGCTGCCGGAAACCGGCAGAGCCCTGAAAAAAAAATGGTGGCGTGGTGACGTCGCCGACTTAACGTCACCAACGCGAACTTTGACGTCAGTGCTGGGTCCTAAGCACATCAGGTTAACCTGGTGTGTAAGCATGCTGACGGACACTGACGGGCGATAGCTGCAGCTATTAAAGGGACACACACATCAATCAGGTAAGTTTGAATGGAAGGGTTTGGACTGGTTTTTTTTTTATTTTATTAAAGTGGTGGCTTACTGCAATAGATGTGAAAGGTTTTTTTTGGGAGTGCTGCTGGACGCTTGCAAGGGCTCGGATGGTAAGTGAACACCTTTGACAAGACAGAACATGCTGTGAGTACTCAGCAGGTCACGCAACATCCGTGGAGTTCACGTATCAGGTCGACATGCTGCCTGACCAGTATTTGCAGCATTTTATGCTGTCATTTCCCATTTACAGCGTCTGCTTGCAGAGTGAAAAGGAAGATGCAGAAGAAGAGGAAGCCGACGAGGAGCAATCAGACGAAAGAATGCATCTCAGACAGTCCCTTTGTGGCCGGCATATCCGGGATGGAATCATCTGCCTGCAGTCCCACTGGCTGGGCAGGGTGCATTTCTTGGTTGTGTGAATTGAGGAAGGCACAAGGATGGAGTTGTGCTGATGGGAGGGTGGGAAGCCTAGAGGTGCATACCAGAAGGAAGATAACGTACAAGGATACCCGCATCTTGTATCCTTTCAGCCCCGCCGCTGGCCAAGGGTTCAGCCATGTCCTTGCCAAGAATGGCCTGCACCGTCTCCTCCAACGGGGTGAGGTGATGCTAGGAATGGTAGATGTGCCTCGTCATTGGTGCAGATTGTTGGTAGCTGAGTGATTGGGGTTCCTGCATTGAGCAGTGTGTGAGGCTAGTGGTGCAGTTGGTAGGTGACGTCTTTTGGAGATGCATTCACTGACCTTGACCAGTGGTCTGAGGTCATGAAGCTTCTTTGGGCACTGGAGCCAGGTGGTGGGGCAACACTGCTGGCAGTGACAGCCTTGGTAATGTGGTCCCACATCGTTCTTTCTGGAAGGCCTCCTGGCCCCTGTGGGTAGAGGGCCAGTCTTGCAGTGTTGACCCCCGTGTGAGACCCTGGGTGCCCCTTCCCTGGCTTGCTGAGCCATTTGTGTTAGTACTGTGGCAGTTTTCCCATTTGTTGAGTTTAGAAAGGTAATTGACATTTGGAACTTCTTTTAAATATTGATTATTTGTTGAAAGACAGAACGGGCTGAAAAGTGTATTGAATCAGTGCATGTTATTGTCCCTTGCTTCAATGTGCAGGGCCCTCAAATTTCAGAGATCCTCACTGCCCACACTGCAATGCGAGCTTCACAGCCTCGCACCACAGACACTAGAGGAAGCAGCAACGCTGCACCAGGACTACAAATTGGTCCCAGATCCTTTGTGCAACGCCACCAGGACAGTGTTGCACTTAAGGTTAGCGCTGCGCCACCAACCACCATGCCCCCCCCCCCCCCCCCCCACACCAATTTACCTCATTTAGCGCGGCAGCCATTTCGGGCGTGGGTTAACGGCAGTCGGCGAGGACACCGGCTGCTTTCCGGGTTCTTACTCCTGCTAACTGAAGTATGAAAAGTATTCCCCTAGCCAAAATTGAATTTATACTAATTAAGTGAAGCATTGTATTTTCCTATCAAAAAGCAATCCCCCAATTTGCAAAATATGAACTTGTTCTCCCTTACTGACTAAAGTATTAAATAGTGCGCCTCTGATAAAGTATTAAGTATTGCTGCCATACTATTTAAAGTATGAAGCAGTACACCCTGCTAAAGTGTGTCCCTGATATCTACAGCAGATCTTTTTGTTCGACAGATACACCATTGTATGCACTATGAATTTGCACTTGCCGTGCTTTAGGAACTGTGTTTCAGATTATATGCTTTACCTTCTTGCTCTTATAACGGGTTTGGATTGATCAATCAGACACTTGCATCAGGCAGGTATAGATAGCATACTGCAAATCTGATTTAATCTGACAAGACTCTCGCATTGGATTTGCCATTTAATACCTCCCGGAGCACACATTGGTGTCAATCCTGATTGTATTCCGTTTGTGGCATTCTCATCCGAATTGAATGCATTCAGATTGGGCTGGATGTAAAAATGGACTATAAATAATCCACATTGTATATGATGTAATTTGTCTTCATCCATTCACTAGATTTATGTAGCGCCTTTAATGTAGTAAAATGCCCCAAGGCACTTCACAGTTGGGGGGTCAGACTTGAGTCGGAAGGAAATTAGAGCAGGTGGCCAAAGGTACAGTGAAAGAGATAGTTTTTTTTTAATTCATTCACGGGATGCGGACATCGCTGGCAAGGCCAGCATTTATTGCCCTTGAAAAGCCGCCTTCTTGAACACAACTGAGTGGCTTGCTCGGCCATTTCAGAGGGCAGTTAATAGTCAACCACATTGCTGTGGGTTTGGAGTCACATGTCAGCCAGACCAGGTAAGGACGGCAGATTTCCTTCCCTGAAGGACATTAGTGAACCAGATGGATTTTTACGACAATGGTCACTATTACTGACATTCCAGATTATTTAATTGAATTTAAATTCCCCAGCTGCCGTGGTGGGATTTGAACTCATGTCTCCGGATCATTAGTCCAGGCCTCTGGATTACTGGTCCAGTAACATAACCATGCTACCATACTTAAGGAAGTGTTTTCAGATGAGGAGAGATGTAGCAAAGCTAGAGGGGTTTAGGGAAAGAGTTTGAAAGTGGAGGCAAGATAGCTGAAGATTATTGATAGTACAGAGTGGGATGGAGGAGGAAGCACACAATAGATCACAATTGAAAGAGCACAGAGTGTGAGCAGGGATGATGGGCTGGAAGAGGTTACACATGTAGGGTGGAATGAGGCCATGCAAGAATTGTAGACAAGGACAAAGATTTTGAAGTCAATGGTTTGAGGGACAGGGAAAAGAGCAAGAGGAGGCTGTCAATAACGAGTGGTGGCATGGGTGAGTGGGAGTTTGTGTGCGAAAGAATGCAGGCAGCAGAGTGCTGCATGAGTTGGAGTTTATGTAAGGTGGACTTGGGAGACTGGTGAAGAGAGTGTTGGAAAGATTGAGCCTGAAGGTGAAGAAGGCGTGAATAAGGCTACCGTGACAACCGGGGTTGAGGTAGGGATGGAGACAGGCAATATTTCAGAGGTCCTAGTGATGGACTGGATGTGGGCTTTGAAGATTGGTTGAAGGATGAATAAGACCTCGAGATTGCATATCATCAGGTTGAACTTTGTATACGTCCAGAAAAGGGAAAGGGATTTGGGGCTAAGTTGTGAAGTTTCTGGCAAGAACTTAACAGATTAATTTTGGTCTTGGCCGCTGCAGTTCTTGCGCATCCCTATGAAAACTAACACCATGCTTACAGATAATGTTGGCAAGGAATAAGAGATAGATGAGGAAGCGGAGGGGGCCAAGGATGGAACCTTGTAACATGCTGGAGGGTATGGCGGAGAAAATATGGCAGGAAATTGACTGCATTGGAATAGATAGTGTGAGTGCAGTGTAATATGCAAAAGTGGAGGATGATGGTAAAATTATCAAAAGCCACAGAGGTGATGAGGAATAATGCACAATGGCCACAGTCGCACAGAATGTTGCTGAGCAGTGGTAGTATCTGTTTGAATCTTCTACCTTGACCTTTAACATCTTTTGTTATTCTGCCTGAATCATCCTGTCATTGTCCTATTTATTCTCTAACTGACCACCGACTCCTAATGTATGTAAAAAATGTTTTTTCATTATTTTGGCTATGTTCTACTATCCTACTTGCCTTTGGGTTTCAAACTCCTCTCCCTAATGTAAAATCTTTATGGCATATTTATAAAGCTTCCCAGATGGATCTGTTTCACCCAAAGCTGTATAATCACATATTTGCTGGAATCTGCTAAAAGGAGAGTCCAGGGTGTTTACATCATCATTTATAAGGCAGCCGGTGGTGGAAGAAGCTGTCTAGATAACAACTGATAAATACTGTATTAGGCGATGTGGAACCAGTATTTGTTAGTTTACTAGTCTGTGTTCTTGTATTCTTTTTGAATGGGAAATTTACTTCATAATTTTGTACTTTCAGATTGTGATATGCATGATATGATACATGTGTTGTGATCTGAACTCTTCTCTCCCTGCTGTGGATGTGGTGTAAGCAACTGTTATTTAATCACAGTAGCATCTGGAAGGGAACAGTACCAAATAACTGATGGGAATGGGGGTGGCAGGATAGAGGAAAATAATACATTGAGGAATATCAAGGTTAGAGCTTCTGATATCAGAATTTTAATTTTCCAGTATCCTAGTGCTCCTAAGTGAACTCTATGTATGCCGACCATTTGTATAACAGTAAGTCATATAAAAATCAGAATAAAAGTATAACTTTTGTGTTAAAAATTTTTTTGCTGAAGTTTGAGCTTGTCGTATAAGGAATGTTGGTGCTGAGAAATAGAACACTTTCCATTTCAGCATCAAGAAATCCAAGTTCAGGTGCAGTACAATCAAATACCTTTAACCCAACAATGTGTCTCAGGCAACTTCAGAAGATCAGCCCCTTGCTGCATCAGCGTGAAATATTTCTATTTTCCAGTTTAAGCCATCCTGTACAGGGCAGCTGGAGATGGGATTTTTAAAATTTGCTCTTGGAATGTGGGTGACACTGGCAAGACCATATTTATTGCTCGTTGTCCTGAGAAGGTAGCAGGCTTTCTTGAATCATGATTGTACAATTGAGTGGCTTGCTAGGCCATTTCAGAGGACATTAAGAGTGAACCCATGTAATGGGGACTAGTCATGTGTAGGCCCGACTCGGTAGGGTGGCAGGTAGGGTTCCATTCTCTGAAGGTCTCAGCTCACAAATTACCAGATTTATTTAATTTATTTTCACAATTTGCCATTTGGGATGTGAACTCACAATGTCTGGGTTGCTAGTCCAGTACCATAACCTGTACTATAACCTATATTTAATTGCCAAATTAAGCCAATTAGCATCAAATTAAAATATATAGAAGCTGATTCTGCCCGAGTGCTTCCAGCAGGGAGTGCAGGTCAGTAATCACAGGCCTGTAACCTGTCATTTTCTGTCCATTAAAATGAATGGATAGAAAATCACAGACTGCGAGCCCTTGATTTCCTGAGCCGAGTCCCTCTGCAAGTGCGCAATTGCCCGAATCAGCCCTATAATTTAAAATGTTGGAGGCTATCCTGCCCACTGGTGACCTGAGATAATGACACATTGTCACCACAGTTTGTAAGATATGGTATGAACTTATAAGGCCATGTGTGCTGCAAGGCCTTTCACGTTGCACACACCACAGAAACTGAATGAAATTAAATTGCTCTCTTTCTCCTCAAGTTTCCAGTTGGAATCGTACTCGGGTGTCACTAATTAACATTTAATTTGTTCCTAGTTCTCTATCACTGTATGAGAAAAACAAATAAGCATAATAATGTACAATATTCATTTTATAATTTAATCAAGTGAGAATGTACTGTTTGTAATAACAAATTTATTGGGTGTTATGGGTCAGTATATCACCAAAGCAACATTTATGTATGTACCTAGAATCATTTTTGCATTCAGCATATATAACGCTTATTGTTTAAAAGCCTGGGATTTGTGAAAAGGCTTTAGCTTTGTAATTAAAATCTTCCTTAAAATGTATACTTTAAGACAGGCTTGGTTGCAATTGGCTTCATGAATTCTGTTTCACATTGTGGCTTTGTAATTATAGCAAAGCCCTCAGGGAGATTAACTACCAATAAAATTGACGGTGATTTGTTTGTTAAAAAGTATATGCTTATTACAAAAAGTGAAAGCAGCCAGGCACTAACGATGATGAAAATGAAATGAATCATCATATCAGATTATCACTAAAGCAGAACAGTATGAGATCTCCATGTTTTATGCAATAGTTCCAGTTGTGACATGTATATTTTTATTCAGGTAGAACTGTGACTGCTGTTAAAAAGCTGTTTGATAACTCGTGCAGCTTACCAAGTATTTTGCATCGGCAGAATCCTTTCGCCATTCCTTTTGATATGAAGGGAATCAAGGGATATGGGGATAGTGCAGGAAAGTGGAGTTGAAGTAGAAGATCAGCCATGACCTTATTGAATGGGGCCGAATGGCCTACTCCTGCTCCTATTTCTTATGTTCTTAAATGGTGTTGGTCTGAGGCCATTTCACAGTAAATTGGAATCTCAGTTTTGGTTAAAGAGTTTGGAGACGTGGCCCCTACAGAGACCTCCCATCGGTGGTATCTGTGCCAAGTGGGGTTAGTTTCTGAAACTTTCACCTGTCTTTGAGATGCTGGCAGACCTGATGTGCCTTAACAACATTTTCTATTTTTATTTTACATTGGTGGTTTATTATATGCTCCAGATCTAGTTTAGGTAACTAAGTTGCAAACTTCCCAGCTTCTCAAACTGAGATTATATTGTATATGCTATCAGTAATAGCTACCATTTATTAATACAATTACTGGAGATTTAGTTTTTGAAATATAATATTTTACTGGAGATTTAGTTTTTGAAATATATTTTCAGAGTTACAACAGTAACTTCTCCTTTCAACTGGAAATGTACAAATGTTGGCTTATGATGGTTAAAAGACACCTTTATATCGCTGGTATATTATCCGTGCCGGGTGTGTCATACTCCCACCACAGACAGCACACTATATTATAAGGGAGGCAGATGCTGTGTCTCTGGTGTTTGGGATGCAACTTTTAGTGAATCCTGAGAGCAGATGCCAGAGATGGTGCAAAATATAGGCCTCTTCTATTGGACCTCCAATTTGGAGTGGAGGTGTAGTGGTACACTGAAGAGGGGAGTGTGGCTCTGTTGTAGATTTCCCCTTGCATCTTGCATTTGTATAAAAGTGACTTAAAGAAAAGCATCCATGTAGTGGGTATTATCAAAAGCCACAGAGATGGTACCAGATGTTGTGTGATAACTAGTGAAGAAGGCACTGTTCGTGTGAATTTCCTGAGTCCACTATTACAACAAAGGATTACCGTTTTTGTTAAAATAGTAGACAAGAATATTTGATATCAATGCATTAATGTGTTTGCTGTTAATATTGCAAGGTGTAATTTCAAAGTATCAGTTTTTTGTTTGTCACTTAGCCTGGTGGATTTAGCTAGTAATCGTGAACATCTGCGTATACATAATACTAACTTGGGTCCTAAACATAATGGGCCGTAATTTGCGGTCAGTGATGGAGCAAAGGCGCTCACCGCTGGCCCCGAAGAAAGCTGCCCAGAGATCTCGCGATCTCTGTGGGCGAGAATTTTGCCTTTTCGACGTTCAATTGATTTCAGCGCTCTGTAGTGGGAATCCCTACTGCGATGCTGTTGTGACGTCAACAAGCTGTCTAAGCAGCCAATCACATTGCAGAATTCTCACAGGAAATGAGAAGCTGCTCTCATCCGGACTTTGTATAAATGTTACAGAGAGCGAAATGGGACTCTCACGTGGGGATAAGGTAGAAGCTGAAATATCATGAACAAATTAAATGCTATCTACACAGCGTGGTCTTAAACGCAGTGCTTCTAAACAGAGTGTTAAAGTTGAGAATTTGGAGAGAGTGGGAATTCAGTGCAGAGGGGAAGGAGGTGCTGCTTTTTTCCTGCAATACTTGTGCTTTGTGTTACAGGTAAATATTTAATTTCATCTACCTATAACTTAAACTAGACCTAGTAATTAGTTAAAAACTAAACTATAAGCTAAGTTAATTAAATACATAAACTTCAATTAATTCAATAACAAGGTTATATAGGGATGGCAGTGCAGGTGGTGTGCCGCAACTGCAGCATGTGGGAGTATGTGGAGAGCATCACAATCCTGGACGACCACGTCTGCAGTAAGTGTCTGCATCTCAAACAACTTCAGCTCAGTGTTGTTGAGCTGGAGTCCGAGGTGCAGACATTGCGGGGCATCAGGGAGGGGGCGAGTTACCTGGACACTTTGATCCAGGAGGCAGTCACACCCCTTAGGTTAGGTAATGGTACAGGTCTGGTTAGTGGTCAGGGACAGGAGGGTATGACTGCAACTCAGGTAGGTAAGTGGACCTCAAATGCAGTGCTGGAGGAGCCTCGGCCTTTGCCCTTATCCAACAGGTATGAGGTTCTTGCTGCCTGTGTGGATGAGGGCAAAGTCTGCAGGATGGATGAGCAAACTGACCACGGCACTGTGGTACAGGAGGCCATTCAAGTGGGGGAAGTGAAAAGGAATGTAGTTGTGGTAGGGGACAGTATAGTCAGGGTGATAGATCCTGTTCTCTGCAGCCGCAACTGGGAGTTCCGAAGGCTGTGTTGCCTGCCCGGTGCCAGGGTTAAGGATATCTCCTCGCGGCTGGAGAAGAATTTGGAGTGGGAGGGAAGATCCAATTGTCGTGGTCCATGTAGAAATCAACGACATAGGTAGAACTAGGAATAAGGTTCTGCTGAGAGAGTTGGAATAGTTTTGTTGGAATAGGTGTAACTGGGGTTTTAACAGCGTATTGACTGCTAAACAACCATTCTGGTCCTGAAAGACTAATTGCATAGTTGTGGAATGTCAAATTTCTCAATTATGTTAAAAATTACTAGATTTTCAAAAAGTTAATGATATTTAATGAAAGTTAACCCCATGTGTATGTCCCAATCTTTATTTCACTCTGTAACATTTTTTAAAAGTGCAGATAATCAGTGCTTTTCATTTCTTGGTTATTTCTGTGAGAATTCTTCAATGTGATTGGCTGCTTAGACAGCTTGATGACATCACTGCAGCTCTGCAATGGGGAGTCCCATTACACAGCGCTACAATCAATTTCACGCCGAGGAAGTTAAAGTTCTTGCCACAGTCTGTGGGCAATTTTCTTCAAGGTCAGCGGCGATCGCCGTTGCTTCGCCGCTGACTGCAGATTATGGGCCATTATCTTTCCACAAACCTGTAGTAGTAGTCAGACAAACTTGGCTGTTCTGACAAGGGTTATACCTGAAAAATTACGATCGGAAGAGTACCTCTGGAGTATGCCTCCGACCCGCGAAACCTTTCTGAACCTACCTCCAGGCACCCAGGCTGCGTAGACTTCCAGTCTCGAGCCTCCAGGCGTACGGCAGTGTAAAGTCCCACGGATTCCAAGGACACAGGCGGTTCAGAAGCGTCTCTGGGATCACATGGGCCCGGTCCTCCAATGACAAAGGAGGGTTCTATTACAATAATTTACGAAGGAAATCCCCTAATTATATGCAATGGAATCCCCAAATAATTATACAATGTACAGAATTCTACTAAATATACATGTACTGAGTTTCAATTTTATTCATAAGTCCCTTCATTGCACCAACCTCAATAAAAATTAGATTTTTTGATAAATAATTTTAAACATCGTAATCCGGGCCAATATTTGCATAAACTAATTTAAAGTGTATGTGCATCATTTTTTTGATTTTTAATTGTTTAATTTAAGGCTTATATATACCCTTACGCTGATGAAAGCATGCCCTACGCCTGCTTTTACCAGCCATAAGAGTTTTGTGGACAATTGCTGGCAGTTGTTGGGCAAATACTGCGCCAGCAATACTCATTTTCCGTGCAGTTCAGATGATCTGTGAAGGCGTACCTTGACAGATCGCAAGTTCCGGATTTCGTGCATGCGCAAGCACATTCGGAAACCCGGAAGTTGCGGGGCCTTTCAAATGGATTACGACGGTGTACTCATCAGGGAGACCACAATTTCAGGGCCATTAACTTTTTTTCTTTCTCCACAGATGCTGCCTGACCTGCTGAGTATTTCCATCATTTTCTGTTTTTATTTCAGATTTCCAGCAACTGCTATTTTTTTTTATATGATCAGGTTTTGTGAATAGGCAGTAACTTAAACAGACATGAGCCACCTTTCATTGAAACTAATCGCTAACTCCAAACAGTACTGTGTATTTCTTAAACCCTGCCCTAAGACAGAAGAGCTGCTTTCAAAGTATAGCAACAGAGTTCCATTTTAAAACTGGTTGGCCCAGATGCAAATTCATAGGTGAAGTTATAATCAAGAAATATTATAGTTTGAATTGAGATGGAGCTCCACTTCTACCTTCAACATTGTTCAGAAAAATGAAAACACTCATAGGATCGCCAAGTTTACAGAGAAATGCGATTGAGAGAATCAGAAAGTTGAGCTGGGATATTGTAAAGGTGATTTAAAAATTCTTAAGAGATTACAAGTGGGTATTAAGAGTAACTAAAGAAAAAGAGTGAACATATATGTCAAAACAGGAGAAGTTAATGAGGGAAACTGTGAAATTATAAAAGAAAAAAAGGAGTCAAAATGAAGACATAGAAAAAAACAAGATTGTACAGAAACCAGATGGAAACAAAAAGGAGACTCCCAACAGAATACCAGAAAATAAATTTTGGGTGAAAATGAGACACCAACCCAGAATAACATTTACAGAAAGAAAAGAGTAATTGTGTTACAAGAGCAGGACTGGCTGTGCTCTCTCCCACATCATGCCATAGCCCATTAAATCATCAACACATTTACTGCCTCAGCTACTGCATGCCTTTGAATAACCAAGATTCTTGCTGTGAAGAGCAGTTCCTATAGTTGCAGTGGAACTTTCCAGAGAGTTAAGAGTGCCACTAAAGCACCTGTTGCAACTTTACACTTGTATAATTAAGTTACAAGCAATGTAGCCAGCCCAGAATGTAGTTTTGATGACAAACAATAATGTTTATCTGAAGTTTTTTTTTAAAAAAGGAAATACACAGCAGTTCGATCAGCACCTAAATGAGCGAGACACGTCAGTGTTTCAAGTGGGACTCTTTAGATGAAGGTTCACACTTCAAACATGAACCTGCCTTCCTTTTTCAGGATTAAACGGGAAAAAAAACTGCAGACGTTGCAAATCTGAAATACAAACAGAAAATGTTGGAAATGTACAGCAGGTCAGTCAGCATCTGTAAGGAAAGAAAACAGTTTTATATTTTGAACAGAATTCTTCCTGAGATATTAATTTGTGTTTCTCTCTTAGATGCAGTTTCTCTTTTAGTTTCAGCCAATCATTTTTCTTTCTGCAAAAAAGTATCAGAGTTTCAACTAAACAACTTCAGTTCCAGTATGAACGGTCTGCTTTTAGGGTTTTTATTTTATTACAAGTGTAACCTGTTAATCTACATGGTTTAGCCCATCTTCTGATGTGCCTCTGACACATGCCTCATTTATTTTGCTGAGCACCAGTTGAAGTGACAGTTTAATGGTAAAAAATGATGATGTTGACAGCTCATTGGCGAGTAGATACAGTCGGCAGATGGGCTGACATTTTGTGCTCTCATATTTAAATTTACTCTGGAGTCACACAATTCAAGTAAAAATACTATAAACATTATGTTTCTGTTACAATTGTCCCACTACTTGGAGAGTTTAGTGCAATTGTTTTGAAGTATATTTGAGCACATTTATCGAGTACATCTCCAGTATTGCTTCTACCCCATCCCACAAAAAAGGCCAACATTTGGAGCAGATTTAGTTTGTCAAGTACGGTAGTTATGTAAGTTCTCTTCAAGGTATAACGGCCCTGAAATTCCTGGGCCTGGGAGGGTGGAGCAAGGATTTAAGTTGTTTGGGTGGGGGTGCGGTGGAGGCTGAACTTGGGTAGGACCTGAGTTCTCCTGATTGGCCGCTATAATTTTGTTGGAACATCGGCAGAAACCCCAGATAGATGCATCAACGGGCTTTCCAGCAATCTTCCCCCAATGCATTAAATTTAAAATTTGCATCTCATCTTTAAATTCCTCCATAACCTCACCTCACCCTATTCTTTGCAATCTTCTCCAGCCCTACGTTCTGTCCCCTGCCCCAACATTCTGTTCCTCTGACTCTGACCCACTTGCATCCCCGCTCCCTCAGCTATTGTCTGACTTGCTGGAACTCCCTCCCTAAGCCCCCTGAGGACCCATCTCTTTGACCAACCATTTGGTTACCTCCCCTAACTTTTCTACTGATCAACGTCTACGTCTTCTCTGAAGCACCTGTATTAAAAGAACTACGTAAAATTAAAGTTGCCGTTACTCTTTAGTTTGGATCATGGGAGAGTGTTGGACATGTGCTGGTTCCCTACGTTTACACTGCTGAAATCGGCATCCTTATTCTGATGGCACAAACCTATAGGATTACATGGGATATATGGCACAGAAACAGGCCATTCGGCCCAACCAGTCCATGTCGGCGTTTATGCTCCACTCGAGCCTCCTCCTGTCTTTCCTCATCTAAATCTATCAGCATAACCCTCTATTCCCTTTTCCCCTCATATGCTTGTCTAGCCTCCCCTTAAATGCATCTATACTATTCGCTTCAACCACTCCCTGTGGTAGCGAGTTCCACATTCTCACCACTCTTTGGGTAAAGAAGTTTCTTCTGAATTCCCTATTGGATTTCTTGGTGACTATCTTATATTGATGGCCTCTAGTTATGCTCTTCCCCAAAAGTGCCAACATTCTCTCTGTCTCCACTCTATCAAAACCTTTCATAATTTTAAAGACCTCTATTAGGTCACCCCTCAGCCTTTTTTCAAGAGAAAAGAGACCCAGCCTGTTCATCCTTTCCTGATATGTATACACTCGCATTTCTGGTATCATCCTTGTAAATCATCTCTGCACCCTCTCCAGCGCCTCTATATCCTTTTTATAATATGGCGACCAGAACTGTATGCAGTACTCGTAAGTGTGGTCTAACCAAGGTTCGATACAGGTTTAGCATAACTTCCCTACTTTTCAATTCTATACCTCTAGAAATAAACCCTAGTGCTTGGTTTGCTTTTTTATGGCCTTGCTAACCTGTGTTGCAACTTTTAGTGATTGTGTATTTGTACTCCGAGATCCCTTTGTTCCTCTACCCTACCTAGACTCGCACCCTCCAAGTAATAAGTGACCTCCCTATTCTTCCTACCAAAATGTAATACCTCACATTTATCTGTGTTGAACTTCATTTGCCAATTATATGCCCATTCTGCAAGTTTATTAATGTCCTCCTCAGTATTGACTATCCCTCCCCCAATTTGGTGTCATCCGCAAATTTTGAAATTGTGTTTTTGATTTCAAAGTCTAAATCGTGGGTAAAATGATGGAAGCAATTATTAAAGATGTCATAACAGACCATTTGGAAAGTGGCGACATGATAGGTCCAAGTCAGCATGGATTTGTGAAAGGGAAATCATGCTTGACAAATCTTCTGGAATTTTTTGAGGATGTTTCCAATAGCGTGGACAGGGGGAACCAGTAGATGTGGTGTATTTGGACTTTCAGAAGGCCTTCGACAAGGTCCCACACAAGAGATTGGTGAGCAAAGTTAAAGCACATGGGATTAGGGGTAATGTGCTGACGTGGATTCAGAACTGGTTGGCACACAGGAAACAAAGAGTAGGAGTAAATGGGTACTTTTCAGAATGGCAGGCAGTGACCAGCGGGGTACCGCAGGGTTCAGTGCTGGGACCCCAGCTGTTTACATTATATATTAATGATTTGGACGAAGGGATTAAATGTAATATCTCCAAATTTGCGGATGACACTAAATTGGGAGGCAGTGTGAACAATGAGGAGGATGCTAGGAGGCTACAGAGTGACTTGGACAGGTTGGGTGAATGGGCAAATGTATGGCAGATGAAGTACAATGTGGATAAATGTGAGGTTATCCACTTTGGTGGTAAAAATAGAGAGGCGGACTATTACCTGAATGGTGGCAGATTAGGGAAAGGGGAGGTGCAACGAGACCTGGGCGTCATGGTACATCAGTCACTGAAGGTGGGAATGCAAGTGCAGCAGGCAGTCAAGAAAGCAAACGGAATGATAGCCTTCATAGTAAGGGGATTTGAGTACAGGAGTAGGGAGGTGATGCTGCAGTTGTACAGGGCCTTGGTGAGGCCACACCTGGAGTATTGTGCGCAGTTTTGGTCTCCTAACTTAAGGAAGGACATTCTTGCTATTGAGGGAGTGCAGCGAAGGTTCACTAGATTGATTCCTGGGATGGCCGGTCTGACATATCAAGAAAGACTGGATCAACTGAACTTGTATCCTCTGGAGTTCAGAAGAATGAGGGGGGATCTTATAGAGACATTTAAAATCCTGACTGGTTTAGACAAATTAGATGCGGGCAGAATGTTCCCAATGTTAGGGAAAACTAGAACCAGGAGTCACAGTCTAAGGATTAAGGGGAAGCCATTTAAGACTGAGCTGAGGAGGAACTTCTTCACCCAGAGAGTGGTGAATCTATGGAATTCTCTTCCACAGAAGGTTGTTGAGGCCAGTTCGCTAAATATATTCAAAAGGGAGTTAGATATAACACTCACAACTAGGGGGATCAAGGGGTATGGCGAGAAAGCAGGAATGGGGTACTGAGGTAGCATGTTCAGCCATGAACGCATTGAATGGCGGTGCAGGCTCGAAGGACCGAATGGTCTACTCCTGTACCTATTTTCTATGTTTCTATATAAATTGTGAACAACAGTGGTCCCAACACTGATCCTTGTAGAACACCACTACCCACCTTCTTCCACTGTGAATTGCTACCCTTTACTCCCACTCTCTGCTTTCTGTCTTGAAGCCAGATGGCAATCCATTCTGCTACTTGTCCCGACTCCGCATTCTCTGACCTTATTCATTAGTCTGTTATGTGGTACCTTATCGAAGGCCTTTTGAAAATCTAGATAAATTACACCTACTGCATTACCATTGTCTACTCTCTCTGTTACCTCTTCAAAAAATTCCATGAGGTTAGTCAAGCAAGACTTTCCCTTTTGAAATCCATGCTGACTGTTCATTACTATGCTTTTGGTTTCTAGATGTTCTTCTATTTTCTCATTTCGTAGTGATTCTATTATTTTTCCTACCACCGATGTTAAATTGACTGATCGATAATTCCCTGGACATGTTGTATCCCCCTTCTTAAATTTTGTTATGTTAACTTGAAGGGATAATTACTAGTCCTAGCCCCTTTAGGGCTACCCCAGATCAGGCGTATTCCCCAGACGTTCACTTTCAACTAAAGTTTCAGGTAGCCGAATCCTAAAGACACTTAATTGGGTCTAAAGGTCTGGACCATCTCTCCCTAAAGGAAAGGAACAACCTGAAGATGTTACCATCCTCCAGATAGCACTTTTAATAAGTTTAGCTAGACTGTAACGTTCCGGATATTATGAGGGTCCGGAAAACTCCCTCAGAATTCTGCAACTCCTCACCAAAGAGTGTACAGAGATTGAGTTCACGAGTTTGATACAGAAGTATTATGTGAGACAATTCTAAAAATATATAGATTTATTAAAGAACCGACATGTAATTTACAGTTGGTGAGTCAATCGCAACATTAACAGTTCCAAAAAGAGAGAGCTTTACAATCTTATTATCAGAGATCCTTATTCTCAAATCTTAACTTCGCTACAGTTTTACAGTTCTTAGTCTTATTCAGGATATCCACCAAAATCAAATACAGTACCTTTTGATCCCCGAGGTACAAAGAGTTGGAGACTTACAGAGCCGCCTCTGAAGCCTGAGAATCGCTTTGCCCCTTTACAGCGAATCTATTATCCCATTTGAGAGCTCAATATTTATACCCTTTTCCAGTGATTCCCTTTAAGGTTTTCTGCTGATGTAAGCTAATTATCTCTAGTCATTTTTCTGCTGACTTCTGCAATTCTTAGTCACCTCAGCTGGTAGCAATACAGACTCGTGTCTCTCCTCTAGGTGTTCGACGCTTACCATAAAAAATGGTGTAACAGCAGGTGCATTTCATTTGATGTCATCTTTACTAAGGCCTTCTGTTTGTGCCTCTTTGCGAAGTGTAAATTAGAACACCTTATACAGGGTGAACCTTTGTTTCTTCCGAAAGATTCAGACTGTCAGGAGCCTTTAACCTTCTGTTTCAATAAGGTTATTGATTCAGTGTCAACAACTATCTTATCTCTATTGCCAGAATGCTACTAAAGCTTTAGATTGTTGAGGCTTCCAGATTTCCAAACCCAGTTTGTCATGTTTTAATAAGGCCAGAATTCTTTCATACAATGGTGTATTTTTCTGAATAGATTTTATGGCTTATTCCTTCACAAACTATCCACCAGTCCTCTGGCACTACACCTTTTTCTAACGAATTATTAAATATGTGTAGCACAATAATTATTTAATATTTCTGCCATCTCTCTATCTTTACCCGTGGTATTATCCTGTCTATCCCTAATGGCCCTATTCCCATCCCAATCTTCCTTTTTTTATTGATGTGCCTGTAAAATATTTTTCTATTTTATTTTCTGTTCCTTGATTTAATTTCATAGTTCCTCTTTGCCTTCCTAATTGTTTTTTTGACTTCTCTCCTAATCTCTTCGTATTCTCCCTTATCATGCACTCCCCTGCTGTCTTTGTACTTAATGTGTGCCTCTTTCCTTACCTCACATGTTCCCTTATGGCTTTATTCATCCATGGATTCTCATTAGTGTTTAGTTTTTCTTTCCTTTTAGTGGAATATATTGTTCCTGCACTCTGTTGAACACCGTTTTAAATCTTTCCCATTGCTGTTCTACATCGTTGTTGCCGATATTGTTGCCCATTTTATTTTCTCAAGTTCTATTCTCAGCCTCTCAAAATCAGCATTTCGCCAATCTGTTCCCCTGGTATTCGGCATGCTTATGTCCTTCTCAATTATCATCTTAAAGCGTATTATATTATGGTCACTATTGCCTAGATGTTCCCGTACTTTTACTTCTCTTATCTGCTCTGGTTCATTCCCCATTACTAGATCTAATAGCGAATCCTCCCTTGTTGGGCTTTTTACATATTGGGTTAGAAAGGAGTCCTATACACATTGTAGGAACTCATTCCCTTATCCCCTTTGCCTATCTCTTCTGTCCAATTAATATCGGGGTAGTTGAAATCCCCCATGATTATTATTCTCTTTTTTACTAATTTCCCTAATTTGTCTGCATATTTCTTCCTCCACCTCCCTTCCACTATTAGGTGGCCTGTAGACTGCACCTGTTAGTGTGATTGATCCTTTATTATCTTTTATCTCTATCCATGTGGATTCTATTTCTGTCTTGATGATAACTGCGTCACTTTTTTCTACTGCCATTATGTTACCCCTAATAAGTACAGCTACTCCATCTCCTCTTTTTCCCTCTCTCTATCTTTTCTAAATATGAGAAGTCGCACAACACCAGGTTATAGTCCAACAGATTTATTTAAAATTACAAGCTTTCGGAGCTGTCGCCCCTTCCTCAGGTAAAGTTACAGTGAGTGAATCTACAATATTTCACAGTATATAAACACAGAAACTGCAGAGATACAATCTTTCAGGGAAGGTGTCCTTACATCAAAGACACACCAAGAGCACAGCCAAGACAATGAGATGTGTCACAGGGGGACCAACGTGTCAAATCCTGCTGTCTGCAGTGTTTTTTTGTGTGTGTTTTTTTGGGGGTTGTTTTTTTTGTGTTTTTTTTTTAAAACTGGAAAGACAGACAACGATGTCGAGTCACGTTCTGTAGCGTAACATGAACCCGATATCCCTATTGAGGCCGTCCTCATGGGTGCAGAACTTGGCTATCAGTTTCTGCTCGATGATTTTGCGTTGTCGTGTGTCTCGAAGGCCGCCTTGGAGGACGCTAACCCGCAGATCCGAGGCTGAATGTCCTTGACTGCTGAAGTGGTCCCCGACTGGGAGGCAACAATCCTGCCTGGCGATTGTTGTGCGGTGTCCGTTCATACGTTGTCTCAGTGTCTGCAAGGTCTCGCCGATGTACCATGCTCTGGGACATCCTTTCCTGCAACGTATCAGGTAGACAACGTTGGCCGAGTCACATGAGTATGTACCATGTACCTGGTGGGTAGTGTCCTCACGTGTGATGACGGTATCTGTGTTCATGATCTGGCATGTCTTGCAGAGGTTGCCGTGGCAGGGTTGTGTGGTGTCGTGGTCGCTGTTCTCCTGACAGCTGGGTAATTTGCTGCGAACGATGGTACTTTTCAGGTTAGGCGGCTGCTTGAAGGCGAGTAGTGGAGGCGTGGGGATGGCCTTAGCAAGGTGTTCGTCGTCATCGATGACATGTTGAAGGCTGCGAAGAACATGGCGTAGTTTCTCCGCTCCGGGGAAGTACTGGACGACGTAGGGTACTCTGTTGGTTGTGTCCCGTGTTCGCCTTCTGAGGAGGTCTATGCGGTTTTTCGCTGTGGCCCGTCGGAACTGTCGATCGACGAGTCGAGCGTCATATCCCGTTCTTACGAGGGCGTCTTTCAGCGTCCGTAGGTGTCCATCGCGTTCCTCCTCGTCTGAGCAGATCCTGTGTATTCGCAGGGCTTGTCCATAGGGGATGGCCTCTTTAACGTGGTTAGGGTGGAAGCTGGAGAAGTGGAGCATCGTGAGGTTGTCCGTGGGCTTGCGGTAGAGTGAAGTGCTGAGGCGTCCGTCTTTGATGGAGATTCGTGTGTCCAAGAATGAAACCGATTCTGAGGAGTAGTCCATGGTGAGTTTGATGGTGGGATGGAACCTGTTGATGTTATCATCTAGTCCTTTCAGTGATCCTTCGCCGTGGGTCCAAAGGAAGAAGATGTCGTCGATGTATCTGGTGTACAGCGTTGGTTGGAGGTCCTGTGCAGCGAAGAAGTCTTGCTCGAACTTGTGCATGAAGATGTTGGCGTATTGGGGTGCGAATTTGGTCCCCATGGCTGTTCCGTGTGTTTGGGTAAAAAACTGGTTGTCAAAGGTGAAGACAGTTTTCTAAATATGTTATACCCTGCAATGTTTAATTCCGAGTCCTGATTTTTCTGTAGCCATGTAGCTACTATATCTGGTTCCTCGCATCGCATGATTGCCTCCAGCTCCTCTGTTTTATTACGGACACTGTGTGCATTGCTGCGCAGACAGTTTAACTTATTTTTAATTATCACTTTATGCTTAACCATCTTTTTAGACTCCTGTTCTATAACTCTATTTATTCACTTGCCATCAATGTCCTCCCTTACTTTATTCTTTCCTATACTGTCTTTTCCTTTTTTGTTTATAATTAGGCTGGTTACGTTTCTGTAGATCCCTCCCCCCATCTTACTAGTTTAAAGCCTTTGCCACCTCCCTTTCCGCTGGGACACGGGTCCCATCCTGGTTCAGTGGAGCCCGTCCCATCGGTACTGCTCCTTCCTGTCCCAGAACTGGTGCCAGTGCCCCATGAAAAGGAACCCCTATTTCCCACACCAGCCCTTTAGCCATGTGTTAATTCTCCTGATCTGTCTGCTTCTATGCCAGTTTGCACGTGGCTTGGGCAATAATCCAGAGATTATTACCCTCGAGGTCCTGCTTTTTAATTTAGAGCCTAATTCCTGATACTCTTTCAGCAGGACCTCCTCCTTGTTCCTACCTATGTTGTTTGTTCCAACATGGACCACGGCAACTGGATTTACCCCCTTCCTTTTCAAGTTCCTCTCCAGCTGCCGTGAGATATCCCTTAACCTGGCAACACACCTTTCGGGATTCTCATTCTTGGCTGCAGAGGACGCTATCTATTCCCCTAATTATAGAGTCCCCTATCACTACCACATTTCTATTCTGCTCTTTCCCCCCCCCCCCCCCGGACAGCCTTCTGAGCCACGGTGCCTTGGTCTACATTGTGGCTGTCCCCCCTGCAGTCTTTCTCCTTGTCCTCACAGGTAGCGAGTACATCGTACCTGTTGGACAGGACCAGTGTCTGCGGGACCTCCTTCTCAACCTCTCAGCCGCTACCCGGCTCCCTCGCAGTCACACCATCTCATTCCTGAACCTGTGCTTTCCTCTGGGGTGTGACTGTATTCTGGATAAAACTGTCTAGAAATTCCTTCCCCCCTCCCTTATGTGTCGGAGCGTCTCCAACTCGCACTCCAGCTCAATGACTCTGAGCAGGAGAGATGCGAGATGGAGACATCTCCTCCAGGCGTGTTCGTTTGGGACAGTCTCGCTGTCCACAAACTCCCACATACTGCAGTCCAGACACACAACCTGCCCTGCATATCTTAGTCTAGCCTTCTTTTTTTTATTTAATTAGTTAAAGTCTTTATTGAACGATTATTTATAGTTATATTAATTAGTTTCACTAGTTAAGCTATAAATTTAATACAGTACTTTGTAGTTTCCCGCACCTAGTTTAAACCACTGTCCTAGGTTAGAGAGAAAGAAAAACCTTAATACTCACCGACCAATCACCTACCTAGGGTTCAGGTGAGCGGGAGTTTAAAAAGTTAAAGAGAAAGGAGAAGGCATTAGAGCAGGGTAGCGATGGGGTAATGGTAACCAGAGTGTGACAGGAAGGGACAGAACGTATAAAAATAAGAGTGCATCAGAAAGTGGGGTCAAAGCACGGAAAAATAGTAAAAAGACAAAATTAAAGCTCTTTATCTGAATGCACGCAGCATTCGTAACAAGATAGATGAGTCGACGGCACAAATAGATATAAATGGGTATGATCTGATAGCCATTACAGAGATGTGGTTGCAAGGTGACCAAGGCTGGGAACTGAATATTCAGGGGTGTTTGACATTTCGGAAGGATAGACAGAAAGGAAAAGGAGGTGGGGTAGCTCTGTTAATAAAGGATGAGATCAGTGCAGTAGTGAGAAATGATATTGGCTCAGAAGAGCAAGATGTGGAATCAGTTTGGGTGGAGATAAGAAATAATAAGGGTAAGAAGTCACTGGTGGGCATAGTCTATAGGCCCCCTAACAGTAGCTACACTGTAGGACAGAGTATAAATCAAGAAATAATGGAGGCTTGTAAGAAAGGTACAGCAATAATCATGGGCGATTTTAATCTTCATATTGATTGGACAAATCAAATTGGCCAAGGTAGCCTCGTGGAAGAGTTCATAGAGTGTATCCGGGATGGTTTCCTAGAACAATATGTTGTGGAACCAACGAGGGAGTAGGCTATCTTCGATCTAGTACTGTGTAATGAAACAGGATTAATAAATGATCTCATAGTAAAGGATCCTCTAGAAAAGAGAATTTCAAATTCAATTGGAGGGTGAGAAATTTGGGTCTCAAACAAGTGTCCTGATCTTAAATAAAGGCAATTACAAAGGTATGAAGGCAGAGTTGGCTAAAGTGGACTGGGAAAATAGATTAAAGGGTAAGATGGTTGATAAGCAATGGCAGACATTTAGGAAGATATTCCATTAAAATAATATTCCTCAACAAAAATATATTCCAGTGAGAAGGAAAGACTTTAAGAGAAGGGAGAACCATCCGTGGCTAACTGAGGAAGTAAAGGATGGTATCAAATTGAAAACAAATGCATACAATGTTGCCAAGATTAGTGGGAGGCCAGAGGATTGGGAAATTTTAAAAACCAGCAAAGGACGACTAAAAAAATAATAGAGAGAAGATGGATTATGAGAGTAAACTAGCAAGAAATTTAAAAACAGACAGTAAGAGCTTCTACATGTATGTAAAAAGGAAGAGAGTAGCTAAAGTAAACGTTGGTCCCTTAGTGGATGAGACTGGGGAATTAATAATGGGGAACAGGGAAATGTCAGAGACTTTGAACAAATATTTTGTATCAGTCTTCACGGTAGAAGACACTAAAACCATCCCAATAATACATAATCAAGGGGCTATAGGGAGGGGGAACTTAAAACAATCACTATCACTAAAGAAAAAGTACTCGGTAAAATAATGGGACTAAAGGTGGACAAGTCCCCTGACCTGATGGCCTGCATCCTAGGGTCTTAAAAGAAGTGGCTGCAGAGATAGTGGATGCATTGGTAGCAATCTACCAAAATTCCCTGGATTCGGAGAGGTCCCAGCGGATTGGAAAACCGCAAATGTAACGTCCCTATTTAAGAAGGGAGGGAGACAGAAAGCAGGAAACTATAGACCAGTTAGCCTAACATCTGTCACTGGGAAAATGCTGGAGTCCATTATTAAGGAAGCAGTAGCAGGACATTTAGAAAATCATAATACAGTCAAGCAGAGTCAGCATGGTTTTATGAAAGGGAAATGATGTTTGACAAATTTGCTGGAGTTCTTTGAGGATGTAACGAGCAGGGTGGATAAAGGTGAGCCAGTGGATGTGGTGTATTTGGATTTCCAGAAGGCATTCAGTAAGGTGCCACATAAAAGGTTACTGCACAAGATAAGAGCTCATGGGGTTGGGGGTAATATATTAGCATGGATAGAGGATTGGCTAACTAACAGAAAACAGAGTCGGGATAAATGGGTAATTTTCTAGTTGGCAAACGGTAACTAGTGGGGTGCCACAGGGATCAGTGCTGGGGCCTTAACTATTTACAATCTATATTAATGACATGGATGAAGGGACTGAGTGTAATGTAGCCAAATTTGCTGATGATACAAAGATAGGTGGGAAAGCAAGTTGTGAAGAGGACACAAAGAATCTGCAAAGGGATATAGACAGGCTAAGTGAGTGGGCAGACATTTGGCAGATGGCGTATAATGTGGGAAAGTGTGAGGTTATCCACTTTGGCAGGAAAAATAAAAAAGCAAATTATTATTTAAATGGAGAGAGATTACAAAATGCTGCGGTACAGAGGGACCTGGGGGTCCTTGTGCATGAAACACAAAAGGTTAGCATGCAGGTACAACAAGTAATCAGGAACGCAAATGGAATGTTGGCCTTTATTGCAAGGGGGTTGGAGTATAAAAGCAGGGAAGTCCTGCTACAAGTGTACAGGGTATTGGTGAGACCACACCTGGAGTACTGCGTACAGTTTTGGTCTCCTTATTTAAGGAGGGATATACTTGCATTGGAGGCAGTTCAGAGAAGGTTCACAAGGTTGATTCCTGAGATGAGGGGGTTGACTTATGAAGAAAGGTTGAGCAGGTTGGGCATATACTCATTGGAGTTTAGAAGAATGAGAGGTGATCTTATTGAAACATATATGATACTGAGGGGGCTCGACAAGGTAGATGCAGAGAAGATATTTCCCCTCATGGGGGAATCTAGAACTAGGGGGCATAGTTTCAGAATAAGGGGTCGCCCATTTAAAACTGAGATGAGGAGGAATTTCTTCTCTCAGAGGGTCGTAAATCTGTGGAATTCTCTGCCCCAGAGAGCTGTGGAGGCTGGGTCATCGAATATATTTAAGGTAGAGATAGACAGATTTTTGAACAATAAGGGAGTGATGGGTTATGGGGAGCGGGCAGGGAAATGGAGCTGAGCCCAAGATCAGATCAGCCATGATCTCATTAAATGGCGGAGCAGGCTCGAGGGGCCAAATGGCCTACTCCAGCTCCTATTTCTTATGTTCTTATGTACCTGCTGTCTGTGACGTCACTCCTTGTTTTTTTGGAAATCGTCGGAGGTTCCGCCGCCGCTGATACCGTGTCCAATTAGGTCGATTAGGACATAGATCCAACTTTTATGAGTCTACATGAGGATAAGGAAGCCAGTTTTGGCAGTGTAAATGTAGGGAACTGCCACGCGTGTAGCATTTTCCTGTGATCTCAACTTAAGATGTGCCAATATATAAATGCCTTGAACCTTCTGGTCCATACGGCTTAGCAGCACATCATATGGTACATTTATCCATGGTTGCTAACATACAATATATTTAATCAGGGAGAGATATTATCACCTGGGATACCAAGCCAGGCACAATTAAGAAGCTGGATTAATGTCATTAGATAAGTAATTAACTTGGAATGCTCTAGTGAGGTGCTTTTTGTCACTTTAACTAGGTTAATTCTGCTTGCTGAGCATATTAACTTTATTGATCTCACCAGCAAGTGCTCACAACTTACTCCTGCCTCAAAAAAGTACAGAAAAAAACATGTTAAAGTTGATCATAAATTAACCTTTTAATTTTAAGAGGTGTCCTGACAGAGAGACTCTCTTCAGTGGCATACTTGTGTAGTGCAACATTTTCCACTGAAATATGAACATGCACATAAAGACAGACTCTCCCTATCTGGGACATTTGTTCCTAAGTCATGTTTGTTATTTTTAAGTTTCTGGCTGTGGACCTTGCTGGAGGAAGGTCTGTACAAGCTAGAAATGTAAGAACTGCACCTTTTTTTTTTATTCGTTCCGGGATGTGGACGTCACTGGCAAGGCCAGCATTTATTGCCCATCCCTAATTGCCCTTGAGAAGGTGCTGGTGAGCCACCTTCTTGAACCACTGCAGTCGTCGTTGCACTTTATGGGTGGGCTGCAGGTGCATACCTCCTGGGGCCAGAGCCAGATGGCAACTCACGGAGTCTAGTCCATTCGGGCCTGTGGCAATTTGCCTCCAGTGTTATGGGAAGAAATTGCCTCTTGAGGCGGGACCCTTGTTTATATGGTAATCCTGCTGCTCCTGGAGGCAGGGCTGGCTTGTTATACTGTTATGCACTAATTGTTTCCAATACTGACACTGTGCTGCATAATGAAAATGATGCTTTAATGTTATAAATTGAAAAAGGGCAGTGCCCACAGTGGATAATTGGCAATCGCACACATGACGCAAGCCTCCAGCAAAATATTATTTGAAGTTCATTCGAAGAGATTGTAAATACAACGGCAGGTTGAAGCTGCAGACAATACATTGGGAACTCCCACCTTACTGATAAAATTAGTAGTTTTCTATCCTTACACCTGCACATGAAGCAAGGCCTTGAGTATTACAGTTTCAGCTTGACAGACAGTTGTCAGTGAATGGAGAGTCTCCTCTGTGACCTGGAGTGAAGAGGCTGTGACACAATACTGCTGTCAGTTAAAGTACATATGAACGTGCCTTGAATATGTAAAATATTCATGCTATAGGCTGTTTTTTCCGAACCTTGCAGATGTAATAAATTCTCACTGATGATTACATTAGTAGGAGAATAATCTCTTTATTTGCAGCCTGAATTTTTTAATTAAACCCCCCCGGTACTCTGCACCTGTTGCCTGGTTGTAATATTGCTCACTTACTCAGTAAAGATCTGATGCAATTTCCAGTAAGCCTTTGCAGAAAGGTACCCCTGTTGGACTATTTCATTGGTAAAATATGATATTACATATGTGAGTGGAGCACTTATCTGTGTGAGGGTCATTTGCTCTGACAGTTCCTAATTTTTTCAGATTTCTACTGATCTGCAGCTGACTCTGTTAGTAAAACTACACTAAGTGTTGGCGTATGCTTTCAATGAAATGAATCATGCCAAATAATCTGTTAAAAGCTGTTTACATTTACGTCTCTGTTTATAATCTCCTCTGTTGTAAACAGAGGTTTTCTCAGCGCCAGCAGTGAGATATAGTAACTACCTCCACAACAGGCGAGGCCTCGCTGTCATTGCTGACCACAACCAATGACCAGTGAGGCTGATTGTCCTGTTTCCCCCGCCCCCGGCCATCTCAGGTGTTCACCGGTTCACAGGAAGTGAGGGACACCTATAATGTCAACTCTCCACCCTTTTGCATGTGATGCACATTTCTCGCAGGCAAACAGCTAGGTGCAGGAAGCGCATGCTGAAATAGGGGATAGCCTGCAAATAAGAACATAAGAAATAGGAGCAGAAGTAGGCCAATTGGCCCCTCGAGCCTGCTCCACCATTCAATAAGATCATGGCTGATCTGATCCTAACCGCCAATCTACTATCACAGAACCATCTCCTGAACCTAACAGAATTGGACACACGAAATAGGAGCAGGATCAGGCTACACGGCCCCTGGGCCCGCTACGCTACCCACAGGGCCATGACCGATCCGAACCTAGACTCATGTCCAAATTCCTGCCCGCTCCCCGTAACCTTAATTCCCTTTACTTCTAGGAAACTGTCTATTTCTGTTTTAAATTTATGTAATGATGTAGCTTCTACAGCTTTTTGGGGCAGCATATTCCATGGACCTACCACCCTCTGAGTGAAGTAGTTCCTTCTCATCTCAGTTTTGAAAGAGCAGCCCCTTATTCTAAGACTATGCCCCCTAGTTCTAGTTTCACCCATCATCGGGAACATCCTCCCCGCATCCACCCGATCCAACCCCTTCACAATCTTATATGTTTCAATAAGATCGCCTCTCATTCTTCTGAACTCCAATGAGTAGAGTCCCAATCTACGCAACCTCTCCTCATATGTCCATCCCCTCATCCCCGGGATTAACCGAGTGAACCTTCTTTGTACTGACTCGAGAGCAAGTATGTCTTTTCTTAAGTATGGACACCAAAACTGTATGCAGTATTCCAGGTGCGGTCTCACCAATACCTTGTACAATTGAAGCAATACCTCCCTATTTTTATATTCTATCCCCTTAGCAATGAAAGCCAACATTCCATTGGCCTTCTTAATCACTTGCTGCACCTGCATACTAACCTTTTGAGTTTCGTGCACCAGGACCCCCAGATCCCTTTGTACTTCAGTACTTTCCAGTTTCTTGCCATTTAGATAATAACTTGCTCTACTATTTTTCCTGCCAAAGTGCATAACCTCACACTTTCCAGTATTGTATTCCATCTGCCAAATCTCTGCCCACTTACTTAGCCTGTCTATGTCCCCTTGCAGATTTTTTATGTCCTCCTCACTCACTACTTTCCCTCCCATCTTAGTATCATCTGCAAACTTTGATATGTTACACTCGGTCCCCTCCTCCAAATCGTTAATATAGATTGTAAAGAGTTGGGGACCCAGCACTGACCCCTGCGGAACACCACTAGTTACTGATTGCCAGTCTGAGAATGAACAAATGATATGGAAATGACATGGAAGTGACACATTAATGCCTGCCATGTCGTTTACAGTGTTTATTCTGGATATGCGCCACTTTGAAATGTTCCCCGTATAAATTGGGCGTTCAGAGTTGCAAGCTGTGCCTTGTATGGTAGCTTTTGCCAGTGCTCATTTGTAATTTTCAGCTTTTTTTTCTGCACCGTGTGGATGAAAGGAAATTTTAGGGCAGCTTAGGGGTTAATGTTTTGAGCTCCTGCCATACCTTTCTGCTTAATGGGTGTCCACTTCGGAATACATGTGCTACTTGGAAAATGAGGGGGAAAATGCGAATGCCAAGGAAGCATTGCAGGAAAAGGTATCTTACCCACCTTTGTAGTGCAAATCACTTGTACCAGCCATGACGGAATTATTGCTCCGTGACAGAGGAGCAATGCATGTGGAGGTGGAGATTCACCAAGACACCCTCCAGCTAAATTCCAGTGCCGCAAGTCGCTGCCAGAGATATTGAAGATCGCAGCAACTTTGAATTTTTTTTACTTTCAGGCTGTTTCCAGGTTAGCAGAGGGGACATTAGTAACATCAGCCAATTTGTAGTACACTGATGTGTAAAACAGGTGACTGCTACCTTGTTTTCTAGAATGAATAATTCCATCACTTTCCCCATGGACGGGAGAGTGCCCGAGGATTCTCCCAAATGGCAGACTTTCCGACAGTCTAGGGTGTAACTGATGACGTACATGTACTCTCCCTTTCACTGCATGTCTTTTTCACAGTCATACCAATGAATCAGGTGCAAATTCAGTGCCAGCCTGCTTTATTATTGAAAATGTGATGTGTCTCTGAATGTCATGCTTGCTACCAGGGATGCGCCATGTTTTTAACAATTTGTGTGTTTTGTTTTACTACCTAATCTTGTGCTGCTTCTTGGTGCGAATCCCATGGCTAGAGCTGGTGAGGTGGCTGGCACTTGTGTATCTATCTATGTAAGGCTTAGATAGATACAAATGAGAGCCACCTTTGTGGCCACAGGCCTGAGATAATCCAGCTGTGGGCTGTAGCATTTCCATAGCTCCAGATGCAGACTTGCATTGCTAATTTTCTGGCACAAGTAATTGAAGGGGGTGGTGGAACGGTGTTGATGTGGGTGTGTTGTTACTGGGACAGACCGGGCCATCATGCATTACCCATTCATACCTGCCCCTGTTCTCAAACTCCATGTCACTATGCCTGTGTGGGCAAGCAAACCCCATGACACCAGTGGCAATATCGAGGCCCCGATCAATCATTCTCTCTAATCAATCAGCGCACCTGTCAAAGGCCTCCCTGTATGGCAACGATCTAAGCATTTAACAGAGCTCGAAATCCTGGCATTAGGGCCTTTGCATTTAGGGCTTCTCTCCAGACGTCGCTAGAATTACCACATAATTGAAGGTTGACTGCTGAGTTTCCAACCCATGCATCAGAGTACCAGGTAGGCAGTAGAAGTCTCCACATTTGCCACCATGCGATTAAAAATTCACTGCAACAATTTTTCATGCTCAGAAAGCATGTGTTGTGAGGTGCATTGTTACTCCTGGTCACTAGCCCCTGCTTCTTCAGCCATACCTACGGAAACAAAAAGTGTTAGAAGTATGTTCTCAGTGCAACTGGGTGGCGTGTAGTGTTCATCTACAGTACCGGCATGGACCTGCTGTTCAATGCATGCTTCAGTATCAGTGAGTGTGTGACTCAATAGGATGGGGACTAAAGGAAAGATAAACGTAGACATTAATCTGATAAACGGGAGCATTAATATGATAAATGTGGGCACTAATCTTGATTTGGGGCCAGGCCTCCTACTTTCCCCATCTGCTTCTTCAAAATTCTATCCAAATGCAGGTTGTTGTATCCCTGTATTTAGTGGGTCTATTAATTGGTGGAGGTTTTCCAGAATATTGCATACTGTATGTTACTTTTATAATAGGCTTCAAGCTTTTTGAGCAGGACTTTGTTTCCGTGAAGCGGATGGCTATCAAGCGCGCTTGTCAGCTAAGACATTTTCTACGAGGAGAACTTTGAGAGAATGTAAGCAAAGAAAAAAAATGTACTTTCTGTATTAAAAACAGAAAATGCTGGAAATACTCAGCAGGTCAGGCAGCATCTGTGTAGAGAGAAACAGAGTTAACGTTTCAGGTCGATGACCCTTCGTCAGAACTTTCTGTATAATTGGTGCTAGAGAGCTGAATCTGGAAGGTCAGTCGTGGGCAGGGCCCTTGCATTTTCTGAATTGAATCTTACAAGGTTGAAAGAAAACATTCAAGTTTGGCCTGAAAATAGAAAAGCCCAGGGGATGAGATGGTCAGCTGCCTTATTCATTACACAACATGACACAGCTTGGGCAATGGAAACCAACAAAGCTCTTACACAAGAAGTTCTAAAGCTGTGAGTTGATTTCTAGTAATTTGAATATTTATTTTACAGCTTTATTAGTTTCTCAAGACTTCAGTGGGACCTAATTAGACCAGTGTTTAGATGAGAACAATACAATATTACAGGGGTTACACAGATCCTGTCAGGTGAAAAATGGTAATAAGCTGGGCAAAACTCTTTTTCAAACCACATTACAGTACTCCAGTACTATAGTGTTCAATATCCAAATTGATGTTAAAGTGATAATACATGCAAACGTAAATGGAAAAAGCTGATGAACAGCTTCAACAGACTCCCTCACCTCTCCCCAATCCTCCTGCATAGGTATGTTGTTATTATAAATAATTATTAATTAAATAACATTTCAATCAAAATATTAAATATTAAATGCATTGATAAAACTAAAGCTAATGAATTATTATTTTTTTCTACAATAGACATCTAAAAGTTTTTTTAATGCTTATGTGAAGCATGAGTAATTTAAAATCTATGGTTCTGTACAATTGCTTTACTTTTAATATTTCTGTTATAGTTACAGGCGATTTAATTAAATATGATTGCTAAAATATCAAGTTAAACTAAAAGTTAAAAATTTAGGTCCCTTAAGTATAAGCAGTTATTGAAAATATATAACTACTGTTGCCTTTCTAATAGGTTGCTGTAATTTGCATTGAGTTGAATTTGGCCGGCATGTTAAATATTCTAAATGCTGTGCAGGTTTAACTGTGGCCGGCTGGGATTCCCGGCAGCTACAGCCTCGGGGAGCAATCCTTGTGGGCTAGGAGGAGCAGGAGTGCTTCTTCCCGGTCCCTCAAGTTCCCCCACCATCGGAACAACCCCACTCCCCCCCAATATGGGTCGAAGCTTGCACCTACCTGAGGTTCTGGCCTCTTCTCCAGTGTTCCCCGCCCGACTGGAAGCCAGCCTGTCAATCAAGCTGACCTCCGGGCAGGGAACCTGTCTGTGAGGTCACACGCACGCCGTGGAGAAAACTCCACAGCCTGGATTTCCTGTGCACTACCGCACCCCCCCCGCTCCCAGCAGGTCCAAACATAAAAATTCCAGCCATTAAATCAAACGACGATGTAATGTTTAAACTGTAGCACTTGCCTTACCTGCAGCCATGCAGCAGAGGAAGTCCAATTCCATCCGTCCTTCAGTCTGTCCCACTGTGCAGTTGTCATTTGGGGGATCTTAGTTACAAGGACAGGTTGGAGAAGCTAGATTTGTTTTCATTAAAGCAAAGGAGGTTGAGGGGTGATTTGATAGAGATGTACAAGATTATGACGGGTTTGGATAGGCTAGACAGGGAAAGGCTGTTCCCACTAGTTGATGGTACAAGGACTAGGGGACACAGATTTAAGGCTTTGTAAAGAGATACAGGGGGGATGTGAGGAAAAACTTTTTTATGCAGCAAGTGGTGAGGACCTGGAACTCGCTGCCGACGGAAGTGGTGGAAGCGGAGACACTCAATGTTTTCAAGGGGAGACTGGATAGGCACTTGAGGGAAATAAACTTGCAGGGCTACAGGGATAGAGCGGGGGAATGGGACTGACTGGATTGCTCTGCAGAGAGCCGGCACAGACTCGATGGGCCGAATGGCCTCCTGTGCCGTTATGACTCTATGACTCATTGGAAATTGGCAAGATGTGTATCACAAGTGAAGTACGGGGGTTCACAGGCATCCGCTGCAGTATGTTGGGTGTTTAAATCTCCACAGACACTGGGCTTGAAACGCTGACTTTTTTGTATAATGCTTGAAAGGTTGGCATGTTTGCATTCTTTGGCTCTTATTTGTTAGGCCTTCAGCGTGTTACTTGTTTTGAGAAAAGAGCTTTTTAGCAAAGCCATGGGAATGACTTGTTACTACTTTCCCTTCGGAAAACAAATGTTTTAATCTGCCCCACCAAGGCTGTGGTGTATGTGCAGAAGAACTGAGCCATGGTGGCTCATGGGCTGACCTTGGAGGAGCATTGGACATTTGAATTTCAATTGATTTCTAGCAACAACTTCAGAAAACACGAACATCAGGTTGAAACACTGACTGGCCACACAAAACACAGATGGTTGATGTGTATGTATTACAGCAGTTTTCTTTTTCTAATGTAAATTGAGTATTCACTTCGAGCAGTGAAAACACCATGTTCTTCCTGGTGGGAATGTTATATTATTACCAAGGAAACTATTCTATGCACAGAGCAGTCTGAATGCAGCACCACTATAATATGAATGGTTCCCTGTCATCACACTAATTAGTCTCACAGCAAAGAAAATTATAAATAAAATATTGAATCAGATCTGCCAAGTTTCACTCACTAAGAGTGACAATTTAGTTTTAAAATTGTGACCCATTTTGATGTCGCTCTTGATAATAATACTGATCAGAAATGTTACTGTTGTCAAATGCCAATGCCTCTGTTTTAGATCCTTATAGAAGAACTTGGTTGCAAGATGTACACAACACAACAAAAACAAAACCATGCTGGAGACTATTGCCAGTATTGTTCTAATTTTACTTCATGGCATTTTAGAAAAGCATTTGAGTGAATAGGAAGCTTTCCTGAGTTGGCACTCTTCCTGACTCAAGCCTGGTTTGTTCCTTTACAGGCACTTTACAGCCTTCTGGATTCAACATCGAGTTCAACAATTTCAGACTATAACCTCGGCCCCTATATTTTTTTTCCCTTTTTTTTCTCACACGGCAGCTGTTGATGATTCTGCCATTGCCATTTACACGTCATCTAGAGTCATCTTTTGTTTCTTAACTTGTCCCATTACCATCTCCTTTTGCCTTTTGTCTTTTAATCTCTCCTGCCTTCCAGCCTATCACAGACCTTCCCTTTGTTCTTTCCTCCACTCCCCCCTTTCCCTGCCCCTACACTTGCTTAAAAATCTGTTACTTTTCTAAATTTTTCCAGTTCTGATGAAGGGTCATCGACCTGAAACGTTAACTCTGTTTCTCTCTCCACGATGCTGCCTGACCTGCTGAGTATTTCCAGCATTTTCTGTTGTTATTTCTGGTTTGTTCCTTGTAAGACTACATACCATCACTGTATCTTTGCAACCTCTTGGACTGGGAGACATCAGGGAATAAGAGAAGAAAGGAAAAGGGACAAATAGAGCTAAGAGAAATGAACCAAAAGAAATGTATTCAAATAGGCCATTGAAGAGATTATAGAAAACAGTGAGAAACAAATATACAGAGAAAGAAAAAAAATTGAGAAATGGCAGTTGAAAGCAGTAGCAATGCCAGCCATTCATGTTCCAAGTTAGAAGCTCCAAAATCAACATTTTGGACATAATTCAGAAATTTGGATCCCTCATGCTTATTCCAGATCATGGTTAGATTTTTGCTGTGTTATTCCTCTATATACAAGCTGGTATGAATGTACCAAGAAAAGTAGGGAAACATTTAAAATGTTAATGTCTTTTGATCCATGATGTACACATACAGGAAAATTATCAAAGGACTACAGGTAGAATTGAATAGTGCATCGGAAAAGTAAGCTATGAGAAAAAAATTATCTTATTTTCTTTTCCCTCTTGGTTTTATCTCTTCCTCCCTGTGGTTCTCAGTCTCTTGGCTTTAATTTTCTTTCTGTGCTTTTTCATTTGCACACTTGATAGGGTAGACGTAGAGAAAATGTTTCGACTTGTAGGGTGTCCAAAACTAGAGGTCATAAATACAAGATAGTCACTAATAAATCCAAAAGGGAATTCAAGAGAATCTTTTTTACCCAGAGAGTGGTTAGAATGTGGAATGTGCTATCGTAAGGAGTAGTTGAGGCGAATAGCATAGATGCATTTAAGGGGAAGCTAGATAAGCACATGATGGAGAAAGGAATAGAAGGATATGCTGATATGGTTAGATGAAGAGGGATGGGAGGTGGCTCAAGTGGAGCAGAAACCTTGGCATAGACCCATTGGGCGGATTGGCCTGTTTCTGTGCTGTAGACTCAATGTAACTGTATGTAAAGTTGTCCAATTTGTATTGAGGTTTAGAATCCAAGTTGTTATGAATTAGAAATCCCGTGGGCACCCCACTCAGCATTTTACCCGGCCCACCCTAAAATTACATTACTCCTTTCAGTCAATTTCTTCTATTTACCCTGAATCTCCATCACTTAGATCTCAGCTAGTGATCAACAGACTGTGCGCTGTTGATGAATGTGCCATTATTGTCAATAATTCATGTCACTCATTTAATATAAGCACTTATAATCAAATCTTGTGCATAGAGTTAGTACCTTGTTCCTTTGGTGCATTCAAATGTTGTCTTTTTGAAATGGAGAAAATCTGGAAAATTCTGTTACAAAATCACTCAAGCAACACTCTATACCTTAGTGTCCTTAACAGTGGCTGTAACTATTATAGATGCTTTTCATAAGATACAATTAAAGAATAACTTACTACTGGGAGGCAAATTGAGAAGCTGAGTGCTCATAACAATCTTTGGAAAATTACCATTGTTTGCACAAAGATTACAGTTGTATGTAAAGCAACTGATTTAATTAACATTACTTGGCAGATGCTGTAGCTTATTGTTTCCTATTGAAAGAATAATATGGTAATTGAAACCATTCCTCACAGCAGTCAATCTATCTGCCACATGTCATATTTTGCACTGGAAGTTAACAATTTTTAAATTTGTGTTTCAATAAATTATAATTCAGAAAGTATTGGTGGGGTATTTTGTTTTCTAGTTTTCCCTCCTCCTCTCCTGAATGCTCTGACTCTTGGATAGTAATTCCATGAGCGCCAGTAGTCTTCTGATACAGAAATGGATAGATGACTATTCTGAACCTGTACGCCCAAACAAGCTCTCCTGTCTTCATTCAATGTTCACACATACAGAGGATCCAAATATTTTTACACTTGATAGTCACCCCTCAACACTGGATCCAAGAAAATCTCTTAAATTTTAACTACTTTATTGAAGCGCAATCATTGTGTTAAATTCTGTCCAATGCTCTGACTACTTTACAAGACATTTGCCTCAAAAAGAATGACTTGAGATGGGGGTGAGGCGGGCAGGTGGCCGGGGTGGGGGGAGGCGGTTCATCTGGCCACTGTTTATGGAGAATTACACAGAAAATCAGTCTATGTTGGTGTTTATCTTTCACATAAACAGTAGTCCAATCCCATCTACCTGCCCTTTATCCTATATCTCTTTATCCCATATCCCTTTATCTCCCTTACATTCAATCACCTATTTAACCTATTATATGTCTGCTTTGATCATTAACTCTCGTAGTACAATCCGCAACCTCAACTCTCTATGTATAAAAAGTTTCTCGTGCTCTCTGTCCTAAATTTCTTGCATTTAATCTTGTGTCTATGTTCCCTTGTTCTAGACATCACTGGAAACAATCTGTTTTTATCCACTCTGGCCCATCCCTTCCTAATTTTAAACACCTTTATCAAATCACCTTTAATCTATCCTGTTCTAACAAAAACAGTCTCAATTTTTTAAGTGTTTCTTCGTATTTGAATTTTGTCATATCAGGTGAATCTGAACTGTACCCTTTCTATTGTCCCAACATCCTTCCTATAGTGTGGAGCCCAAAACTGAACGCAGTACTTCACCTGTGGTCTTACTAAGGTTTTATATAGATTCACCAGTATATCTTTTATATTTTATATCTCTTGGCATAAAACCCAGTATTCCATTAGCTTTTTTCATGACCTTATCCATTTGAGATGCTGATTTTAAGATCTTGTGAACCTGAATCCCCAAATCTATCTGCTCTTGCACATCACCCAGCTTTCCTCCATTTGAAGTAGAATTATTCCTTTTATTTTTTTACCAAAATGTAGCAACTTACATTTACTGAAATTGAATTATATCTGCTACTTTGTTGCGCATTCCACAATCTTATCAGTATCCCCTTTAGTCTTCAGAGTTACTTACTCTGCCTTCTATTGTAGCATGGTCTGCAAATGTGGACACCACTTCCTCTAGCCCTGTATCCAAATCATTGATGTACACAGTGAACAGAAGTGGTCCCAGAACACACAGGTTTTAATCCCATTGATCATACCCAAAGCCCTTTTGGCACAATTATTCATCTAATCCGTGAAGTAGCCAGCTATCTGCTCCTCCAGGTCCTTTTGGATTTGAACTTTGACTTAACACTGTCACCTCATTGGCTTCTTGACCCCAGTTACAGGTTATATTTCAGCATATGTTCTGCTGTGCTCATTTAAGTTAGCATTTCTATTCATTAAAATTAGCTTTTTAATATTGGTTTTGCGGCGCGTTTCTTCCTGACTGCAGATCTGGCGTGTTTACGTTGGTTTTCCGCCTACTACTTGAGACCCACTTGTCAGAAACTGGCAGCACTAACATGGCGTGACACCAATATAAAAGCAGCTTTTAATACCACTCTAACTCTGCAATCCAAATTAGCAGTTTAAAGGAAAAGCTGTTTAATGGTTGGGATAAAAAAAACTGCAAAGCACTATAAACCAGCATTGAGAGAAGAAAAGGGGCAGACAAAATAAAGGAATAAAAGTATAATAAATAGGAAAGAACAGAATTGATTAAGAAAGAGACAAAAAATTCAGGTAAGAAGAAACATTATGCAGCCCTTAGCACCAAGCCTGTAACTGTGGACCTTGTAACCTGCCGAACACGCAGCATTCATGCATGTTCTGTGGTGTCTGCTGATTTTAGCTGCCAAGGCCACTGTGAGACGGCTATGAAAAATGACAAAATAGAATGTTCTATAAATGCACTGTTCTATGGTCAATGTGCAGGAAAAAATCAGCATTGCTTTCTCTTTGAGAGCTGTGAGTAGGTGATTCAGTTCTACCATTAAGTTCCTTCAATTGTTTCGTCGAATTGTGCACTCAGTGGAGCAGTTGACAACACAGCACTCCTTCATATCTGCCAATTGTACTGGTTTATCTCTGAGTACCTTATTGACCCTCACTAAATGATAATTTATCTACCATTCATCTAAGTGCTGTACATTCTAATCCAACAGACAGAATAGAAATATTAATTCTAGTTTGTCCTGTAATTGCCATATTTGGCATCAGTGACTGAGAAGATTTTTGAAGTATTCTGATTGAGGGTCAGGCTGAGCTGCTTAGCTTACGCCTCTTGCATCTGTTTATAGCTGAGTCCAGCTGAGTGCTACAATCAAACGGTAGTGTCCTTGCACGAGTGTCAAAGCAGAGCATCCCAACAAGCATCCTTAGTGCTTTATCTTCCAGTCGTGTCTGTGGTTTTCTGAATTCTGGAATGAAGAACTTGTGTGCGTTGAGTAGTTGCTGTTATGAACAATTCTGAAAGAAGCAATCATTCACTGCAAAATTGTTGAAGCAAGGTGTGTTTGCACGTGCCTTTCTCTCACAGTAATTGCCTAACAATTCCAATTGTAGAATTTCAGATTGACTGATTGCTAAGTAAGGGTTACCCGGACAGATCTGAAAAGGTTATCAATCCATCCACTGTGGTTCTAATGAATGTTCCAGCATGATGTTTTACGCTGGAATGGTTACAGAGAGCTGATTAAAGCATGAGACACAACTGAGCACTTTAATCAGCTGTAGCTCCTCTATCCTAGCATGTTCATTATCACTAGAAGTCAATAAAAGCTGAATTTGCGACATGTCTCGACTGGGGCTGTGCCATTGGTGCTCCCTCTCAGAACTAGTGCATTCTCGGTGAATCAGGCCACTTATTTCAGATGATCTGTCCACTGGAGGGATTTGTACCACATGCGGATTGGTACTACAACGACATAATGCCAGCATGTTGTATCCCCACTGCCACTTCTTTTAATTGACAGGGTAGCTCTCACCCATTGCTTACCAAGAAGCCACTACTGGCACATAAATTGCAAATAGCAACACAAATATGTACTAACTTCTCTCCTGAGCAGCCCCTTCGATATTAACCCACCACATACCCCCTCTTAGGTGTTCACACCCCATAGCAGGAAATGCTAAATTAGTGCCATTTCCTCAGCAGTTCTTTAAGGAAATTGTATGTTAGAATCATAGAATAATACAGAACAGAAAGAGGCCATTGGGCCCATTGTGCCTGTGTTGGCTATTTTGAAAGAGCTCTCTAATTAGTCCCACTCCCCTGTTCTTTTCCCCCATAGCCCTGCAAATTTTCCCCCTTCAAGTATTTATCCAATTCCCTGTTGAAAGTTATTATTCAACCTGCTTCAACCATCCTTTCAGGCAGCGCACTCCACATCATAACAACTCGCTGTGTAAAAAAAAAAAAATCCTCATGTCTCTGGTTCTTTTGCCAATTACCTTAAATCTGTATCATCTGGTTACCAACCCTTCTGCCTCCTCATGATTTTTAACAGCTTTATCGAATCTCCCCGTAACCTTCTCTGCTCTAATGAGAATAACCCCACTTTCTTTCGTCTCTCCATGTAACTGAAGTCTTTCATCCCTGGTATCATTCTAGTAAAGCTCTTCCACATCCTCTCCAAGGCCATGACATCCTTCCGAAAGTGTGGTGCCCAGAATTGGCCACAATACTCCAGCTAGGGCCTAATTAGTGTTTTATAAAGGTTTAGCACAACTTCCTTGCTTTTGTACTCTATGCCTCTATTTACAAAACCAAGGATCCCATATGCCTTTTTAACAGCCTTCTCAACTTGTCCTGCCACCTTCAAAGCCTTGTGTACGTACATCCTCAGGTCCTGCACCCCCTTTAAAATTGTACCATTTAGTTTATATTGCCTCTCCTCATTCTTCCTGCCAAAATATAGACAGGGCTAAGCGATCCCACAACCAACAGATCAGATCAAAGCTCTGCAGTCCTGCCACATCCAGTCGTGAATGGTGGTGGACAATTAAACAACTAACAGGAGAAGGAGGCTCCATGAACATTCCCATCCTCAGTGATGGTGGAGCCCAGCACATGAGTGCAAAAGACAAGGCTGAAACGTTTGCCAAATCTTCAGCTAGAAGTGCCAAGTGGATGATGCATCTCGGCCGCCTCCTGAGGTCCCCACCATCACACAAGCCAGTCTTCAACCAATTCGATTCACTCCACGTGATATCAAGAAATGGCGGGACACACCAGATACAGCAAAGGCTGTGGGCTCCGACACCATCCCAGCTATCGTGCTGAAGACTTGTGCTCCAGAACTAGCCGCGCCTCTAGCCAAGCTGTTCCAGTACAGCTACAACACTGGCATCTATCCGACAATGTGGAAAACTGCCCAGATATGTCCTGTCCACAAAAAGCAGGACAAATCCAACCCGGCCAATTACCGCCCCATCAGTCTACTCTCAATCATCAGCAAAGGGTAGTTAAAATCCCCTACTATTACTGCCCTATTGTTTTTACACTTCTCAGAAATGTGCCTACATATTTGCTCTTCTATCTCCCTCTGACTATTTGGTGGTCTATAATACACTCCCAGCAGTGTGATTACCCTATTTTTGTTCTTCAGTTCAACCCATATGGCCTCATTTGATGATCCTTCTAACATATCATCCCTCCTCACAGCTGTAATTGTTTCTTCAACCAATATTGTGAGCCCCCATCCTTTTTTATGCCCTTCTCTATTTCGTCTGAAAACCCTGTAATCAGGAATTTTGAGCTGCCATTCCTGCCCTTCTTACAGCCATGTTTCAGTCATAGCTATGATATCATACTCCCACGTGTCTATCTGTGCCCTCAGCTCATCTGCCTTATTTATTAGGCTCCTTGCATTGAAGTATATACCATTAAAGACTGCCAAACCCCTTTATTGTCTATTTTCTAGCTTTTGTTTCCTCTGCCTTCCAAACTCACTTACTAATTTTCTGCCTTCCATTTCTAGCTTTGCTTATCTCCCTTCTGAATCCACTCTCAGGTTCCCATCCCCCTCCCAAGCTAGTTTAAACCCTCCCCAACAGCACTAGCAAACCTCCCTGGGCTGATATTGGTCCCAGCCCTGTTGAGGTGCAACCCGTTCAGCTTGTACAGGTCCCACCTCCCCCAGAACCGGTCCCAGTGCCTCAGGAATCTAAAGCCCTCCCTCCTGTACCATCTCTCCAGTCACTCATTCATCTGCTCTATCCTCCTATTTCTGTACTCACTCGCGCGTGGCACTGGGAGTAATCCGGAGATTACTACCTTTGAGGTCCTGCTTATTAATCTCTTTCCTTGCTCCCTAAAATCTGCCTGCAGGACCTCATCCCTCTTTCTACCTTTGTCATTGGTACCGATATGGAGCACGACCTCTGGCTGTTCACCCTCCCCCCTCAGAATGTCCTGCAGCTGCTCAGTGACATCCTTGACCCTGGCACCAGGGAGGCAACATACCATCCTGGAGTCACGTCTGCGGCCGCAGAAGCGCCTGTCTGCTCCCCTAACTATTGAATGTCCTCCTGAAGTCTGTTACTATCCTCCTCACTGTTTACTACATTTACGAGTTTTTTCATCTGCAAACTTTGAAATTATGCCCTCTATATCCGAAGTCCAAGTCATGAATATATGTCAAAAAGGGCAGTGGTCCTAATACCGGCCCCTGGGGGACACCACTGCACACTTTCCTCCAGTCTGAAAAACAACCACTCTCCACTACTCTCTGCTTTCTGTCCCTTAGCCAATTTTGTACCCATGCAGCAACGCCCCTTTAATCCCATGGGCTTCAATTTTGCTAACAAGTGTATTGTGTGGTACTTTATTAAACACCTTTTTTAAGTCCATGTACACAGCATCACCCACAGTACCCTCATCAATCTTCTCTGTTACTTCATCAAAGAACTCAGTAAAGTTAGTCAAACACAATTTTCCTTTAACAAATCCATGCTGGCTTTCATTTATTAAGCCATATTTTTCTAAGTGGCAATTAATTTTCTACTGGATTATTGACTCTAAAAGTTTCCTCATCACCGATTTGTGACTTTTCAGGAAAACGCAGGTTCTATTTTACATGTCTTCCTCTCCAAAACAGTTTAAATTAAATATTGAATGATTTCAGAAAACTCCTGCACGGCATAGATAGCACATTTGAAAACCCAACTGACATAACCTTGTCATTCACTAATTGTGAAATCGTATAAGTCATGTGTCCTTCATACCCAGACCTGATCATTCTTCCTAATCCCCACATTATTACTGATACAGCTCCTACAACTTGATTTACTTAAAAGGGTGGAAGTGTAAGGTACAGATGTTTACATCATGTGCATTAAAATGTTCTTTCTGCTTGTGTGTGAGCACCTCAGAAGTTTTATAGCTGAATATACAAGAATGTTGTTGAACAAGGTTTCTGCAGCAATGTGGCCTTTTAAAATCAGGTGAAATTACTGTTCTTTAATTAGTTCTACTTGACTTCACCTCCAGTGGGCATTACATATCTCATCATTCAGTGCTTGCGGACCTTGTGGAGTCAGAAGAGTGGATAGATTATGTTAATCACATTCATAAGTGGAATGTATGTTTTGCTGTTGAATGTCACTAATATTCTTTTGATAAGGGCATAATACATTACTTTATGTACTTAGAGTCTTATGACTTTAAAAATCAGAAGGAATACTAATGTTCTTACACAAAATAAACCATGTATCATCGATTCTGAATGTCACCAAACTTACAATCATTGGTTTTATGTAACAATTCACTGCATTGTCTTCACTTTTTAGTTCCAAATACTGTACAGTTTTATTCATTAAAAAGTCATAAAAATGTAGTGTCTTTGTAGAACTACTTCATAGGTAATAAAGGTTAACATTCATATGTGCTACTCAGTGAAGAAATAATATTGATTATTTATTGAGCTTTTAGCATTCTAACCCTTTTAAATTAGAATTTGCCATTATCTATGGCAGGGGGTGTTTTCGAGAATCACTCAAGGACACCATTCCTTAAAAAAAATAAAATCACCATTTAAGTTGCCATTTTATCGGGGGTGTTCTTGTTGTGAACTATCTCTGGTAGTTAATCTGACAGTCACATTAAACATGAAGACTCTCATCAATAACTTGCTCTAGTGGAAGGAATGGAAACCATCACACGTCTGTACTAACTAATCCAAGCATGTTGTGTTCTTCTGTTTTCCCAGTGGTCAAGTTGACTGGTACACATACATTGTTTAAATTAAATTGTTCTACAAGTTGCAGTTCATTTGCTTACTTGAATTTTAAAAGAGCATTCAATTTTATTTAGATTTAGATTTCAGAATTTACCTTCTGTCATTCCTCCACACTGTCATTTTGTGACAGTTTTTAAAATTAAAGAAATACACCCTTAACCAGGCTAGTCCCGTCTACCTGTGTCTCTGCTGGATTGACGTTTTGTTGCTCCTGCTTTGGTACCACGTGGTAGTTAGGGAATGGGGTTACGGCATAGAAATTTTTAATTGCCATTTTGGTGATAATATTCGCTAACATATTGCCAGTTATCTTTTATTACTGCTTGTGTCAGTCCTTTCTTTATCCCTGACATCCCATTTATTTAAAATATTTTGTTTTCTGAAGGTGTATTTGAAATTTCTTCTTTTATTTTAGCTTTGTTCAAAATAAACTTTGACTTGGAAGTTTTTGATCAAGCCATATTTTAGTGGAAGTTTATGAAAATTCCAGAGGCCTAAGATTGGTAAAGTTATACACTTTTCATTTCTAGGAAATGGGTCCAAATGCAGCCTGACAAATGAGATGGGAGTTACTTATTTATCCACATACAAACACATAGATATATTGAATAGCCTTGCATCAAATTAGGACACATGATGTAGCCAAATTGGCCAGGGATTCCGGGGCCGCTTTTTAGCCCCCAGAAGCTTTAGGAACTTGAACTTGAATATGTATTTACAAGTACGTGTAATGTAACCTAATTTGTCATAAGTGAGGAAAGTGTGTAAACTTCACTGAATTAAATAAAAGCTTGAAAAATGGGTGACAGTAGGCATAGATCACATCTTGGGGAAGAGCATGGCTCTAGAACTCCTCTCATTACATTGAGGGCCTGTTGGACAACCTCATTCATTAAATTGATGAGCATCTATCATTGTAGGAATTTAAGTGCAACTTGCCTATATATTGCTGCTTTAACGTAGAAAAAACATCCCAAAGTGCTTCGTAGAGGTGTAATTAAACAATAGATTCTGAGCCAAAGATGGAGATATTAGAAGGGGTGACCAAAAGTTTGATCAAAGAGATTGGTTTTAAGGAGGAGAGAGAGAGATGGAGGAGACAATTTAAGAATATGGAGCCAGGACGGTTGAAGGCTCAGCTGCCAATGGTGGTACAGTTAGAGGGGATGATGGACAAGAAGCTCGAGTCAGATAAATGGAGAGTTTGGAAGTAGTTGTCGGCATAGAGGAGGTTATAGAAATAGGGAGGGCCAAGGCCTGACAGAGATTTAAATTTAAAGTTGGGGGACTGGCAGCCAATGTTGGTCAGTGAGTACAGTGAGTGGGACTTGGTATGCCATAGGATTCAGGCAGGAAAGTTTTGGGTGAGTTGGAGTTTGTGGAGGATGAGAGGCCGGCCCGAAGAGCATTGGAAGTCTGGAGGTGACAAAGGCACGGATGAGAGTTTCAGCGGCAGATAGGCTGCGGTAGGTGCAGAGACGGGCAATGTTACGGAGGTGTAAGTAGGCGATCTATGTGATGGAGAGGATATCTGGTTAGAAACTCGTTTAAGGTCAAATCGGCTGCCGAGATTACTAACAGTCTAGACAGTGGCCAGGGAAGGAGGTGGAATCCGTGGCAAGGGAATGGAGTATGTGGGGTGAGGGGCTCAAGACTCAAGCCGGCACGGGCGCGACGGGCCGAATGGCCTCCTTCTGTGCTGTAACCATTCTATGATTCTAAGACTGGATGTCAGACAAGCAGTCTGATGAGACAGAGGTACAGCTTGATGTCGTCAGCATACAAAGGCTGCTTTTCAGATGTTCAGGTCAAGGTACCTTGTTTGAATATTCAGAGTTGCCTATGAAGAGCATCATTGTACATATCTTCAACCTCGAGCTCCATCAATATTAAGCCCCCAAAAAATCTGTATTTGACTTTTGCTTCATAAAAAGGAGGGTGAGAGCCATTTTAGAAAAAGACAGGATTACACTTCTGATTTCTTTATAATTTTATTGTATATTTTTTACTTTTAAATCAAATTAAACAGAATTATTCATAGTTTTCATTTGCTGTGTTATTGGAACTAGCAAGCAAGTGTTTGGTTATATTTTCTGCACTTTAAACAATGGTTTAAGACTTCCCTAATCTGTGCAGACGGTAATGAGACGTTGTTTCCATTTTATATATGGATGATAAATATAGTACTAACCAATTGTAAAGCTGTTTCTGTGAAACTTGTCCTTCATGTTATCAGAGGGAAGGGAGATTTGGGCAATTTATGTATAGCTCTTCACGTAACTTTGTAGATTTGTGTCAACTTGTGATTCAGTTGAGTTTATGTTCATTAATTGGCCATCTTTAGATATCTTGTGTATCAGAACACTTAAACAGGACAGTTTACCTCAGCAGTACATAAATAATGTTTGTCATTAACACAATAACAGTAGGAGCTGTCAGTTTGGTCTTCGGTTTATTTTCTTTTAAGGTTCTGAGCATCAGCTTGGGACTTGGGTTCTGCTGCTGCCAAAAATAAATGTGTTTGGTAACAAAACGTTTGCATGTAGAGAATGTGGTCTCTAACATGAATACACTTTATCAAGGGGCAATTCAATTTGTAATTATTCTCCAATGTATAAAGCACCTGCACATTAACTAATTCTGCCCTTTACTGCAGACTACCAAGACTGACTATTGTGCAACAGGAGTGTTGTTGCTGGTCATGCCATTGAACCTGCAGGATAAGTCAGTACTCGCACAAAAGGTTCTCTGTTTACTTGTGCTCCAGTTGTTCATGTATTTGATACCTCTGGTGTATTATAAATGGGTTTCACAATTTTTTTTCAGAAATAAAGTAGGTTTTGTGTTTTTTTGAGGAGATTAACTTGTGAGAAAGCAATATTACCTGTGTTACCAACATTTTCTATAGATGACCCGGCCTCAGCTCATCTGCTGTTGAAATCCTCATCCATGCCTTTGTTGCCTCCAGGCGTGACTGTTTTCCTCCTTCCCCACAACCCCGAACCCAGCTGAAACTGGAAAACTTATGATTCAAGACGAGCCCAAGCATGTATGTCACATGAAGTTGGGACTCAGACATGGTCAGTTAGCTAAGAACTTAGTGGCTGTATAATTGTAGATAGCTAGCTGGGAAAAAAATCCCGTTGTCAGGTGATAATTCTCAGAAAAACTGTTTGAAAGAGCAGACCCCAGTTCATCATCAGGTACATTTAGAAATAGGTTAATAGTTGGGCCTCAATTACTGGTTTTGGGACAGTGCAGCAACCCACTGAGTAGCTATACTTAAAACTTCTTGGCAAATGATGAAATTACTACGGAAAAAGCTACAAAATTGAGAGTCAATTGTTGTAGCTGTGCACTACAACACTGCTTAGTTCTACTAATGGACTCAAAGCTTGAATATAAATTGGAGTCTAAAATGGGATTTATTTTCATTTCAGTGTTCACGATGAAATAAATTAGCAGGTCTGTTGTACTGAAAGTCATGAGTGCATTAATCTCGATAGTAAAAACAATGTACAAGTGTCATTCTTATAATTAGTCTTACTCAAATGTGGACAAAAAAATCCTCCAATGAACTGATGCTGCCTATAATTTCAAGACACTGCATAAAGGGAAAGGAAAATCCAGGGGGAGTACTTTTTGTTCTGAGTGCTCACCAAGTGTTTGTAGCCAGATGATATTCTGGGCAATTAAAACCAAAATGCTGCTGCAAATCCCAAACAAAAACAGAAAATGCTCATGTTTTCAGTATTTTCACATAGCAAGGGAAGGTGGGTGGCTCCCGAATGTCTCCAAGGGTGGCCTAAAATCACAGCCCTCACTGCAATGAGCAGAGCCGCTCTGAATCTTATGGGTTGTTGCCCCACAAGACATGGCGAGTTTCTGTTGGAATAACTTCTTTATTTTGTTAATCTTTACCCTCCTTCTCTCCTGAAAGCACTTCCTGATGCTGGGATAAGGCTGTGCCAATGCTGGACCTGAATCAATTGGCCATTCTTCACTTGTGAACCCAGATAGTGAGTGCCTGCCGTCTGTTTGATTGTGGGAATCATCACAGCTACGCCAGATCCTGTCTTTATCTGACATCCACAAACATGTACCTTTCGGCAAGGATCAGGAGGGGGCAACCCTGGAAAATATGTTATCTCCTTAGCCTAGACATGTTGAGACCAATTGTAGCACCCCAGTGCCAAACCAGCTGAGATCAGTAAATTCAGCAAAAGCTGTGAATCGCACCTGTAACCACCTCATCTGCATGGCTCAGCTACGTGCTGTGGTGTAAGAAAGTTTTAACAATAACAACTTGCATTTATAAAACACTCCCAATGTAGGAGAATGCGAGGACAGTAACAAGCAGGAGGTGAGAAATTAAGGAGTTGTGGGAACCAAAAGCACAGTCAAAGAGTCTACTTTAGAAAATCTTGACTTAAAAAATCATAGCATCATAGAATGATACAGCACAGAAGGAGGCCATTCAGCTCATCGTGCCTGTGCCTGTGCCGGCTCGTTGAAAGCACTATCCAATTTGTCCCACTCCCCTGCCCTTTCCTCATAGCCCTGCAGATTTTTCCCCTTCAAGTATTTATCCAATTCCCTTTTGAAAGTTATTATTTAATCTATTTCCCTTTCAGGCAGTGCACTCTACAACTCGCTGCCTAAAAACTTATCCTCATCTCGCCTCTGGTTCTTTTGCCAAAAATGTCCAAGCATGTATGTTTGCTAAATACTCATAGATCTCTCGTTCCATTGATCATGATGAGTTGTCTGCTCACCTGATGTTTGTGTCTTCATTGCGTTGCTGCAGTATGTAACTGCCTGTCTATCTCTTTCTCTGACCCCACCTTCTTCTACATCAACCCCTGAAGTAAAACTTTTCTCCAATGTCGCTTTCAATTGCACTCTCAAACTCTGACCTGCCCAGCCTTTGGTCCTTAATGCGCCACAATACATCTGGAGCTGTTAATTTGTTCAACCATTCCCTCACCTCCACCTTTGATGTCCTCATTCTTCAAAGCAAAACCTTCACTGTCTGCCATTCCAGTTGTTCCCCTGGTATGGCCTCCATCTTCTTTCCCTCAAGTCCAAGGGGCACAAACTTGAGTGTACATGGCACACAACTGGCTTAGCTGTCCATTGCCAGATCTGTCTCGACCATATCAAGCTCTCTCGGACCTGGTTCTCATCTGCCAAAACCACTCACTACTCCAGGATCCTCTAAGAAGATAAAGATAAACTCATCCTCCTTTACTCTACTACCAACTGTCTTCTTAAACCTCACTCCCCTGCCCCCTTCACCCTCACCTCTAACAAGTATTTGCAACAGTAAGAGTTATTAGTGCTGCAGAATGGACTGGTTTTTCATCCATTCTCATGGGCACACGAGATCCAATGCAGCACAGCCACATGTGTAGAAGAGCCACATTGCCCGAGTGCCAACCTCAGAACTTCTCTGTCTTTGTGCAGTTTTCATTGCGCACCTGATCCAACCTGTGGCTTCTCTTAGTCATATTACCAGTTTATTACTAATTAGTGTTGAATTATAGTCAGATTCATGCTCTAAGACAGTTAGGCTGCCCAAATACATTTCCCTTGGGATCCTTCAAACAACAGGGAGAGAAGGGAGAATTTAATTTTATCAGGTTCGGCTGATTTTTGACTCGGGTGCTAGAAGGGAAAGCAAAATGTCGAACCCACTACCCCATCCGGCAAACTTTTAAAATCATTGGTGCTTTAAAAAAAAAACGGTGTTGCAAATTGCTTTTTAGTTTTTTAGTTCACAAGTATTTCCCAGAATTTTCCTATTTGTGTTGGTGGGTATATGTTTAAGAAGATATCAAAACTGTTGTGAACGGAAGAAACAAACCTAACCTGCAGGACAATATATGGGTTTGAAAGGTGATTTTCTTTTCTGTGAAGCATCAATCATAATTGAGGAATGTGACTCAGTAAAGTGGTAACACTTAATTCCTGGCTTATAAATTGACTGATTCACTGCCTCAACAATGCATGATATTCATTGTCTATCAAGTGTGATTAACCAGTGGAGAGGTTCTTATGATGCAGAAACAAATAGATCGAAGCTCTGGTGATTTGTCTGTCAGCTGGACCCCAAGATTCAACTATTGCCTACAAGCATCTGGCAGGCATCTTGGGGGTGATTCTGCAATATGGCACTTCCAGTGGGGTAAAATCCATTATATTCATACAGTCACGGGCTGAGGGGCTGTGATTTCCCAAGATGCCCTCCCTGTGAGTACCAGCCCCCACTGGGAGCGCTAGATCATGTGATCAGCCCCCAGTGTTACCTTTTCTATTGCTCTTATTGATGCTAATGTAGAATCTGAGTGACTATCAGATGCTCATTCTGATACAGGATGTCGGACCATTACTTAGGACCTCGGAGAATACAGTATTGAGTCACTTTAGATAATGAATTGCAGAGGAATGTCACTGTGCTCCATATTATATGAAAAGTATCTTTTCAGATGTTATAAGTAACTAATAATGTATATAATTTGTTTGTTGGCTTCATATATTATGTTGTATTAATACAAGACTGCAGCAAAATACTGCCTGATGCTTTTGAGTCATGAATTTTATTTTAAGACTTCACAGATACAATCACTGAAGGCAGATTAATGCACTGCCTACATTAGCACAGGTGAATGTATATCTTATAGCAATTTGCTTTTGAGCTGCAGCTTTTTCATACACCAGGGGAGCAGCTTTCAGTATCCACTTGGCAACTTCATTTGGATAATTGGGAGTGCAGACTATTGCATACAGATAGAATAATAGCTTACTGGTAGTGAGATAGGAAGCAGTAGTTGAATAGAAAGATGTAGACAAGAGTGACCGTGACAATTTTCAATACCAATCGACCCCTTGAGGTGCATTGTTAGGGCAAAAAGAGAGCCTGGGGCTGGGCACACCATACCTGACCTGGGAATGCTTGATACTGACAGTAGAAATGTTCCATTCCTTAGTAGGGGCATCCCTCAGTTTGATGAAGATGTAATCCGCCGCACTAATCTGTTTTCAGAGACTGTATCGGTTACTTCTCAAAATAAAATCCAAAGCTTTTACATGCATTAGGAAGTATTTTGTCACAGTCTTGTACATACAGGATAATGATTTATTCCGCAGAATCATCCTCGGTGATTTCAACCTCCATCTCAATTCATCATGCTCTCTCTCCTGAGTTCAGTAGCCTCCTTTCCTCCCTTAATCTCTCCCTCCATGTAAACTCCCCAACCCATATTCACGGCCACCCTCTCGACCTTGCCAGCTCTTGTGGCCTCGCTACTCCCATCGTGTCAATCGCAGATAAGGCCATCTCTGACCACTTCCTCATATCGCTCTCCACCCACATCCCCCTTCCACCCCCCCGCCCCAACCCTACTTCCTTCTGTGTCAGCCCCTGGAAAAAACACTCTCCCAACTCTCTTACAACTGCACTTATGAAATCCCAACTGTCCAGCCTTTGCCCCTCCATTCACCATGATATTTCTGCAGCTACCGATCTGCTCAACCACACCCTCACCACCACCTTTGATGCCCTATTCCCTATTTAAACAATTACTCTCTCTCACCCTGGCCGTTCCCCCTGGTACGGTCCTCATCTTCGCTCCCTTAAGTCCAAGGGACACAGACTTGAACGGACAACTGGTTGAGCCATTCACCGCCAGATCTGGCTGGACCACATAAAGCATTATCGGGACCTGCTCTCGTCTGCCAATATTGCTCACTATTCCAGAATCATTCTGGAATGCAAAGATAAACCCTGGCTCCTATTCTCTACTGCTAACCGTCTTCTTAAACCCCTCTCCCCTGTCTCCTCCACCCTCACCTCTGACAACAAATGTGAGGAGCTCATGGACTTCTTTGTCTCTAAGATTGAGACCATCCGTTCAGCTGCCTCTGCCACTTCCCTTCCTTCCCCTAGCCCACCGGGCCAAACTTCCTCTGAGGTTTCCCCCCTGCCCTAGCCCTGAACTCACATCTTTCTCCAGTTTCTCTCTGATCTCCCCTCATGACCTCTCCGTGCTCATCTTGTCCATGAGACCCACTTCCTGCTCCCTTGACCCTATTCCCACCAAACTCTGATCACCCAACTTCCTTTTATGGCTCCCATGTTAGCTGACATTATTAACGGTTCTCTCTCCTCAGGTACTGTCCCCCTCTCCCTCAAATCTGCCGTCATCACCCCTCTCCTCAAAAAAACAACCATTGACCCCTCCGTCCTTGCAAACTACCGCCCCATCTCCAACCTCCCTTTCCTCTCCAAAATCCTTGAACATGTTGTCGCCTCCCAAATCCGTGCCCATCTTTCCCGCAGTTCCATGTTTGAATCCCTCCAATCAGGTTTCCGCCCCGCCACAGTACCGAAACGGCTCTCATCAAAGTCACAAATGACGTCCTTTGTGACTGTGACAAAGGTAAACTTTCCCTCCTCGCCCTTCTTGACTTGTCTGCAGCCTTTGACACGGTTGGCCACTCCATCCTTCTCCAACGCCTCTCCACCGTCGTCCAGCTGGGTGGGACTGCACTCATCTGGTTCCATTCTTATCTATCTAATCGTAGCCAGAGAATCACCTGCAACGGCTTCTCTTCCCACTCCCGCAACATTACCTCTAGTGTCCCACAAGGATCTATCCTTGGCCCCCTCCTATTTCTCATCTACATGTTGCCCCTTGGCGACCTCATCTGAAAACACAGCGTCAGTTTCCACATGTACGCTGACGATACCCAGCTCTACCTCACTACCACTTCTCTCGACCCCTCCACGGTCTCTAAATTGTCAGACTGCTTGTCCGACATCCAGTTCTGGATGAGCAGAAATTTTCTCCAATTAAATATTGGGAAGACCGAAGCCTTTGTTTTCGGTCCGTGCCACAAACTCCGTTCCTTAGCCACTGACTCCATCCCTCTCCCTAACATCTGTCTGAGGCTGAACCACACTGTTCACAACCTTGGTGTCATATTTGACCCTGAAATGAGCTTCCGACCACATATCCGCAGCATTACTGAGACCGCCTATTTCCACCTCCGTAACATCGGCCGTCTCCACCCTTGCCTCAGCTCATCCGCTGCTGAAACCCTCATCCATGCCTTTGTTACCTCTAGACTTGACTATTCCAACACACTCCTGGCTGGCCAACCACATTCTACCCTACCTAAACTTGAGGTGATCCAAAACTCGGCTGCCCGTGTCCTAACTCACACCAAGTCCCATTCACCCATCACCTCTGTGCTCGCTGACCTACATTGGCACCCGGTTAAGCAACGCCTCAATTTCAAAATTCTCATCCTTGTTTTCAAATCCCTCCATGGCCTCACCCCTCCTATCTCTGTAATCTCCTTCAGCCCCCCCCCCCCCCCCACCCGATATATCTGCGCTCCTCTAATTCTGCCCTCTTCAGCATCCCTGATTATAATCGCTCAACCATTGGTGGCCGTGCCTTCTGTTGCCTAGGCCCTAAGCTCTGGAATTCCCTGCCTAAACCTCTCCACCTCTCTTTCCTCCTTTAAGACGCTCCTTAAAACCTACTTCTTTGACCAAGCTTTTGGTCACCTGCCCTAATTTCTCCTTATGTGGCTCGGTGTCAAATTTTTAATTTTGCCTTTTAATACTCCTGTGAAGCGCCTTGGAACGTTTTACTATGTTAAAGGCGCTATATAAATACAAGTTGCTGTCGTTATGTATGAAGTCCAAAGTAAAAATACTGTCATGTCCAATGGTCTTGTTTTATTCTTGAGAATTTGTCAGGAAAGTGTTTCTATTTAATACTGAAGCTTGGTAGAATTGTTTACTAGTTCCGGCTGCTGCTTTTGTGGTTTTTATTTTTCGTTGTTAATAGGTGAAGTGTGTGAATGATATAGGTAATGCAGAGTAATAGAAAGTGACATAAGATGTTTAGGTATGCAACATCACTTGACTGGTACTGTAATGATATTCATCACTTGACTGGTATTCTAATAATACTAAATGTTATCTAGGATACCAAGAATGGTACGATGTAGTATATACAAATTGCAATTTTACAATTCAGTGGTCTTTGCAGTACATTATGTTTTTTCCCCAGTGCAGGCATTTCCCTGATGGTGGATCACACAGAATTCAGTCAATTTCTGAAAATAGTATATTTTAACAATCTTTTATCAAGGATCATCTAAATTGCTATATATGTGATTGATTGGTGATGAAATGATAAACGTATATTAAAAACTGGAAATCAGCAAAAGATTAAAGTGGGGTGTGTCCCCCAGTTGCCAGGAGTTATCAATAACACCACAACTAACATTGGTAAATTGTGTTTATATTCTTGTAATATTTGGATTGTTGAAAAATATATTCAAATGTGAACTTGCTGTTTGACCATAAAGATAGAACTTGCATTTATATAGCACCTTTCAGGACATCCCAAAGCACTTTACAGCCAATTATGTACTTTTTAAGTGTAGTCACTGTTGTAATGTAGTGAAACATGGCAGCTGATTTGCAAACAGCGAGGAATCAAATGGCCAGATTATCTTTTTTAGTAATTTTGTTTCTGCTGAGTTAGTGAGGGTTAAATGCTGGCCAGGAAAGTGGGAGAACTCCCCTGCTCTTCACATAGTGTCATGGGATCCTTTACATTCACTTGAAAGCACAGATGTTGAACATCTCATTTGAAAGACAGGACCTCTAACAGTGCAGCACTCCCTCAGCACTGCGTTAGAGTGTCAACCTACATTGTATGCTCAAAATGTCTGGAGTGTGGCTTGAACCCATGATCAGATGCCAAGGCTCATAGCTAGATAATAACTAACTTTAATCTGTGATTTTTACAGATGGTGGACCAGATCTTACATAGAGGTAAAAGTTGCTTCCTATAAAGCCATGCGTGATATTAATTAGACCCGGACTGTTAAATATTCCTGACGAAAATAAAATTGTTTCAGTAAGAAAAATTTTCATTCAATGCAGTTTTGAATAATACTTGTGTTATAATCAGAATGTTCAGTGGTAAATCTAATGAATACGGAATATATTGCACTTATAAGCAGGATCAGTCTAATTGACACAAATGGGTGATTTCTCCACTTCTCTCCCGTATACTGTAATTTAGAAGGATTATTTTTTATTCAGAATACCATGTTCTCTTTTTAAAAAGTTATAAAGGTTTTTTTTTTAGTAGTCCATCAGAGACACCCACCACATCATGCACCCTTGCTGTGAGGCTGCTGTAGTGACCTCACTGTTGAGGAAGATCCTGAAGAATCTCCATCGATGCGGTGGGCACGTGACTTCAGGTGACCCTCAGACAGGGTCCACAGCCATCTGACCCCAGGTAAATGCACTACCAGCTGGGTATGCAGTGACATCATCAGAACAACATACCAGCAAGGGGGCCCAACAAGTCAAACCATATTTTTCTAAATAAATATTTTTGAGTAGAATGAGGGGGGAGTATTTTCAGAGTACTCCACTGGATCTTCTCTTTAAGTGATGCATGATCAGGGCTTAGTTCAAGTAACAATTCTTTTTTAGGTTGGAGTAATTTAGAATAACTCTTTGAACCCAGTGAGCATCAGAGAAAGATGAGCTTTGCTCACCAGGTCTTTCTTGGTCTTTACCTTAAATGAGAGAAATCTGCACGAATCATGACTGAGAATTCAAAAAGCTGCCTTCAGAGCATTTCAATGTGCTGTAAGTAGAAATGCATATTGGTGAAGGTCAGACTTGGAGGTCTCCATAAACCCAATAAAACTAGTGGCTAATCACCTTAGTGCGTCTGTGTCTGAGAATATTCTGTGCTGTAAGCAGAATTTTCAAGACACTCCTCATCTGGTCCCCCTTCCTTCACTTACTCAATTACTGTCTGCTTATTTTAAATACAATCTGCTGCACCGCATTAACTCTCTGTACCCAATTACGGCACCGTGTGTACATCCCAACTGAAGCACTGTACATTGACAGAATGTGCTCCAAATCCTCTACCTGCATACGGTGCACTCTGGGCATCTCACAGTTCCCGACCTCAGATTCATAGTCGTTGACAGACATCCCCAAGAAGAAACAAAACTGATTCTGACCATTTACCAAAGTTAGCTTCATGATTCAATTCATACACCTTACTGATTCTGCTGTTCATCTCTGGCCAGCCTACACTCTTCTTCACTGGCTCTCACTTCACTTGTTGCTTGTTCACAGTGTCTTACATCTTACTTCATGTGTGCTCCACCATCTCATTGGTGTGTAACCCTTTCTTCCCCTTGTCCTACTTGCTCCCTGAATTTTGCTTTCTTGCTCACTAACTCTGCCTCCTCCTCAGGATTTCACTTTCTACATGCACTCACGCTTGGTTGTAATCATGCTATAACAGAGTCTGGTAACCTCTCATCATCACCACCAGTCCCACCTTCATACACATAAATTCTTCCACCAATGATGTGAAGGGCAATTACAGCGCTGTGCTCTTCCCATATAATGCAGATCCACTAAATGTTCTAATACTTGTTGCTTCAAAATAATGTTTAAACGGTGAGTCCTGATGTCCTCTGGGGAAAATGGTTGGAGGGAATAACTGAATCCAACACTGTGAGGGATTTGAATTGGCACCGGTAGGTGAAGCCAATAACCCAGCGCGCTTCAGTGATCTTGTTACGACTGTATGTATTTATTCAGTACTCTCAACCAACTGTTTGTATTTATCCAACACTCTTGTACAACAGTGACCGTTTGGGTGAAGCCCCTGTGGAACCACACTGCAGAATATGCCATCACCTTCAGCAGGGGAGAGGAGAAAACTGGGGTAGAATTGTTGCATCAAGAATTAACTTGTTCCATTTTTATCTTTTGAGCTAAATATGCCCAATATCCTGAAAGGATTAAATACACTGGTTTATTATCGTCAGTGCAGTATGTGAGAGAAGGGCCTCTTTAATAACTCTGCTGTCTAAGGTGATAAATCCTCTGGTGTGAGGATCAAGTAATGGTGATGATATTAGGCAGACTTCCTAATTATCGGTCTTGGACATCCACGCAGTGCTGCAGACTGTCCTTGAATAAAAACAGGAGCTACGAAAACTGACTATTTTTCCCCCCACTATTAAATCCTATCTGCAAGCTGTGAAAAGAATGTATTCAGTGTATGAAAAGCTCTTGTGTGTTTGAGAACTGTTCTATATAGATAACTGAGAGTACAATGATTCCACAAGTGACTGGAATTCTAAGTCATTTCTCCCTTCACATGAGAAGGACACAAAAGCTTGTCAGTTTTCTCCATGCTGTAAACACTCGATCCTTTGTGTGTGTGTAGTATGTTGAGGCTCACTATTAAGATTTTTTTAAAAAGCTTCATAAGTTCAGCTGACAACCTTGATTTTATGGAATTTCTATATTCCAATGTGTTATCTCTGTTCTTGCTATTATAGAGGTAAAATAAATAAGCACGGAAGGATGAAGCACAGATCATTTTGCCTGTGAAACACACTACACCTCCAATACCGGGAACTGCAGTTAGAAATAGTATTACAAGTTAATCAAGAAAATCCACCCTGGACACTACCAATTATTTATCTTGCTGCTGTTCAGTGTAGATCTGTTTATGTAGAACCTGGCCAAGCATCAGGGTAATAGGAGTCACCCTTTACTCCGTAGGTCAAATCGTGTGGTTGGAAGATTCCCTCTAAGGACAAAAGTACGGCGACTGATACTTTAAATATTATTTCTTGAGATGTATATGCCATTTAAACATTAGCCCTGAAATTGCGGTCAGCGGCGTAGCTAAGGAGTAAGCTGCCAACCTCCGAACGAAATCCACACTTAACTCGTGCGAAGCCCCAAACGAAAACTTGCTTTGACACGCTGTAGAGTTGTGCGCAGCGTAGTGGCCCACGGATCCCAGGGGCGCACTGTTGTGCGTAAGCGTATCTGGGAGCACGTGGGGCGGTGCTCCTTTCACTAGCCAATCAGAAAACAAATCTCCGATGCCCGACATCAATCACATTTTAAATTAAACGGTGTGAATATTTGTTTGACAAGTACAATACTTGGCTTTAAAAAGCACAGGGAATACTTTGGAGTAAGTACAGTTATTTACTGGAAGACTCTGCGAGATTATAAAAAGGATTAAAACATCTCATCCCTCAAACCGAGCCTTTACAGCTGCCTAGTAGGTTGATACACGGTGCTTTTATATGTTCGTTTCTAATTATTCATACATTTTTCTCATCCCCCCCCCCCCGCCCATACGCTGTGCAAACATGCTCCTGCACCAGTTTGCACCAGCTGTAAAATTTTCCAGCATAATTGCTGCACAGTTGATGGGCAATTAGCCCAACTTCTCACCACCACTGAGGATTTGACAGTCGCAGCGGATGATCTGTCTAGTTGGAAATTGACAGATTGCAAGTTCAGGATTTAGCACATGCGGAAATCACAAACTTGCGGTTAATTTCAAAGGTGGTATGACAGCGTACTCTGAGAGTACACCATCATATCGACCACAAATTATGCCCCATTGTATCTCCACATATCATCTTAGTGTTATATCTCCGACCATAGGTGTTGATTGTGTGTTCATACTGGTGCCCATGGTAATGTGTTTCATGGAAAGTGGAAGTTTTCAACTCTACACAGAAATCCAACATCCAATGACAACTGTACTGCAAAAAACAGTAAGAGGCTTTGAAACACATGCTGCAGGAAAGATGGCAGCATCAAACTGTCCTCATCTTTATTAGGATTGCTTTGAATCGAAGGAACCATGGTGAAGACCGTAACAGTCAGACATGTCAGGTTTTTTTCTCTCCATTCTTCCTGATCCCCACAGCTCTCTCTCACTGCCATCTCAAACCATTCAGTGATCAGCTGATTACAGGTGTCCTGTGCGGCAGGATTGATCACTGAGGACACAATCTAAGCTGACATTTCAGTGCAGTACTGAGTGGGTGCTGCATTGTCTGAGGTGCTGTCTTTGTGGTGAGATGTTAAACTAAGGCCCCGTCTCGTGCTCGGGTGAATCTAAAAGATCTTACAACACTATTGGGAGAAAGGCAGGGGCATTCTCCCTGGTGTTCTGGCCAATATTTATCCCTTCAACCAACATCACCAAAACAGATTATCTGGTCATTTGTCTCATTACTGTTTGTGCGACCTTGTGTGCAAATTGGCTGCTGCATTTGTCTACAAAATAGCAATGACTACCAACATTCCCTTTAGGTCCCGCGTAGCCAGTGAGCCAGCTTTTAAATTGAAAAAACCACACATGCGCGGAATTTTGAACAGGCCGCGCGGCCCCCAAAAAAATTGCAGGAAACATTGGTGACTACACTTTAAAAAGTAATTCTTTGGTGTGAAGTATTTGCGATATACAGGGGACATGAAAGCCACCATAACAATGCTAGTTCTTTAATTACTCACAAATCAGTACATTATTTTTTAACTTCAGCTTTGTAATTTGGCCCTAGTCCCAAGGAAAAGAGCAGTGTTACATTCGAAAGTTGCCAAATCATACATTAATCTTAATTCTTGTTTACGTTCATAGGAAGGCTCAATGGCATATGTCGTTTTATGTTGAAAGTCTACTGCTACGATATAAGTGGTGATTTTTTTTTTACTGTTGAATCCAATATAAAAGCTAAGTTATTATAGTCTTACAGTTTTAACCTGCCATTGATTCTGATGACAACAACTGTGCATTTGGATCCTCCTGCCCAAAGCTGTCAATTAAATCAGACACGACAGCACCTGAGCTCTGTTTTCTGCACTATGACCAAATAAGTCTCAAAATAAAACCCAAGTCCATCCTATCATCCAGTAATTAATCAATCTTATCATTTAAAGGACATAAGCTGGAGATATGAGGCAAATGAAGTGCTTCTGTGTCCTGAATAAACTGCAAGACTGCACAAGATTTTTTTCTTTGTTTGCACAGAAACTGCTGATTAGCAGAACAAACTGAGCTGATGTGTATATTCGAAGAACCGGTCTCATTTGTTGGTAGTCCAGCTCCTACTGGTTTCTCTGTCTCAAAGCCTTGACTTCCTCTGTTCTCCTGACCTGAAGCTAAATGATTGTAAATTCACCCAGCTACTGGATATCCAGATAACAGTTACTTGTTCTGCTGGTTCAAGAACCCAGAGTCTGCAAAAAAATCATTTTAGCTGCTTTAAATCAAAGCTAAGCTCTGACTCCGACTGGTTACCCAACTCCCATGAAAATCCTTGTTAACTGTGGACTGTATCTAATTGAGGTAAATGTGTTTTTAAAAAGTTTTTAATTGGTGTTAAAATTAAACTAAATTGCGAAACTAGGTCAAAGGGCCACAAGTTAAAGTTAGTAAAAGGCAAATTTAGGACTGATATCAGGAAGGTCTTCATGTAAAAAGTGTACAATTTACAGAATGGACTCCCGAATAAAGTAGTAGAAGCAAAAACACTAAAATCATTTTTAAAAATTAATGGATGATGAAATGAGGGTGGCATCACAGTCTTTCTGGATGGCTGTTAAGAATGGCCTTCCTCATCCGTCATTATCTTGTGTCTCTATTGAAAGCAGTGTTATACACACGGATAACGTATAATTTGTTTTGTTACTTTGTCAAACTTTTTAAGTGTTATATTGCTTGGAAACAAATGTTACTGTGCAGAGAAGCTATTTATTTAAATTGAATATTTAATGATATTTGGATAACATTTTGAGGGTAGCAATCAAACTAAGTTTTTAGAAAAAAAAACATTTACCAACTTTTCAGCACTTGCTGAAGAAATCAGTTCTGGGCATTGAGAGAAAACTTCCTTAAACAAACAACTTGGATCAAGAAACGAATCCAGTGCTAATATAAGGGCCCAGAAATTGCTGAAAAAGTAACAGCGAATTCACGGCACCCACCATTATTAGTGCATAAAAAAAAACAGCAATTTGTGGTGAGAAAGATATATGCCATGAGTTGCGAATCGCCACAAATTGCTGGCCGATTTGCGCTGCTCCGCTATTAGCCTCGCCAAAACAGGAGCTCGCCGTCACCCTTTCCATTGACATTGAGTATCAAGAAATTGTTGGACCTACACCGTAAATACGAATTAATCTCGACGCAGCCATTTAGCGCTGGTAATTCATGTTGCAACGACCGTGTTAACGATGTGATTTACAGTCTTGACATACCACTCAATCTTGGAGGCCCAGAAAGGGAACAAAGAAACTGTGGAGTATCACTCCCGCGGGTCCTTTAGTCTTTTTTCCTCACTCTCTGAATCTACTCTCCCTCTCTTTATATCTCTTTCCGTATCTAATTTGACTCTAATTCACCCTATTTCCTTCTTTCATTTGCTCTGTTTATTTTTGTATCCATAAATTTCATTGCTTAGAGAGATAGGCCATTGGACTCGACGTTCATGAGGTCCTAAATGCCCCATCGCCGCGCCATTATCAATTCGCAATTCCAGCAATTTGTGGTGCAAAAATAATAGTCTGAAGCGTGAGGTAAAAAGTCCAATTCATGGCGCTCACTGCAAGATGTGCCGCTCCAGCAATTTCTGGGGCAATGACTTAATGTTGCTTGAGTTCCGTCAGTGGCTCAGTTGGTAAATATACAACCATGCATAGTATTGAGCCTGTCTGACATTTGACACCAGGTCTGTGCTATTTTAGCCGATCTCATCTGAGGTGGCAGTTGACCTGCTACAATAGGCCTCAGCACCCAAGTGCCGGGGAGTGGAAAGGTTTGCTTAAGGTCCTGTTGTTGATCGGCTGGGATACCATACAAGAGCACGGTTCTATTGTGTGTTTTCCAAATTCATGGTAAGAGATCTTGTACAAACATGAAACTAGTTTTGTTGTGTCTTTGTGGCGGATGAAATGGTCTCAAGTATTGTGATTGACCGGGTGATCTTATTGTAGTGTTTGATTTTTAGCTCGTGGGAGTGCTTATGTCGGCTGAGGTGGTACTCGACTTTTAGAGCCTTATGTGATTTTAATGGAGCTGTTGGTAGTGATTTGCAAGATCCTGTGTTGTGCCATAAGCTGAAGTTCCCCAGCTACTAGTGGGATGTCTGAGCCATATGATGCCACTGATAAAGATGCGGAGATGCCGGTGTTGGACTGGGGTGGACAAAATTGAGAGGTCGCACAACACCAGGTTATAGTCCAACAGTTTTATTTGAAATCACAAGCTTTCGGAGCTATCGATCGCCCCTTCCTCAGGTGAAGTAGAGAAATACAGACTCGACAAAGCATATATAGATAGAGAACAATGCATGTTGCAGACAACTAAATTAAATCATCCTGACTATCTGCCGAGGTGTGATAAAGCTTTGTCGAGTCTGTATTTCTCTACTTCACCTGAGGAAGGGGCGATCGATAGCTCCGAAAGCCACTGATAAACCCAGTGAATAGCAGAAATTTTTCCGGGCTTGTAATCACATTAGTGGCTATGTCTGTGCTGAGGCCAGCATTTTGTGATGGGAGATGTAGAGCAGGTGCACTATTGGGAGAGGCTGGCAACTTATCTCATTTTTGACTAAATGTGACTTGTTGGAACATTGGCTACTGATTCTTATATGTATCACTCAAAGTTTTATCAGTTCAGGAGAGTGAGACTTTCTCTATTGTTGGATAAACATGCCCCTGTTTGAGGCTAATTCTGGGCCTTTTGACATTTTAATTTTTTTAATGCTCAGCAAGGTGAGAGATATTAATGCAGGAGATTGGGGCAGTTTCTATTTCAGGCACTCGGTATCGGCATCAGGCACTCGAAAGCCAGTGTTAGCACAGTTAGTACAGAGTAATGTTCCCTCTACTCTTACCCATCAGTGTCCTTCAGCCCACCTCCGTATAGCAACTCCTATTGCACCATGCGTCAGTACAATCATCTGGGTTAGATCGTGTTTCTGGGGGTAAAGAAAAATCAAGTCAAAATGTTTCATATGTCTCTTTTACTTCCCTTTTATTTTTCTCCATCATGCAAAGTATGATGGGTGGGTCATTTCAAAATAATCTGTTCAGTAACCTGTTGAAAATGTAACGAGTGCATAATTGCATATATGACATGGACACCAAAACATGAGTATTCCCCTTGACTCTAATTAAGCTAATCTGATCTGTAATAAGGTCGAGGCCAGTGCTTTTGATTTCACAGTAAGATGTATTTTCAGCCCATGTCAAGATATTGATTCCTGATTTATTTTGCCATCTCTACTGATAACCACATTTCATGGCTGCTAACTACTGTGTCTGCGAATAATACTGCACGCATGTGGCTTTCCCCAGTGGTGAAAGCTACCACTATCCAATTAGTCTTTTAAAAATAGCAAGAAATAAAATTTAAATTGCTCTGTGGAACTTGAGCTCTTTTGTGCTGTTCTTTAAAGTGCTGCATAACATTTAAAATCCTAGCAGAATAGCTGACAGGTATCTGGGATTTATATCCTGCAGCATTACCACCCTTAGGGCAATTTATAATAAGGTGGCAAGCTTCAAACACAGTAATGTTAACCCCTTCACTTGCAATTCATTACTTTAGGCTGTGTCACTTGTAATACATGCAGAATTCTGCCTTTGAATTGTCACAAAGCTAGCTGGGTTAGAACACCAGAATGATGGTGCTGTTTCAGAGGTACAAAGACAATGTTAATTTGCAGTTCCAAAAGTGACATGAGATGCCATGCAGAAGAGAAGACTAAAGTTAGTCCATTTAAAGAGACTGTACCATAGTCCTGTTGTGGAAGAGCACAACATAATTAGGACACATTTTTTTTAAATGTGTCTCTGGATGATACTGAGTCATGCAGAGCAAGGGAGTCTTGGTTTGATCTCTGTATTGGTTTGATCTCTGGTAGTTTGGCTGGATTAGCCAATCTCAACTGGGTAGTGGTTGCATTATAGGTGTTGGAGAGTATCCTAAGGGTGGGGAGGGGAGGAAAAGATAGACTAGGGTTTCTATTCCTGATTGTTACCCTGTGACTCTAACTGGCTAGTGTTTGTGGATTTTGGGCAAGGACAGGGTTGAGTTGGCTGTGATTGCTTCTTCCCCCATTATTGAATAGTCAGCTGAAACTCAGGCTCACACATTAAGAATGGATGAGCAAGTTACTGGAGAGCACTAGTACCAGTAGATCAGTGCTCCAGCATGAGTCAGCACTGTCAGGAGAGGAGGGGGAATAAATCCTATTTTTGTATATTTGTAAATGGAGTAACTAAGAAATTCCACTGACAAAAGATGCATGACTTTTGTCCACAATGAATCAAGTCTTGCCTTGCAAACATAGGTACTGATCTGGTAGATTGTCAGCAACTCTGGCAGCTAATCTCATGAGAATTATATTTTGTCCAGGGCCAATTTATAAATTGCCAAGCAATTTGTACGAAGCAATAATGCTGCTTTGCATTATCAGACCACACTATCTGAGTGCTGCCTGGGATATGTATGGTGTCACACAGTGCGTCTGATCAGTGTTTTTAATTCTTCGAATACTGCACTCAGCTTACTCATTTTGCGAATGCTTTGCTCCCTATGCTGTCATCAAGTTATCTAATGGCCAATTGGGCTCTGGAACAAAAGTGTGATCTGGTTAATCCAGATTGGTTCAAGAACATGCCCTTTGGATCTGTTTTTTTTAAGCCAATCATGGCTGAGGCACGAGCTGATGTCAAACAAGGAAACTGTTTTGAGGCAGAGAAAATCAAGTATGCTTGTTCATTTATTAATTGATTTTTTATTTATGTTCTCAGCAATTATTTTTCTTCCATGCTCTTAAAGTGTTGACTCTTTGCTGGGGTACTGTTTCAGGCAAGCCATGCACCCTCTGGTACCGTGTACAAGCCGAATTATTCATGTGTGAGCCTTGACGATGAGTGTTGCGAGGGCATCGCAGCCAGGCTCAATCCTGTACAGAGTGGACATCCACCCATGGGCATTTCCAACTAGGGTTACTGGATAATGATCAGGAGCAGGAACCCCAATTATCCCTCTCTAACCCTGGAGTGCTTTAGCCGATCATAGTACCTTTACCACTGCCTGGGCTGAGATCAACTACCTCAGTTCACACTGAGGATTGAAACTGGCACCTTTCGAGCTCAGTTACTGGATAAACTTGCTGAGCCATCGAGAATTCAAGAATGTCACTTAAACTTAAATAAGAGGGAAAAAAGGCAAGGAAATGCTGAATCATTAATAATGCAAAATAAGCATTGAAATAGTGGGATTCAAAGAATGAGAAAATGGAGTAAAAAGAGAATACAAAGCAGAAATGTAAAACAAAAAGGTGCATAATGATAGATATTTGGTAGTATAAGAGTATTACGGTAATAAAGCTGCTCTAGATATCCATATTGCATTATTACAGCAATATTTGGACATTTTTTAATATCATGATGATGAGCTGAAATCTGTTTTAAAAAACAGTCAGCTTGGGGCCAGTGGAATTCTTGAGAGCTGCCAGCAGTCAAACATTAAACTCTATTTGCTTTTAACTTATAATTCCAGTGGACTAATTTATACATCTTTATAAAGGTGACCTCTTTTTCACTATTTGAGTGTATTTAGCAAATTATCAGCAATTTTTGTTGATCTCTCTAGTAGCTTTATAGCAATCTAAACAAAATCAAATTAATTTTACAGAAATATTTGACTGTTTAAGGGCTACCTTCAGCTTACCCCCACTCAGTAAAAATCCTTGACTTCAGCCACTGAAGCCCCATTATCCAGAATTCCCTCATTAAACCCCTCCATCTCCCTTTCCTTCTACAAGACCCTCCTTAAAATTCACTAGTTTGACAAAGCTTTTGGGTCACCCCTCCTTGACCTTTCCTTCTTTGGCTCAGCATCCATTTTTCCTTGCGCCTCTGTGAAATGCCTTGGGACGTTTTTCTATGTTAAAGGCATTAGATAAATGCAAGCTGTTTTGGCGTTGCCCGGGTCAAAAAAACTTTGTAATTAACTATAATTAGCTCACTGAATTGACGCAAGCCCTCTTCATGCTCTTTGGATGTTGGATGAATAAACATGCTATGAGACAGTGTGACATAGCCTATAGCTATAAATCAAGTTCATTCAGTGTAAAAATAAGAGAAAATCAATACACCAGATTTCTCTTGATTACAGAATGTAGAATGTATACCTCCTCTAGTACAACAATAAATAAAAACTGCATTACCTTGCCAACTCTCTAGTAATACTACACCTGGAGCAGTGCCCCTAACATAACTTGTACGTTAGGGATTGTCCACCTGCACGGAGTCTCTAATCTCGATATCAGAGGACTGAGATGAACTAACCAAAAATGACGCAATATATCGCTCTGCCTGGACAAGGAGCTGCCAGTCAAGCTCTTCTCCCCAAAACACCCTGTGGCACCTCCCCACCAGCAGGACCAGATTACTTGAGATCAAAGAAACAAGAATCAAATGATACAGTGACACCTGACTGACTCTAGTACCGAATTCCAAAGATTCACAACCCTCTGAGTGAAGAAATTCCTCCTCATCTGAGTCTTAAATGGCCGACCCCTTATCCTGAGACTATGCCCCCTAGTTCTAGATTCTCCAGCCAGGGTAAACAACCTCTCAGCATCTATCCTGTCAATCCCCCTCAGAATCTTTTATGTTTCAATGAGATCACCTCTCATTCTTCTAAACTCCAAAGAGTATAGGCCCAATCTACTCAATCTCTCCTCATAGGACAACCCTCTCATCTCAGAGATCAATCTCGTGAACCTAGGAGGAAAAGGGGCTGAAGGGATATGGGAACAGGCTGAGTAAATGTGATTCGTTCTATTTGCTTGCGTGGAGGGTAAATGTCGACATGGACTAGATGGGCCAAATGGCCTGTTTCTGTGTTATAACTTCTGAGTATTTCTATTGAGATATAGCAATAATTGAGGTTCTGATAATCTTTTCAAAAGTGAACATTCTCTCCCTTCATAATCCTTAGGAGATTTAATTTGGGTAATAAAATAACTCAACATAAAGAGACTTCCACAGACCTCCAGTCCCCTCCCCTCCCCTCCCCTGCTGATGGATGCAGTGCATTGTAGCGGAAACAGGAAAGCAGCTACTTTGCCCATGTGCAGAGCTTAAGTCTTGAAGTCCCATTTGCCTCAGGTGGTTGACTTTGTTTGCTGTTGATTAGAGTTGGAGTGTTCTGTGGGAGGGATGCAGATTCTGCAGCACATCATGGTACTGAGCAGCCCTTGAAATTGGGATAAAGAAACCAGTTTTTGCTGTTACCTGCCGGTTTTCAAATCAGTTGACTGTGTCACACTCTGGAAATTGCATTTTGAACAACTCAGTTCACATTAAGCAGGTAACTGCTACTGCCTTCTTGAAGACAATTGACAATGCTGTCGGATCCAAGATTGTAGCTTATTGAATGAAAAAGCAGAAACTTAGGGGTGTATTTTCCTTTGGTCATTAATGTAAGCAAAAAAAATCAGAGATTGCAAACTGTCTGGAAATTTCTCTTCCTATGTTTTCTTCCTGAATATCAACTGCAGTTAAAGGCTACAGTTGTAAAATACGCCCAACAGTTGTAATAAAACGAGCACTGTCCACAAATTTCAGGCTATGAATATTTAAACATTAGCCCTGGAATGATGGAAACAACCCCTGAATAAATGCCTTCAGTGTTTGACTGTAGATATAATATTTACTACTGTAACCCACAGGATAGTATTTTACAATGGCAGCCCTCAAACCAGCTGTTATTTGAACAGTGCTTGCATTTTGAAAATATTCAGGCAGGTAGCAACAACAAAAAATAGATGGAAACCAGTTGTTCACCCCAGTAATGTGCTCACTTATTAACAGTTTAGGGGTTGCAGTAAAAATTGATCCCTAAGATTGAAATGGACAGAGATCAGATTATTACAGGTCTATTCATCAGAAATGAAAGCTCCATCATTGTATTAGTGAGTTATTGCAATACATACTCATTGCTTACACAAATGTGAGAGACTGTATTGTATAATGTTCAGTTTTATCTGCAGTTAGGACAATCTCCTTTGTCCATTTTAATATCTTTATATCTTCCCTCAGCCACACCACTCTTCATAAGTTTCAGCAGGTTTGGGAAATCTAAAAGAAAAAAAAAGATTGAAATAGAAGTACGAATTCACAGTTCTTCGGTGTACTTAAGTTCAGAGAAGACTACATGTGAACACTGCTATTTGCTTCTTCATCCCCATACATTTAGCAAAAACATTGTTAATCTGCAGTATATGGATCCTAACTTAAAGCACAGTTTGTTATAGTGCATATCGTGCTTCCATCAGTTCTCATTTAAACAGACACATTCACCTTGCATTGTGTAGAAACGTAATGCAAAAATTAACATGCCAGGAGCGCAGTTTTTAACATTAATTTGGGATAGCTCCCTTCTCTGTTTCACCTGAAGTAGCTCATCTGTATGCAGCGACAGTAGCTTATCCTCCTCACCCTGAAGTGCAACATCCTTTTACCATGTCATGTGTCATCTATCAATTTCAATAGACCTATATGAATTACCATGAGTACTGCAGAGCATATATCAGAAAGAAATCTTCCAGCTAGCGTCTAAAAAAACAACAAAAATCAATGTATCACTGATGGTCAACAAACTGAGACTACTAATCTCTAACTCTGTTTGAGTATCCTTACCAAAGTGTATGTTTTTAGTGAGTTAATTTGTTGCTCCAGTAAAAATCTGAGGAACTGGATATTTTATTTAAGACTGAGGATTTTGTACCTAGTTAATGATCATTTAATATTCTGTGCTTGTATATATTAAAAAATGGATTTACAGCAGTTATCCCAGAGCATCAAAAGTATTTATCTGCCTGCTGATTGTGGAAAATACTTATCTATATTACCCACCTTTGTTTAACCCAATTTCATTAGTAGCTACAATTGGGAAAATTAGCTGATTGATTTTATGTAAATGCAAAGTCACTCCTACCTGACACTTCTTAATTAAAACCACTTGAAAGATGCGTCCACAAATCAAAGAGTTAATATCAGCTGAACTGCTACCCTCAGGGCTGAAGTGTTAGTTTTATGGTGCAAAGCAGGGCAGTTGTGTCTTAATGGTTCCAGATCTTTCACATCTTGATCAGTGTTGGGGGTTTGATGAGTTGACACTGTGTTTATTTATATGTAGCACTGACCAAACAAAACTCAAGTGTATGAATCAGGACCAAATGTATGTGTAAGCAATACTGTTAAGTAGCCAATGATCCCTATGTGCCAGAAAACTTAATTGGCAATCCTGTTGCCTTAACCTGTTGGGTGGTCTGCAAAACCTAAAACTGAAGTTCAGGTGAAACCTTGGAAATGCAGACATTGCAGTCATGGTTTAATCCTAAATTTTGATTGGTTCATTATGTGCCATCATTCTCTTATTTCTGGCTAATAATGTTTGTGTTATCTAATTTGCACAATGTAGCTTGTTTTTTTGTGATTCGTAAGTGCATTTTGCACTCACTCTATTTAGCTTAGGTTTTCTTTTTTCCTTAAAATGTGCAAGCAATCAGAAAATGGGGCGATGCAGTATTTCATTTCAAAGACGGTGCAATATCAGCTGCACAACTCAACAAGCCTTGGCCAAATAAGTGATTACTAGTTTGATTATATTGTACTGCCAGAAAAGACCATTCATGCCATTACTGCTTCCCTATGCACTGGAAGGTCCAGGACTGTGAGGTGAGGTGATGCATTTCATTAAACTACTTGAGCTGGCATCTGAAACTACCATGTTATAGCGTACATCAGTAGTCACTGGGAATCAAATAACAAAGTAAAAACTCTCCATGTTCAACTAACTAAATGACTACTTTTAATCTTTGTTTAGATCTTGTACACCGAGTTTGTTATCTAAAGACTATAATATTGGTAATTTCATGGAATTAAATAAAATCCACTTTATTTTTAGCTTAAAAATGTTGCAAGCTTTGTCAGTGAAAACTAAACCAGTCAATTTGACTTGAATTGACATATCTGGTTCACTTACAGCAAAAATGGCTTTTTAATGGAAAATTCATACTAGTGCATTTATTCTTTCTCTATGCAAATCCTCAGCATAAATTTCCAATTTACCTGCAGCTGCAGTCATTCACATTTATTCCTCTTCCCATCATCTATATTTATTTTGGACAATTTACTTGCCGTATGCAATAGTGAAGTCTTAACTCGATTGTATCCCAAATATAGTGGGGAACCAAGGGGCTAATGAGAGCAAGAAACTTAAAGTAATTAATATCAGTAGAGAAAAACTACTTCAGAAACTAATGGGACTAAAAGCTGACAAATCCCCTGGACCTGATGACCTACATCCTAGGGTTCTAAAAGCAGAGAAAGTGGCTGCATTGGTTGTGATCTTCCAAAATTCCCTAGATTCTAGAACGGTCCCGGCGGATTGGAAGGTATCAATTGTAACCCCGCTATTCAAGAAAGGAGGGAGAGAGAAATCGGGGAACAACAGGCCAGTTAGCCTGACATCAGCCATCTGGAAAATGCTGGAATCCATTATTAAGGAAGTGGCAACAGGGTACTTAGAAAATCATAATTTGATTAGGCAGAGTCAACATGGTTTTATGAAAGGTAAATCATGTTTGACAAATTTATTCGAGGTTTTTTGAGGATGTAACTTGCAGGGTAGATAAAGGGGAACCAGTGGATGTAGTATATTTGGATTTCCAAAAGACATTCGATAAGGTGCCACATGAAAGGTAGTTAAGCAAGATAAGGGCACATGGGGTTGGGGGTAAGGTATTAGCATGGATAAAGAATTGGTTAACAGACAGAAAACACAGAGTAGGGATAAATGGGTCATTTTCAGATTGGCAGGCTGTAACTAGTGGAGTGCCGCTAGGATCAGTGCTTGGGCCTCAGCTATTTACAATCTATATTGATGACTTGGATGAAGGGACCGAGTGCAATGTAACCAAGTTTAGACGATACAAAGCTGGGTGGAAAAGTAAGATGTGAGGAGGACGCAAAGAGCCTACAAAGGGATATAGACAGGTTAAGTGAGTGGGCAATAAGGTGGCAGATGGAATATAATGTGGGGAAATGTGAGGTTATTCACTTTAGTAGGAAGAATAGAAAAACAGTATTTTTTAAATGGTGAGAAACTATTAAATGTTGGTCTTCAGAGAGATTTAGGTGTCCTAGTACAAGAAACAGAGTTAGCATACAGGTACAGCAAGCAATTAGGAAGGTAAATAGCATGTTGACCTTTATTGCTAGAGGGTTGGAGTACAAGAATAAGGAAGTCTTGCTACAATTGTTCAGGGCTCTGGCGAGACCACACCTGGAGTACTGTGCACAGTTTTGGTCTCCTTATTTAAGGAAGGATATACTTGCCTTAGAAGCGGTGCAACGAAGATTCACTAGATTGATCCCTGGGATGAGAGGGTTGTCCTATGAGGAAAGATTGAGTAGATTGGGCCTATACTCTCTGGAGTTTAGAAGAATGAGAGGTGATTTTATTGAAACATAAGATTCTGAGGAGGATTGACAGGATAAATGCTGAGAGGTTGTTTCCCCTGGCTGGAGAGTCTGGAACTAGGGGGCATAGTCTCAGGATAAGGGGTCGGCCATTTAAGACTGAGATGAGGAGGAATTTCTTCACTCAGAGGGTTGTGAATCTTTGGAATTTTCTGCCCCAAAGTGCTGTGGATGCTCAGTCGTTGAGTATATTCAAGGCTAAGATAGATAGATTTTTCGACTCCAGAGGGATATGGGGATCGGGCGGGAAAGTGGAGTTGAGGTCAAAGATCAGCCATGATCTTATTGAATGGCAGAGCAGGCTTGAGGTGCCGTATGGCTTACTAATTCTTAGTCCTTCAAATACAATAAAGCTCAATTTTAAGATATAAAAATGCACTTGAATAATTTTTTTCAAAGTATCACTTAAAATTTACAGTGCATTATCAACCTGAGGCACTAACTTATTGGAAACTTAATGGAACGGATTGACTCTTGGCCACTGGCAAAACCACTTTAGGAGTAAGCAAATTACTGAGTAAAATAAATCAATATGTGCTTCTGTTGCTCTTCAACATTAGAATAGACACTAGGGCATGAATTCTATAAGTAGACCATCAAACACCAGTGCATCTGTTGTACGATGTATCCTACTGTGCTTAATATAGGTGGTAATGGTAAAGAAAAAAGGAAATTAGCTTAATAACTTGGCCTTGTTGGAGAGCTAGGCTTTGGATTCTTTCAGCGAGAATTATGTGCATAGCATAAAAAAAAGTGGCATTTTATTAAGTGGATGCTAATTCACTGGAAGTGCAATATGAAAATGTGAAGATGAACTTAATACATTCAGATCAATGGACATTAAGAGAGAATTATGAAGTTTATTTGGGTCTTGGAATCAGACATTTATGACTTTGACCAGTGATGCAATTAACTCTAAAATTAATGTGGAAAGTTCCAGGGGAAGAGAAGTCGATCGGGAGTATTTTTGTTTAATGTCTTTTTCCATTTTATAGCAAACTTAACAGAATTTTCTTTGATCTTTTAGCATATAGGATATACAGCACAGAAACAGGCCATTCGGCCCAACCAGTCTATGCTGGCGTTTGTGCTCCACTCGAGCCTCCTCCCATCTTTTCTCCTCTAACTCTATCAGCATAACCCTCTATTCCCTTCTCCCTCATATGCTTGTCTAACCTCCCCTTAAATGCATCTCTACTATTCGCTTCAACCACTCCCTGTGGTAGTGAGTTCACATTCTCACCACTCTCTGGGTAAAGAAGTTCCTTCTGAATTCCCTATTGGATTTCTTGGTGACGATCTTATATTGATGGCCTCTAGTTATGCTCTTCCCCACAAGTGGAAACACTCTCTCTGTGTCTACTCTATCAAAACCTTTCATAATTTTAAAGCCCTATATTAGGTCACTCCTCCCTCAGCCTTCTCTTTCCAAGAGAAAAGAGACCCAGCCAGTTTATCCTTTCCTGATGGGTATAACCTCACATTTCTGGTATCATCCTTGTAAATCTTTTTTGCACCCTCTCCAGTGCCTCTATATCCTTTTTATAATATGGCGACCAGAATTGTACGCAGTACTCCAAGTGTGGTCTAACCAAGGTTCGATACAAGTTTATCATAACTTCTCTACTTTTCAATTCTATCCCTCTAGAAATAAACCCTAGTGCTTGGTTTGCTTTTTTTATGATGCGGAGATGCCGGCGTTGGACTGGGGTGGACAAAAATGAGAAGTCGCACAACACCAGGTTATAGTCCAACAGTTTTATTTAAAATTACGAGCTTTCGGAGCTATCCTGCCCCTTCTTCAGGTAAAGTTACTGTGGACTTTACACAGTAACTTTACCTGAAGAAGGGGCGATCCCTTTGCTCCTCTACCCCATTTAGATTCCTATTTTCCAAGTAATATGGGACTTCCTTATTTTTCTTACCAAAATGTAATACCTCACATTTATCTGTGTTGAAATTCATTTGCCAATTATCACAGAATCACAGAATCCCCACAGTACAGATAGAGGCCATTTCGGCCCATCGAGCCTGCACCGACACATATTCCACCCCATCCCCGTAACCGCACGTATTTAATCCCCCCTAACACATCCCACCCTATCCCCGTAACCCCACGTATTTAATCCCCCCTAACACTAAGGGTCAATTTATCATAGCCAAATCAACCTAACCCGCACATCTTTGGACTGTGGGAGGAAACCGGAGCACCCGGAGGAAACCCACGCAGACACGGGGAGAATGTGCAAACTCCACACAGACAGTCACCCGAGGCCGGATTCGAACCTGGGTCCCTGGCGCTGTGAGGCCACAGTGCTAACCACTATGCCACCGTGTTGCCCGTATATATATATGCCCATTATATGCCGTATTATATGCCCATTCTGCAAGTTTATTAATGATGTCTTGTAATTTCTTGCAGTCCTCCTCAGTATTGATTATCGCTCCAATTTGGTGCCATCCGCAAAGTTAGAAATTGTGTTTTTGATTCCAAAGTCTAAATCGTTAATATAAATTGTGTACAACATTGGTCCCAGCATTGATCCTTGTGGGACCCCACTTTCCACCTTCTGCCACTCTGAATAGCTACCCTTTACCCCTACTCTCTGCCTTCTGTCTTGAAGTCATGATGTGGAGATGCCGGCGTTGGACTGGGGTGGACAAAAATGAGAAGTCGCACAACACCAGGTTATAGTCCAACAGATTTATTTAATTTTACAAGCTTTCGGAGCTGTCGCTCCTTCCTCAGGTAAGTTAGCAGTGAGAGAATCTCCCAGAATTCACAATTTAAACACAGACAAAATTTATTCAAATATTTCCCTACATCAAAGACACACTAAGAGCACAGCCAAGACAATGAGATGTGTCCCAGGGGGTCCAACGTGTCAAACCACCTGCTGGCTGCATATCCTGTCAATTTGTGTTGGTTCTTGTGCTAGTCTTTTTTAAAAAAAACAACACCTGGGAAGACCGGCCATGATGTCAAGTCACGTTCTGTATCGTGACATGAACCCGATATCGCGATTGAGGCCATCCTCATGAGTGCGGAACTTGGCTATCAGTTTCTGCTCTATGATTTTGCGCTGTCGTGTATCCCGAAGGCCGCCCTGGAGAACGCTTACCCGCAGATCCGAGGCTGAATGCCCCTGGCTGCTGAAGTGTTCCCCGACTGGGAGGGAACCCTCCTGCCTGGCGATTGTTGCGCGGTGTCCGTTCATACGTTGTCTCAGTGTCTGCATGGTCTCGCCGATGTACCATGCTCTGGAGCATCCTTTACTGCAACGTATCAGGTAGACAACGTTGGCCGAGTCACATGAGTATGTACCGTGTACCTGGTGGGTAGTGTCCTCACGTGTGATGATGGTATCTGTGTCCATGATTTGGCATGTCTTGCAGAGGTTGCCGTGGCAGGGTTGTGTGGTGTCTTGGTTGCTGTTCTCCTGAAAGATGGGTAATCTGCTGCGAACGATGGTACTTTTGAGGTTAGGCGGCTGCTTGAAGGCGAGTAGTGGAGGCGTGGGGATGGCCTTAGCAAGGTGTTCGTCGTCATCGATGACATGTTGAAGGCTGCGAAGAACATGGCGTAGTTTTTCCGCTCCGGGGAAGTACTGGACGACGTAGGGTACTCTGTTGGTTGTGTCCCGTGTTCGTCTTCTGAGGAGGTCTATGCGGTTTTTCGCTGTGGCCCGTCGGAACTGTCGATCGACGAGTCGAGCGTCATATCCCGTTCTTACGAGGGCGTCTTTCAGTGTCCGTAGGTGTCCATCGCGTTCCTCCTCGTCTGAGCAGATCCTGTGTATTCGCAGGGCTTGTCCATAGGGGATGGCTTCTTTAACGTGGTTAGGGTGGAAGCTGGAGAAGTGGAGCATCGTGAGGTTGTCCGTGGGCTTGCGGTAGAGTGAAGTGCTGAGGCGTCCGTCTTTGATGGAGATTCGTGTGTCCAAGAATGAAACCGATTCTGAGGAGTAGTCCATGGTGAGTTTAATGGTGGGATGGAACCTGTTGATGCTATCGTGTAGTCCTTTCAGTGATCCTTCGCCGTGGGTCCAAAGGAAGAAGATGTCATCGATGTATCTGGTGTACAGCGTTTGTTGGAGGTCCTGTGCAGCGAAGAAGTCTTGCTCGAACTTGTGCATGAAGATGTTGGCGTATTGGGGTGCGAATTTGGTCCCCATGGCTGTTCCGTGTGTTTGGGTAAAAAAATGGTTGTCGAAGGTGAAGACATTGTGGTCAAGGATGAAGCGGATGAGTTGTAGGATGGCGTCCGGAGATTGGCTGTTGTTGGTGTTGAGTACTGAGGCTGTCGCAGCGATGCCGTCATTGTGGGGGATATTGGTGTAGAGTGCCGATACGTCCATCGTGACGAGGAGTGTTCCTGGTTCAACTGGTCCATGGGTGCTGAGTTTCTGCAAGAAGTCTGTAGTGTCGCGACAGAAGCTGGGGGTTCCCTGTACGATGGGTTTCAGAATGCCCTCGACGTACCCAGAGAGGTTCTCACACAGGGTTCCGTTGCCTGATACGATAGGACGTCCGGGTGTGTTGGCTTTGTGTATCTTTGGGAGGCAGTAAAAGTCTCCTACGCGGGGAGTACGTGGGATGAGAGCGCGTAGGATGTTTTGAAGGTCTGGATCGAAGGTCTTGATCAGTCTATTGAGTTGGCGGGTGTGTTCTTTGGTTGGATCTGCGGGTAGCTGTCTGTAGTGTTCCTGGTTGTCCAGTTGTCGGTATGCTTCTTTGCAATAGTCCATTCTGTTCTGTATGACGATGGCTCCTCCTTTGTCCGCTGGTTTGATGACGATGTTGCGGTTGGTCTTGAGTGCGTGGATGGCGTTGCGTTGTGCTCGGGTGACATTCTGGACTGTCTTGTGAGTACGGCTGATGAATCTGGCGTTGATGCATTTCCTGACAGCTTGAGCATACAGGTCAAGCTTAGGGTTGCGACCCTCCGGAGGCTCCTGAGACAACGTATGAACGGACACCGCGCAACAATCGCCAGGCAGGAGGGTTCCCTCCCAGTCGGGGAACACTTCAGCAGCCAGGGGCATTCAGCCTCGGATCTGCGGGTAAGCGTTCTCCAGGGCGGCCTTCGGGATACACGACAGCGCAAAATCATAGAGCAGAAACTGATAGCCATGTTCCGCACTCATGAGGATGGCCTCAATCGCGATATCGGGTTCATGTCACGATACAGAACGTGACAAGAACCAACACAAATTGACAGGATATGCAGCCAGCAGGTGGTTTGACACGTTGGACCCCCTGGGACACATCTCATTGTCTTGGCTGTGCTCTTAGTGTGTCTTTGATGTAGGGAAATATTTGAATAAATTTTGTCTGTGTTTAAATTGTGAATTCTGGGAGATTCTCTCACTGCTAACTTACCTGAGGAAGGAGCGACAGCTCCGAAAGCTTGTAAAATTAAATAAATCTGTTGGACTATAACCTGGTGTTGTGCGACTTCTCATTTCTGTCTTGAAGCCAGCTAGCTATCCATTCTGCGACTTGTCCCCTGACTCCGCATTTTCTGACCTCCTTCATTAGTCTATTATGTGGTACCTTATCGAAGGCCTTTTGGAAACTAGATAAATTACATCTACTACATTACCCTCATCTTCTCTCTCTGTTACTTCTTCAAAGAATTCAGTGAAGTTGGTCAAGCAAGACTTTCCCTTTTGAAATCCGTGCTGACTATTCATTATTATATTTTTGGTTTCTAGATGTTCTATTTTTTTCCTTTATTAGGCATTCATTATTTTTCCTACCATTGATGTTAAGCTGACTGGTCTATAGTTCCCTGGACATGTTCTATCTCTCTTTAATGTAGTTATTATGTTAGCTATCCGCCAGTCCTCTGGCACTACACCTATTTCTAACGCATTATTAAATATGTGTAATAGTGCCTCTGCTATCTTTTCCCTGGATTCTTTTAAAATGCGCAGATGCAATCCATCCGGACCAGGGGTTTTATCCTCTTTGAGTTTGATTAGTTTATTTAATATTTCTCCTTTTTATTTTAAATGTGGTTATTTCATTTCTAATCTCATCTTCTGATGTCATGTCCACCTGATCTGTCTCCCTGGTAAACACTGAAGCAAAGTAATTATTTAATATTGCTGCCATTTCGCTATCGCTGCCTGTGATTTTATCCTGACTGTCCCTTAGTGGCCCTATTCCCATCCTGACTTTCCTATTTTTATTTATGTGCCTGTCGAATATTTTACTATTTCGTTTTGTGCTCCTTGATCATTTAATTTCATAGTTCCTCTTTGCCTTCCTAATTGTTTTTTTTTGTCTTCTCTCCGAATCTCTTCATATTCTCCCTTATCATGCTCTCCCCTGCTGTCCATGTAATTAATGTTTGCCTCTTTGCTTACCTTCAATTTTTCCCTTATGTTTTTATTCATCCATGGTGTCTCATTAGTGTTTAGCAATCTTTTTAGTAGTCTGTTTATTGATGAGAAAACCATCAATTTGGGCTTTCCTCCCTGCCAGGAAACCCCGGTGCCATTACTGACAGACAGCATTCCCAGTGTGAGTTCTTAGAATACAGTAGGAGCCTTGACCTTAAACTGGTGTGAGCCCTGCTCTGGTGACAGGATCACCGGAAACCAAGCTATTAGCTGAGAGATCCACTGATTCCTAAGAAGCTGCTCTTGGATGCATGGCACTGCTTATTGCAGATGACACAAAACTTGGAAGTATAGTGAACAGTGAGGAAGATAGTGATAAACTTCAAGAGGACAGAGACAGACTAGTGGAATGGGCGGACACGTGGCAGATGAAATTTAACGCAGAAAAGTGCAAAGTGATACATTTTGGTAGAAAGAATGAGGAGAGGAAATATAAACAAAGGGTACAATCCTAAAGGGGTGCATGAACAGAGAGACCTTGGGGGTATATGTGCACAAATCGTTGGAAGGTGGCAGGGCATGTTGAGAAAGCTGTTAAAAAAGCTTATGGGATCCTGGGCTTCATGAATAGAGGTATAGAGTACAAAAGCGTGGAAATTATGATGAACCTGTACAAAACACTGGTTCGGCCTCAACTGGAATATTGTGTCCAATTCTGGGCACCGCAATTTAGGAAGGATTTGAAGGCCTTAGAGAGGGTGCAGAAAAGATTTACGAGAATGATTCCAGGGATGAGGGACTTCAGTTACGTGGATAGACTGGAGAAGCTGGGGTTGTTCTCCTAACAGTAGAGACGATTGAGAGGAGATTTGATAGAGGTGTTCAAAATCATGAGGGGTCTGGACAGAGTAGATAGAGAGAAACTGTTCCCATTGGCAGAGGGGGGAGAGAACCAGAGAACACAGATTTAAGGCGGTCTGCACAGAGCGGGATTAAACGGAGTGAACTTGAACAGAGGGCTTTGTCTGGGAATTTGGAAAGAGTGGGAATTCGGAGAAGAGAGGGAAGGAGTTGTGCTTTTTGCCTGCACTACTTGTAGTGCTTTGTGTTACAGGTAGATATTTAATTGCAGTATACTTAAATTAATCAAGATCAAGTAAGTAGTCAGGAAACTACACTGTAAACTAAGTTACCTAATTACACATTTAATTAAATAAACCCAGGTCATATAGGGATGTCAGTGCAGGTGGTGTGCCGCAACTGCAGCATGTGGGAGTTTGTGGAGAGCATTGTGATCCCGGACAACCACGTCTGCAGTAAGTGCCTGCATCTTGAGGAACTTCAGCTCAGAGTTTTTGAGCTGGAGTCTGAGGTGCAGACATTGCGGGGCATCAGGGAGGGGTAGAGTTACCTGGACACTTTGGTCCAGGAGGCAGTCACACCCCTTAGGTTAGGTGGTGGTACAGGTCTGGTTAGTGGTCAGGGACAGGAGGGTGTGACTGCAACTCAGGCAGGTAAGGGGACCCCAGGTGCAATGCTGGAGCAGCCTCAGCCTTTGCCTTTGTCCAACAGGTATGAGGTTCTTGCTGCCTGTGTGGATGAGGGAAAAGCCTGCAGGATGGATGAGCAAGCAGACCATGGCACCATGGTGCAGGAGGCCATTCAAGTGGGGGGAGTGAAAGGGAATGTAGTTGTGGTAGGGGACAGTATAGTCAGGGGGATAGATACTGTTCTCTGCAACCACGACCGAGAGTTCCGAAGGTTGTGTTGCCTGCCCGATGCCAGGGTTAAAGACATCTCACAGCTGGAGAAGAAGTGGGAGTGGGAGGATCCAGTTGTCGTGGTCCATGTAGGAACCAACGAATTAGGTAGAACTAGGAATGCGGTTCTGCTGAGGGAGTTTGAGGAGTTAGGATCCAAATTAAAAAGCAGAACCTCAAAGGTAATAATCTCCTGGATTGTTACCTGAGCCATGCACAAATTGGCATTATGACAAACAGATTAGAGGTTTAAATGAGTGGCTCAAAGAGTGGTGTGGGAGGAAGAGGTTTCAGTTCATGGGGCACTGGCACCAATACTGGGGAAAAATGGAGCTGTTCCGTTGGGACGGGCTCCACTGAAACCAGGCTGGGATCAGTGTGCTGGTGAACTGAATAACTAGGGCAGTAGACAGGGCTTTAAACTAATGAAGGGGGGGGGGAGCGGGGCTGGAGGATTCAGGAAAGAGTAAATTTAAAAGCAGCGAGAGAAATGTCAAGGCTCTAGAGCAGAGTAGAGTTTTGGGTAAAAATAAGCAGAGTGGGTCAGGAAGGGACAGAGAGAGTAACAAAGGTAATAAGGCATCAGTGACTAAGGTGACATCAGGGAAAAAGAGAAATAAATCAAAGTTAAAGGCACTATATCTGAATGCACGAAGCATTCGCAACAAAATAGATGAATTAATAGCGCAGATAGAAATGAACAGGTTTGATCTAATAGCCATAACGGAGACATGGTTGCAAAGTGGCCAAGGTTGGGAACTAAATATTCCAGGATACATAACTTTTAGAAGGGATAGGCAAAATGGAAAAGGAGGAGGGGTAGCCCTGATAATAAAGAATGGGATGAAGACAGTAGAGAGAAAGGATCTTGGCTCCGAAAATCAAGAAGTCAAATCAGTTTGGGTGGAGCTAAGAAACAGCAAGAGGCAGAAAACATTGGTGGGAGTTGTTTATAGGCCCCCAAACAGTAGTTGTAATGTAGGGCAGAGTATAAATCAGGAAATTAGAGGTGCAAGTAACAAGGATAATACAGTAATCATGAGGGACTTTAATCTATATATAGACTGGGTTAACCAAATTTGCAGTAATAGTGTGGAGGATGAATTCATGGAATGTATGCAAGATAGTTTTCTAGATCAGTATATTGAGGAACCAATTCAGGAACAGGCTATTTTAGATCTAGTATTGTGCAACGAGAAAGGGTTAATTAATAACCTTATAGTAAAGGGGCCGTTAGGGAAGAGTGACCATTATATGATAGAATTTTATATTGAGTTTGAAAGTGACTTAGTTAAATCCGAAACTACGGTCTTAAATCTAAACAAAGCAAACTACATAGGTATGAGGGGCGAGTTGGCTAAGGTAGATTGGGAAACTACATTAAAAGGTATGACAGTGGACGAGCAATGGCTAGCATTTAAAGAATTAATACATAATTTACAACAAATATGCATTCCTTTAAGGCACAAAAACCCCACAGGAAAAGTGGTCCAACTGTGGCTAACAAGAGAAGTTAAAGATAGTATTAGATCAAAGGAAGAGGCTTATAATGCTGCCAAAAAGAGTAGTAAGCCTGAGGATTGGGAGGATTTTAGAATTCAGCAAAGGAGGACCAAGAAATTGATAAAGAAAGGGAAAATAGAATATGAGAGTAAACTAGCGAGAGACATAAAAACAGACTGTAAAAGCTTCTATAGGTATGTAAAAAGGAAAAGATTAGCGAAAGTAAATGTGGGTCCCTTACAGGCTGAGACAGGAGAAATTATAATGGGGATTAAGGAAATGGCAGAGAAATTAAACAAATACTTTGTGTCTGTCTTCACGGAAGAAGACGCAAAAATCTTCCCGGAACTAGTGGAGAACCAAGGGCCTAACGAGAATGAGGAACTGAAAGAAGTTAGTATTAGTAAAAAAGTAGTACTGGAGGAATTAATGGGACTCAAAGCCGATACATCCCCTGGACCTGATGACCTGAAAGAGGTGGCTATAGATATAGTGGATGCATTAGTTGTCATTTTCCAAAATTCCATAGATTCTAGAACTGTTCCCGCGGATTGGAAGGTAGGAAATGTAACCCCACTATTTAAGAAAGGAGGGAGAGAGAAAACGGGGAACTACAGACCAGTTAGCCTGACATCAGTAGTAGGGAAAATGCTAGAATCTATTATTAAGGACGTGGTAACAGGCCACTTAGACAATAATAATAGGAATGGGCAGAGTCAACACGGATATATGAAAGGGAAATCGTGTTTGACAAATCTGTTCGAATTTTTTGAGGTTGTAACTAGCAGAATAGATAAGGGGGAACCAGTGGATGTGGTGTATTTGGATTTTCAGAAGGTATTTGATAAGGTGCCACACAAGAGGTTATTAAACAAAATTAAGGCTTATGGGATTGGGGGTAATATACTAGCATGGATTGAGGATTGGTTAACGGACAGAAAACAGAGAGTAGGAATAAACGGGTCATTTTCAGGTTGGCAGGCTGTAACTAGTGGGATATCGCAAGGATCAGTGCTTGGGGCTCAGCTATTCACCATCTACATCAATGATTTGGATGAGGGGACCAAATGTAATATATCCAAGTTTGCTGATGGTACAAAGCTAGGTGGGAATGTAAGTTGTGAGGAGGATGCAAGGAGGCTTCAAGGGGATATAGACAGTCTAAGTGCGTGGGCAAGAACATGGCAAATGGAATATAATGTGGAGAAATGTGAAGTTATCCATTTTGGTAGGAAAAATAGAAAAGCAGAGTATTTTTTAAATGGTGAGAGATTGGGAAATATTTGTGTTCAGAGGGACCTGAGTGTCCTCGTACATGAATCACTGAAAGTTAACATGCAGGTACAGCAAGCAATTAGGAAAGCAAATGGTATGTTGGCCTTTATTGCAAGAGGATTTGAGTATAGGAGTAAAGAGGTCTTACTGCAATTATATAGGGCCCTGGTGAGACCACACCTGGAGTATTGCGTACAGTTTTGGTTTCCTTACCTAAGGAAGGATATACTTGCCATAGAGGGAGTGCAACGAAGGTTCACCAGACTGGTTCCTGGGATAGGGGGATTGTCCTATGAGGACAGATTGAGTAGACTAGGCCTATATTCTCTAGAGTTTAGAAGAATGAGAGGTGATCTCATTGAAACATACAAAATTCTTACAGGGCTTGACAGAGTAAATGCAGGGAGGATGTTTCCCCTGGCTGGGGAGTCTGGAACCAGTGGTCACAGTCTCAGAATAAGGGGTCGGCCGTTTAGGACTGAGATGAGAAATTTCTTCTCTCAGAGGGTGGTAAATCTTTGGAATTCTCTACCCCAGAGGGCTGTGGAGGCTCAGTCGTTGAGCATATTCAAGACAGAGATCGATAGATTTTTGAATATTAAGGGAATCAAGGGATATGGGGATAGTGCAGGAAAGTGGAGATGAGGTAGAAGATCAGCCATGATCTTACTGAATGGCGGAGCAGGCTCAATGGGCCAAATGGCCTACTCCTGCTCCTATTTTTTATGTTCTTATGTTCGAAGGTGATTGGCAAAAGAACCAAAGGCGACAGAAAAAAAACTTTTTTACGCAGCAAGTGATTAGGATCTGGAATGCGCTGCCTGAAAGGGTGGTGGAGGCAAACACAATCACGGCTTTCAAAAGGGAGTTGGATAAGTACCTGAAAGAAAAAAAATTGCAGGGCTACGGAGAAAGGGCGGGGGAGTGGGACTAGCTGAGGTGCTTTTGCAAGGAGCCGGCACGGGCTCGACGGGCCGAATGGCCTTCTTCCGTGCTGTAACCATTCTATGATTCGAGTGACATCACTGGAGCAGCCTAGCAGGGATAATGACCCAGCTTGAGGAGCTCCACGCCTTGAAGAAAACTACTAAATCATCAAGCAGTATTCTACTAAGTCTATTGGTTTCTGACATAAAATGGAGTAAAATTTTGAACAAGGAGCACTCTCTCCATAATTTCCCCTTTGTTATTTCTGTTTCTTTTCATGCAGAATGTAATGGGTGAATATGGAATATTTGTGCAATATTTATGGAAAAGGTATTTTTATACTAGTTATTTCAGTGTAGTGTGGAACAGTATTTTTTTACAGGTCTATAGTGCCCGTATTTGCAGAAATGTGAGGAATGGGGAATGTGAGGAAAAACTTTTTTACGCAGCGAGTGGTGTTGACCTGGAACTCGCTGCCGATGGAAGTGGTGGAAGCGGACACACTCAATGTTTTCAAGTGGAGACTGGATAGGCACTTGAGGGAAATAAACTCGCAGGGCTACGGGGATAGAGCGGGGGAATGGGACTGACTGGATTGCTCAACAGAGAGCCGGCACGGTCTCGATGGGCTGAATGGCCTCCTTCTGTGCCACTATGACTATGAAATATTTGGATAGCAGAGTCTGAGCTTGGTGTGCAGTTGGTATGATACTAATATTTGGTGCATTAAGAGAAAGAAAGAACCTTTCATTTATCTCATTGCTGTTTGTGGGACCTTGCTGTGTGAAAATTGGCTTCACATTTGCCTACTAAACAGTGACTGCTCTTCAAAAAGTAATTAATTGGCTATAAAGCACTTGGGGGCATCCTGAGAATGTGAAAGTTGCCATTTAAATGCAAGTTCTTTCTTTATTTCAGGACATCCCAAAGGTTTATCACAGCGAAATACGTTTGAAATGTAGTCACTGTTGTTATTGTAGGAAAACGAGGCAGCCAATTTGCGCATAGCACATTCACACAAACAGCAAATGAGCTATGTGACAAATCAGTCTGTTTTGCTGGTATTGGGTTGAGGGATAAATTTTTGCCGGAACACTGAGAAAGCTCCGTGCCTTAATATCTTCAATGTCCACCTGAACGTTGCATAAGTATAATGTCATTTCTGAAAGATGGCACCTCTGACATTGCAGCACTCCCATCAGTGTTGCACTCTGACGTCAGAAATGATTGTGTTGAAGTCCCAAAGTGGGGCTTGAACCCACAATCTCTGACTAAGAGTCAAGAGTTCGATCACTGAGCCGAGGCTGACACTTCATTCAAATACTTTCAGGTATGTTAACAAATGCCTGCTGGAAAACTGCTGTCATATTTTCCTGTCATGTTACTTTTACATGCTGTCAAGAGTTCTGGGTAGGTTTTTGGGTTAGCATACTGATCTTTCACCATTGTGGCAATTGTTCAAATTCACCCAAATGCCAGAATGAAAGTCTTCTCTCTGTATGCTGGTGTGTGTCTGTGCCTGTATGCGTATGTCTTTCTGGTTTTCACTACTGGAAGATGTAATTGAAGAAGGACCATATTCAGATCAAGTTTGGAGGCTATTACCCATCAAGACTATCCTCCAAAAAGCACTGCCACCATACTGTGTGCAGCCAGATTGATTTCTTTTGAATGCATGTATTTCATTTTTCAAAATGTTACATATCTTTTGGTTAATTTTTGTACTGTAAGTGAAGGATTTCTCTTCACTCTTGTACTCTAATGTATCACTCTTGTACTCTAAGCACCCTCTCAGCATCAAACAGTGTTTGTCAGTCTCGGGCTGTAAGAATCCAATTGGAAATAAGTGTGGACAATTTCAACTAAGTTCCTCGTGGGTGCATGCCTATAACACAAAACTGTCCAGAATTCAGCATGGATTGGCACAAAATTGGCAATCTCACAAGAGATAATAAGGACAACAGGTGTGGGAAATAGAAAAATTTAGCTTACTACAGTAGGGGGCAGTTGTCTGAGGTTAGGTTTAATGCACATTATTGCACAGAGAAGAGGCCACTTTACTCAGTATCTCTCGCTCTCTTGTACCTCACTTGGAAGTGCTTAATACTGACACTGGCTGTATCCAAAAGGGAAAAGTGTTCCGTTCTGCGTCAATGAGATTCCGTCCGTACCTTGATAGGCACTAAAATTCGCCAAAATATACACGGGCCGATTTTTCCCAGTTCCCTCTGCCCCGACGCTGGACAAGAGCAATTACATCTTTCCAGATGTGACTGTGTCTGCATTTCCTCTCCCAAGGCATCAACACGGCCTGGTGACACTCCCAGTGCAGGCTGCCCCCTGGCAGGGAGGAGATTGGAGCACAGCTGCCAGCCAAAAAGGCTCACTGCTCCGTTCCTAGCTGCCGGCCTTTGGGTCGTCTGGCTGCTTGCTAGACAGCAACATTCAGAGGCCCCAAGGCCTGAAGATCGGCAGAGTAACTTGTAAAGAATTTTGAAAATTCTCTTCTGGGTTCCTCTTTGGTTTGCTGTCAGGCCCATTCAGATCATCTGGTCTGAAGGGGTTCCTGCCACAAGCCCAACATCGGCTTGGTTGGGTGCTCCATGGCCGCAGGAGCACAAAACTGAGGCAGAAAGGTCACTCCCACTTCATTTGTCTTGCAGGTGCTGGCCCAAGCTCCCTCTTCTGGGGTTGCAGGTCAGCTTCAGGTATTAGGAAACTTCGTTTCATTGTTGCTACTAATGATGGACAGAAAAACATTCTCACAACCACAGAATCCCATCAGCAAATCGGATGTTAAGAAGACTGAACAAGTAAATGACTGATTTAAGATTTATGTTATTGGTTGTGAAGGACTTCTTTAAAGAAGCAACAGGTTGTTGTACTGAAGTGGCTCACTTAGTCTGTGGATCAAAACTCCTTGGAGCAGCTGTTGTAACACATGAAGGTCTGTGATTGCCCAGAAGCTACCTGAAACAGTTGAAGCTAATTTAAGGTACATCTCATTCTAATGGAGTCATTCCCTAGTGATTCCATGTCTAGCTAAGAGCAGTTTAGGATCAAGGCTACTGGTGGTAACAACTGAGATTGACTGTCCGGACAGAACTGATGGAATTTTTCAGATTGTTCTCTCCCAAATCCTGAACAGGCAAACTTAATTAGTAATATAATCGATAGTAATTAATTGCATTTAGTATAGATCCAAAGAAAGAATGAACTTTGATTTATATAGCACCTTTCACGATTTTAGGACAGCGCAAAGCATTTGGCGGCCAATGAGGTACTTTTAAAGTGTAGTCATTGGTATAATGTGGAGAAAACAGAGCAGCAGCTTGCATGCAGCAAGGTCTCATAAGCAGCAATGAGATAATTGACTAGATAATTTGCTTTAGTGATGTTAGTTGAAGGATAACTTAGCCAGGACACCAGGAGAGCTCTATGCACTTCTTCAAAAAGTACCATAGAATCTTTTACGCCCATCTGAGAGGGCAGTTCGGCCTAGATTTAACACCTCATCTGAAAGATCTCTGTGCTAAAGCTCCGTCAGTACTGAACTGTAGTGCCAGCCTAGATTATGTGCTCAAGTCTCTGGAGTCTCTTGCACATTCCCAATTTTCATCGCCCCACCATTGGTGGCCGTGCCTTTAGCTGCCTCATTCCTAAACTCTGGAATTCCCTCCCTGAACCTCTCTACATCTCTCTCCTTTAAGCCGCTCCTTAAAACCTATCTATTTGACCAATCTTTTGGTCACCTGTCGGAGTCAAATTTGGTTTGCTAACTCTCCGGTGGCGTGCCTTGCAACATTTTACTATGTTGAAGTTGCTATATAAATGCAAGTTGTTGTTGTGTTGGGTGAGAGACCTTATGTCAAAAATTTGTACTTATTACTACTAGAATGGCGAATAAATTGGATAGTCATCGACAATATTAAAAATGTAATCTGGAGTCCTTTTTAAACAATGTTTAATGTTCGACTAGATTGGTAGCCAGACCCTTATGCTAAATATAGACTAAAACAAGCGGGAATATTCACAAAAAGAAACACTTGGAAAAACATAGCAAGAGAACTAATAAAGGAAAAGGGAACTAAAAGAAAGAAAGAACTTGCATTTATATAGCACCTTTCACAATCTCAGGATGTTCCAAACCACTTTACAGCTACTTAAGTGCTTTTGAAGTGTAGTCACCGTTGTAATGTAGGAACCACAGCAGCCATTTTGCACACAGCAAGGCCGCACAAACAGCAATGTGATAATGACTAGATAATCTTTCGTTACTGATACTGATTGAGGGATAAATATTGGTCAGGACACCGGGAAATCTCCCCTGCTGATCTTCGAATAGTGCCATGGGATCTTTTACTTCCACCTGAGAGGGCTTCAATTTCATATCTCATCCGGAAAACGGCACCTCCAAGAGTGCAGCATTGGAGTGTCAGCCTAAATTTTGTGCTCAAGTCTCGAGTGTGGTAGATGAATATTGGAGCCATCCATGTGTTTCTCCAGAAATCCCATCATAAAATAGTCTAGTTTATTTTGTTTTGATAGAATCTTAAAGCACAGAAGGAGGCCATTTTGCCCGTTATGCCTGTGCTTGCTCTTTGAAAGATCTGTCCAATTTAGTCCCACACCCTAGATTTTTCCCCAGAACCCTGAAAATTAGACCTCTTCAAATACATGTCCGATTGCTTTTTAAAAGTTCCTACGGAATCTAATTCCACCCCCCTTTCAGGTGGTGCATTCCAGATCTTAACAACCCTCTGTGTGAAGAAATTGCTCCTCATTTCCCCTCCAATTCTTTTGCTAATTATTTTAAATCTATGACCATTGGTTACCGACCCACTTGCCAGAGGAAATAGTTTCTCCCTTGCTCTATCAAAGCCTCTCATAATGAATGCCTCTATTAGGTCTCCCCTTAACCTTCGCTGCCTGATAGAGAACAATCCCAGCTTCTCCAACTCTCTACATAACTGAACTCCAATATCCTGGTAAGCCTCCTATGTACCCGCGCCAGGGCCTTGACATTCAACAACAACTTGCATTTATATAGCGCCTTTAATGTAGCATAACGTCCTAAGGTGCTTTACCTACGTTATCAATAAAAACATTTTCGTCACTGAGCCACAGAAGGAGATATTAGGACAGATGATTGGTCAAAGAGGTAGGTTTTAAGGAGCATCTTAAGAGGAGACAAGGGTAGAGAGACGGAGAGGTTTAGATTGGAAATTCCAGAGCTTGGGCCAAGGCCGTCAATGGTGGAGCGATTAAAATCGGGGATGCGCAAGAGGCCAGAATTGGAGGAGTGCAGATATCTCGAAGGCTTGTAGGGCTGGAGGAGGTTACAGAGATAGAAAAGGGCGAGGCCATGATAGGATTTGAAAACAAGGATGAGGATTTTGGAGGAAATTTCTGCTCATCTACTACTGGATTTCAGACAAGCAGTGTGACAAATCAGAGACAGTGGAGGGGTCAAGAGAGGTGGTGGTGAGTATGGTGCCCAGAATTGTATACAATACTCCAGCTGAGTCCTAACCAGAGATTTGTAAAGGTTTAGCATGAGTTCCTTGTTTTTGTATTCAATGCCCCTATTTACAAATACGATAGCAAAATACTGCGGATGCTGGAAATCCGAAATAACAACAGAAAACGCTGGAAAAACTCAGCAGGCCAGGCAACATCCGTGGAGAGAGAAACAGAGTTAACGTTTCAGGTCGAAACCCTTCGTCGGAACTGAGAGAAGAGCAGGAAATTAAACATAAAAATGCAAGGGGGAGGCTGGGGGGAGGAATAAAAGAACAAAAGGGATGGTCTTTGGTAAGTAGAGACATTAAGAGATGCTCAAGGCAAGACGAGATGGTAATGGGACAGGTTAAGAAACAAAAGGTGAGGTGTGAAATGCTGGCAGAATGAGAGACAGCTGCCGTGGGGGGGAGAGAGAGAAAAAAAAAGGAAAAAGGCACGGACCAAAAGGGTGGATAAAATGTATATATATGTGGTAGGGGCCGGGGTTATGATCTGAAATTGTTGAACTCGATATAGAGTCCGGAAGGCTGTAAAGTGCCTAAACGAAAGATGAGGTGCTGTTCCTCGAGCTTACGCTGAGCTTCCGTGGAACAATGCAAGAGGCCGAGGACGGTGAGGTCTGAGTGGGCGTGGAGGGGTGAATTAAAATGACAAGCGACCGGAAGCTCGGGGTCACCCTTACGGACTGAACGGAGGTGTTCCGCGAAGCGGTCACCCAATCTGCGTTTGGTTTCCCCAATGTAGAGGAGACCACATCGTGAGCAGCGAATACAGTATACTAGATTGCAAGAAGTACAAGTAAATCGCTGTTTCACCTGGAAGGGGTGTTTGGGGTCCTGGAGAATGGGAAGGGGGGATGTATAAGGGCAGGTGTTGCATCTCCTGCGCTTGCACGGGAAGGTGCCGGGTGAAGGGGAAGGGGTGCTGGGGGTGATAGAGGAGTGGACTAGGGTGTCTCGGAGGGAGCGGTCCCTACGGAATGCTGAAAGGGGAGGTGAGGGGAAGATACGTTTGGTGGTGGGATCACGTTGGAGGTGGCGGAAATGGCGGAGGATGATCCGTTGAATGTGGAGGCTGGTGGGGTGAAAGGTGAGGACAAGGGGAACTCTATCGTGGTTCCGGGAGGGAGGGGCCGGGGTGAGACAGAAGTGCGGGAGATGGAACGGACACGGTCGAGGGCCGTGTCGACCACGGTAGAGGGGAATCCTCGGTTGAGGAAAAAGGAAGACATGTCGGAAGCACTGGTATGGAAGGTGGCATCGTCGGAGCAGATGCGGCGGAGACGGAGAAACTGGGAGAAGGGAATAGAGTCCTTACAGGAGGCGGTGTAGTCCAGGTAGCTGTGGGAGTCAGTGGGCTTGTAGTGAATGTTGGTCAATAACCTATCCCCAGAGATGGAGACGGAGAAGTCAAGGAAGGGGAGGGAAGAGTCGGAGATGGACCATGTGAAGGTGAGGGAAGGGTGGAAATTGGAGGCAAAGTGAATGAAATTGTCTAGTTCGGGGTGAGAGCAGGAAACGGCACCGATACAGTCGTCAATGTACCGGAAAAAGAGGTGAAGGAGGGGACCTGAGTAGGACTGGAACAAAGAGTGTTCCACATATCCCACGAAAAGGCAGGCATAGCTAGGACCCATAGCAACACCTTTGATTTGGAGGAAATGAGTGGAGTCAAAGGAGAAGTTGTTCAATGTGAGAACAAGTTCAGCCAGGCGGAGGAGGGTGGTGGTGGATGGGGACTGGTTGGGCCTCTGTTCAAGGAAGAAGCGGAGCGCCCTCAGGCCATCCTGGTGGGGGATGGAGGTGTAGAGGGATTGTACGTCCATGGTGAAAAGGAGGCGGTTGGGGCCAGGAAACTGGAAACTGTTAAAGTGGCGGAGGGCGTCAGAGGAATCGCGGATGTAGGTGGGAAGGGACTGGACAAGGGGAGAAAAAATAGATTAGAGATAGGAAGAGATAAGTTCCGTGGGGCAAGAGCAGGCTGAAATGATGGGTCTACCAGGGCAGTCCTGTTTGTGGATCTTGGGAAGGAGGTAGAAGCGGGCTGTGCGGGGTTGGGGAACTATGAGGTTGGCGGCCGTGGGGGGAAGATCTCCAGAGGAGATGAGGTCAGTGACAGTCTTGGACACGGTGGCTTGATGTTCGGTAGTGGGGTCATGGTCCAGGTGGAGGTAGGAGGAGGTGTCGGAGAGTTGGCGTTCAACTTCCGCTAGGTAGAGGTCGGTTCGCCAAACAACAACAGCACCACCCTTGTCAGCAGGTTTAATGACAATGTCGGGGTTGGATCGGAGAGAATGGAGTGCTGCAAGTTCAGAGGGAGGTAGGTTGGAGTGAGTGAGGGGAGCAGAGAAATTGAGATGGCCGATGTCACGGCGGCAGTTAGCAATGAAAAGATCGAGAGAGGGTAGGAGGCCAGAGGGAGGGGTCCAGGTGGAACGGGAATTCTGAAAGCGGGAGAAAGGGTCAGCCGTGCGGGGGGAAGACTCCTGGCCCTATTTACAAAACCAAGTATCCCATCTGCTTTCTTAACCCCCCTTATCAACTTGCCCTGTTACCTTCAAAGATTTGTGAATATGTCCCTCTGCTCTTGCACCCCCCTCAAAATAGTACTACTTAAATTATACTGCCTCTCCATTGTTAATTGTATTTAAGTGGTGTATAGCAATTGGGTGCTAATTGTATTAAGGTGGTGGGTATTAATTGGGGACTCTCTTGTGCTCATGTATATATGGGAGTAGGCTGGAGAAGGGTTTCAAGCTTATCTTTGGGGTGCACAGTATATAATGTGTGTTGCTGTAAATAAAGGCTTGTAAGCAACTATAGACTAGGCTCTAGTACTCTATCCTTCACCACCTGGCTATCCAACTTTTACATCCATGTTGTTTCTCCCAAAGTGGCTCACTTCACAGTTATCCGCATTAAATTGCATCTGCCATGTGTTTGCCCATTTCACCAGTCTGTGTATGTTCTCATAGAATCATAGAAATTTATGGCACAGAAGGAGGCCATTTGGCCCATCGTGTCTGTGCCGGCCGAAAAAGAGCTATCCAGCCTAATCCCACTTTCCAGTTCTTGGTCTGTAGCCTCCTAAAATCTGCTTTTATAATAATGCTCACTATTTACTTTGTTGCCAAGTTTTCTATCATCCACAAACTTCTAAATTGTATTCCTATACCCAAGTCCAGGTCATTTATATAAAACAAGAAAAGCAATGGTCCTAATACCGACCCCTGGGACACCACTCCATACTTCTATCCAGTCATAAAAACATCCATTCACTACTACACTCTGCCTCCTATCCCTTAGCCAATTTCGTACCCAAGTTACCACCGTCCCTCTTATACCACGTGCTTCTATTTTTTGAATAAGTCTGTTATGTGGTTCTTTATCAAATGCCTTTTGAAACTCCATATAAAACTCAATCGGGTTAGTCAGACGCGATTTGCCTTTAACAAATCTATGCTGGCTGTCCCTTATTAACCTGTGCTTCTCCAAGTGAAAATTAATTTTGTCCTTGACAATCGTCTCTCGTAGTTTTCCCACCACTGACTTTAGACTGATTGGCCTGTAGTTACCAGGTTTATCCCTCTCCCCTTTTTTGAACAGGGGTGTAACATTTGCAATCCTTCAGTCCTCTGGCACCACTCCAATATCCAAGGAGGATTGAAAGATTGTGGTCAGAGCTTCTGCTATCTCTATCCTAGCTTGGTAAACATTGTTTAGTCAGTCATTTTCATGATGTATGTTCCAAACAACATCAGGCAGATTGGCAGGTGTAAAACTGTTGCCCATTAAATTATTTAATCCAGCATCTGGAACCTAAAAATATAAATTCTTAACCTTGTGTAGTGTATAAACACTAGCACAGACTAGTTGGGCCAAATTGCTTGTTTTTGTGCTGTACATTCTGTGTAATCTCAGGCTTTCAATTTGGAAACAAAATGCAGAATGTAATCATTATTTCTAAGAATTTGGACATGAATGCGATGGCAAGTTCAATATACTGCTTCCCATTGCAGACAATTTTAATTCTTGTAATGGAAACAGTGCTTGCAGGATGGATTTCCAAATAACATTTTGCCAGTTTTCTCCTGACGATGCTGATTCTTGTTGCAATGGTGATCTATGGGCATCAGCTGCCCCCCCCCCCCCCCAATCCCCCCGCCATGCAAACTAGCTTTTTTTTGTGTGAACCTAGACAGTGAGTGGCGGCAGACTTTTGCAGCATATCGAGCATCCCACTGAGCCCAATCCTGTCCCGACCTGACATTTACGCATGTGCATTTTCCAAAAAGCATCCCCGCATAATGATTCGAATTAGGAGCCCTCCTTATCCAAGGACTCTGAGGTCAGTTGGGAGCGCACCTACTGACATCCTGGCTGAGTTCACTAAATTGACATAGAGCAGGGTTTGAACCTGGGATCCACTGGCTTGTACGGTTTAATAATAGGTCAGGCAGCATGTTTAGTTACTATCTTTAAATTTATTGGCATCAAAGATGTATTAATTCATCTGGCTTTGCTTACTTTCCATTCCCATGCATCCAACAAGAGTTTTAAAGGGTTAAAAGTCTCTAAATGAAAAGTGATTTGAACTAGTGCAAGATTAAAAAGTCAGATTAGCACCGTGAGCGAGGTGCTGCTCCTGAATTTAGAGTGATTCTCCTTGCTCAGCTGGATCCACTGAATATGCAACAAATCAAGCAGTAGCTGGTCGCATTGTTTCTGTCATCTGTGTTGCAGGAAAAAAAAGATGGGGTGCCAGAATTAATACTTTTCAGTACAGTACAGTTTAACAACCATGCTAGACAGTGCAGAGAGCCAGTGGCACACCGAAGCTCAAAGCTGTCACTCCAAATGACTTGAGATTTCTTTGGCTGCGGAAAGTGCTGGAAAAGTGCTTACATTTTCTCAGATTTGTGGTGCTTATTAAGTTGCTGTTCATCAAATAAGTGATGGGCAGTTCGAAAAGCCTGTCGAGCACTCTTCTAAATTGTAATGTATTTTGACGTTTAAATGCAAGATTTAAAAAGTGTTAGATTTTGAAGTTTCCTTTAAAGCATAAGTGTTCTAAGTAGTAATAAAAACAAAAAATGCTGGAAATACTCAGCAGGTCAGGCAGCATCTGTGGAGAGAGAAACAGAGTTAACTTTTTAGGTCGATGACCTTTCATCAGAACTTGTTCTAAGTAGGGTGCTCAGTAAAAGGTGGCAAGATCAACTGCGCGGAGCTATTTCACTGATGTTGCTGAGGAAAAAGATACAGTGATGATTTAATTGTAAGCTCATCAATAAATGCAGAACAAAGGCAATAGTTTCTATGCATAACCTGAATAGGTACCAGATATCACATTATCGGGAACGGTAGCATAGTGGTTATGTAACAGGACTAGTAATCCAGAGGGCTGGGTTAATGAGACATGAGTTCAAAGCTCACCACAGCAGCTGTGGAATTTAAATTCAGTTAATTAAATAAAATCTGGAATAAAAAGCTAGTATCAATAATGGTGACCGTGGTTTTATGAAAGGGAAATCATGTTTGACAAATTTGCTGGAATTCTTTGAGGATGTAACGAGCAGGGTGGATAAAGGGGAACCAGTAGCTATCATGTATTTGGATTTCCAGAAGGCATTTGATAAGGTGCCACATAAAAGGTTACTACACAAGATAAGAGCTCATGGGGTTGGGGGTAATATATTAGCATGGATAGAGGATTGGCTAACTAACAGAAAACAGAGAGTCGGGATAAATGGGTCATTTTCAGATTGGCAAACTGTAACTAGTGGAGTGCCGCAGGGATCAGTGCTGGGACCTCACTATATTAATGACTTGAATGAAGGGACTGAGTGTAATGTAGCCAAATTTGCTGATGATTGGTGGGAAAGCAAATTGTGTGGAGGACGCAAAGAATCTCCAAAGGGATATAGATAGGCTCAGTGAGTGAGCAAAATCTGGCAGATGGAGTTTAATCTGGGAAAATGCGAGGTTATCCACTTGGATAGGAAAAATAAAAAAGCAAATTATTATTTAAATGGAGAGAGATTACAAAATGCTGAGGTACAGAGGGATCTGAGGGTCCTTGTACATGAATCACAAAAAGTTAGCATGCAGGTACAGCAAGTAATTAGGAGGGTAAATGGAATGTTGGCCTTTATTACAAAGGGAATAGAATATAAATGTAGGGAAGTCCTGTTACAACTGTACAGGGCGTTGGTGAGACCACACCTGGAGTACAGCGTACAGTTTTGGTCTCCTTATTTAAGGAAGGATATACTTGCATTGGAGGCAGTTCAGAGAAGGTTCACGAGGTTGATTCCAGAGATGAAGGGGTTGTCTTATGAAGAAAGGTTGAGCAGGTTGGGCCTATACTCATTGGAGTTTAGAAGAATGAGAGGGGATCTTATTGAAACACATAAGATTCTGAAGGGGCTTGACAGGGTAGATGCAGAGAGGATGTTTCCCCTCGTGGGGGAATCTAGAACTAGGGGGCATAATTTCAGAATAAGAGGAAACCCTTTTAAATCGGAAATGAGGAATTTCTTCTCTGAGGGTCGTGAATCTTTGGAATTCTCTTCCCCAGAGAGCTGTGGAGGCTGGGTCATTGAATATATTTAAGGTGGAGATAGACAGATTTTTGAAAGGTAAGGGAGTCAAGGGTTATGGGGAGCGGGCAGGGAAGTGGAGTTGAGGCCAAGATAAGATCAGCCATGATCTTATTGAATGGCGGAGCAGGCTCGAGGGGCCAAATGACCTACTCCTGCTCCTACGTCTTATGTTCTTATGTGAAGCTATCGATTGTCATAAAAACCCATCTGGTTCACTAATGTCCTTTAGGGAAGGAAATCTGCCGTCTTACCTGGTCTCCTATACGTGACTCCAGACCCACAGCAATGTGGTTGACTCTTAACTGCCCTCTGAAATGGCCCATCTCAGTTGTATCAAAACCGCTCGGAAAAAAACTGCAGTGGTTCAAGGGCACCTTCTCACCACCAAATTCTCAAGGGCAATTAGAGATGGGCAATAAATGCTGGCCGTGCCAGAGACGCCCACATCCCGCACATGATTAAAAAAAATCATTACATTTCCACGATAAAATCAGGATTTACAGTGGATATTTTGCACATAACAGAAATGGATCTTCAGCAGGCACTGCATTCACCAAATTTGTGAGTGAATGGAGCAAGAATCACCATACGTTATGATGGTCCGGAATTTGCGGTCAGAGGCGTACCTCCAGAGCATGCCTCCGACCCGCTAACAATATCTGCATTTAACTTCAGGCTCCCAGGCTTCGGAGACTTCGGGCCCACGGATCCCAGGGATGCAGGCGGGTTCGTAAGCTTCCCTGGGATCACGTGTGCCAGGTCCTCCAATCGGAAAGGAGGATTTCTAATATACTTGTGGAGATTCCATAAGCATGAACCCAATCCCCAAATAATTAAATAATTTATACAACTGGAATAAAAATAAACGTTCCCATTTTCAAATTTAATTAAAAATCCCTTCATTATAGCAAATACAATAAAAAATATAGTTTTTTGAACAATAATTTTCAACATTTTAATCCGGGCCAAAATTTGCATTAACTAATTTTAGGTGTTTGTGCATGAATTTTTAATTTAAGATTTATATTAACCCTTACGCTGGTGAAAGCAGGCCCTACACCTGCTTTTACCAGGCACAAGGGTTTCGTGGGCATTTGCTGGGCAGTAGTTGGACAAATAGCCCAACTCTGCGCCAGCTAAAGTGATTTTTGAGTCGGTGCGGTAGATCTATCAAGGCGAACCTTGACATCACAAGTTCCGGGTTTTCGCGCATGCGCAGTGCATGCAAAAACCCGGAACTTGTGGGGCCTTTTCGAAGGCTTACAATGGCGTTCGCTGTGCATACGCCGTCATCGGCACTGTAAAATCCTATATTTCTGTAATGTAAGAAATAAATTTTACACTATTGAGTTAAATTTTAGATGAAAAATGCGAGTCACAGTGGAGTCACCCTGTAATTGATTGCAGTGAAACGTTTCCCTCCCCATCTTAAGTGAGAAGAGTTTGATGCAACATCAACTTCATTTCTGGTAAACATAGGCTTACACAACTAATTGCAACCAAATTGACAATCTCACTCAGAGGGTCATATGGTTGGCTTGTGAAGGAAATGTAAACATTGCATTCATGCAGTAAAAGATGCACTTCTGAGATTGAAGAGCAGTAGAAGAATTCATTGGTCCATGTTTTACTTTAGCTGCAAGTCCCAGATGTTTGAAATGGAAAGGGTTCCATTCTCCAGCACTACCTTCCTCACTCTGATCAGAAAAAAACAAAAAATATGTATCAATAATAAAAAGACAGTGCCACGTTAAGTTATGTGGATATCATTAACTTCCTTTTGTCACCAGCTGATAGCAGGTACCTGCTGCTGGCTGATAATGGAAAGCTCTGTATTTTCTGCCTTATTCCCATTATTGTTATCTCTGTAAAGTTGTTGGATGCTCATAACACACAGTAAAATATTCTTCTGTTAGCAGAAGCCTAATGTTTTGAAATTCAACACAAACCTCATTATGCAGACATTTCTAGTTTCTCGCATAGATTAGCCAACAACAAGACACTTTTTGGTGACCAGAGGCAGATTATGATCTCGTAATGGCTGCGGTCATTTATAGTCTCACCTTATTAACTGCACATTCACAAGGACAGTGCCCCTGGCTGAATGTTCCAAATGACTTTGCTGACGCTGCTCCTGACCTGGCCTCTTGGGGACATGTAAAAGCAACTGGGTGACTGTTGTTGTGATGTTAAATAGCAACAGAGAATACCGGAAATGCACAGTAGTTCGGTCAATATCAGAAGAGAAAGTAAATCTTCCTTTATCAGTTTTTTGTGATCCTGCTGTGCATTTTCAGTCTTTATTTATTTTTCTGCACTTTCACTTTATCTTGTGTCATTGCGATCTTCTGTTCTTCCCGCAAAAGAAGATGCTTGGAGTAACGTACCTTGTATTAAATACAAGACTGGAGCTTGGAATTTCTCCTTTAACCTAGAATATTCTCAGTCACTCACTGAGTGTTGATGAGAACATGGGTAACAAAACGGTCCAAGGAATAGAAGTTTTTTTTTCCATGATATACAACTTTTAAAAAAAAGAATAGAAAGAAGATTGTCTGAATTTACATTCTGGATTGAGATAAAATGCTTTCCACTGACCCTGCATATTCTGGTAAGGTTAGCACTGAAGGGATCCTGGCAACTAACAGTGGACCCACCCCTCCCCTTGCAATCTGGACTGGATATCCATGTTGTTTGCGCGCACATATCTTCAATCTCTCCAAAGACGGACCGGGAATTGGATAAGTACCTGAAGGAAAAAAATTTGCAGGGCTATGGGGAAAGGGCGGGGGAGCGGGACTAGCTGAAGTGCTCTTGCAGAGAGCCGGCACGGGCTCAACGGGCTGAATGGCCTCCTTCTGTGCTGCTGTAACCATTCTATAATTCTGAGAGTTTAACTAGGTGAGGCAAAGCTTGGTTTGACTCTTTAAGCTGCTTTATTCCGCAGTGTAGCAATTGCAGAGGTTTCCTTACTTGTCATTCTTTGTTTGGGCCTGCTGCCCACACGTTCTGGATAATGTGCCAAAGCTACAGCTTGTTCTATAAATAATGCCCTTTCTGTATTTTTCTTCCTTTCATTTTGAAGTTTTTGATATTTTCTTTTCTTCCATTAGCTCTGCTTGTGTCACTTACTGGTAGAAAAGGTGCTTCTTTGTTGTTTCTGCAGATGAAATGTACATATACAGACTGAGGAAACCTGCCAGCGCATTTGTCACATTTTTCTTTTATCTTTGTGACTGCTGTTTGAATCCAATTCCAAAAGATGGGCTGAAAGCTTCCCCTCTTTGCTGGTTTAGGTTATATCAGCCCATCTCACTGCACAGGCTTTCACTCTGCCGGGATATCTATTCCAAGTATTGATCACTTTCTACATGAAGAAGAACCTCCTGATATCAGTTCTAGTTTGAACCTGTGTCCCTTTGTCCTACTGCCATAGTGTTCTGGATCAGTCTTTTCCATATCATTTGCTATCTTGTATACCTTTACAAGAGCACCTCTCCGGTACTGCCATTCCAGGCTGAAAAGCCCAATTCACTCTCCAGTCATTCCCCATAACTCTGACCCCTGACACTGGGGATTAGCCCAGTGGCTTTTCTCTGCACTGCTTCCAGCCCTTGGTTTTTGATGACCAGAATCAGACACAGTAATCAGACAAGATGTGGTCTGGACAGAAGTCTGTACAGTTTGATGATGACTTACTCTGACTTGTATTCCATGGTTTTGACTATGTAGTTTAACATTCTATTGACTTTGTTGATTGCTGCTCTGCATTTGTTGATTGCTGCTCTGCATTGGTGGACATATTTATTTTATATATATATATACACACACACACACACACAGAAGTCATTTAACTCTGAGGTTCCTATGACTAAAATATGGTAAAATGAACCCTAAGGTTAGGTTACAGCATTCTGGTTATGCCCTTGTATTGGTTTGGAAGACGCCATAGCCTGTCTTTTCTCTTTACAGGTGCTGACTCATTTGTATATTTCGAGCATTTTCTGTTCTTATTTCGAAATTCCAGCATTTGCAGTTGTATCTGTTTTCTGTGCACTCAAAATTTAATCTTGTATGGAGGGGGTCTTCATTCTGTTGACTCTTGTTTCAGATATTGTTGGTGCTCTCCATAGACTGGACTTTTAAATAAGAGAATTAGCAGTTGTAAGTGACATCATTATGGCATGTATATTAGGAAAAAAATGCAATCAATTGCCAGTAAATCCCCTGTCTGTTACCTGTGGAAAGATTTTATTGTAGAACATTAGTAATATCTTCACTGTCCCAGAACCAGATGTCCAGTTAGTTACAAATTAAATTAAGCATCAAGTTGCAGAACATGTTGGGCTGCCAGCTATGTGGCTTGAGCAGCTGGCAGCAACCAAAGCTAAAAGGGCCATCTTTAAGAGCCTTTTTTTACTGGGCTGCCAGTCTTCCTTGAGCCAGTGAACACACTGCATCATAACGCAACATCATCACACTATCCGGTAGATGTGCGCAGTGCTCCCTGCATAGGCATCGTGATATCACTTGTAACTGATACCACAACAGTACTTTGTGCTTATGTACTGTCTGCGGTCACAGCGTGTCTGTGCATCCATAAAATACTGGGATCTGCAGTAGTTTACAGGGAGACTGCACTATTAGCTGCACTGTTAGGACATAAATGCAAGAGACAGCACCTAACCTGCAAATAACAGCAGCTTTGAAAAGACACTGGTGTAATAGAACATTGCACCATTAACCTTTTGTTACAGAGATTCTGCCACTCTTGCAAAAGTCAATCATATGCGGTGCTCATAACGTATGGGTCTACCTTACTGTGAAAAGATCTCCTAAATACACCTTCAGCTGTGCTGTGTTCTGTATGAAATAACAGAATACTGATTGGAGTTCAGAACCTCTTTCTTTTGTAAGTTGGAATCCAAGAGACATAGCTGCTCAGTTTAGTCAAACCCAGCCTCTGAAGGAGCTGAACTAGCTGAGAACAGTAACATATTTACAGACTTTACCAGATGCTGGACTGCATACAAAACACTTGCTCAAGTTTTGATTGAAGCCCTTTGAGTGGGCCTAACATTGTGGCTTCAATGAATGAGCAGGATTGGAACTTCAGCAGCAATAAGAGAATGTTCATACGTGTTCATTGAACAGAGTAATATCAACAGCTTTGAGTGGACTGGCACCAAAAGCTTCTTCGAGACATGAGCTAAACAGTTCCATTGTTCTCCAAGAGGCTTGTGTGGCCTTTTAGAACTTTAAATCTTGGCTAAAACACACAAGATCTATATGAATTGATTCTTTTATGTTTTTTAATACTATTCTATTCATATTGAAACACTTCAATTTGGGGGATGCTGTTGATTGCCTTTCCACTTGAGATTGAATTGTACTGTTATTGTTGCAGGAATAAGACTTCAACCTTGAAATTAAGAGCAATAAACATCACTTTCTGCTAATATATTATTCAGACATTTTATCGAAACTATTGTATGGAATTTTTGGTATATTTAATTGTGGATGTTCAATGGTATGGATGTTTGCTATATGTACTTCCGACCAATAGTGAAATCAGATTGTGACCTGGATTCTGAATCAGAAAATGCTGTAAACACTCGGCCGATCTGTCAGCAGAGAGAACGGACAAGTTACCTCCTTATCAGACCTGGAAAAAACTTAAAGGTGCACCTCATTTTAAAAAAAGAACAAGGGGAAGGAAAAACAATACACATGCATATGAAAGGAACTAAAATGACCTTCAGGTGCTTAAATGGAATGCAACAACAACTTGCATTTAAACGAAACAGGAGATCATTCAAAAGTGGACGTGGTATTAACATGAGACAATAGGAAGAAGCATAATAAAAAGCTATAAACTTTTAAGAGAACATGTGAATAGCTGAGGAGGTGTAGGATGTTTGGCAAAGTGGTCATCTAAACTGCCTTTGGTTGTCTTGTAGTTGAGGTGACCGTACCATGAGACAGTATACTAGACTAGAGGAAGTGCATGAAAATTGCTGTCTCATCTGGAAGGAGTGTTTGGGTTAGGGCTCTGGACATTGATGTGAGAGGAGGTGAATGGCCTGGGCTTGTATCGGAAATGCCAGGGGACAAGCAGCAGATGGTGGGGGTGGTGGAAGAGAAAACCAGGGTAACTCTGGATGAATGAATTAAGATGGGGTGAATGACCTTCCTTATCTGTAATTATCTTGCACTCTTATGATTCGGATGCTCTAATCAGCACCAGTTCCCTCTGTTTTCTACATTACAACAGTGACTACATTCCAAAAGTACTTCATTGGCTGTAAAGTGCTTTGAGACGTCCGGTGGTCGTGAAAGGCACTATATAAATGCAAGTCTTTCTTTAATAATAAAAACAGAAAATGCTGGAAATACTTAGCAGGTCAGACAGCATCTATGGAGAGAAACAAGAGTTAACGGCCGGAATTTTCTGCGGTTCGTGCAGGCACGATTGGAGGCAGGTCGGCAGGGAAATTTGAAAAACCTTGGAGCGGGTCGGGAACCCGCTTTCATCCCGCCCCCACGCGCCTTTTCCTTGGGCAATTTTGCCAGCACGGCAGTGATCTGAACAGCAGAGGTGGCTGAGGTAATTTAGATCATTATGAGGCACTTGCCAGACCCTTAAACCGCTTTTTAACCCTACTTTTCAAACTTCCCTAGATGAGCACGGGAATTACGCAGCACGGGAATTACGCAGCTCGGGAACTACGTCTGTGAACCTGAGCCGGAAGTTCAGTGGCCATTGATCCAGCTCATTAGTGCACAGCATGGAAAGTACAATAAAAACTCCCACCTGATAGCTGGTCACTTTCCTAAGGCAGATGCTGTTGCTGAGTTCATTGTCAGCACAGATTTAGCTTTCTGGAGGTTGCAAGTCTTTTCAGCAAAGTCGGGATCCACTGTCACCTCATTGGTACCACCTATCACACCATTGACAGATTGCTTCTGTCATCTGTACTTGACCTGCCATCTATTCCATCAGCATGGGTGCTGTTTATACTGTCTCACCTTGGTCCTCAGAATCGGACCACGATGAGCCCCAACACCAGCAGCACCAACAACAACACCACCAACCTTCTCTTCAACCACCTGATGCTGCACAGGACAGAGGGCATCAGTGCAGGGCTGCACCGCGCCGGAGGCGATATCCCCAACACAGGGTATACAGGCAGAGGATGAGCTTCCTCAACATGACGGAGCAGCAGTGCCAAAGGAGGCTCAGGCTATCATGCCAGGTCTTCGCCGACATTTCCAGAGGAGTGGTGGACACGCCTTACCAGTGGCTGTCAAAGTCACCAGCGCCCTCAACTTCTTTGCCTCAGGCTCCTTCCAGGGATCTGCAGCAGACATTTACAGCATCTCGCAGTCAGCCGCCCACAGATGCATCACACAGGTCACTGATGCCCTGTTTGACCAGTTAGCCAATTATATCAACTTTGCCACTAATGAAGCCATTATTACTGAACGGGCGCTCGGATTTGCCAGTCTGGCTGGCTTCCCACGGGTGCAGGGCATCATCAACTGCATACATGTGGCCATCAGGGCACCCCATAATAACCCAGGAGTCCTTGTCAACTGCAAGGGCCTCCACTCCCTCAATGTACAGCTCGTCTGCAACCATAGGAATATCATCATGCATGTGTGCGCCAGATTCCCTGGCAGCTGCCATGACTCTTTCGTCCTGTGCCAGTCCACCCTCCCTCAGCTCTTCACTCCTCCAAACAGACTTTCTGGCTGGCTACTTGGAGACGAGGGCTATCTACTGACGACGTGGCTTATGACACCCTTGAGGAGGCCAAGTATTGAGGCCCAGGAGAGATCTAATGAAAGCCACATTTCCACCAAATGTGTCATAGAGCAGACGATCGTCATGCTCAAAATGCGTTTCAGATGCCTTGACAGATCTGGAGGAGGCCTTCAGTGCGCACCAGCCAGGGTCTCCAGAATCGTCGTGGTCTGCTGCGCCCTGCACAACATAGCGCAGCATCAAGGATTAGCGCTGCATGAGGAGCAAGGCTCTGAGTGCACAACCTCTTCAGAGGAGAAGGAGGGGCAGCATCAGCTGGAAGACGAGGAGGAGGAGCTGGTGGAACCTGCGGTCCAGGTCCCACCAGCACCCGAGCAGATTGCTACCCGGGAGGCCAGGGTTGGCCTCATCATGGCCAGACTAACTTAACTTTAGGCAGTACACCCATATGGCTGCCACATGCTGCGCCAGGTTCCCACCACCCCACAGCAACACCATAAAGCATCGCTACAATGACCAAGCCATTCCTTTCACACTAATCCCCATTGCTGGAGGTAATGCTATGTCTCACCATTCACTCCCAACTCACTAAGCCACTTCCAAAGTTGCACACAAATTGGTGAAAGTGGTGAAAATAAATATTTTTATCTGTGACATCACAGTAACGGAAACTTTACACAAACATTTATGGAAACACCCAAGTGGTTACCCTTGTGCATCTAATTGTGTTTCATCTTTCTCTTGCACATGCTTCTACGAGGTGCTACCTCTGTGGCTTCAGTAGGAGTAGAGGCAGCCTGCTCAGTCCCCACATGAGTGACTGCTGTATGCCATGTGACTATATGAGATGTAATTATGTCACCAGGTTGCTGAGATGTCTCTGTCTCCCACCTCCAGCTGCTCTGCGACTCTTGACACTTCCAATGCAATCTCCTCTGCTGCTGTTAAGGTGGCCAATGATGGAGGGCCACCTCCAGTTCTCTCCCTCTCCCAATTGGGCTCTCTTTTCCGGCAAGGAGGGAAAGAAGCGAAGGTTGAGTGAGAGTGATCGAATGAGTGTAAGGAATGGATGGGTTACATCTTTAGAGGGTGACTATGATGGAGTGGGGTGGCAATGCCAAATGTCCTCCTTCTGTGTTAGTTGGTATGATTGCATTAGAATGAGGGTGAGTGTGAGGGGTGGTTAGTCAGATGGGGATGTGATAATGTAGATAGAGAGGGATGGATGGACGTGCAAGGTAAGGTAGGTTGGTGTGAGTAATGATGTGCAGGAGTAGGGTTGGGAAGGCAGAGTGATGGGGATGTGATGAGAGGCACAGCAGGATGAAGTTGAGTGTGGCTTTGTACTCACTTTTCCTGATCTAATGAGACCATTGAAAACGTTTGCGGCACTGCATCCAGATCCTCCTGACAACATCCCTGCAATTGACCTCCTCTGCTATTTGGAGCCAGGCTCCTTTTGTCTGCTGGGGAGGTCTCTTCCGCCCTTCAGAATGGAAGAGGACCTCCCTGCGTGCTCTCGCTCCCTCCACAAGCATATGGAGGGAGTCATCTGAGAACCTGAGTGCAGCCCTCTGTGCAGTCATGTTTGCCATCTTTGCAACACTTTAATGGTGCAGTGCAGTGCCTGCACAATCCTAGATAAACCTTCAAATGCAATGTGGCCATGGCTCCTTTAAATATCCTGGCTGAAAACGCATCATCGATGACGTCATCAGACCTGCGACGTCATCAGACCTGCGACGTCATCAGACCTGCGACGTCATCAGACCTGCACCGTCATCAGGCCCGCTGGAAGGAGCACTTCGAAGATCTCCTTAACCAAGACTCTGTCTTCGACACGAGTGTCCTCAACTCCATCTCGCAGCATGCTACCCGCCACCACCTCAGCCCGGCATGAGGTTGAAAAGGCCATCCAACAACTGAAGAACAACACGGCCTCAGGAGCGGATGGAATCCCCGCCGAGGCGCTAAAACATGGCGGAGAAGCACTATTAGTGCGAATACATTAACTCATTTCTCTTATTTGGAAGGAGGAGAACATGCCAGGGGATCTCAGACGCCGTAATCGTGACCATCTTCAAGAAAGGTGACCAGTCCGATTGCGGTAATTACAGAGGAGTCTTCCTGCTGTCTGCCACAGGGAAAGTCATTGCAAGAATCCTCCTCAATCGCCTTCTCCCAGTGGCTGAAGAGCTCCTCCCAGAGTCGCAATGCGGATTCCACCACTAAGGGGCACAATGAACATGATCTTCACCGCGTGTCGACTACAAGAGAAATGCAGGGAACAGCACCAACCGCTGTACATGGCCTTCTTTGACCTCACAAAGGCCTTCGACACCGTCAATCGTGAGGGATTATGGAGTGTCCTCCTCAAATTCGGCTGCCCTCAAAAGTTTGTCACCATCCTCCGCCTGCTTCACGACGACATTGCAAGCCGTGATCCTGACCAATGGATCCACCACAGACCCAATTCACGTACGGTTGTGTCATCGCACCAACGCTCTTCTCAATCTTCCTGGCTGCAATGCTCCATCTCACCCTCAGTAAGCTCCCCGCTGGAGTGAAGCTAATCTCCAGAACAAACGTGAAACTGTTCAACCTCCGTCACCTCCAGTCCAGATCCAAGGTCGTCCCATCCTCTGTCGTCGAATTACAGTACGCAGATGACGCTTGCATCTGCGCACACTCTGAGGCCAAACTCCAAACCATCGTCAACCCCTTCACCGGAGCGTACGAGAGCATGGGCCTTACGCTAAACATCCGTAAGACAAAGGTCCTCTACCAACCTGCCCCCGCCACACAGTACTGCTCCCCGATTATCAAAATCCACGACGAGGCCTTGGACAACATGGACCACTTTCCATACCTCGGGAGCCTACTGTCAACAAGGGCAGACGTCGATGACAAAGTCCAACACCGCCTTCAGTGTGCCAGTGCAGCCTTCGGTCGCCTGCGGAAAAGAGTGTTTGAAGACCAGGACCTCAAACCCAGCACCAAGCTCATGGTCCTGTATGCTTCAGAGACACGGACCATGTACAGCAGGCACCTCAAAGCACTGAAGAGATACCACCAATGCTGCCTCCGCAAGATCCTGCAAATCCATTGGCAGGATAGGCGCACCAACATCAGTGTTCTCGCTCAGGCCAATATCCCCAGCATCTAAGCTTTGACCATGCTCGATCAGCTCCGATGGATGGGCCACATCGTCCGCATGCCCGATACGAGACTCCCAAAACAAGCACTCTACTCGGAGCTCCGACATGGCAAGAGAGCCCCAGGTGGGCAGAGGAAATGCTTCAAGGACACCCTCAAAGCCTCCTTGAAAAAGTGCAACATCCCCACTGACACCCGGGAATCCCTGGCCCAAGACCGCACAAAGTGGAGGAGAAGCATCCGGGAAGGCACCGAACACCTCGAGTCTCTTCGCCGGGAGCAAGCGCAAACAGCAGAAGGAGCGCATGTCAACCCAAGCACCCCACCCACCCGTCCCTTCAACCACCGTCTGCCCCACCTGTAACAGAGACTGTAGGTCCCGCATTGGACTCGTCAGTCACCTGAGAACTCATTTTTAGTGTGGAAGCAAGTCACCCTCGGTTCCGAGGGACTGCCTGAGAAGAAGTAAGAAGACCCGCACCATTTAATAGGGCTGGGTAACCCGCAGGGCTGCCTTAATAGGCCCCATCAACAGCAAGTCGATCTCCGGATGGATGGAATGAGGAATAGGGTCGCGACCCGCCCAGGTACAGAAAATTCCGGCCATCGTTTCAGGTCGATAACCTTTCATCAGAACTGAAAAAAGTTAGAGATATAATGGGTTTTAAGCAAGTGCAGAGGCCGGGAAAGGCGGGAGGGGAGGAAAGAACAAAAGGGAAGGTCTGTGATAGGGTGGAAGGCAGTAGAGAGTACATGACTAAAGGGATGATGGTGCGAGGCAAAAGGAGCCAGTTCCCTCTAAGTAGAGAATAGAGACTAAAATTGTAAAATCTTTCCTGAATCATTGGGTTAAGGGAAATGCCTAATAACCTGGTTGTTTTTTGTTTAATAAAAAATGAACGTCTATTGTCAATGTTTTGGGGGACGATCCCATGCCTGCTCTGAAAACTTAGTTTCCACAGCCACTGCTGGGAAAGTTTGTCATACAAAGAGTTTTGTGCTGACTCAGTGGTTAAATAGTACTCAACCAAACAAGATAAAAGGTCCCTGGTTTGATCGTTAGTTGATCTTAGCTTGGGAGGGCACAACAATTGACCTAAGTGTTCCAGGTATAGGGTGGGGGGAAAATCAACTTCCCAGTTCTGATCATTACACAATGTGGACCCCTGTAGGAAAAGGCTGTGTGTGGTAATCTGATGAGGTGATGTGAACAAGATTTAGCTCAACTCTAGTCTTTCCCCCCACCTTGTCTAGGCTCAGAAATAAAGATTGATCTTTTGAAGTGAGTGCTTCATTGTCGGTGGTGCTGTCCTTCAAGGCAGACTTCAAACCTAAACTAGGTGAATCTAGAAAACTGGCAGAGGCTGACTGACAACTTCAGAAAAATTGACAGCTCAAAAACAGTTGTGCATAATAAGACCAATATTCAGGGCTGTTTTGATCTGTCAGTTTTTTTAAACTTGTTACAGAATATAACTTGACACCACAACCAACTGGCCAGCGTTTATTGCTATTGAAAATTCAATTTAAAAAGCTGCTCTTCTGAACCAATTTTGAGGCTTACGGTTTTTTTTATATATTAAAAAATTGGAAATTGCATAAACAATGAATTTTCTTTATGGGAATTTATTTTTAATAAAGGCTGTATAATTTGGCAAACTCACTAATAGTGTACTACATTTTCTGCTGCCACGGTCCTGGAGCATGCCAGGAGTCCACATCAAGAAATTGTGCACCCCCAGCCCATGATTTTCTATCCATTCATTTTAAGAAGCTATTTATTTATGCATAATGCTTTAAGGCAGGAACATAAACACAGGAATTTGCCTTCAATAGGGAAAAGTGATAGGGAGGTCCCTGAGGAGGTAAAATGGGCTGCCAACAGGTCTGGGATCAACTGATAGTTCAAAAGGGGCAGTTTGGGCCCCATTCTCCTCGGCCCTCTACCCCCACAAGGCTGTTGGGCACTGCTCTCCTCAATATTGCCACATTCCAAGGACCCTCCAATACTGCCAAACTGTGCCCCCCCCCCCCCCTTCCTCCCATGCTCCAAAACCTTTCCTCAGTCCTGTTGGATGCCAGGAACCCCTCTTCAGCCTAACTCCGCACCCAAACCCAAAATCCCAGGATGCCTAGTCAATGTTTACAAACCCCTAGTCTGCACTCCCAGTGCTCTCAGTCCCTTAGACTACCCTCTTCAGTGCTCCCAGATTCTAGGGTCCCTAAACCTGCCCCAGTGTTCCCAGAACCTCCCTCTCCAGTGCACCCGGAACCCTGCTGCACCTCCACCCTGTGACCCCCTCTTAAAGTACTTATACACCCTGAGACCACATCCTAGTACCGCAGATTCCAGGTCCCTTTCCAATGCTCCCAGGTCTCGGGTTGCATCCAATGCTGATAAGTCAGTGGGGGTGAAATTGAGTGCCTTTGCGCCTCCCATTAGCGCTCCCGGGGGCGGGGGGCGGGGGGCGCTAACAGCTTTGCGACCGGGCGTGGCACTGACATCGACTCCCGCCATAGCCTGCGGGAGCTTTGCGTCAGCGCTACGGCATTGTGCCCCGATCTCCTTCGCCCAGAGATCGTGACGTCATCACCGTGCGCATTGCCCCAGTAGTGCCCCAGACCCGAAATTGACTTCCGCCTCCTGCAGCAGCGCCGGTCAAAAACACCGACAGCTGCAGGAGCCGTGCATCGGGCAGCCGGCCGCTTCGGGGGGGGCGATGATTAAATGCGAGGTGGCCGAGGTAAGTAAAAAAAAAAACGTGCCTTTCTTGTTCCAGTTTTTTTGCGGGTTCCTGCCGGCGATCGATCAGCCCGGCACTCTGCGGGATCTTGGTTGCCTTGGTGGTTCAGGTAGGTACTTTTTACATTGCAGAGCCTGCAGCAATGATCCTTCCCTTCAGTGTGCAGCACTGCTGAAGTCTCCACCCCGCCGCCTGCTGCCGATTGCGCTCCAAGAAGGAAGTGGAGCGCTTGATTTAGCTCTCCACTTCCTTCTCGGAAGACAGGCAGCGAATTGTTCAAAAATTTGATATCGTTAGCGCTAACATTTCAAACTTTTCAAAATTAGCGCCCCAAATGGGGCGATAGTGAATTTCTCCCCCAGTGTGTCTAGTAATAATGCTTGGCATAACACCACTGTTCAACCCCCATGTGCAGTGCCATGAGAGATTTGCTCGTATTTGCTCCTGCTTTATCTTAGTCTACATCTTATTCGCACATATTCTTAGTACTACTAAACAACTGAAATTATTGTAGTTTCAACTCTGTTGTCCTGTTTAGGTAATCAATTGGACACAAGACCTCCATTCTGTCCCTCCCATGAGACTATCAGAGTGCGTATCCACACAAAAACCACTTATTCACTAATTGGATGGCATTGAATGCAACATAAGTTAATCTAAATCCTTCCCAATAGCCTACCAAGGGAAAAAAAAAGCTTTTTATAGAATGAAACCTACCTATGTCTCTGTGACTGCAAACACAGACATCATGATGGCAGAAAATCTTATATTAGTATGAGATGCTTAGTTAACAGTGTAGCAAATTAGCATTAAAATGTCATCCAAATATTTTGATTTATTCTCCACATAGTGTAACCGATATATCTACTTATCAACTTGAAGCATGACTTGACGTACCTAACAGAAGCTGTCGAACAAGTATACCTTGTAATGCCTAACTGTAGCCAACAGAAATGTAAAACCCAGGATGACATGTTTTGGACCTTAAAGCAATAAAATGACAGCTTGTTCAAACAGCAATCTTGAAGTTTTTCTGCATAATCTGCACCTGCGTGTTTCCTAGCTCTATGATTGGCGGGAAACTAGAGGCGAAGAGCAGAGGTCAGTACGGTAAGCGCACAAAACTGTGCATTCCTGTAATTGATCTCTGCTGTAGAAACTTCAATATTTAGAAAGATTTCTTCCCAACACTGAACATTGCTAACAGGTAGGCTCCCTTGGGTCCTACCAACCCATGCACTGGGGGGGCGGGGGGAAATAATTACAAGACAACTGTGTGACACTACAGCTTTAACAAAAAAAATTGTCTGGAGACCACACGTCCTCACCAAAACAAAAGGCCATGACTTGGCATACCTAATGAAAATCGAACCTCAGAGCTACAGACTCGTGTATTTTATCAAGGACTCTTAATGTTATTCCCTGCAGTAATCTTGAGTTTTGGGAGGGTTTAATTCTGTGTTTGCCAGTTTGGATTTCGTCCTGCAGCTCCTTGTTTTGCAAACATTCGAGACTGAATGGATGAAAAGGTAGAAAGGACAGACCTGGCAAATACACAACATGGCCTCTGGCAAGGTTACCTTTTGAATCTTTTTTTAATGCATGAACTGGTATAGACACGATAGCAAAATACTGCGGATGCTGGAAATCTGAAATAACAACAGAAAACGCTGGAAAAACTCAGCAGGCCAGGCAGCATCCGTGGAGAGAGAGAGTTAACGTTTCAGGTCGATGACCTTTCGTCAGAACTGGTATAGACAGCTTGACGGTTGCCACCAGTCTCTGATCAACAAAGGAGCACAGTAGTAATGGATTCTTATTCACATCTTATAGCAGGGACATTAGGTTCTGAAAGACAGCACACCCATATCCTGTAGCCATTTAACATGACAGTGGGGACCTTCCACGTAACATTGAAAAAGATCCTGATTTTTGGTCCTTATTATTTGATTAAATATTCAAATCTGAAAGACCTGGTCAGGTAGGTGGGCTTCTACAGATCTATTGCCAGGTTTCGATGTCCAAAGGTATCTTCTTAGGCAGTCCCTCGGAACCGAGGATGACTTGCTTCCACATTAAAAATGAGTTCGCAGGTGACTGATGAGTCCAATGCGGGACCTACAGTCTCTGTCACAGGTGGGGCAGACAGTGGTTGAAGGGGCAGGTGGGTGGGGTGCTTGGGTTGACGTGCGCTCCTTGCGCTGCCTGCGCTTAGCTTCCGCTTGCTCCCGGCGAAGAGACTCGAGGTATTCGGCGCCTTCCCGGATGCTTCTCCTCCACTTTGTGCGGTCTTGGGCCAGGGATTCCCAGGTGTTGGTGGGGATGTTACACTTTTTCAAGGAGGCTTTGAGGGTGTCCTTGGAAGTGTTTCCTCTGCCCACCTGGGGCTCTCTTGCCGTGCCAGAGCTCCGAGTAGAGTGCTTGTTTTGGGAGTCTCGTATCGGGCATGCAGACAATGTTACCCGTCCATCGGAGCTGATCGAGCGTGGTCAAAGCTTCGATGCTGGGGATGTTGGCCTGAGCGAGAACACTGATGTTGGTGCGCCTATCCTGCCAATGGATTTGCAGGATCTTGCGGAGGCAGTGTTGGTGGTACCTCTCCAGTGCTTTGAGGTGCCTGCTGTACATGGTCCATGTCTCTGAGGCATACAGCAGGGCGGGTATCACTGCTGCTCTGATACCCGCCCTGCTGTATGCCTCAGAGACAAAGGTATAGTAACTGAGCAAAGGAGGAGCGAGGGTTTGTCATGAGAAGGTAGTAAGCAATTTATTATAGTTATTGGCAGAATCAACATGAAATATTTACAATTCTTGATGGATTTTTCAGCGTTACATCAGTGTGCATTCATTCATTACATGAAATCATTTATTAAAAGATAATAGCTGCCAGCGTAGCTACATATCCAAGCCAATTGGTGCCACAGCTATGTAGTGGAAGGATGCAGGACCACTGCTGTAACTCCACATAAATTCCTGTGCATAAACTTTTAAAAAGATATTGATTACACGCATTTATTATGTAGGGAATAATAAGCACCTGTGGGAGTTAGTAGAAATACAAATCATCGAAAGTTTCAACAGAGCTGCAGCAGGGTGGTTCATAATTCTAGGACAATACGGACATTAAATTAGTTCCATTATTTTCCACTTAGTCACCATTCGCTCACCCAGTCCCCATTGAGACCACATTCCTTTAGCTGCTCAACCTCCATCCCCTGTACCCTCTGAGCGCATATCATCCTCTGGGCCCCTCACATGAACCCCTCATCACTCAGCTCTTGTTATAGAAACATAGAAAATAGGTGCAGGAGTAGACCATTCGGTCCCTCGAGCCTGCACCGCCATTTAATGCGTTCATGGCTGAACATGCTACCTCAGTACCCCATTCCTGCTTTCTCGCCATACCCCTTGATCCCCCTAGTTGTGAGTATTATATCTAACTCCCTTTTGAATATATTTAGCGAACTGGCCTCAACAACCTTCTGTGGTAGAGAATTCCACAGATTCACCACTCTCTGGGTGAAGAAATTCCTCCTCATCTCAGTCTTAAATGGCTTCCCCTTTATCCTTAGACTGTGACCCCTGGTTTTAGTTTTCCCTAACATTGGAAACATTCTGCCCGCATCTAATTTGTCTGAACCAGTCAGGATTTTAAATGTCTCTATAAGATCCCCCCTCATTCTTCTGAACTCCAGAGGATACAAGTTCAGTTGATCCAGTCTTTCTTGATATGTCAGTCTGGACATCCCAGGAATCAATCTAGTGAACCTTCGTTGCACTCCCTCAATAGCAAGAATGTCCTTCCTCAAGTTAGGAGACCAAAACTGCACACAATACTCCAGGTGTGGCCTCACCAAGGCCCTGTACAACTGCAGCATCATCTCCCTACTCCCGTACTCAAATCCCCTTGCTATGAAGGCCATCATGCCATTTGCTTTCTTGACTGCCTGCTGCACTTGCCTTCCCACCTTCAGTGACTGATGTACCATGACGCCCAGGTCTCGTTGCACCTCCCCTTTCCCTAATCTGCCACCATTCAGGTAATAGTCTGCCTCCCTATTTTTACCACCAAAGTGGATAACCTCACATTTATCCACATTGTACTTCATCTGCCATACATTTGCCCATTCACCCAACCTGTCCAAGTCACTCTGTAGCCTCCTAGCATCCTCCTCATTGTTCACACTGCCTCCCAATTTAGTGTCATCCGCAAATTTGGAGATATTACAATTAATCCCTTCGTCCAAATCATTAATATATAATGTAAACAGCTGGGGCCCCAGCACCGAACCCTGCGGTACCCCGCTGGTCACTGCCTGCCATTCTGAAAAGTACCCATTTACTCCTACTCTTTGTTTCCTGTGTGCCAACCAGTTCTCAATCCACGTCAACACATTACCCCCAATCCCATGTGCTTTAACTTTGCACACCAATCTCTTGTGTGGGACCTTGTCGAAGGCCTTCTGAAAGTCCAAATACACCACATCTACTGGTTCCCCCCCGTCCACCCTATTGGAAACATCCTCAAAAAATTCCAGAAGATTTGTCAAGCATGATTTCCCTTTCACAAATCCATGCTGACTTGGACCTATCATGTCGCCACTTTCCAAATGGTCTGTTATGACATCTTTAATAATTGATTCCATCATTTTACCCACCACCGATGTCAGGCTGACCGGTCTATAATTCCCTGCTTTCTCCCTCCCTCCTTTTTTAAAAAGAGGGGTTACATTAGCCACCCTCCACTCCTTCGGAACTGATCCAGAGTCTAAGGAATGTTGGAAAATGATCGTCAATGCATCCACTATTTCCAAGGCCACCTCCTTAAGTGCTCTGGAATGCAGACCATCAGGCCCTGGGGATTTATCAGCCTTCAGTCCCATCAATTTCCCCAACACCTTTTCCCGACTGATAAGGATTTTCCTCAGCTCCTCCCTCTTACCAGATCCTTTGATCTCTTTTATTTCCGGAAGGTTGTTTGTGTCCTCCACAGTAAACACCGAACCAAAGTACTTGTTCAGTTGATCTGCCATTTCTTTGTTCCCCATTATGACTTCCCCTGTTTCTGACTGCAGGGGACCTATGTTTGTTTTTACTAACCTCTTTCTTTTTACATATTTATAGAAGCTTTTGCAGTCCATTTTAATGTTCTCCGCAAGCTTCCTTTCATATTTTATTTTCCCTGCCCTAATCAAACCCTTCGTCCTCCTCTGCTGAGTTTTAAAGTTCTCCCAGTCCCCGGGTTTGCTGCTACTTCTGGCCAATTTGTATGCCACTTCCTTGCTTTTAATACTATCCCTGATTTCCCTTGTTAGCCATGGTTGAGCCACCTTCTCTATCTTCCACTTTTACCCCTTCCCCGCCAACTGGAACACCAGCCCCCATGCCCTCCTCTACAAACCTCATCCAAAATCCCCTCTCCCTCTTCCAATCCCCTCCCTCTTCCAATCCCCTCCCTCTTCCAATCCCCTCCCTCTTCCAATCCCCTCCCTAGTCTTACCCAAAGACCTATTCTACTATCCACCCGCCCCCCACCCCGTCCACCAATTCCCCGACAAGAGCATAAGAAATAAGAGCAGGAATAGGCCATTCGGCCCCTCGAGCCTGCTCCGCCATTTAATGAGATCATGGCTGATCCGATTTTAGCCTCAACTCCACTTTCCTGCCCACTCCCCATAACCCTTGACTCCCCTGTTGCTCAAAAATCTGTCTATCTCAGCCTTGAATATATTCAATGACTCAACATCTACAGCTCTCTGGGGTAAAGAATTCCAAAGATTCGCGACTCTCTGAGAGAAGAAATTCATCCTCATCTCCGTCTTAAATGGGCAACCCCTTATTCTGAGACTATGCCCCATCATTCTAGATTCCCTGACGAGGGGAAACATCCTCTCAGCATCTACCCTGTCCAACCCCCTCAGAATCTTGTATGTTTCAATAAGATCACCTCTCATTTTTCTAAACTCCAATGAGTATAGGCTCAACCTTTCCTCATAAGACAACCCTTTCATCCCAGGAATCAACCTAGTGAACCTTCTCTGAACTGCCTCCATTGCAAGTATATCCCTCCTTAAATAAGAGGACCAAAACTGTACGCAGTACTCTAGGTGTGGTCTCACCAGCGCCCTATACAGTTGTAGCAAGATTTCCCTACTTTTATACACTCTCCCCCTTGAAATAAAGGCCAACATTCCATTTGCCTTCCTAATTACTTGCTGCACCTGCATGTTAACTTTTTGTGTTTCATGTACGATGACACCCATTCTGTAGTCTTTCTCCATTTAAATAATATTTTTCTTTTCTATTCTTCCTAACAAAGTGGATAACTTCACATTTTCCCACATTATACTCCATCTGCTAAATTCTTGCCCACTCACTTAACCTATCTATATCCCTTTGCAGACTCTTTGGGCTGGATTTTATGAATGGAGACATGTTGGAGGCGGGACTGCTGCTTGCCGAGTTTCAGTCCCGCCTCCATCAGCTTCTGGCCAACCAGTGGGACTTGCCCCTGATTGACCTTGTTAAGCCAACTCTCTCCTCATACCTTTGTAATTGCCTTTATTTCAGTTTAATACTCTAGTTTCAGACCCAAGTTTCTCACCTTCAAACTGAATGTGGAATTTTATCATGTTATGATCACTCTTCCCTAGAGGATCCTTTACTATGAGATCATTAATTAATCCTGTTTCATTACACATTACCAGATCTAAAATAGCCTATTCCCTGGTCGGTTCCACAACGTATTGTTCCAAGAAACTGTCCCGAATACATTCTATGAACTCGTCCTCAAGGCTGCTTTTGCCAATTTGATTTGTCCAATCAATATGAAGATTAAAATCGCCCACGATTATTGCAGTACCTTTCTTACAAGCCCCCATTATTTCTTGATGTATACTCTGTCCTATAGTGTAGCTACTGTTAGAGGGCCTATAGACTATTCCCACCAGTGCCGCCTTTCCCTTACTATTTCTTACCTCCACCCAAATTGATTCTACATCTGGAACTTCCGAGCCAAGTTCATTTCTAACTGATCTCATCCTTTATTAACAGAGCTACCCCACCTCCTTTTCCTTTCTATCTCTCCTTCAGAAATGTCAAACACCCCTGAATATTCAGTTCCCAGCCTTGGTCACATTGCAACCACGTCTCTGTGATAGCTATTAGATCATACTCATTTATTTCTATTTGTGCCGTCAATTCATCTATCTTGTTACGACTGCTTCGTGCATTCAGATAAAGAGCCTTTAATTTTGTGTCTTTATCATTTTTCCTTACTCTGACCTTATTTGCTGGCGCACTCTTATGTTTGTACGCTCTGTCCCTTCCTGTCACACTCTGGTTTTCATTGCCCATATCGCTACCCTGCACTATTGCCCTGTCCTTTCTCTGTAACTTTCTAAATTTCCCCTCGCTTGAATCCTCCCCCCCAACTATTTAGTTTATCCTCTCGTCCCACAGACATAGAGTAGAGTGAATATTCACGAGAATGATACCAAGAATGAGAGGTTATAGTTGTGAAATAAAGGCTCGAAAAATTTGGTGCTTTTTTTCATGGGAGCAGAGAAGACTAAGAAGGATTTGAAAATTGTTTTCAAAATTGCTAAAGGTTTTAAGAGGGTAAACGGTGAAAGATTGTTTCCGCTTGTTGGCGAGTCTACAAGGGAGCATAGACTGAGGACGATCACTAGAAGAGTGAAAGGGGAAATTATTTTTTTTCCCCCACTCAGATTGTTCATAGAGCATGGAATGCTTTACCAAAAAGAGGCTATTGAGGTGGACATTATGTTAACTCCTGATAATTCAGCGACATTTTTTACACTTAAAAAAAAACGGAATTCTCCAGTAGCTCAAATTAAGCAATGCAAATAACTATCTAGTGCTAAGAAAAAGTTTAATTATCAGATAATTTTAAGCAATTTTAAATTAAGAGTATACTGAATAACTAGCATTTTAAAAGGGAATTCAATAAGTCATTGGGAATGAAAAATATAAAAGGTTACAAGGAAAGAGCAGAGAAGCTGAACAGGTAGTACCAACATGGTGAGTTGAATGGCCTCCCTCTGTACTGTAATTTCTGTTACTCTGTGCTGCTCATTTCAAAACCAGAATGATTATACAACTGCTGAGGGAGTATGAACAATTTAGTGCCTACAATTTAGTTTCCTGTTTGGAAATAGTTGACTTCTGTCTAGTAAATTGATTTATAACATTACAAAAAATTAAGGGCCCCACTGTGTGGTTGTGAACCATATTAAGGAGAAGTTTCGAGGGTTACCTCTCTGGTTTTTGCCAAGTTAGGCAAGGCAACAGTAGGGATACAACTGTTGGACTCAGCAACACCAGAGTGGCGAGGGCAAAATCCTGATGGGGCTCCTGTTGCTGATCCCTATTCACTGACCTCTGTTGGAAGGTGCACTTGTTTGGATGTTGGGTAAGAACAAGATTGGACCCAGCCATGATATTCCTCCCACCCCACACACCCCCATCCGAGTCCAATATACCCATTGGTGCTGTCTACATTCAAGCATTAAGAATGACTATTTAAGAAAAGTACTGAAGGACTGCTGGCACCTGCAGAACTGCACTGCAACATGAGATGCTGCCTTCGGAGTAGGGGGAGAAAAGTTGGGTGGAGGTAATTAACATTGTTGGTACTAATGTATTGTGGAGCTTGTTACAATTTCTACCAACACACAGTGATGTGTCAGATGACATGTCGGGTCCTCATTGCTTTGACTTCATGCATCATAAAATATTTGTAGATTTGTGCATTTTCTCTGATATCTTTTCATAAAGACATTATTGCTACCCTTACTGCAGTTCAATGAGTTACTTTTAGCAGTCAGTGATAGTGTTGACCCGGTTTATTCTGATATTAAAAGATCAAATGAAAAGATCTTTGCAAAGGAAAGCTTGGGGGAGAAAATCCTCCTTTGATCCCAACAGCAATCTGTTTTATGTTCCATTTTATGGGCATCGTCTGGTTGATGTGCATTTATCTGGGGATTCTGGCGTTACAGTAAATCTGGTGTAAAAGTCAGCTCTGTATAACTGGACAGCCTCAAGTTATGTTGAAATGTTTTGGCATCCTTGATTCACTTTATTGGGAAGGATTTTACAAGTGTGTTGAAGGCCTGGGGGTCAGTGAAGTAATGTTCTCCCAGTTTGTCTATACCATTGCTAGTGCACCTAATGGAAAGAGAAGTTACATTGCAATGGCAAAATTGCTGTTCACAAAATTATGGCCTTCACCAGAAGTGGTCTTTTTGTATGGAGTGCTTCATATTATTCTATGAGTAAATGTGTCTGTCCAGTTTTGGTCCTCAAAAGATTTTTTTATTAAAAAAAATCTGTTCCATTTCAAACAGTAGCCCATCAGTTCATCATACCTTTTATAGTTGATGCAAAGTGGTTTCTACTTCACATTGTTGTAAATGGCATAGTATAATTTTGCGACGTTGCCTGAATTAAATTTATGCAGATGCTCTGCAACCGCTGCAGTGTAACAGCAACCAGTGTGAAGTGAAGTTTTAAAAAGTTCAAAAAGAACTTTTTAAGCTTCAATTTTAATATTTTTAACCTGAACAGAAAGCTGACTGTTACATCATTAAAATTTGCTGGGATTCTACCGGAACTGATTAAAGCTCTATGCATGGGTGCAGCCACTCATCCCCAGGACATCATTGTCCCTAGAGAGTAAGGCACAACTGGCAGAGTGTAAGTTGAGTCTCCAGCCCAGTGTTGCTCTGAACATAGAAATAATTTGAGATGTGACATGTGGTAAGTGTAGCATGCTTGTGAGGAACAGGTGACTTTGGACCTATGGTTCCTTACCCTCTCCACGATTAGGTGTTTCCTTGCCTCATGTATGGGTCTGTTGTAGACCAACTGATAGAGATTGATTGCTATGATTAATCAGCAACTCCATTATTGTTGTATCATGTGACTACCAGGATGGTAGAAAGCGAACTAGATGGAACTTGTTCTTTTATGTCGAGCAATTCTTACGTTCCTAACACATACTGGTTCTTAAGCCAGTACCTGTAGTATAACAATCCCCTTAGAAACTTGTTAACACATTTGAAGGAAGAAAAGTAAACACACTTTCTGGCAGGCTGGTTAATCAAATCTTCTATTTAAGCTCTGAGGAAGTTAAGATAACTTGCAGAGGGACCTCAGATAGGCAGGCATAATGCTGCTTCTTTCAATGTGAAGAGCTTTCAAGCAGTATTCGATATTTTGTGCTGGAATCTAATTTGGACCATTCCTGAAATAATTTTGCATACAGCTTCTTGCACGGTTGGGGGAGCAGAATTTAACCTTTAGTTGACCCTAGTTTGGGGTTTCAGGTGTTTCTGGTACCCTGTCAAGAGCCATGTGGATATTTGCTTTCGTTCACTTCCACCCAGGAACATGGAAAATCGGTTTCTGACTCTGTTTCAAGTAACAGTGCAGGAGACATTTTTAGGGGCTGTGAAGATGAAAAGCTACATTTTGAATGTATTTACTAGCCGTTTAACTTGAAACATCACTAACGTCACACCACTGACAAGCTGCTCAGAGGCAACTAACTCTGAAAGTCAAATTGTACTTGTTCAAGAATTTTTTATAAAAAACTAAGGCAAAATCCATGTTTTTCTGAAGATGTGATTTAATTACAAGAGTTTGTCACTGCACATTTTTTGTAGGTATAAGTATAATGTTGCAATTATGTTGTAGTATTTGAAGATATGTCAAACTAGGAGCAATAATCCATAGCTAGCTATAAATAACATTATTTCACAACCTTGAAAGCTCCATTTCTCCCCTGTTTTCTCTAATTACACTGCAGTTCTCTGTTCAAAGGATTTCAATATCTTGCATGTGCAAGGGGCCTTGTATTATGCCATGTTAGATTGTATAGTGATATTGATGGTTAGTGGAGAAATTGTCCCCCCCCACCCCCATAGATCATCATATCTCTCTGGAATTTCTTCAATAATTGTCACTTCCCACAAACATTCAAACGACTGATTATATATGTATTGGCCCAGAAATTCCGTTTGCAGCCTTCCCGCGGGCGGAGGGCTGCAATTCGGAAAAATCTGCGCCTGGACCGGAGGGCTCCCGGGAGGCGCAGAATTCCGTTGCTGTGCCTCTTCAAACTGCTGGTGTGCAGGGCACGCGTATCCCAGCGGCGCAGCTAGTTCACAGCGTCCCTGGGATCACGTGGGCCATGGGGAGCCAATCAGAGCAGGGAATCTCCATTCATAGATTTGACAGGAAGTAAAACTTCAAATAAATTTTTTAAAAAACATCACATTTTTAAAATGATTATAAATTGCATAAATTAACTATTTTAAACAAAAATTTAAATTTTTGAAAAAAATAATTAAAGTTTTTAACGGGGCTAAAAATAAACTTACCTTTCTTTGAAGTATTTTAAAATGATAAATCAGTGGAGTAAATTTTTTTTTTACTTTCATAAACTATTAGCCTGCTAAAAGCAGGCCTTGTGCCTGCTTTTCAAGGCACAGCTGTTCCCGACTTACCTGGACTCAAGCCAGTGTGAAAAAAACGGAAGTTTTTAACGTACGCGCTGCCTATCCAGCGCAGGCGTTTGACCTGGGAAGCCCTTTCTGCAGAGAACGGAAGTGCCAGTTTCCAGCGCATGCGCAGTGCATGCGTAAAACCGACACTTCCGTTGGCAGCGCGTACACACCCGTAGGGAAAGGAATTTCTAGGCCAATGTGTAAATCAAAATTATGGTTATGTATTATATACCATCTGATTTTTTTCTCACAAATGTTCTCCTTGCTCGCCCTCTCATGGATACATATTTGCCTGCATAACAACTTTAAAAGGTAATTGTGAAGTGTGTTGGGACATGTGCTATATAAATGCAAGTTCTTGTTCTTTCTTTTGAATTAGTTGATTGTTTGCTGGCTATGGCTCCACCGACACCAGGATCCATCTGGAACCTCACTAAGTGACTGTTATTTGTATATAAGCTTTCAGAATGATTATCATCAAGGTACTTAACTGCGGACATCATAGCCAAGCCTCATCCTATCCTCAACCGACATCCACACATGCGCACTTTCAGCAGCGGTCATTGGGTAATGGTCTCTTTATCCCTATTCTAATTTAGAAGCACAAAGGCCAATTGTTGCACCTGTACCACTGCTTCAGCTGAGATAAGCTAACAGCTCAGAGTAGAGATTCAATTTAATCTCCATGGTCTGTATGACTCAACTAGTTACTTGGTAAACTCTCTGAGCGATAAGTGGAGCCATGGCATTTTATTCTTGGCTTCAAGCTTGGCATGGCAGCTGAGGTATTCTAATATGACCTGTAAACATGCACTTTGTAATTTTAGTTATTTAAAGCAGATCAGCCACCCAACAAACACATGTTTGTTGGATGGAGTGGCAGAACTTTGAATAAGATTAAAACAAAAAGTAACATGATATAAATCACATTGTCACTGCCAACTCACCATGGATGCACATTCCATGCATGACCAACATCTTAACATAAAGTACACTAATCACATTAGTCATACTAATACCAAACAGGGAGGCTCAACACAATTAGTCGTGAGCTAATATTATAATGTACTATTAATACCCTACACCATATCTTATCTTACATCTGTTTTTGGAAGCATTTGAAAATATCCTCGTGACAAATTTAAATGTGATGTGATGATGATGCAAATCTTCCTTATGTTTAGGGTTTATTGATGTATTAATATGTTCCTCAAATCACAGACTGGTTGACCAGATTGTTGTAGGGATAATTCGTAAAGGAGAAAGACTCCCAAGTACACACATGAAAAACACATAAATGCAGCAACTGTTCCTTGTATGTCTGTGAGTCTAACTGCCTTTTACATTCAAATACCATTCTTACATTGTATTTTACAACCAAAATGATAGCAAGGTCAATGTGATTTGCAGGAAGATCTTTGCATGTTTTTAAAATTGCTGTCACATAGTTGCCTTTTCATTGCACTTCTTTATATCCTGCCTCCCTCTACTCTCTTTGGGAGAGTGATGGTGAATGGACAAAGGTTGTTTTAAACTATATGTCATTTTGATTTCACCTTATCGTGCAGTAACATTAGATTCCCTTTACTTAATGAACAGCTATGGATGGTAATTCTTGCAGTGCTGTATACCACTTGTGCTGAACTGCATTAAATGAGGTGACTGTGTTTAGTAAAAGAAAAATACTGCAGATGCAGGAAATCTGAAATTTAAACAGAAAATGCTGGAAATACTCAGCAGGTCAGGCAGCATCTGTGGAGAGAGAAACAGAGTAAACGTTTCAGGTTGATGATCTTTTGTCAAAACTGGAAAATGTTACAGATAAACAGGTACAGGCTTTTAAACAGGTGCATAGCCAGCAAAGGGGGGCAGAAAACGAAAAAAGGAGAGGTTTGTGATTGGGTGACAGGCAGGAGATGATTAAATGACAGAAGTGATAATGCTGCAAGGCAAAAGGTGGTGGTAATGAGAGGAAATAAAGAAGCTAAAGATCTGTCCAGAGGACGTGTGAATGGTTACCACAGAATGTGATGGGAAAAATGCAGTTAGACCCCAATGTGGCATCCACATCCCAAGCACCAATCCACGCCTCCCCCATTCCCAGTAGCTCTGGTGTACCCATCCTACATTACCAACACCTGCTGTCTGAGAGAAAATGGAAGCAGAGGATAAGGTCTGAAGTTATTAAAGTCAATGTTTAGAGCAGAAGGTTGTAAAGTGCCTTGTAGAAAGATGAGGTGCTGTTCCTTGAGCTTGCATTGAGCTTCATTGAAACCTTGTGTGATCCTGTTGGGAATATAAGACCAGGTACATTAGGTTAACTTGAAAATATACACCAGTATATTGGAGGAATTGAGCCTGATTGCCAAGGTCCAAAGGCAGAGAGATGAAGTGTTTGAATATATTTAACAAATAAGCACGTAACATTTGTTGAAGGTCCTGGTGGAAAAAAGAGCCCCTACAGTATTACCATATCAGTGTGCCCTACTGGCTTGCAGCAGAGTCAATAGAACACCACTTAATTTAACATCTTCAAGAGCTTAGTTCATTTTAATTACCTGTCCCAGTAGCGTGGAACTTTTTTTAAAATAGCAATTAGCTACAATGAAACCTAAAATCTTCTGTTAAATTACCTTGTCATTTTTAGATATATTGTACTATATCTAGGTTACTATTAAACCTCCAGCCTCTGTGCTCAGCTGAACTGTCCAAGTCGTTTCCTGACTATCAAGGCATATGGTTATAAATGTGCAATAATTTTTCTTTTGTTGAAATTAAATCTAGCAATTGCATTTCTTTGCCATCTTTAGTGAGGTAGTTTGGCCTGATTGGAAATGTGTTGCTTGTGGTTTAAATTGGCCTTTGGAATGTACTACAGTGTGATAAAAGTGTGGGCTCTCCTCCCTGTTGCATGCTGCGGGGATGAAACCTGAGTGAAGTTTTCTGGAATGACATTAAACATTCTTCTTCAGTTATTTGGTTGGGTTTGTTGCCATTGGCTTTGCAGAACACAGGACTCATGGGACACATACTCTACTGAATATTGAATGACTGAAGTCAAATACTGCTGCAGTCTGTTTTTATACCATACTGTTCAGTGAGGCTGAACCACACTGTTTGCAACCTTGGTGTCATATTTGACCCTGAAGTGAGCTTCCGACCGCATAGCCGCAGCATAACTAAGACCACCTATTTCCCCCTCCGTAATATCGCCCATCTCCGCCCCTGCCTCAGTTAATCCGCTGCTGAAACCTCATCCATGCTTCTGTTACCTCTAGACTTGACTATTCCAATGCACGCCTGGATGGCCTCCCACGTTCTACGTAAACTTGAGGTCATCCAAAATTAGGCTGCCCGTGTCCTAACTCGCACCAAGTCCCGTTCACCCATCACCCCTGTGCTCGCTGACCTACATTGGCTCCCGGTGAAGCAACGCCTCGATTTCAAAATTCCTTGTTTTCAAATTCCTCCATGGCCTCGCCCCTCCCTATCTCTGTAATCTCCTCCAGCCCCCCGAGATATCTGCGCTTCTCTAATTCTGGCCTCTTGAGCATCCCTGATTTTAATCGCTCAACCATTGGTGGCCATGCCTTCAGCTGTCTAAGCCATAAGCTCTGGAACTCCCTCCCTAAACCTCTCCGCCTCTCTACATCTCTTTCCTCCTTTAGGACGCTCCTTAAAACCTACTTCTTTGACCAAGCTTTTGGTCATCTGCCCATATTCCACCTTATGTGGCTCGGTGTCATATTTTTGTCTTATAATCCTCCTGTGAAGCACTTTGGGACATTTTACTACGTTAGAGGTGCTATATAAATGCAAGTTCTTGTTGTGCTGAAGACATTATAATTCTAATTATTTTGCTATGAACCATATATTTAACAATAAAAGAAACCAACAAACTGAATTGAACTTTCCTGACAAAAATCCGACTTAGTGTAATTAATGTCTAAGATTTTTTGCTCGACCACATTCTTTAAGATATTAGCATCTTCCAGAAAATGTCAATGAACAACAGCCTGACAATTTTTTGAAGTGACATTTTGTCAGTGACTTAGAGACATGGTGAGCAGCATTGGTGGGCTCTTGCAGCACAATGACCCATCTTCAATGTCTGCCTATACTGAGAGGATAAAAGGCTCTTCTGTCTCTTGGCTGTAGGAATTATAGACTTGTACAGCACAGAACGAGGCCATTCAGCTCATCGTGCCTGTGCTGGCTCTTTGAAAGAACTATCTAATTAGTCCCACTCCCCTGCTCTTTCCCCATAGCCCTGCAGCTTCTTCCTTTTCAAGTATTTGTCCAATTCCCTTTTGAAAGTTACTATTGAATCTGCTTCTACCACCCTTTCAGGCAGTGCTTTCCAGATCATCATAACTCACATCGTAAAAAATATCCTCCTCATTTCCCCTCTGGTTCTTTTGCCAGTTATCTTAAATCTGTGTCCTCTGGTTACTGACCCTCCTGCTAGTGGAAACAGTTTCCCTCTATGTTTTTATGAAATGAGTTGAGGAAGTCTCAACACCATTCCAGTGGACATGTGGACACAGCAGAAACTGTCCCTAAATTGACAGTCTCAGTCAGAGCGAACACTGGATACATGGTGTAGGAAATGGGAAACATCATACCGATTCAGTGGGATGGGGTTGAGGCACAGTAGAGACAGCTTTACTCTCTAATCCTAACCTGTGCACTACGTGACCAGAGAGTGTCTGCTGACACTGGATGGCCTAAATGAAAAAGCATCAGCATCCTTCACAGAAATAACCACAAAAATTCACCGAGAAAAATAGTTTAAAAGTATTGGATTCTCATCTTAAATATAGCTTTTTTTGGCAAATTCCGTTAGTACTTGACTTTCCCTCCATCATATGGTCAGAAGTGGGGATGTTTGCTGATGACTGCAGTGTTCAGTACCATTCGCACCTCTTCAGATAATGAAGACCTGGACAACATTCAGGCTTGGGCTGATAAGTGGCAGGTAACATTCGCGCCACACAAGTGCCAGGCAATGACTATCTCCAACAAGCAAGCGTCTAACCACCACCCCTTGACATTCAACGGCATTACCATCGCCGAATCCCCCACCATCAACATCCTGGGGGTCACCATTGACCTGAATCCTAACTGGACCAGCCACATAAATACTGTGGCTACAAGAGCAGGTCAGAGGCTGGGTATTCTGCGGCGAGTGTCTCGCCTCCTAACTCCCCAAAGCCTTTCCACCATCTACAAGGCACAAGTCAGGAGTGTGATGGAATATTCTCCACTTGCCTGGATGAGTGCATCTCCAACAACACTCAAGAAGCTCGACACCATCCAAGACAAAGCAGCCCGCTTGATTGGCACCCCATCCACCACCTTAAACATTCACTCCCTCCACCACCGGCGTACCGTGGCTGCAGTGTGTACCATCTACAAGATGCACTGCAGCAACTCACCAAGGCTTCTTCGGCAGCACCTCCCAAACCCGTGACCTCTTCCACCTAGAAGGACAAGGGCAGCAGGCGCGTGGGAACACCACCACCTCCAGGTTCCCCTCCAAGTCAGACACCATCCTGACTTGGAAGTATATCACCATTCCTTTATCGTAGCTCGGTCAAAATCCCGGCACTCCCTCCCTAACAGCACTGTGGGAGAACCTTCACCACACGGACTGCAGTGGTTCAAGAAGACGGCTCACCACCACCTTCTCAAGGGCAACTAGGGATGGGCAATAAATGCTGATCTTGCCAGCGACGCCCACATCCCATGAACGAATTAAAAAAAAACCTTGCCTAGTGTATTTTTTAGATATGTGTGCATATAATATTCATAGTTGTAATATATGTGGGTAGAACAAATGAAGGACAGAGACTGGATGAGTTGCTAGTCCATGTGCTTGCTTTACTAGGCCAGAACGAACTGAGCATGCTTATACCAAACCACGTGATAATACATTGCACTGCTTTTCCCCTTAAAAAAAAATGTACGTATTCCCCTCTCAAATACAACAAAATTATGGTCCCACCTTTCCCAGCAGTACCACATAACAAGAACTCCTGGCATTTTTCTTTAAATGAACTACAAATCCAGTTTAATAAAAGGTTTGCGGAGCCTTCCTGATTTCCTTACAGAAGGTTTTGGTGTTGAACCAATTTTCGAGCTGTTTTGTTTTGGTTCAGAACTCAAAGATGATCCTGTTTCTATCTCAGACTTGTTTGAACCTGGTACTTCAGTTACTGAAGTCTGAACTGAGTAAAACTCATGTATGTGTTAATGATGAAGTGGTTCAAGATCATGTCTTGGTTCATCTCCATCAGAGATCATTTTATCTACGTGAACGCTTTGGATTTTGTCACCAATTTCAACCAAATATCTCTCGGTTCCACCAGCCTCTACTATGGTTCCTACATCCCACTTGTGTGAACTCGACTTGCCAGAGGGACTGAGAACACTAACACACTCGTTTTGTCTGAAACGGCATTCTTTCTGATTGGTGTCATTATAACGTTTCTGACTCAACTGTTTCTGTTCAACTCTTGAGGCTGAACAAGACTCAATCGTGTTCTCAATATCCTCTTCATCAAGAGTTCTGCAGGGGTATGTCCAGTTGTAGTGTTTGAACCCATGTGATTCACTTCAATCCACTTTGACTGACTATCTGTGAGTACCAGGGAATAATCATTTGCTTTCACACAGAAGTCTACATGTATTCTCTGAAAAGGTCTACTTGGCCATGACCAGGGTTGTAGTGGAGTTTTGGGTGGTTTGTTTCTGCAATTCTGGCAAACACTGCATGCTGATAAGTGATTCAAGATTACTGTCCAATCCAGACCAGTAAACAAAGCTTCTTGCAATTGATTTCACACTGACGATCCCTGGATGTTCAGTATGAAGTTCAGCCAGAATTCTATCTCTCAAAGAAGTAGGTACCACCACTCTGTTTCCCCACTTGATACAACCTTGCTCACAAGACAATTCAGTACGACGGTTATGGAATGGTTTCGGTTCTGTGTCCATACACTCATCCGTCCATTCATTCAAGGTGTTTTCATGCACTCTTTTCAGTACGGAGTCATTTTGAGTCTCATCTGCAATCTCAGTTGCATTCACGGGAAAGTCTTTGTCAGCTGCATCTAGCGTGAAAATCGCACCTTCATTCACAACACATGAGTCCTCCATGTGGCAACCTGGACAAGGCATCTGTGATTACATTTTGCTTTGATGTGCGTTATTCAATCGTGTAGTCATATTGTGACAACAACACTGCCCAATGTTGCAATTGTGATGCGGGCCATTGCACGGATGGCAGATTTGGGCCCCAATATTGCTAGGAGTGGTTTGCGATTGGTTATCAGGGTAACTTTTCTCCCAATCAGGAACTGTTGGAATTTCTTGATTCCAAACACTGGGCGAGTGCTTCCTTTTCAATTTGCACGTAGTTTCTTTCGCTCTTTGTGAGGGTTCGCGATGCGAACATCATTGGTTCTCTTGGCTGTCATCCATTGTGTGGCATTATGACAGCTCCCACACCGTAGCTGGAAGCATCACACGCTAACTTAAGCTCACGCTCTGTGTCGTAGTGCACAAGTAGAGCATCGCTAGAGAGACTTCTCTTACAAGCGTCGTTAGAATCATAGAAAGTTACAGCACGGAAGGAGGCCATTTCGGCCCATCATGTTTGCGCTGACCAACAAAGAGCTATCCAGCCTAATCCCACTTCCCAGCTCTTGGTCCGTAGCCCTGCAGGTTAGAGCACCCCAAGTGCACATCCAAGTACTTTTTAAATGTGGTTAGGGTTCCTGCCTCTACCACCCTTTCAGGCAGTGAGTTCCAGACCCCCACAGCCCTCTGGGTGAAGAAATTTCCCCTCAAATCCCCTCTAAACCTTCCCCCAATTACACTAACTCTGTGCCCCCTGGTTTTTGACCCCTCTGCTAAGGGAAATAGGTCCATTCTATCCACTTTATCTATGCCCCTCATAATTTTATACACCTCAATAAGGTCTCCCCTCAGCCTCCTCTGTTCCAAGGAAAACAGACCCAACCTATCCAGTCTTTCCTCATAGCTAAGATTCTCTACTCCCGGCAACATCCTTGTAAATCTCCTCCTCTGTACCCTCTCTAGTGCAATCACATCTTTCCTGTAATGTGGTGACCAGAACTGCACGCAGTACTCTAGCTGTGGCCTAACTAGTGTTTTATACAGTTAAAGCATAACCCCCCCCTGCTCTTGCATTCTATGCCACGGCTAATAAAGGCAAGCATTCCGTATGCCTTCTTAACCACCTTATCTACTTGGCCTGCTACCTTCAGGGATCTGTGGACATGCACTCCAAGGTCCCTTTATTCCTCTACACTACTCAGTGTCCTACCATTTAATGTGTATTCCCTTTCCTTGTTAGCCCTCCCCAAATGCATTACCTCACACTTCTCCAGATTGAATTCCATTTGCCACTGTTCTGCTCACCTGACCAATTTATTGATATCTTCCTGCAGTCTACAGCTTCCTTCTTCAGTATCAGCCACACAGCCGATTTTAGTATCATCTGCAAACTTCTTAATCATACCCCCTCTATTCAAGTCAAGATCGTTGATATATACCACAAAAAGCAAGGGACCTAGTACTGAGCCCTGCGGAACCCCACTGGAAACAGCCTTCCAGTCACAAAAACACCCATCAACCATTACCCTCTGCTTCCTGTCTCCGAGCCAGTTTTGAATCCAACTTGACACTTTGCCCTGGATCCCATGGGCTTTTAACTTCGTGATCAGTCTGCCATGTGGAACCTTATCAAAAGCCTTGCTAAAGTCCATATTCAAAAAGGGGGGTAGGGAAAAAGCAGGTAATTACAGACCTGTAAGCCTTACATCAGTTGTGGGCAAAATGCTGGAGTCCATCATTAAGGATGAAATAGCGGAGCACTTAGCAAATGGGGACAGGATAGGACAGAGTCAACATGGATTTACAAAGGGTAAATCGTGCTTGACTAATCTATTGGAATTTTTTGAGGGAGTAACTGGTAAAATAGATGGGGGAGAGCCAGTAGATGTGGTGTACCTGGACTTCCAAAAGGCCTTCGACAAGGTCCCACATAAAAGATTAGCATGGAAAATTGAAGCTCATGGGATAAAGGGGAAAGTATTGACGTGGATAGAGAACTGGCTGTCAGATAGAAAACAGAGAGTTGGAATAAACGGCTCATTTTCTGAATGGCAGGCAGTAACAAGTGGGGTACCGCAGGGATCTGTCCTGGGTCCCCAGCTGTTCACAATTTACATTAATGACCTGGATCAGGGAGTCGGATGCAGCATTTCCAAATTTGCAGGCGACACTAAACTAGGAGGGGGGGTGGGCTCAGAGGAGGAGACCAGGAAGCTCCAGAGCGATTTGGACAGACTGGGTGATTGGGCGGATAAATGGCAGATGCACTATAATGTGGACAAGTGCGAAGTTATCCACCTTGGGTGCAGGAACGGGAGGGCAAATTATTATTTAAATGGCAATAAATTGGGAGAGGGGGAAGTACAGAGAGACCTGGGTGTTCTTGTACACCAGTCACTGAAGGCGAGCATGCAGGTGCAGCAGGCGGTCAGGAAGGCAAACAGTATGCTGGCCTTCATAGCAAAAGGGTTGGAATACAGGAACAGGGATACCTTGCTGCAGCTGTACAGGGCACTGGTGAGACCACACCTCGAGTACTGTGTACAGTTTTGGTCGCCTCATCTGAGGAAAGATGTTCTTGCCATGGAGGGGGTGCAGCGGCGATTCACCAGGCTGATACCAGGAATGGCGGGATTGACCTATGAGGAGAGACTATGTAGTTTAGGGATGTACACACTGGAGTTTAGAAGATTGAGAGGGGACCTCATAGAAGTGTATAAAATTCTGACAGGTCTAGACAGACTAGATGCAGAAGGAATGTTTCCCTTGGCGGGTGAGAACAGAACTAGAGGACATAATTTAAGGATAAGGGCTAAACCATTTAGGACAGAGATGAGGGGGAATTTCTTCACTCAGAGGGTGGTGAACCTGTGGAACTCATTGCCACAGAGGGCAGTGTACGCCAGCTCATTAAATATATTTAAGAGGGAATTAGATATATTTCTACAGGCAAAAGGGGTTAAGGGTTACGGAGAGAAGGCGGGGACGGGATACTGAATTGCAGGATCAGCCATGATCTCATTAAATGGCGGAGCAGGCTCGAAGGGCCGGATGGCCTACTCCTGCTCCTATCTTCTATGTATCTATGTATCTATGTACACTACATCAAATGCACTACCCTCATCTACCCTTCTTGTTACCTCCTCAAAAAATTCAATCAAGCTTGTCAGACACGACCTTCCCTTAACAAATCCATGCTGACTATCCTTGATTAATCCATGTCTTTCTAAATGAAGATTTACCCTGTCCTTCAGAATTCTTTCCAATAATTTTCCCATCACTGAGCTTAGGCTGACTGGCCTGTAATTACTCGGTCTATCCTTTTCTCCCTTTTTAAACAAGGGTACCACATTAGCAGTCCTCCGGCACCCCACCTGAAGCCAGAGAGCATTGAAAAATGATGGTCAGGGCCTCTGCTATTTCCTCTTTTGCTTCACTTAACAGCCTGGGATACATTTCATCCGGGCCTGGGGATTTATCCACTTTTAAAGCTGCTAAACCCCTTAATACTTCCTCTCTCACTATGTTTATTTCATCTAATATTTCACACTCCTTCCCCCCCCCGCCCCCCCGATATCAATGTCTGCTTCGCCCCTCTTCTTTGTGTAAACAGATGCAAAGTATTCATTAAGAACCCTACCGACGTCTCCCACCTCCACACACACATTACCCTCATGATCTCTAATAGGCCCTATCCTTTCTTTAGTTATACTCTTACTCTTAATATATTTATAAAACATCTTTGGGTTTTCCTTGATTTTACTTGCCAAGAATTTTTCATGCTCTCTCTTTGCTTTCCTAATATCATTTTTAATTGCACCCCTGCACTTTCTGTACTCCTCTAAAGATTCTGGAGTATTTAGCCCTCGGTATCTGTCACACGCCTCCCTATTTTTCTTTATCCTACTCTGTATGTCTCTAGACATCCAGGGGGCTCCAGATTTGTTAGTCCCACCTTTTTTCTTTAAGGGCACATGTTTGGTCTGAACCCTCCGGATCTCCTCCTTGAATGCCTCCCACTGCTCTGACACTGATTTACCTTCAAGTAGCTGTTTCCAGTCCACTATGGCTAAATCCCCTCTGAGCTTAGCAAAATTTGCTTTTCCCCAATTTAGGAATTTTATTCCTGGCCTATCCTTATCCTTTTCCATAACTACCTTAAATCTAACAGAATTATGGTCACGAGCACCAAAATGCTCCCCCACTGATGCACCTTCTACCTGCCCAGCTTCATTCCCTAAAACTAAGTCCAGAACTGCTCCCTCCCTTGTTGGGCTTGCTACATACTGGCTAAAAAAGTTTTCCTGGATGCATTTTAGGAATTCCGCACCTTCTATACCCTTCACACTAATTTTATCCCAGTTAATATTGGGGTAGTTGAAATCCCCTACTATTACTGCCCTATAGTTTTTGTACTTCTCAGAAATTTGTCTGCATATTTGTTCTTCTATCTCCCTCTCACTGTTTGGGGGTCTGTAGTACACTCCCAGCAGTGTGATCGCCCCTTTTTTGTTTTTCAATTCGACCCATATGGCCTCGTTTGATAATCCCTCCAACATATCATCCCTCCTCACAGCTGTAATAGTTTCTTTAATCAATACCGCGACCCCCCCCCCTCCCTTTTTACCTCCCTCTCTATCCCGTCTGAAAATCCTGTAACCAGGAATGTTGAGCTGCCATACCTGCCCCTCTTTCAGCCACGTCTCTGTAATAGCTATCATCCACTTCCACTGGACATCCTTCTTGAGGACCTCGTGCAATGGAGCGAACATGGTCGCAAACTCAGGTAAGCAACGTGCGTAGTACTGGACCGTTCCAAGGAAAGATCTTCACTCAGACACATTCTGTGGCTTTGGAGCATTGATGACAACATTAACCTTTTCCTTCACTGGTTGCAAGCCATTTGTATCAACTTTCAGACTAAGGCACACAACCTCAGGCTGCACAAAAGCACATTTTGCTCCTTTTCAATTTGACATTGTGGACATTCCACCTTTTGAAGTACTGTATCTAACACTTCTAGATTTTCTTCCTCGCTGCTTGTTGCGATCAGCACATCATCTTGATTGCACAAGCAATTTGGAACTCCTTGCAAAATCTTATCCATCATAGCCTGGAAGATTTTGGGGGAGGACTTTACACCATACAGCAGCTTGGTGTATGAGTGTAGTCCCTTGTGTGTCTTGGTGATGAGATACTGTTGACTCTCTTTGTCAACATTCAGCTGAGCGTAAGGGTGTGACGGGTCAAGCTTGAGAAAACTTTTGACCCAGAGAGTGCTGCATACAAATCTTGCGATGTAGGTGACGGGTACTGCTCATCGTCAATTGCTTGGTTGATAGTAATTTTGTAGTCACTGCACAAGTGTACAGTTTTGTCTGCTTTGGGCACTACCACAATCTGGGTAGCCCATTCACTTTTATCAGTTTTTACTAGCACTCCGCTCTCTCTGAGCTTCGCTAGCTCTTCCTCCACCTGACTTTTTCAACACATAGGGGACCGGCCTTGCCTTACAATAGACAGGCTTCGCATTGAACTTGATGTGGATATGCGCGTCATACCCAGTGATGCCCTCATAACTGTCTGTGAACATGCTTTCGTACTTGTTCAGCATTGTGTCGAGAAGCACCTACACTGAAGATGTTTTTCCAGTCTAGTTTTAACTTTCTCAACCAGTTTTGCCCATGAGGGTTGGCCTGTTGTAGTAGCTCGCTACAATAATAGGCAGCTTTACTGACTGGCCATTGTGTTGAACTGGACATTCCATTTGTCCACATGTCTCTTGGATTTCTCTGGAGTAGGTTTTTAACTCTACGGTACTCTTTGTAAGTGGTACTTGATTAAACTTACTCTCGTATGTGTCCTTAGTCATGATAGAGCAGTCCGTCGCCGTGTCGATACACATCAGTATGTTGCTCGTTGATAAAAAGTTTTGTACGGAAGTCTTTCTCATGACTGCAAGCGTTGCTGCTAGTGGCATAGATACTCTAGATGCCTAGTTCTTCAACATCAGGTGTGTTCACTTCAAGACTGTGAACTCCCTTTTGTTGTCGCTGCTTTGCATTACCACTAGAATGATTCTTACTTCTTGCTTTAGATCTAGCTCTGCAAGCTGTTAAAATATGGCCTTGCTTCTGGCAGTGAAAACACTTTGAATTGTTGTATTGGCAGGACTGTGGTGAGTGATTTCCATTGCAGCGATAACAATTCACCTGAACTGCTCTCACCGACATGCTTTTGACTTGGTCTCACAGCTTTCGGTTTGGCGGTGGCTTTGTGACTGTAGACCTCACCTGCACTAGTCACTTGAGTTGGATGGAGCTCCCTAGCATTCTTAGATGCCATCTCATTAGAAAGGGCAATTTTGCATGCTATGCCAAATGTTAGGTTCAGAGTGTTCTGTAACTTGGACCGTGTGCGCTCATCCACCTGTCTATACACAAACTTATCTCACAACGCACGATCCAAAAATATGCCCAAGTTGCAATGCAAAGACAGGCTCTTAAAAGCTACAATGTACTCACTGATGGTTTCTCTTTGTTTCTGGTTTCTGGTACCAAACTTATAGCTCTCTGCTATTTCTAATGGGTCGAAATGGTCCTCGAGTTGCTCGACAATGTCTTCAAATGATGCATCCTTCGCTTTCCCTGGCGCGAGTAAACATTCCGTAGACATCTGGCCCGATCTCCGTTAGAAAAATTACTTTCTTCTGTTCAAGAATTACTTTATTTTGAACTTGAACATTCTCATCTGCACCTTTGGTCTCAATAATGTTATTGACCCTAAAAAACATCTCCATCCGCTCAATGTAAGAACTGAATGGTTCGCGAGCTTGGTCATAGATGTCGCGGCATCTACTGAATCCCGTATGCATGACCATGATTGTCCCGATCCCATCGAACAGTGACTCAGCACTATTCCTGTGTACATGTGAGAATCAGCCACTGTTGCTGTGTATACATACACGTGAAGGCATAGCACAGACGATTCTGCACGAGCATTAACGGTAAAATATCACAAAATTTCAGTTTAGGTGTCACAAATTCACCTTAATCTTGTCCACTCGAAGGTTGAACACTGTCCTTCCATGATCCCTAAAAATGGCTGTCGGATCCCATCCTCGTCGCCAAAATGTAATATATGTGGGAAGAACAAATGAAGGACAGAGACACGATGAGTTGCTAGTCCACGTGCTTGCTTTATTAGGCCAGAGCGAACTGAGCATGCTCATACCAAAACACGTGATAATACATTACAATAGTTATTCAAAATTATAATTGCATTGTGGTTAACTGGTGCTTCCTGATGTGAGTACGCCAAATAATCAAGAGTGAGTTGCCATTAGCCCTGTATTTGCTTATCACCTTTGGAGAAGTAGCTTAATCTAACTTGAACCTGTATTAGTTCTTTGTCCATCTTTTAAATTCGTTTTTATCCAGTGCTGTGGTACGATGCACTACTGTGGTAGAAATCTAATCTTATTAATTAAAAATGACTTCACTGAGTAACAAAATACAGCTATTTGAAAATGGCCGAATACCTTAAAACACAAGGATCATAAGTTCTGTTGCAGTTATGTACAGTTGATGAGCATCAAACAAAGCAAATCATATCATGTCCTGCATCTTGTAACATAGCTGTCTAAATCATTTATTTTTAGAAACAGTGGAAGCCATTTTGAGTGAACATTGGTTGGAGGAATCATTCGGTTGGTTTGTATGATTATTCTCAAAACCACAGGTTTCTTTTTTGTAGTTAAAACTCCACAGCATCGGATTTCCGGGTTTCCTGTCCGAACACCGCCCCCCCAGCCTACAAAACCTGCTGCTGTCACTATCAAGGCCCTAATTTCTTTTTCCTCCTGGCCCTACTAAATTTGTCTTTCGTGATGTGAATTTCAGCAGACCACATTTACACTTCAGTCTAAGGTCTACAGTTCAAGTCTGAAATCAGCAGGTCCTGGGAACAGGAAATCGGGTTGGGAGATTGATTTAATCTGCAAGCCATCTTGTTTACATTATCATCCTCAGCATTGTTGCAAAGTGGGAACTGCTTCACGGCGATGTTAAGGATGGTGTGTAAATGCAGCCCAAGATCCTTTTTTCACTGCCACATTGTTTGAACATGGAGGCCATTGGAAAGGTCATTTTTGTACATTGACATTAAGTTTATTAATAATGCTATTAGTACAGTCCCCACCATTTGTACAGTCCTTCCTGAACACAGACAGATGCCCATATATTGGGCAAATAGCGCTAACCATTTGCCAGTACCATAGCAGTCAAAGGTGCCGCTTATAACATTAAGCCGGCTATTTCTGGTAGCTTCTTCAATAAATATGCACCTCATTCATCCTCTGTATTTACCGATTTATGCATAAAAAGTACTATTAGAATGCATACCCTTCAACTACTGCATTTGTCAAATCGTCCCTTTTTCTTAGTAATTAAACTTCAGCTGAGAACAAAGCAAATTCAACAATGCTCCTCTTCATCAAAGGCATCAAAATAGAGCCGTAAAGGGGTAGAGAGGAAGCAAGAAACGCGCAATCTAAATGGCCCATGAATTCATAGGCTGGCTTTTAATCCTTAGCACCTGAATATTGTTGGCTTTCAGCCTTGAAAAGAATTCATGGCTGTTGCTGTGGGGAATATGTTGGTTAGCCTCAGTCTGTCAGAGCAACAGTGCAGTGCTGCATAGCAACAAAATGAGGAGGCGTTAGACTGGAGATTGGTGTACAGTACAATCTATTACGGTTTAACTGGTAACTGCTTATGGCGGACAAATCGTGTTAACACCAACGCGCCCGCGAAAACGGTGAGGACTGAAGTTGGTCTTTTATTCCTGTGTTTTAATTCATTAAAGCAATGCTTTGGGGAGTCTTCCATTGTGACGTGCCAGATGTGCCTCCATGGCTCATTTAATATGGCCATGCAAACTAAGAAAGACCTCGCATTTGATTCTCTGCCTGTGCGGAGTTAGCAGATTTCAGTCAGGTACTGCAATTGGTCTGGGTGGCCCTTGTTTAGGGAGGAGCAAATCGGGCAGGGCTTCTGATCGTTATCCAGTTAGCAAAATAACATGTGCGTTGTTGTTGGGTGAGGCTGTACTTGTTTTGGCTATGTTGCGTTCTATGGTGAAATAAATTGCTAACTCTCAATCTGGATTCTTACATGAAGAACAGCTACTTGGGTGAGGTACTGGTGCCAGTAGAACCTATACTCTTTACACAAATTAGGGTCTCACTCTCTGTAAGCTATGTGTGCGTTGTAGCAGTAGATGTTTGTCCTACAGTGTTGATTTTCTTTTTCTCTGAGCCTTACAGCCTGCAGTTGTACTACATAAGATATTAGTTTGATAATAATGACCATGATTGCAACCATCTTGAAACGCCACAGTTAAAATGAGCTCATTGGAAACTGTGCCCAGAATTCTTGCTTCAGACTCAATTCTGCCACATTGACATGTTTTGACTTGGTGCAGTTGGAATCTCTTAGCTAGGAATACTAAAATTACTTTAAGCTAAGTTGCAGCCTGCAAGCAAATGTGTACTGTGTAGTGTGTTGGGCTTTTACGCCATTGTTAGTCAGGTTGCCACATCTGGCAAACTGAAGATTGAAGCAACGTTATAATCCAAAGTGAGTTAGCTGTCACAAAATGTAATTTGGCCTGAAAGAGTTCGCAGGCTAATCAGGAGACAGTGTTATTTAGTGTGCTGCTAAACTAATTGTTTTTCAATTCATCTTTTAAAAAAAATACCACAAAGGAAAATCGTAAGAAAATCAATTTGATTGAGCTTTCGTCTTCAAAGTAGATGGCTAAAACTCCTTCAGTGAATCTGAATCTGACAGACTGCATAATCTGTGTAGACATTCCTGTACAATATGAAGATTGCAGTTACCTTTGGAAATGCAATGATTATATAATTCCTTGTGAACAAATATGTTCAAGCATTCATAGTTCATTTTTCCTTCACGTGTAAAGTTTGTTTGTTCTCCTTTAACCTTTTTTAAAATATGACTTCAATTTTCACAAATCGAGGACCAATAGAGTTGAGATGTCTCTTTTATCCTCTTCAACTTTCATGAGTAAGTTAACAAGTTTCTCTCATGAATAAATTAATATCTCTTCTTCCATACTGTTTGAATACTGAAATCTGATTTTCCAGTGTCTTCAGTTGTTAATAGAGGATTTGTGAGCTTAATTGTGGCAGTGGTCTGTCTTTGTGATGTTTAACAGAATGGAGTGCAGGAGGGCTGTGTAAAAAGCAAGGATGGTTCAGTATAAATGAAAAGACAAAATCGGAAGATGGCACAGTGACTCATTGCATTGGAGTCCTAACCCATTGCAGCACAAACTTGGGCAATAGGCTTACAATTCTCATTATGTAGAGTTTTCTCCGTTAACTGTACCTCCATGGAGAGATGCTGAGCAGAGGCCAGGCACGTCCTCAAAAAGAGGGAGAAGCAATCTGAGCCAACCATTTTCAAAGCAGTATTGTTCGGTCCTCACCACAAACTTGTTTGCAAGCCACTGACTCCATCACTCTCCCTGGCAACCTTGGTGTCGTATTTGACCCCGAGATGAGCTTCCGACCACATATCCGCTCCATCATCAAGACTGCCTACTTCCACCTCCGTAACATCGCCCGACTCCACCCCTGCCTCAGCTCATCTACTGCTGAAACCCTCATCCATGCTTTTGTTACCTCTAGAATTGACTATTCCAATGCACTCCTAGCTGGCCTCCCATCTGCCACCCTCCATAAACTTGAGCTCATCCAAAACTCTGCTGCCCATATCGTAACTCGCACCAAGTCCCGTTTACCCATCACCCCTGTGCTCGCTGACCTACATTGGCTCCCGGTCTGGCAACGTCTCAGTTTTAAAGTTCTCATCCTCTGTTTTCAAATCCCTCCATGGCCTTTCCCCATCCTATCTCAGTAACCTCCTCTAGCCCTACAACCCTCCGATACCTTTGCGCCGCTCCAATTCTGGCCTCTTGTACATCCCCGATTTTAATCGCTCCACCATTGGTGCCCATGCCTTTAGCTGCCGAGGGCCTAAGTTCTGGAATTCCCTCCCTAAACCTCTCCACCTCTATATCTCTCTCTCCTCCTTTAAGACGCTCCTTAAAACCTACCTCTTTGACCAAGCTGTTGGTTATCTGCCCTAATATCTCCTTATGTGGCTCGGTGTCAAATTTTGTTTGACAGTGCTTCTGTGAAGCGCCTTTGTACGTTTTACTATGTTACTATATAAATGCAAGTTGTTGTTGTTGGTAGTAGGTGTGGTGCAGTTCAGCAGCCCGTTTGCTTGGCTGGAGATAGCACATATCATACGGAAACCGAAGTAAGTACAAGTGGAGAAATCCTGCGAAAAAAAGGAGTAATTCTCAAAATGAATAAAACTTAGATGTAAAGATAATTGTTAAGTGCTTAGCAGGCACAGGATACATGACACGAGCAGTAGTTTAGAGGATTAAGCCATAAGGTAGCAGATCTAATTAACTCTCGAGTGCCATAGGCATAAGGGCGCTGGGCCTGACTTGCTTGTTACCAGATATTAAGGTACGATAAGCATTTTCCTATCCATAACTTTTTTTTAAAAATAAAATCGACATCAATATGAACAGATTAAACACTTGCCGTCGGCTGTTGGCGTGTCCTGATTTCTTTTTTCCCTCTTTGTTCATAAGATATGGTGTGCTGAGGTAAGGTGGAAGCTGCTGAATGTAATTCGGTGGGAGCAGGTGTCCTGGAGCATTGGTGACTGTTGTGACATTTACTTGCTAAAGCACTGGAACAAAATAATTATCATTGTCTTTCCCCTTTGCGTATATAACAACAGTGAATGCATTTCAAAAGGAATTCATTAGATGTGAATGGAATGTCATTGAGGATGTGATAAGGTGCTTCTAAATGCAAGTTCTGTCTTTTGTAGTCCTTTGTTTAAAAAATGTGGCTGTTTGATAAAAGAAGGATCTGGTGAATGATTGTAGTTTTGTCGTGGCACCTGTGCAATAATACAAGAGACTTGAATTCTGAATGGAAATTTTCAGGAGGAGATAAAAATATACATGTGAAATGTAAGTAGAAATAATGGACTTCGGTGTAACTTGCTGATGATTTGAAGATAGGCTGGAAGAATGAGGAGCTAGACTTGCAGTCATTGAGTTTCTATTCAAATGATTGGAATGAAGATGCACAGCAGTGTCCATTGTTCAAATAAAAGGTTGCTATTTGATTTTTAAAAGGGCTATTCATGGCTATGTGAAAATTAAAAGTAAATATAAAAATGCCTGATAAAAGAGGTCTCTACCTTTTTAAAGCCTATATTAGAGCTAACCCTTGTTATAATGCCCGTTAGCAATGCTTTTTTCTTGTAATGTGCTATTTTCATGGATGCTGGTTTTCCTTCTGTGTGACTTCTCTGAATTCTCTCGTGTTTGTTCATTTTCTTGGAAGGTTTGTTGCTGCATTTACTTGTTGCTTAGTGCAGATGGAAGAATTCTCTTAAAAGGTCTTACGGCACTTTCGAAGAAGAGTAGGGCAGTTCTTCTGGTTCATGACCAACATTTATCCCACAACCAATGTCACTAAAAAACAGATTATCTGATCAATTATTTCATTGCTGTTTGTGGGACCTTGCAGTGCGCAAATTGGCTACTGTGTTTCCCTCCATTGCAGCAGTGACTACACTTCAAAAAGTATTTCATTGGCTGTGAAACACTTTGGGACGTCCTGAGGTCATGAAGGGCTCTATATAAAGGGTGAGAAGAAAGAGATGAGAGTGAAATATGAAGAAGAACAAATTACATAGAAAAGTTACTTGTAATGCAGTCTGTGGAATTTAGTTAAGGGACTGTGGGGGAAAATTTACAGTTAAAAATGAAAAAAATGGTGTTCAATAAATGTACTCCATAAAAGTATACATTCCCGGACAGGTGTGTTGTGCAAATATAATGAATTGGTGACCAAAGGGAGAGTAAGGAGTTGAATTCTTTACAGAATGATCATATCAGATTCTGAATAATGGAACTCATCACAATTCGTCAGCACTTTGGTTGAATACCAGTAGTAGTGATATGAAGATTTGGCAAATTTTGTAAATTGGCTTGCTGAGCTGTTAATCATTTTTTCGGCCTCTTAATCTTTTGCAGGGAATATAAATCCTTCATTTTCAAGGTCTGCCTGGGACATGATTCACATCAGAGCTGTTCTGTGCAACAGCCTTCTCTCTGGGTTATGCTCTACTGGAACTTTTAATGCTCTGGATTACCCATGCTTTGAAATGAAATCAAATTGATCTGAATGTATTTTCCCTATAAACTTTCCAGGGCAGAGATCAATTCAGACTGATACATTCAAGGAAAAAATCTCAAGGTGGTTTCAAAAATAGCAGATAGAAATGAAATCTGAAACTAACCAAGTTTAGGGATCCATGTTTACATAACTAGTTTACAATTGAAATGATTTAAATTAAACAAATCTGAATTGATACGCATAGGATTTTTTTCTAATCGTAAGAAATATTTGCTAATACAAAATTGGATGTTTTCCTGAACAAATTTGTACGGTGATTATTTAGATATTTTTAAATGAAGCAAATATAAAAGTAATTATTGACTGTGTGCATAATATATAAGACACTTATGAATGCAGGAGATTATGGTTGCAATAATTGATCATCAACTTTCTGTGATTATTATTTGACATTTAGATCCTTGTAATTTGCCAAGCATTTTTTGGATATAATTTTCTTCTAACATCTTGTGCCCCACCCCACATTGGTGCTATCACAAATCCCCATTTGAGAGGACTGGTAGGAAATCTGTATTGCATTCCACAGCCTCACAAGCCTCTGTGTAAACAAGTTTCTCTTTCTCTCTGCCCTAAATCTCTTGCACTTAGTCTTCTCTCTTTGTCATCTTGTTCCTCCTCGATCTACAAAAGCAAAATACTGCGGATGCTAGAAATCTGAAATAAAAACAAAATGCTGGAAATACTCAGCAGGTCAGGCAGCATCTGTGGAGAGAGAAACAGAGTTAACGTTTCAGGTCGATGACCTTTCGTCAGAACTGGAAAACGTTACAGATGTAACAGATTTAAAGCAAATACAGAGGCAGGGGAAAGGGAGGAAAGTACAAAAGGGAAAGTCTGTGATAGGGTGGAGGGCAGGAGTGGTTAAATGACAAAAGGGATGATGGTGCAAGGCAAAAGGAGGTGGTAATGGGACAAATAAAGAAACAAAAGATGGGTCTAGGGGAGCTGTAAATGATAACAGCAGAATCATTACCAGCACTTGCTGTCTGGAAAAAATGGGAGCAGTGGTTATAATCTGAAGTTGTTGAACTCACTGTTGAATCCGGAAGGTTGTAAAGTGCCTAATCAAAATATGAGGTGCTGTTCCTCGCGCTTCCATTGAGCTTCACTGGAACCGTGTAGGAGGCTGAGGACAGTGAGGTCAGAGTGGGAGTGGGGCGGAGAATAAAATGACAAGCGACCAGAAGCTCGGGGTCATGCTTGCCGCCTGAACAGAGGTGTTCAGAAAAGCAGTCACCCAATCTGCGTTTGGTCTCCCCAAAGCAGAGGAGACCGCATTGTGAGCAGCGAATACAGTATACTAAATTGAAAGAAGTACAAGTAAATCGCTGTTTCACCTGGAAGGAGTGTTTGGGGCCCTGGACGGTGGGAAGGGAGGAGGTCAAAGGGCATATGTTGCATCTGTGGGAGTACCTTCACCACAAGGACTGCAGCGGTTGAAGTCAGCTCACCACCACCTTCTCAAGGGGAATTAGGGATGGGCAATAAATTCTGGCCTTGCCAGGGACACCCACATCCCAGGAACAAAAAAAAATAAAGATGGATCATGCGAAGGCGAGAGAGGGGTGGAAATTTGAAGCAAAATTTATGACATTTTCCAGTTCGGGGCGAGAGCAGGAAGCGGCACCAAGACATTCATCAGTGTACCAGAATAAGAGTAAACTTATTGAAAATTCTGAAGACGTGAGAAAGGGTCCGCTGTATTGGGGGTGGGGGCGGGTGCAGAAGACTCCTGGCCAAAGAAGTGGGCGCGGGGGCGAAGGCAACAGAAGAAGAGCTCAACATCGTGCCGAGCTCGAAATTGATTGAGGTGGGGGCGTAAGGGGCCTTTACTGAGGACGGATCGCTTGGGATCAGAGAGGGGAAAAACAGTGTTGTCCAGTACATTAGCCACTAGCCAGATGTGGCTAATTGTATTTTTGATTAGTAATAAAAGATGAGCAATAAACATTGTCGTCGGTCATGTGATCTCAATACTCATTCGCGCGGCATAGGCATGCGCACCTTTTTGTGCGATTGTTGGTAAAATGGTAAGATGATAAGTAGAGTGCGAGTGTTTTTATTGTTGTGAATGCTTTACTTCCTTGGTTACTACTTATTGATTATCTGTTAAAATAATGTGCAACATGGGTGAAAAAGCAGGAATTCAGCACCATGGAAACATCAGCAAGATTGTATGAAGAAGAGAGCTGTCGCCATGGTGAGGCCAGCAGAAGAAAACAAGCCCAACCAATAACGAGCAGGTTTAATAGGGCACCATAGCAAAGGGCGAGCAGCATCCAACCACGTTCTGGATGGAGAGCAAGGGCGGGTCTAGCTGTCTTATTGTGCGAGTCAACATTTTCAGTAATCACTTGGACAAAGTCAAAGTATCACTCACAACTGCTGGACAAAAACCTAGAAGCTGCACTAAGATGTGCTGCATCTGATAAATTCATGCCAGAATTCCATACTTTGGTGAAGCAGAAAGACTGCAAAGTTTTGCACTGAATGTTGGTAGATGTTTGTTAAATGAACATACACGGGAAGTACATTTACCTGTGTTGTGTGTAAGGTGATTTCTACTAAAATGAGCGAACGCGTGTGCCTATAATGGTGTCACCGTAGTCAGCAATTTCTATTGGACAACACTGCTTTATAATTTTATCACATCTAACAGATTACTTCTTAATCTCCTCCATTCTAATGAAAATAGCCCCAGTTTTTCAAGCTTTGCCCTTCAGAAAGATTTTATAGACTTCATAGTAATTAGCTAGCTCTAAGGAACAATTACTGTCTCAGGTCCTTTTGGCTCAACTTGTATGTTAGGTACTGCAAAATAATTTAGAATTCCAGTTTGTCATTAACACAACTTTGCCAGTAGTAAACATAACCACTGTGGTAAACTTAAATGCTTTTGCAACCTCTCAGTCTGCAATATGTCAAAGTTTGTCTAGCTGTTTAAACTACAACCAGTAATATTCCCTCAAACTAAAAGAGAAAATTACAGTTCTGTGTAACTGCACTAAGATGATTAACCATTGCTGCCAACCAAGTGAGAATTCTAGCACTGTGCTTCAATCCCAAACTCAGAGGAAGGCTCCTGATGTATATGCATAACATTTGTATCCCCTAGCCACTCTTCTGACACTTTAGATTAAGATTGCCCATTTAAAATCAATTAGTATTGAATTATGGCCAGTTTCACTGTGTGAAGTCATGTCCCCTTAGAACTGATTTCAGACTACCCAAACTCATTTCACTTGGGGCTCTGAAAAAACCATAAGGGACTTGCGATATTATCATTCACAGATGGAACTTTCTCACCACTTGGTGAGTACGATTTTTTTCCCTTGGCTCCTAAATTGAATTTTCACTGAACGAAAACTGTTATCAAGAATATAACCAGAAGAAATTCATCCTAAAAAGAAATTAAATACACTTTTAGTATGGAAGAGGAGCGGTCAGTGAGGTAGGGAAAAGCTGCAGGAGGCTACAAAGATTAGAATGAACAGGCAAGTCAAAGCAAAATTGAAGAATTGGGGCCGGAATAAAAACACAATGATGTTACTTAGAAACTGGTGAATCGCTTTGCTCCCAAAAAGCTGCAAGTTAACTGGACCCCAGTTATTTTGACGAGTGGCGTTTTCTGGCACAACTTTCACCCATTTGGTCATCTATCCTCATATCTCCTTATGTGGCTCGGTGACCAATTTTGTTTGATAGTACTCCTGTGAAGGGCCTTGGGACGTCTTACTACATTGAAGACGCTATGTAAATACAAGTTGTTGTTGCGATGTAAGTATAGTGCACTCATGATCTGGATCCTGTGATTAACTGTTATCCTGCGATATACCTTCTTCATCAACTGCAATAGTGAATTGGGTCGCAAATGTTCTCCCGTGGTCTCTTGTCATGTATAGCCTGACATACTTTGTCTGACGGCAAGTCAGTATTAGGTGTCCATAGTTCAGACATGTCAGCAGAAAAGTAGCCTTGGTCTTCTACAGTGATGTTTGCTGGCAAAACAATAATTATCCCAGATAAATGCAAGCAGCACCGCTCACCCGCGAGCCTGGGGCAAGGCAAGTTACTCTCCAGCTTTGTAGAACGAAGAAAACAAAACACAGCAGCATGCTAGCTTATATTAACATCAGTGTGCATACCCATCTCCAATCCTCCTTAGTTTATCAGAGATCAGAAAGTTAAATCTTTCACTCCTGAAATATTGTTTTATGGTTACTTCCATTGCTCTTCCAATCCTGGACACTTTGATACATATTGGGTTGGAGTTTCACAGGCTCAAACAGCAGTTGGGTACCTTACCCGCAGTTGTTTGCACTTCATCTATGAATCTGGACAGTTACTGTCAGCAGGCGTTTCAATTGGGGAGGTGGGCATCACAGCCGAGCCGGTTCCAACCTTCACCTAATGTCCACACATGCCCACTTTCAGAGGTTACTAGATAGCTGTTGGGAGTGCAAGTCCTGGTAGATTTTTTTTTAATTATTCGTTCCGAACCTAGAAAGTAAGACAACTTGTCGCCACACACCAATGTCTTGGCAAAGAGCAGTTAACTTAGCAGAAACCACTGATTGAACAGAGGATTTTTCTATTACTCAGTACATGGCACATTTGCCCACTGAACCATTAGTGCACTGACTTTGGAACATACATGTTTAATCAACACTGGAGCTGTTAATGCCTTATATACTAAAGAAAACTGTGCTTAAGTATACTTTTACCTATGTCCCCTATGGTGAAAGACTTTGAAACTATTATGGATTGAAAACATAGAAAATTAATATCTGTAATTTTGCACCTTCAGAAGCAGTGGCCTCCCTTGGTTTTTTTGCTCTTTATTGACCGTTTACACGTGTTGTGATGAGCTCCAGGGATCGAAAATACGCCTCGATTTCTTGATGATTAGATTATGTGAAAGTGAATAGCAAAGAGAATCTATGTTGATGTCTAGATAATGGGTCAGTTTGATCTATGCTGACGTTTAGCAGAACATTAATCACTATATGCTGCTTCTGCGTTTGATTTGTACATGAATAACTCAGTGCTTTACTAGATTTTCCTTCACTTTTACGTACACGTGGGCCCACATTTCTTTGGCATCCCAGTATTTCTGGTCATGGCGTTAATAATAGTGATAAACCTCAATGCAACAAACCTTAATAAACGACACGTAAGCAATATAACAAGTCAACTCTCCATCATATTTAAAAAAATAAGTCAGTTAATATATATATGTAAGGCTGAAAATGCTGGAATAGTGGAAAGTTAGACTCTTAGCAAAATGTTGATGTTTGACACATATAAGGAGTAATTTTACAAATCCATACTTCTGGTAGGGAGCCTTTCCCATTGGGAGTGCTGGTTGGTCATTCAGGTATGGAGGTCAGCATGCCCCACAGCATTTTCTGTCCACTAATTATAATTTTTATTTTAAGTGTACATTTGAATTTACCCTATTAGTGTACAAAGTGACCTATTCCTGCAATACAATGGCATCTCAGAGGTACGGATGACTAAAGGCAGTTGCAGTTTAATTGAGTACCGTGTCAGCGACTCCCAAGTCAACTCTAAATGAGCCGACCTCTGGAGACCTGCCGACATGAGAGACCCACAATTTTGTGGGTTGTGCAAGCTGTTGTCAGGCTTCCAGTTAAAATTAAATGCATGGAACCGATTTCTCCCCTTTTAGCAATGGGTCTTTCGGCTCTCTGGGCTTGTTTTGGAGCAGTAACAAGAAGAAAAATAAGTAAAGGAGAACGATGTATGGAGTTAATGAATCTTCTTTTGAACGATGCTCTACCATGACTACTTTTTATAGCATCTTTTCCAATGATTGTCGTAGTTTTCAACATCTACAAACAACAAAGCAGCTTGGTTTAAGGTCTCCTCCAAATATAATTTGCCCTGGTTATAGTACTTTCTTTGGCAGCTAAGCATTTTGAAAATTATTCGGATGTGGGTTATAATAAGCACACCGTAATACAGCGCAGAAGAGTCATAGTAAGGTAGCCTGCGAACAGAGATAATTCTAGATATATAACTCTGGAGTATGCTCTCAATCATGTTGCACCCTCAATGCAGTGTTCAGGTTTCACACTTTGCTGTGACCCCAAGTCACGAGGTGGGACTTTAGTTCCATAACATTGCCTTTCTTGTTTCTTTGGCCAGAATTTTTCCGGCGCTCAGAGGACGGGATCGGAGGCGGGTCAGCTGTCAAATTCGAAATGATTGACAGCGGGTCGGGAGCCCACTGCCAACCCGCCTCCACGCTAGTCTCCCAAGTGTTGGGCCTGTCAGCGCTGAACAGACCCAACTTCCATGTCCCCTCCCACCATCATCCCTCTCATGGGCCACCTGCACTTCTCTGCTAGCAAGTAGCTGGAGAGCACCTTGCTGCACATCAGTGGGGCCATGAGAACTCTTGTCTATACTGACATTCCTCCTAGAAAGGATGTATGAGCCTCTGGTTTCTATCCTCCATAGATGACCATCTATTTAGAAGTGTGACCATGTTCCCCTGAGTCTGGCGATTTATGTCCTCCATGGAGGTGGCCATCCTATCCATGGAGGAACCTACAGTTGCCAGTCTGTGCGCCACGGTGGTGCTCATATTTGAGATGGATTCCTCCATTCTCTGCACATTCGCAGTCACCGCGGTTGTGAACCTTTTCAGAGCCTCCTGCACTTGTTCCTGAAGCTCCAGGATCGCTCTCTTCCTGGATGGCCCCCAAGGCTCAGCATCTGCATACAGCTGAGCAGAGTTAGGAGACTCCTGCGCCCTCCGATGAGGAGTCTCCACTGCTGTCCCTGTCTCCACCATCTGCTGCTGCTTACCTGTGATGTGTGAGACACCAGGTGACAACACGACTCTATCTCGCGAATGACCGACCGAGGTGTGCATTTCTGCGCTGGCACTGGGTGAGCTTATGTCTGGTGACTCCGCTCGCTCAGAGGCTGGAGGCTCCTCCGAGGAGTGCTCCTGGACAGTGGGGGGGGGGCGCGCTTGATGGCCCTGTGGGAGAGTAAATACATCAGTTAGATATATGATATGTCGATTGCAGACACACATGATGAGCATTCAATTTCTCTTGACTTCAGACCCCATATGAGTCACTCATGAATGCCATTTAGATGTATGGAAAATAATTCTGTCACCAGGTTGTTCTAATGAGCCCCTCTCACCGTCCCCCACTTCTGGCTGGTCCACCATGACATTGGATGATGAGATGAGTAATGAGATAAGTGCATTTAAAAAAAAAGGGATACATTAAATAAACTAATCAAACTCAAAGAGGATAAAACCCCTGGTCTGGATGGATTGCATCCACGCATTTTAAAAGAATCTAGGGAAGCGATAGCAGAGGCATTACTACGCATATTTAATAATGCGTTTCGAAAAAGGTGTAGTGCCAGAGGACTGGCGGGTAGCTAACGTAATACCGATATTTAAGAAGGAGGATAGAACATGTCCAAGGAATTATAGACCAGTCAGCTTAACATCGGTGGTTGGAAAAATAATGGAATACCTACTAAAGGAAAGAATAGAAGAACATCTAGAAACAAAAAGTATAATAATGAATAGTCAGCATGGATTTCAAAAGGGAAAATCTTGCTTGACCAACCTTATTGAATTTTTTGAAGAGGTAACAGAGAGAGTAGACAGTGGTAATGCAGTAGATGTAATTTATCTAGATTTTCAAAAGGCCTTCGATAAGGTACCCCATAATAGACTGATGAACAAGGTCAGAGAATGCAGAGTCAGGGGACAAGTAGCAGAATGGAATGCTGGCTGGCTTCAAGACAGAAAGCAGAGAGTGGGAGTAAAGGGTAGCTATTCACAATGGCAGAAGGTGGGTAGTGGTGTTCCACAAGGATCAGTGCTGGGACCACTGCTGTTCACAATTTACACAACACCAGGTTATAGTCCAACAGTTTTATTTGAAATCACAAGCTTTCGGAGCGGCTGCTCCTTCGTCAGGTCCGAAAGCTTATGATTTCAAATAAAACTGTTGGACTATAACCTGGTGTTGTGCGACTTCTCACTTTTGTCCACCCCAGTCCAATACCGGCATCTCCGCATCATGTTCACAATTTACATTAACGATTTAGACTTTGGAATCAAAAACACAATTTCTAAATTTGCGGATGATACCAAATTGGGGGAGAATAGTTAATACTGAGGAGGACTGGAACAAGTTACAGGAGGACATTAATAAACTTGCAGAATGCGCATATAATTGGCAAATGAAGTTCAACACCGATAAATGTGAGGTATTACATTTTGGTAGGAAGAATAGGGAGGTCACTTAGCACTTGGAGGGTGAGAGTCTAGGTGGGGTAGAGGAACAAAGGGATCTCTGAGTACAAATACACGAATCACTAAAAGTTGTGCCACACAAGGCCATTAAAAATACAAATCAAGCACTAGGGTTTATTTCAAAGAGATAGAATTGAAAAGTAGGGAAGTTATGCTAAACCTGTATCGAACCTTGGTTAGACCATACTTGGAGTACTGCGTGCATATTATAAAAAGGATACAGAGGCACTGGAGAGGATGCAGAGAAGATTTACAAGGATGATACCAGAAATGCGAGGCTATACATATCAGGAAAGGATGAACAGGCTGGGTCTCTTTTCTCTTGAAAAAAGAAAGCTGAGGGGTGACCTAATGGAGGTCTATAAAATTATGGAAGGTTTTGATAGAGTGGATACAAAGAGAATGTTTCCACTTGTGGGGAAGAGCATAACTAGAGGCCATCAATATAAGATAGTCACCAAGAAATCCAATAGGGAATTCAGAAGAAACTTCTTTACCCAAAGAGTGGGGAGAATGTGGAACTCACTTACACGGGGAGTGGTTGAAGCAAATAGGATTGATGCATTTAAGGGGAGGCTAGACAAACATATGAGGGAGAAGGGAATAGAGGGTTATGCTGATAGATTTAGATGAGGAAAGGCGGGAGGAGGCTCGAGTGGAGCATAAACACCGGCATGGACTGGTTGGGCTGAATGGCCTGTTTCTGTGCCGTATATTCTATGTAATCCTATGTAACCACTCTGGTTAATTCCAATGCGTCCTCCTCTGCATCGGTCAAAATTGCCATGGATTGAGGGCCTCCTCCCGTTCTCTTCCCTCTCCCTCTTATTGTGGGCTCTCTTTTCCTGCAGTGAGAGAAAGAAGAGAAGCTTGACAGAGAGTGATACAATGAGTGTAAAGAATGGATGGGATAGATGTTTAGAGAGAGACTGTGATGGAGTGGGTTGCCAATACCAAGTTGCCTCCTTTTGTGTTGTTAGTTGGTGAGTGCGAGGGGTGCATAGTAAGATGGGAATGTGATACTGTAGATCGAGAGGGATGGGTGAAGGTGCAAAGGATGTTGGGGTGAGTCAGGATGTGCAGGAGTAGGGTTGGCAATGCAGAGTGATGGGGATGTGATGACAGGCACAGCAGCATGAAGGTAATTGTGGCTGTATACTCACTTTTCCTGATTGTATACGAGCATTAAACCTTTTGCGGCACTGCACCCAGGTCTGAAGTACCACTGACCTGGCCGTCACCTCCTCAGCAATCTGCAGCCACGGTGACTTCGTCTGCTGGGGAGGTCTCTTCCTACCATCTGTAGGGAAGAGAACCTCCCTACGTCCTCTGACTCCCTCCACAAGAACATGGAGGGAGTCATTGCTGAACCTAGGAGCAGCCCTCTGCCTTTCTGCACTCATTCTTAACTGATTTAGATACCTGCAGCACTGAAGCCCTTGAAATGACAAGTGAGAGCAAATGGGGCCATGGCCCCTTTAAATATACCAGCAACAAACGCATCATCCGCTGATATCACCAGACCCGCACCTTGTAAATGGGCTGGGTAACGCGCAGGGCGGGCCTAACAGGGCCAATTACGGGAAATCTTTTCTCTCAGTGGGATTAACACAGCACACTCTCGCCATAAACCCGCACAGGTAGGCACAATCGCGGCCTTAGTCTCTATTTATTTATTTATTTATTTATTATTAATACCAGAAGAACTCCTCAAATCAAAAGCTCACCTGTGACTTCTTGATAATCAGATCATAGAAAATACATGTGGATGTCTAGATCAGTGGTCTATTTAATCAATGCTGAGCATTTTGTGTATTAGCAGATGTGAAACTATAATGTTCATAAGACAGCACAAAAGAGGCATGTAGAGTACTGTGGCAACAAAGATAGGGGATGAAATTTTTGTTAATTTTACCAAAAAGTCAATGTGAATACAAATGAGAAATCCTGTTTTGTTACTCATGCCAACTTTTTCACTAAAATTATTGAGACGTCAAACCAAAGTCCTGTCTGCCTATGGATTAACGATTCCATGGCACTTTGAAGAAGAGCAAGCATTTCTCCTGGAGTCCTGGCCAGCATTTCTTCCTTCACCAATACGACCAAAAACAGATGATCAACAACAACTTGCAATTATATAGCGCCTTTAATGTAGTAAAACCTCCCAAGTCTTTTTGTTTGTTTCTTTCAAATGACCTTTTCCAAGCTTCTGAGGCTTTATGTCATCAAAACCCTCTATGGGATTCAATCCATGACAACTCACTCAGAGGTCGAAACATTCTTATGGTTCCAAACAATGGAATTGGTGCTATAATCTTCACAGCCTTTCTTGCCGATTTCCCTTGGTACCAGGCTTGCAACATCAGGATTTTAATTTATGTGACCTGTCTAGAAGTTTTATCCTGGTCACACAGATCTTACGAGATGTGGATTTGGATTAGGATATCTCTCAAATTTCATCCTCACTTGGACAACAGGAGTGTTTGGAAAGTACTATCCATTCTTTTTGATGGGCCTCCTCACACACCTCCATATTGCTCAACTCCATATCAGCATTAAAATCTGTTTTTGCACAGTTTAATGTAGCTATGTTTTTGTGTGATATGCTGTCACTAAAATGGAAAACTACCATTCTCATGTCTTTAACTGCCTTTTGCCGTAATCTTTACCTTACTGGAGATTTGCAGGGTCGTCACATGGAGTAATCCACACTGATCATTTGTTGTGTTTTATTTATCTGCAAATAGGCAAGGCGGTTTGTCAGGGATGTGTTAATCTTTGCCATGGATCTTAAACAGACAGGTATTCCTTCTAGATTATACGGGGGTGAAATTGGTCTTCATCAGTCGAGTGAAATGCTCCTAAGGAATTGACAGCCTTACAGTTTTACACGCCGCCCGATTTTCTTTTCTGTTGATTTCAATGGGAAAGGAAATCAAGCGCGGTGTTAAACTGGCTGCCGATTCGATATGAGCGCATTTCACGCTACTGGCAAAGACCAATTTCAACCCCTACTACTTCAAGACAATTACTCATGTTATGTGGAGACGATGTATGAAAAGATGGTCCATATTTAGCTTCAGTATTTGTCACTCTTAAAATTCAGGTACTCTCCACATTCCAGTTTCTTACTCTCCTCCATTCTGGACTTCAGTATAGTAACTGTTTCTGTTTACATGTTTCCCTGTTATACTCTGGATATTTAGGAGAGCCCAGGTACAACGCAGTTTGTTACAAGTTCCCCACTCCATGTTTTTATTAACATAGTTGGTTAGAAAACTATTTATTTTGTTCCCTCTCTTACACAGAAAGTATGTGAATTAGAAAGGTGAAATTCATGGTCTAGTGAGTAAAGACATCACCAAGTGCGGAACTATGCCATATAGACAGACCAGAGGGTTTTACGGTCAATTTCTAGTTTGTACCGAGTTAGCTGATCTCAGCAGTAAGTGCTTTACAATTAGTCTTAACACTGGACAGAGGAAGGGAAAAAAAACAGCCAAGTTCCTGTTGTTGATCCCTCTCCAATGACTGAAGCTGAGGAATTGCACATGTGAGGAGATTGGGTGAGGACATAATTGGGCTTAATTGTGATGCCCTCCATTGTTAAATAACCTATCAGCACTCTCTGTTGAGCTCTTTGTCGAGGCATCGACATGAAAAATGGCTGCTTAGCTGAGGTATTGGATGGCTGCCAGCACATGCGGACATCATTCAGCACCTTCAGGAGGGGGAAAGCTGAAATGTACAGGGTTCTTATAAACTGAAGTCTTGGTTCAGAGGAACTGAAGATAGGGCACATGGTGGCAGTGTAAGAAGCTGCAGGAGGTTGGTAATAGAGGACAAGAATCCTTCAAAGGAAATATGGGTGTTTCCTCATTTCCTGTAAAGGATAATTTCAGTTAAAAGGTGAGGAATATTGCACCAGAAAGCGCCTTAATTTCATCATCATTTGAAAATGGGAAAAGTGGATTTTATTTTTAAAAATAAGGTTTTTAGTAGAGTGCTAAGTAAATTTTCTATCAAATTCCTTCAGAATACAGTTTGTAAATGATATCTCTTTCAAAATTTAGTATTTTAGAAATTAGCTATTTCCTTTTGCAATAAATATATGCAAATGTATTTTGTTTCTAAAGAAACATGTTAGTGCAGAAAGATTTTTGCCTGCACTTTACACAACTCACCAGTTGTGACAAATGAAACCTGCTTTTAGGCTATGAACTATCTCTGGATATTAGGGTCATTGTTAAATATCACTGCACAGTCTCATGCAAATGCTATAGTGAGCTTTGCAGTACACTAAAGCATCTGTTCCACATGATTTTTAAAAAGCATCTTGGGTAAAGTTAGCAAAAAAACTGATAGTATAAAACCAAAGGTGCAGTTTTTCCTTTACAACTAAGATCCTTGTGATTTTTTTAACTCTGATTTTGTTCCCCCTGCTCCTCTTCCGAAGCTCATGACTCCTGCTTGAGTTCAATTCCACAAATCATGGCTGTGGCCCTCGGTAACCTCATCTGATTGGTCATTCCTTCATATGTGAACCTGGATGGTTCGTGTCAGTGGGCTATTTGAGCAGGTGGGCCATTGCAACTGAGCCTTCACCCTTTATCGGACACCCTGCACTTTCAGCAGCAATTGCTGGATAGCAATCTGAAGTGGTAGCTTGGGCTGGTTTTCCTCAGCCTGCTCAGGTTTGCTCAGGGCAGTTTTAGCAACTTACCACACCAGCTGAGAAAAGATAACTCCACACAAACCAGGGATTGAATGGGAGTCCTCGTTGGTCTGTATTAAAGCGAGTGATGGGTTAACCTGCTGCGTTTTTGGGAACGTGGCAGAGATGTCGATATATGGATGATATCACTTTGTGTGTGATTTGTCTTTCGGAAAATCACTGATCACTTTTGTCCTGTTGACATGACAGCTATTTCAAAAGTAGTACACTGGTTTTGAATGGGTTAAAAAAAATCTGTATCAAATATTGTGTTCTTTGGAAGAAACTGTCAAAGAATTTCAGCTCTACTGCCTCAGGGTGAGTGTAAAAGTGTTTCCACGGGATTTGTTTTTGTTTTGTCGTACATCAATGTCGATTTCAGTCATACTGGTCTAGTTTAACATGCCTGCATTTTCATTCAGTTTTCAACTCTTTTTTAAACAAGATCAAGTAAAATGAAGTGCATTATTGGCGACAAATGCATACTTGTTTGGCAATGAGTTGAAGACAGATCTAGTGCTGAGTGGATGACTTAAAAATACAACTACTTTTTGTACTGCAACTGAACTTCAGAATGGTTCTACTGTATTTCAGTATGACTTTGATACCAAGACCTACAATATACTTTTAACTATTGATCTTGCTAAGTCCGACTAAGGATAACCTTGACACTGTGCGGTATTATGCAAAATGCAGTCACGTCATCTGCTTGTAATAAAATGAAATTGTATTCAGTCATTTGTGGTTGATGGTTTTGCTTCAGCTCGGTTTACTTTTATGTTGAGCTGCAAATAATGGTTAAAGATAAGCCTTTCTGTTTGGCAGTAGATCTAACTTATCTCGACAAGGGGTTAGATCACAGTTTAAGACTTTGTTCATTTGATTTATATGGAACATTAGTAAGAGGAATGCACAAGGTTCCAGGAGTTTTCAAGTGAAATTTATAACTGGTATTTTTGATCTTTCAAAATGGAATCCTGACTTCGATGAAGTATTTGCAATTAGATTAAGCAGCAGTTAGATTGTAAAAAAATACTTTTGAGCGTGACTGCATATTTGCAGCCAAATATCCTCTTAAAGAAAGAAACAATTTGCATTTATATAGCACCTTTCACAACCTCAGGACATCCCAAAGCGCTTTACAGCTAATGAAGTACTTTTTGAAGTGTAGTCACTGTCGTAATGTAGGAAACGTGTCAGCAATTTGCGCACAGCAAGCTCCCATAAACACCAATGTGCTAATGACCAGTAATCTGTTTTAGATGTTGGTTGAGGGATAAGTATTGGCCAGGACACTGGGGGAGAACTCCCCTGCTCTTCATCGAAATAGTGCCATGGGATCTTTTACATCCACCTGCAAGGGCAGACAGGGCCTCAGTTTAATGTCTCATCTGAAAGACACCACCTCCGACAGTACAGCACTCCCTCAGTACTGCACTGGATTGTCAGCCTAGATTTTGTGCTCAAGTCTCTGGAGTGGGACTTGAACCCACAACCTTCTGGCTCCGAGGCGAGAGTGCTACCACTGAGCTAGTGTAACAATGGCCCAGGATTTCCCGCAACGGCGAGCTTGGCGACGTACTGTAAATCTCGCCATTCTAGCACGCCAAGCTTGCTGTTGCTATCTTGCTCCAAATTTTGCTGTTTCTAATTCGAATAGGCCGCAGTGAGCACTGCGGCCAATCGGGTGCTCAGTGCCGACCTGGGAGCAGAAGAAATGGCGCATTCACCACCCGGAGCCACTGGAAGGTTTCAGTCAATTGAAGTGTAACTTCTTAAATAAACTTTAACTTCCAACTACTCTAAGGTGTAATGTCCCCTTTTGAGTTTCCAGATTTCTGTCAGTTTCACTGCTGCGTGTGATCTATGAATTCAGGCCACTTCAAGTCGTTACATTATAAATTAATAATTTAGGAATAAAATGATTGTTGGCTTTTATTTTTGTGGATTACAAGGGCATAAAATGAGCTCAGCCAGCTACCATTGAATTTTTGCCTTACCTAAAGTTCTGATTATTTCAGTTTGAATGAGACTGAAAATCGCAAATCTTTGTGAACAGGAAAAAACTTACAGGCTGACTTTCCTCTGATTTCGATGGGCTTGAAATGTTTTTGAGGTATATGTACATCAAGTTATTCATATCAGTAGTGATTAATAAGCAAATTAAGAGTTATTAGAAAAAATATGTTGGTTGTGTGAGTTGCTTTAGTGAGGTTGAGCACTGTGGGAAAACAGAGAAGGGGTCATTAAAATTCTGCAAACGATCTCATCAAATGACCAGGATCCGGACATATAGTGTGGCAATATTAAAATTGGAAATCCCAGATGCAGGAAGTAGATATTACCATTCTAGTTGTTTAATCATTGCTGTAGTAATACATTTTTAACTACTGGGAGTTTAAACTCAATCTTGGAGTAATAAATCACACCGCTGCCAGGCCACTTAGACCATTATTTTTCAGTCTAAATGGCAGCAGTGTGAAAACTGGCTTAAATGAGGAAAATCACAATCGCTGTTGATTTTAATGGGGGCGGGACTATGCTAATTACTTTCTAACTGTTTTTGCGAGGTAAATGGCGGAGAAGCGCAAAAATTCCAGGAAAATATGGAGTGGCATAATTAATAGCATGAGTCACTTACTCCATCATTTCCTCTTTCTATTGCGCCGATCAAGGGTCTCTATGACATAGACGAATCCCCAGGAAAATCTGTGCCTGTGTTTTTATGTATGCTAAATTGCAATTATGTTGTACCTTCATATCTATTTAAAATACACAATAATATGAGCTCTTTTATATTAAATTACATAGGTCACTGTTTGAGTAATTTAAAGTGGTATTTATTTGAAGTTTGTTTATGATATATTCTGAGTAATTAATAATTTGTGTAACATTTCTCTGCAGACTTTATTTAAACAAAATATATAATCTGAATACAATCTTGGATACTCGCATAAAATTCTGGTGTACTATTCCCATTTTTTGGCATTCTTTCAGTAACCTAATTTAAACATAATTCGTTAATAACAATTACAAGTTAATTGCTGATACTTTTATCACAATCCAATTCTTCATCACCAGCCAAGGTGAATTTATTACATGAATTTTTAACAAAGAATCAGCTATGCTTGAGAGTCTTAATTTGCAGACCTCAGCTTTGTCTGAGCTGGGCTTTTTTTCACTGTCATCCCAGAGAGGTGGATAGTGATGTATCTGCAGTGTATTCATTCAACGGTGTGATAGAATTTGAGTTCATAGCTGGGATCTGTGAGTAATGGAAACAAATTTGATAACCTGAGTCTTCTAATCAGAAAGTGAAAATATTGATTAAATTCCACTCAACACTGGCAAGATTATGATCTAGATAGCATAATATGTTTATGTGACTCGCATATGTCTGTTCATGTAAGAAAATAAGTAGTTATATCAGTGTGGTCCTGGCACAGCTGAACTATTATCTCATTGGCCTCAATGAGTCTTGTTTATTAAATTGAAGAGACGATATTCTATTTATAGACATCACAGAACTGAATTTTAATTAGCAATTGATTGAATGTATTTCACAATGAACTCCAGACATCCTCTTCAAAAACAAGTGTCAACAAAAAATCCAGTGATGTCACATATGATTGGCTGACAATTCAAACGTTTACTCAATAGGGATTAAATTTTAATTTCACGGGGCTGTCTCGGGTCCCAAGTATCATGACTTTCATCTTGGAGTTAGGAAGCTGGTATGAATGTTTGGCTCAGTGACTAAATACTAAGACACAAAAAAATTATGATCTAAATATATTTTTTGAAAAATTCTGTCGTTGCTGAATGGAAAGAACAATTGCTCTTTGGAGAAAGCCACGAGTGTGACATTACTCCTGTAAACTGCTATATACAGCAGCATTGAATGAAGAATGGAAAGAAAAGAGGAGAAGTTACAATATTTTAGATTGCATTTATTCACAAGCTGCAGTTATGGTTTATTGTGTGGCGATTACCAAAAGATGTACTGATAAGTTATATTGTATTAAATATACAAATATGTACTTAATAAACATCTTGAGCGAATACTCAGAAAAACAACTGTTTCCCCCCACTTCCCTCCTAGTTTTCTGTTTTTAACCCTCCTGTGTTAACTTGGATCAGTCAGTAGCATTCTCGCCTCTGAGTCAGAAGATTGGGTTTAAGTCCCACTCCAGACTTGAGCACATAATCTAGACTGACAATACAGTGTAGTGCTGAGAGAGCGCTGCAGTTCCGGAGGTGCTGTTTTTCAGATAAGACATTAAACCTAGGCTCCATCTGCCTGGTCAGTTGGACGTAAAAAATCCCATGGAACTGCTTGAAGAGCGCGGAGTTTTTGAGTTGTCTTGGCCAGTATTTATTCTCAATTAGCACCATCAAAACAGATCAACTGGTCATTCATTTGCTGGTTGTGGGATCTTGCTGTGTACACATTGACTTGCCATGTTTACCTACTTAAGTGACTGCACTTCAAAGCAGTTTGCGATGTCCCAAGGATATGATGATTTAAATGCAGGCTTAGTAATTTCTTTCTTCTTTCCTCTCTTGTAACCAGTGATGTGTGGCAGGGCGTCTGCCGCCTTTCAGTCGCTTGCCCAAGCAGCTAGCGGTCCTGTATGAGTCTCGAAAGTGTGTGTCGATGGGATATTTAAGGGGCCAGTGCAGCTGAGTCCAGTGCTGTACACACGTGATCTGTCCCATAGGGCTCATTGAACAATAACTAAATGTAGATCCTGAACACCTCCTCCTCGAAAATCACATGTGCACTGAGGCCAATTGCTGTCCTAGCTGAACTGACTAATGTAACACAAACTGGGATTAAAAAAACCCACAGATTTAATGTGAACATTTGCTTAATGCTTGAACGACACATTAAGCATGGCTTGTTTACATTTTAATGAATACTTTCATTAGCCAAAAGCACCGTTAATAACTAGCACAGGTGTTGAATGGCAAACACATATTGGAGTGGATACTGTTTTGGTTTCAAAGTGCGTAAAACTGTTTTTCTGTCTGCACAATCTCATAGGTTGCAGCTGCTGCACGGTGAATAAGACTTGGATCAGTATAAAGAAAATTGATTCATATCAAATTTATGTGAAAATACAAGAACTATTCTCATCACCAGCCATCCAATTCACTCAGTAACTCAATGTATCGATTGAGACATTCCAGTCGTACATTAGAGTCAACTGAGTGTTGCTGGTGCTCAAGGGTACGACCACCATAACTGAGCGACTTCTTGGGATAGAAGCTCAACAATGTCCATAGTTGTGAAGAAGAGCTTGAGTTTCTCTTAAATGTCTTCTGATGAAAGCTTGCGGTGCAGCCATAACCCAGTTGATATAAGAGTAATCTTGAATTGTGCTGTCTGTAACTGGGTTTGGACAATCTCAATGCCTATTGATTGTGGCCACTGTCCCATAACACAAAACTGGTTCTAATCTGTAACTAATTAACTGGTATTGGCACTCATAGAGGTTACAGGATGACTGGTATTTGCAATGGAAAAATATCACACTAGTGCAGCGTAAAATTTACAAAAAAGACTAAAATAAAAAGTTATGCCATTGCCACATGTGCTTAAATGAAGATATGACTACATGCTTGTGTCATATTTTGAAACAGGTTAGCCAATCCCCTGCTGTTATTACAAACCAAAAACCATGATGGTGTTTAAATATGACACTAATTCTATTTGTGATGCACTTAATTTTAGTGCTAAATGTAATCAGAGGATGGGAAGATGGCATGTAATTTATTGTGCAACAAAACTAAGAGACTTGAGAAAAGAATGTCTGAGGAACACTTGTGTCACTTGTAATTAATTGCAATGAAAGTGTGAGTGCAATATACAAATTTACAAAGAATTTTTGCGAGGGGATCTGCATAAGTTAATGTTTTTACTAGTTGAGATTAAGAATTGAGATAACCTTTAATATCCTGTCCCCCCCTTCCCAAAAAGAGCCTTTGATAATACTTCCTGTATTTGACTGGAAAAAGGCATTCATCTCAAACACAGAAAGCAAAACTATTACTTCCATTTGTATTGACCACCACCACTTTCTCAGGGCAATTAGAGATGTGCAGTAAATGAGGCCTTGCCAGCATCGCTTGCATCTCGAGAACTAAAGGGAATCGTGTAGAAGAATGTTTAAGTCGCTGGACTGGGGTGAAAGCACGATTAAAAAATAAGATTTTAAGAAACTTTTGAAGGAAGTAAGAGGAGTTCTGAGGTTCAGTAATTGAAGGATTTAGGGGACAAAGGCAGAGGCCACGATTTTGCCAGTGCTCAGAGAGGCGGGTTAGAGGTTAAAGTCCTAGTGATTGACGGCGGGTCCCGAACCCGCCGTCAACACAGCCTTCCCAAGTGTCGTTTCCCGATTTGCGAATGGACCCGACAACTAGCGGCGGGAAACGGATTAAAGACAATTACCTGCCTATTAACAGGTACTTGTCAGTAGTGTTCAGCCTGTTTTTCGATTTTTCCCGCTTCTGGGTCAGGTTTCCCGACATCCGGACACCACGCCAGGTAAGTGTGGCGTGTTGTGAGTCTGGTGTAATGTTTGTGAAAAGAGTTCACCTTTGTGCAGTGATTGTCAGTGTTTTCAGCACCTCAATGCTCTCAAACACTGAGAAATCAACTGTCAAAATAAAATTGTGCATGGTCCCTTTAAGGAAACCGGCAGATGACGCAGGGCAGGCTTAACAAGGTCAATCAAGGGAAAATCACGTCTGTGGAGCGGAGGCAGCTGGGAGCGGGACCGTAACCCGGAAACCAGCTGACCCGCACCCATCCCGACACCGAACACAAAATCGCGGCCATAGTGCTTGAAATGGTGGAGCAGTGGGAGCAGGCGACTAATTGTAAGCCAGAGTTAGTGGAGTAGGGGTGTGCACTGAGACATATGATTGCAAGAGATCACTCAGATGAGAGAGTGAGTCTGTGGAGGGATTTTAAACGAGACCATATGAAAAAACAAAATCATGGAATTGAACAGGTTTTGAGCTATAATTTCTGCTCGGCCCAAAATGATCCTTGAATTATTGTATATGCTGTCATCAGTTATATGCACACCCAAATTATATATTTGGAGAGGTGTGAAGAAGGGGGATAATTTATTCAGAAAGAAAATTAAAAGATTCTGATCACAGGCAAGGCCCTGCAGACCAGGAAGATCTGCAGCAAGAATACTGAGTGGTCATAGGGCTGGCCTTGTCTGTGATTATACTCTTAGGATTTAAAGTCCAAACTCACACATGATGAATGGCCATTTGGGTGACCTGCTGAAGGGTTGCGGAGCTGCAGCTCAGTGTGAGTCACCACCTTCAGGAGAGAAAAATCAAAGTGAGAATTGGAAGATGGGGGAGAAAATAAACCAAGAAGTGTTGAGCAAGTTCTTGGTTTGGGAAGGAATTTTGTCACATGGGCTAATTTGCGCTTGATGTGATGACACATTTCAGCAGAAGGTACTCCAACCGATTGTCTGTCTTCCCAAAACTTTTTCATGAAAATGCCGCGCCTAGAACATGTTTTATCACTTTCACCTTCAAAGAAACTATTATCAGAACAATTTCTTTGTTTCCACACTTTTCTTGTTTAGAAAACATAGAAAAAGGCAGAAATAAATGATGCGCTAACCTACAGGGCTTCAATCTTTATTCAGTTTCCTTCACTGCCCACTTGGGCTCATATTTGTGGAGGGATCATAATTTGTGCATTCAGCACTCCACTCCAATTTAGTAAAAGTGGGACTCAGCGGTAGCACTCTCACCTTTTGAGTCAGAAGGTCATAGGTTCAAGTCCCACTCCAGAAACTTGATCGAGAGTAGGACAAGGGGTCATAGATTCAAACTGGCAGAAGGTAAATGTTAAGATTTTTTCTTTACACAGAAAGTGATCAAAGTGTGGAATAGACTCAAAGGAAGAGTGATATGGATGAAAACCCTAGAATCTATTAAATGAGTGGATGTTGAAAAGGGGGGGACCTTACAATCTTTTTGAGTGGTTGATGGATGGTCTTCCTCATCCTTAACCATCATTGGACATTGTGTTAGTAGGTGGAATTAGACTGCATTACTTCACTTCCTGATTACCACTTTGAATGGGTGCTGATGGGATCAACACAGTCAACCTTTTGATTAAATAGCTGTGTTGCTGAATCCTGCAAGCAGAAATGTGAGATAAAATTCCCATAAGAATCACATCAAATGACTATGGAATCATTACCAACACTGGGATGAGCTATAGCACTGCTGTTAAACCAGGAAATAATGACTTAAGTTAGCTGGTTCATAAAATATCGGCTCTTACTCATTATTAACATACCTCTGTTAAAGATTCTGGTGGTCGCCCATGTGATTATTTCCTTTCAAGTCATATGCCCTGGTTACTGCACTTTTAGAACGGGAACGGTCATAAATTTGCTGAAAATCCCATTGCAAAGGTGCAGTACAATGCCTCAGTTTACACTTGAACAAATAACAACAGTTGTGTTTGCTGGGGGCATCCCATTGCGACTACAGTCCAGTTCAGTGTCTGAAATATGTGGCCCGGAATACATTTATGTCCTTGGAGCGATATGCGCATCGTACATTAACCTTCAAAATATACCAACATATTTTAGTTAGAGGTGTAGAGAGTTTTGCTATTTATTTTGAAACAGTGATTGATATTTTCTTTACTTACTGATCAGTGAATGGAGTATGGGACCTAGTTCATATTGGGCTTCATCTTATAACACAACAGTTACTGAAGTGGTAACTCTTTCCCCCCAGCCCACCTGCCCACCCCAGCTATATACACCTCATTGATGTTGCATGTTAAAGCACATCTAAAAGTGAAAGGAAGGTCAACCTGGGAACCTTCAGAGGGATACTGTTTATTATGTGTATACGGAATGTTAAGTGATGGGCCTTCTGTGCGTTTACAGCATTGTCTACTTATTTCAGATTTTCAGCATTTACAGTTTTTATTTTTAACCCATCTCATTTATTATTGTCTAATTAGATTACGGGTAAGGGCAAAGCAGGGCACTAATTAGCTGATAACTAATTTAAAAAGCCCCTGTCTCCTGCACCTTAATTCCATCTGAACCTCTTATTGTTCTGCAGCAGATAATCATAGACACCGCCTCAGAAAACAAATGCACAAATGTATGGCAATGATCTCAAAATGTAGTTATTGCGGTTTCAGAACTGTGCTTCACCTCATCTGCAGACGGTCCCCTGTGTGCTGAAACCTATAATAAATGCAGGCTTTCTCCTTCAGCATTGTCTCTCTAATTGTGGATGCTGCATTTTACTTGCCGATTTAATAACAGTGAAGCCTGAGGCTACTTCCTCACGCCCTGGTCTCTAACTCTTCACAGCTGGCTCCTCAATTTACACCACAGTTCCCCAGGGAACAAGTGGCTCCGTTCAAGGCAAGGGACTTAAAGTGATCAAAAATCAACTTAACATTGACTGTGATTCATTTAGCTTTTTATTGTTGAAAAAGAATATTTGGTGAGAATCCCTGTTTAACTCTGTATGCTCACTGGAATGGAGAGAAAAGAGGTTTAAGTGGTTGTAATTAGCAGTGCTTGCATAATCAGTGTGATGTTGATGCAGTTTATCTGTAAAAACCATCCATGTAAACAAGGGGAAAGTCGATTATGTTAGCGGTCCAGTGTGACCGTGGCAGGTGTTGGGAGCAGATGTGCTGTCTGAAAAGCCCAGGCTGTTCGTAGTTGTGACCGTACCTAAGCTGCTCTATCGGCAGACATCTGTGCTGCTCCACATGATGGAGTTGATGCTCACTGGTAACACCTTCACCGAAGGACTGCTTACTGTTTTATTTTTTAGCTTGCACGTACTAAAGTAATCAAGATGGCGGCATTAAAATAGGTAATGTCTCATTATGTATTATTCATAGCAACATAGACAAAATGGGCAACGATGCAATGCAATTTTATTTGTCCCTCTTCCCTAGAGGCAACAACTTGTGGTGGGGTACCGATCCACAAGTGCCAACAACTCTCTGGCACCTCACTGAAATAGATAGTTGACCATGGGGATATCATAATCAAGCCTGATTCTGTCCTCTCGTATGTGCTTCCAACAGGGCTCACTGGATAGCAATCAGAAGCAGGGACCCCATATGATTTTTCTTAAGTTTCCTGTAGTTAAAAAAGCATACGGGATCCTGGGCTTCATAAATAGAGGCACAGAGTACAAAAGCAAGGACATTATGATGAACCTTTATAAAACACTGGTTCAGCCTCAACTGGAGTATTGTGTCCAATTCTGGGCACCGCACTTTAGGAAGGATGTGAAGGCCTTAGAGAGGGTGCAGAAAAGATTTACGAGAATGATTCCAGGGATGAGGGACTTCAGTTACGTGGATAGACTAGAGAAGCTGGGGTTGTTTAGAGCAGAGAAGGTTGAGAGGAGATTTGATAGAGGAGGTGTTCAAAACCATGAGGGGTCTAGACAGAGTAGATAGAGAGAAACTGTTTCCATTGGCAGAAGGGTCGGGAACCAGAGGACACAGATTTAAGGTGATTGGCAAAAGAACCAAAGACGACATGAGGAAAATCTTTTTTATGCAGCGAGTGGTTAGGATCTGGAATGCGCTGCCTGAAAGGGTGGTGGAGGCAGACTCAATCGTGGCTTTCAAAAGGGAATTGGATAAGTACCTGAAGGAAAAAAATTTGCAGGGCTCCAGGGGAAGGGCAGGGGAGTGGGACTAGCTGAAGTGCACTTGCAGAGAGCCGGCACAGGCTCGACGGGCCGAATGGCCTCCTCCTGTGCTGTAACCATTCTTTGATTCTAGTTATAGTACCTCCTACTGCAGCATCAGATCTGGCTGGGACAAGGTGGCCACACTATCGGGACCTGGCTGGGAGTGGAGGAATTTCTCACACATTATAAGATTCTGACTGGCAGCCAAAGTTGGCCTTGGGTTCAGGAAGGAATAGGAGGAACTACTGTAATGTTCAGGTGTGCACTTGATTTTCTGGGTGATGCATTGGACTGAGATCATTTGGGTTCACGTACAGTGATAAACACAAGCTAATTGCATTGTCAGTAGCCAAATCCTGATAATTCCAAGGTTTTTTTTGCAATCATGTGAATTAAGCAATGTAAATAACACCGCAAAGTGAAACTTTCGGGCTAAAAAATTTGAATTATCAGAAAATGTGAATTCAGCAACCTTGAATTAAAAGTAACAGGCTAGATACAAATGGGAGGCTGGATACTATATGCTGCCAGGGAAACAGAGTCAGGCTGTGAAGGGCGGGAATGCATGGTTACAGGATAAAAGCCCTGAGGTGACCTGCTTACATAAAGGCTAGAATAACCTCTACTTATTGCTTCAATGAAAAGCAGTTGTTATTAGGAAAGGACTCAGCCCTACAGCATGGCCTGTCTTGCCACTAGTCTCCACGGGTAGGTTCTCAGACTCCAAGATTAGAAGATACCAATAGAGACACAATGGTTTCCTCAAAAATGTATCATCAATTGATGTTGGGCCTAATAATTCAAAGACTGCTGCTCTCCATCATGTTTTGTATGTAAGAGGAAAGTTTTCTCTTCCCCTTGCCTCACCCCCAGAAAATCGTACTGGACAGGTGTGAAGTTATTTCTATCCAAGGTACTGCACTCAGTAAAACAATTAACTAAAGATATCTCCAACCTAAGAGGAGATATTTTCCTTCACTATTGGAAAAGCCAACTGCTGGAGAACTGCCACATCAAGCCTCTGAGTCCAAAAAGACTAGTTTGGACGATGTGGATCAATTCCTCTCTGGCCATTAAACCTAAACAGGATTCAGCATTCTTCACAGGAATCCGGCACTTTGAGTTCCACACTGATGATCGATGTTCCAGCCTCTCTTTGGGACGTGCTCCTTTCTTCACCAACTGCAACCAGGGAAGCTAAGGGCCATATCAACGGATACCATTACCCCTGGTGTTCTTATTCCCTTTTCTAAAGCTGCTGAACAGTATTTGAAAGTAGCAGCTTGTATCCATGTTACATGGCATTGTTCGCAACCTTGGTGTACTATTACATAAGAACATAAGACATAAGACGTAGGAGCCAGGAGTATGTCATTTGGCCCCTCGAGCCTGCTCCGCCATTCAATACGATCATGGCTGATCTGATCTTGGCCTCAACTCCACTTCCCTGCCCGCTCCCCTTAACCCTTGACTCCCTTACCATTCAAAAATCTGTCTGTCTCCACCTTAAATATATTCAATGACCCAGCCTCCACAGCTCTCTGGGGAAGAGAATTCCAAAGATTCACAACCCTCTGAGAAGAAATTCCTCCTCATTTCCGATTTAAAAGGGTTTCCCCTTATTCTGAAATTATGCCCCCCAGTTCTAGATTTCCCCACGAGGGGAAACATCCTCTCTGCATCTACCCTGTCAAGCCCCTTCAGAATCTCATGTGTTTCAATAAGATCCCCTCTCATTCTTCTAAACTCCAATGAGTATAGGCCCAACCTGTTCAACCTTTCTTCATAAGACAATCCCTTCATCTCTGGAATCAACCTCGTGAACCTTCTCTGAACTGCCTCCAATGCAAGTATATCCTTCCTTAAATAAGGAGACCAAAACTGTACGCAGTACTCCAGGTGTGGTCTCACCAACGCCCTGTACAGTTACAACAGGACTTCCCTACTTTTATACTCCATTCCCTTTGTAATAAAGGCCAACATTCCATTTGCCTTCCTAATTACTTGCTGTACCTGCATGCTAACTTTTTGTGATTCATGTACAAGGACCCCCAGATCCCTCTGTACTTCAGCATTTTGTAATCTCTCCCCATTTAAATAATTTGCTTTTTTATTTTTCCTATCAAAGTGGATAACCTCGCATTTCCCCACGTTAAACTCCATCTGCCAGATTTTTGCCCACTCACTTAGCCTATCTATATCCCTTTGGAGATTCTGTGCATCCTCCACACACTTTGCTTTCCCAATCTTTGTATCATCAGCAAATTTAGCTACATTATACTCAGTCCCTTCATCCAAGTCATTAATATAGATTGTAAATAGTTGAGACCCCAGCACCAATCCCTGTGGCACCCCACTAGTTACAGTTTGCCAACCTGAAAATGACCCATTTATCCCAACTCTCTGTTTTCTGTTAGTTAGCCAATCCTCTATCCTTGCTAATATATTACCCTCCACCCCATGAGCTCTTATCTTGTGTAGTAACCTTTTATGCGGCACCTTATCGAATGCCTTCTGGAAATCCAAATACACGACATCTACTGGTTCCCCTTTATCCACCCTGCTCGTTACATCCTCAAAGAATTCCAGCAAATTTGTCAACCATGATCTCCCTTTCATAAAACCCTGGTCACCATTACTGATACTAGCTTTTAATTCCAGATTTTATTTAATTAACTGAATTTAAATTCCACAGCTGCTGTGGTGAGCTTTGAACTCATGTTTCATTAATCCAGCCCTAGTCCTGTAACAAAACCACTATGCTACCATTCCCGATAATGTGATATCTGGTACCTATTCAGGCTACGCATCGAAACTATTGCCTTTGTTCTGCATTTATTGATGAGAATACTTACAATTAAATCATCACTATCTTTTTCCTCAGCAACATCAGTGAAATAGCTATGTGCAGTTGATCTTGAATAAAATCAAAAGGTTGTTTGATGCATACTGTACATACAACCTGGATTACATCACATATATAACATTGTAAGGGATTTACAATACATGAGTTTGAGAAGAATTCTTGTATAGTAAAGTACAGATCAGCCAGTGTTTAACCTTGTGTTCTGAAAGTTTTAAAGTCTCCTGGCACATGAATATTTCTTTCTTTCATCAACGTTCACACAATCAGACCTTGACCATTGTGTTTACTTTTGTTGATCCTAGTTTAGATTAAGCTTTCAAAGCTAATATTTCAATGCACTAGTGGCTCTATTGGAGCCAGAATGCAAGACAATCACCACAATAATAATGGTATGTCATGTTTGAAATGATGTCCTTGAATTCCGGTATCTGAAGAGTCCTTGGGTTTCACCCCCCACCCCCCTCTATTTTATTTTAAACAGCGTGAGACGTTGTTTAAACCAGGCCATAAAAGGTATATTTGCTCTTACTGATTGGTGTAAGATGGTACCTATGATGCTGCATACAAAAGTAAATTTTGTCAGGAAAGTGGCTGAAAATGGTCCTGTTATCTCAGTGCCTGTTTGTCTAACTTGCAGACTTTCCAGACACAAATAAACATTAATAACAAAATGTGGCCAGAGGCAGTTCAGAATCCGGTTATTTAAGTGTCTCTTAAGGTGCAATTTGCTTTAAACTCTGGAGTAATCTAAGGCCCCAGACCTGGAAAGTGAGAGATGATAACCAATGTGTGACAGTTCTAATTAGCTTTCCCTTGGTCGTGAATACATCGTAAACAGTAACAAGGCCTCTTAGGACTGCTTTCTGCTGCCAAGAACAATGGCTGTATTTCCTAATTAACTACCTTCAGTCATCACTAGTGCCAAGCTCTAGATTTATTATCGCAAACCCATCCATAGATATACTTTCAAATGAGTGGCAGTCTTAACACTTCCAATTATCTGTTTCTATGACCTTAAAATAAATTTTAGTAAGTGCATCGTGGAATGACATCTTTCTACATTTGTTTCCAATTTTATCTTCTCTCATCCCCCTTCCCCCCTTTTTCTGGAGGTGCTGCCTCCTGTTGGGGTATGGTTTCACAAACAGCAGCAACTCACATGTGTAAAGCACATTAGTTCTGTTTTCTCCTCATAGCTATTTAGTTTCATCCTCCTACTGCTGTACGTCCTCGGTCATCTGGAAAGCTAAGGACCAGTATTTCACAAGTGTCAGAAAAATACCAATGGGAGATAAACTTTAGAGGGTGAACTTTTTTTTCAGGTTTTAATCCATCTATCCAGAATGAGGTTACACTCCCCCCATTGCTGCAGTCTAATTGTTGCTTAAATGATTCCAGGATTTTTGCCTCCACTACTACAAGCTGCGTGAAATTACCTAAAATTACCTTTTGAACCTATGTCCCTTTGGACTGCACTCGCAGTTTAATTTCAAGTAGTATTCTGGATTAACTTATTCCATACCATTTACTATCTTGTATACAGTCCCCACCCATACCATTTACTATCTTGTATACAGTCCCCACCGCGAAAACACAGCGTCAGTTTCCACATGTACGCTGACGACACCCAGCTCTACCTCACTACCGCTTCTCTCGACCCCTCCACGGTATCTAAATTGTCAGACTGCTTGTCCGACATACAGTTCTGGATGAGCAAAAATTTTCTCCAATTAAATAATGGGAAGACCGAAGCCATTGTTTTCGGTCCCCGCCACAAACTCCGTTCCCTAGCCACTGACTCCATCCCTCTCCCTAAAATCTGTCTGAGGCTGAACCACACTGTTCGCAACCTTGGTGTCATATTTGACCCTGAAATGAGCTTTCAACTACATATCCACAGCATAACAAAGACCACCTACTTCCACCTCCGTAACATCGCCCGTCTCCGCCCTTGCCTCAGCTCATCCACTGCTGAAACCCTCTCATCCATGCCTTTGTTACCTCTAGACTTGACTATTCCAACACATTCCTGGCTGGCCTCCCACATACCACCCTACGTAAACTTGAGGTCATCCAAAACTCGGCTGCCCGTGTCCTAACTCGCACCAAGTCCCGTTCGCCCATCACCCCTGTGCTTGCTGACCTACATTGGCTCCCGGTTAAGCAGCGCCTCGATTTCAAAATTCTCATCCTTGTTTTCAAATCCCTCCATGGCCTCGCCCCTCCCTATCTCTGTAATCTCCTCCAGCCCTACAACCCTCCGAGATATCTGCGCTCCTCTAATTCTGCCCTCTTGAGCATCCCTGATTATAATCGCTCTACCTTTGGTGGCCGTGCCTTCTGTTGCGTAGGCCCTAAGCTCTGGAATTCCTTCCCTAAATCTCTCCGCCTCGTTACCTCTCTTTCCTCCTTTAAGACGCTCCTTAAAACCTACTTCTTTGGCCAAGCTTTTGGTCACTTGCCCTAATTTATCCTTATGTGGATTGGTGTCAAATTTTTTGTTTTAAAATACTCCCGGGACCTTTTACTACGTTAAAGGCACTATATAAATACAAGTTGTTGTTGTTATTGCGGGTATGTTCATGCGATTTGCCTGTTATATGCGATTGCTGGTATAGTGTGGTAGCCCTATGAGTTATTGGCTGACCGTTTCTAACAATGGGAGCATTATTAGATACCCTGATTTATGGACTTCATACTTTGATTCAGACTTTACTACTGTTCTATGCATTGTGTGGAGTGTCCAATGACTTTTTAAAAACAATACAAAAACCTTTAAAAATCTTTTTTCATGTTTGTTTCATTGTCATTTGTATGCCTTAGGTTTGCTGTTCTCTACGCAGCTGCACCATCATCCTTGGTTCAGGAGGGTAGAATGGTCCATGCAGGAAATCTGCTGAATTTCCTCAATGTGATTTTTACTGCAGTGGCCCCTTCAGAATGTTGCTGTCGCTGATTTATTATTTGTGTTGACCTGACCAGGAAAACGCCAAACTGACATATAACCACTGGGAATGAAATTATTTTGATTATTTGAATCTGTTTGGATGGTGCTTTTTATCACCCCGAGTTAGTTTTATGTATAGACTATTGACACAGTACAAAAAAATGATATCTTTGAACTTTACCATGTACAGTGACTGCCCAACTGTAACACGAAGCGTTGCTCTAGCTCTAACTTTGATGAATCTGATCAATCCTATGCTGATAGCTGACTGTGAACCCTTGTCATCAGTGAGTAAGCACAGCTGTTTCTGCCCGAAATAAACGGAACACTTCAGACGCTATAACTGGCAACTTTGAAATTGGCTAGTGGTTATCACTTTTTGTCCGATATAAGCGACTGCCCGTTTTAAACATAGGTGTTTCAAGTGGTGGGGACTGTATCTCACGAAGATCACCTCTCAGGCACTTCCTTTCCAGGCTGAAAATCCTCAGTTTCTCCAATATTTCCCCATAATTTAGCCCCTTGACACTAGGAATCAGCCTTGTGTCTCTTCTCTGCACTGCCTCGAGCGTTTGAATGTCTCCCTTGTTTTTCAGTTATCAGAAATGGACACAATACTCAAGGTGTAGTCTGGATAGAGCACTGTACAGTTTGACTATGACCTCCTCTGATCTGTTGTGCTCTTTTGACTAAGTTCAACACTCTATTGGTTTTGTTGATTGCTGCTCTGCAATGTTTGGAACTGTTGAGTGTTGAGTCTACTAAGACTCCTAGGTTTCTTTCAACTCATTCTTAGCTATTTCAACACCATTCGTGAAGTATGTATCTCACCCATTTTCCCTTCCTGTGTCCAATACTATATATTTATCTTCATTAAATGTCATCTTCCATTGTTCGGCTGACTCACATATTTTGTTTAACTCCTATTTTGTTTAATTCATGTAATTTCTAAGCTGCCTCCTTTGATTCCACTGCCCCTCCTAGTTTGATGTCATCTGCAAATGTGCCCAGTTTGAATTGAGGTTCTGAATCCATGGTATTGATGCAATTTAGAAACTGTAGTGGTCCCAACACTGAGCCCTAGGGCAACCGACTCAGTACTCTTTCTCCCCCCGACCACCCCACCCCACCCAACCCTGACATTACTCCTCTAACCAGTACCCATTATTGTCTAGACTTCAGCCAATTTCCCATCCATTCCCAAGATTTTCCCTGCATCTCCATGCCTTTGAGCTGAACTAAAACCTTTCACCTGGAGCACTATTCAAGAAGCAAGAGTACCAGGCAGGTTTTATTGTTTTTTAACAGTATTTTAGCCGCAGTGGAAAAACTCTTTCTGGAGACCTTCAACAACAAGTTAAAGTGAGTTAAAGAATATGATCACATGATGGATTCCCATCAAGGCACTTCTATATTCTCATAAGAAGTTCCCGGGGAGCAGAGTTAAAGTGGAGAACTGCAGTTTCTGTCCACTGCTTTCTCCTGTTTAGTTTGACTGGAAACACTGCTCTTAATCTACGCCCAGTGGACGTCAGAGCATTGCATTTCCCATGGCTAAGAAGGATGGGGAGGTCCAGTGTCACAGGCTTACTTGTAATTGGAGACCTGATGGCAATTCGCAAAGTCTACAAAAACATGAGACTCTGATGCTGTCCAATGTCTGAGGCCAGATCCCTTCCGTTTTATCGAGGGCCATCAATGGCAGCAGTACCATGCACCTGTCATGCCTGGCACAACTAAAATATGAACGGTTTCCAGTCTGAAGTGGACCATTTCGGGAAGGTAGTGAGCAGAGACAACACATCTCTCTAGGAGCAGGAGGAGAGCAGATATAGAGTCAACATGTGTCCCTTCCATCTATTTTCTACCAGCCACCAAAGGTCCAAGAAAAGATGTGACTTCTGGGAGATTTTTTAGAAATTGCCACAGTACAGAGGTTAAGATAAATGAGGTTCCAGAAACTGCGTTATCACCTCCTCCTCACCTTACAAACTGGTTTGACCCACTACTTGCTATATTACAGTTATATATTTTACTTTTTGGAAGGGAGATTTTGGACAAATTTGATGTATTTAAAATTTTCAACAATTGCTTTCATTTATTTATATGGCACCTTAACATAGTAAAATGTGCCAAAGCGCTTTACAAAGATGAAAAGAGGTGCTGAACAGTGGCTGGAGGAAGGTTGGGGAGATGAGGCTTTTGAAAGAGGAGCGAGTGATAGCAAGAATTTCTGCAAACCAGTGGTTGCTCACCAGCCTGTTTCTTGCCCATGCTGTGTGGTACAAATGCAAAATATGACAGGAGAAGTGTAACACTTCAAAAAATATATTATACGTTGTGTTGCATACAGGAGGATAGATTTTTGTCTTCACCACTTGGGTGGTAATCTGCCGGAGTGGATCACCCGTCCATTATAAAAACACACAATAATGTTAGGTCACATAATCTGTCCCTCACAGCATCACCTATAGGTGCAATAACAATGGACTGCTGCAACTTTAAGAATATAGGCTTATGAGGGTATTTAGAGGGATTAAACATTGCAAGAGTTAAATGACCCTAAGCTTTTTGCTAGAACTGCTATTCTGCAAAATCCAATGCTTTTGGACTCTCAGGATGACGTACGATCACATGTATCCTTATTATTGCAAAAACTAATTGTTATTGTTAGAAGAGAGGGAAAAATAGTTTGAGACTTGAAGCGGTCTACAGCATTATCTCTTATCTCTCTTCTCTGACTGGGAATACATTAAGAGCTTTTGTAATTCCCTTTTACTATTTTTCAGTATTAAGCTTTGCTAGATTGCAGTTTAATAAATTTGCTATTCTACAGTTTTATTACTTCAGTTTTATTCCTGCTCTGTTAGAATTAGGGAAAAGGAGCATGTTGAACCTAGGTTCTATTTACAGTTGGAACTCTTGCTGTCTTGAAGGTCCATAGGGTGCGTCATCAACTGTAGAAACTGAAACCAAGCACAGAAAAAGCTTGTGCTAAGGCTAAAGATCAGATAAGGGAGGTCCAAGGCCTGTGCCTGGGCACAGATGTGCCGGGCACATGATTGGGTAGAATGGAGGGTATGGAAGATAGATGATTGGATGGATTTTTCCGCAGTTCCGGTTTTTGGTGTATATCCTAGGGTGTATGGGTCTTTCTCAGTGTAGACGGGCCAAGGAGGACACCAGACAGGTGTACAAGCATATGTGAGTAGGAGATAAGGGGAATAGGTCATGCCTTCTACCCAAAGTACAATAACGGGTACTGTAATATAATTCTCAGTTGTACTTTGTAAACTACTTAAATACTGTAATGTATTAATTCTTGCTTATGCCAAATAAAGCCATATAACTATAACCAATATGGTGTCAGTGTTGAACAATTGAATGGACAGTAGGAAATGTCACACAACCACTCACCATTTTTAATATATAATAGTTAATCTGCTTACAAAGACTTAAAATTGACGTTTTATTTGACTTTCCATTCTCCAGCCATCACTGTGATAGACAACTGAACAAGGTTTGATTTTTGCAACATCTAGTACTTCGGTTAATTTTAAATGTGTTCTATTTTCTACCCCATTTTTTTAGGTCTTCATGGAGTACCAATCTCATGCTACACCGCTGGGCAGGCAACCTGCACCAAGGCCCTTGTCAGTGCTGTTCTTGACTGGCTAGGTTGTTAGAGGTGCAAGAGTGGCCTATGCAAATCCCTTCCATTGAGAAACAGTGTAGGTCAATGCCTCCCTGTGATGACATGGCCAGGATGGAAAACATGCCCTGTGGGGAATCATGCCTAAAAAGCAATGTCTTACCCCTTAGTGACATAAAGCCACCGTGCCCTAATTTCTTAAGGTAGAATGTATCATGATGGGGTGGATTTGGCATTAGATTTATCTTGTCTGTTACAGGCAAATATTGTGTTGAGAGTTCTCGTTTACTTAACCATTTTAAACCTTTGACTCCAATTTGTATTAAACTGAGTGTCTTGTTTTGTTTTTGCAGATGTGTGGAATTCATAGCTAAGGAAGGACAGAGCCTGAAGGAGCTGTACCTGGTGTCCTGTAAGATCACTGATTACGGTGTGTATTGCTGCTGCTGTTTATCACTGCTGCTTTTGGGATACGTCTATGTCTGCAAACCTGAGATTATAAGGACATCTGATATGTACAGGGCATTGAGGCCTCTCAAATGTAATCATAAAAAGCTGGAACATCTTTTGCTGAAGAAGGATTTTTCAAATCTTCAGAATATTCAATCATTTTTTGTTCCATTTGGGCTGCATGGTAACTTGTACAAATTTACCAAAGCTTAGGGTATTGAAAGTGAACAATTTTAAATGATAGCAATAGATTTAACAGGTTTTTTTTAAACCTGTTTCCCCTCAAATCAAAGAAAATGGAACATAGTTAATCTATTTGAAGATCCTCACGCTTCTTTTAAAAACAACTTTCCAAAATACTTTTCTGATTTTGCAACATAATCTAGTGAAGATACACCACATAGAAAACTGCTGATCATTATTTTTAAGTTGAGCTCAGTATTAACATTTGAGATGCAGGGGTAATTTTACAAGGAGCCTCACCTGCCACCAACACATACTAGCAATTCTGCTACAAGCTGCCCACTGTTTTCAGTCCAACTGGCTTGTAAATTTATCTTGAAGGTGCTATCCTTAACAATGGATTATCTATAATGTGAACCCTATTTACAGTTCTTTTGATGTATTTTGCAAAAATGCTTAGTTTATTATATAATTGTACATGTGTATGAATTTTGGAAGATTCTGCCATTGCCTAGATGACTTGTGGTTAATATGAGCACCGTCATAACCAGCTGTTGATCAAACATCCTCCAAAGCCAAAACCTAGAAGTGAGAGCAGAATACGTTACTGAGACTAATACACTATTCTCCAAACACCAGAACTGGTTACTTTTGGATTAGTGTCTATTTACTGGCTCTCTACAGTACAGATTATGTACTTGACTGGCTCTGGACCAGACATACTACAGTCCAGGTACAGGTACAGTAATACAAGAAAAATCAATTTCTCTCTTCCTTTCTCTACCCTCCGCTTCATTTTCCCTTTCTCTGTTTATATCCAATTTATTTTTCATGTTCCTAATTTTACGTTACAAGACCTTTGAATATATTTTGGCAAAAAGCAGTTCGATGACAGGAATTTATTGACTATAAAACCTCAGTTATCTGTTTGTCTTCTGTACCTGTGTGCAAACAGCTGTATTAGGTTTGATTTATTATGGGGCTTTTTTCATATTTCATTCCTCAGGTCTGAAACTGTTCACTGGCGGATCAGGTGTGTCTAATCAAGCCCCGCATGCATGCTTCCCGTAAGGGAAAATGGATGGTGCTTCAGATGGCAATCTATGATGGTGATTCATACAGCTGATAGGAACATAGGAACAGGAGTAGGCCATTTAGCCCCTCGAGCCTGTTCACCATCCAATGAGATCATGGCTGATCTGTGACCTAACTCCATGTATCCACCTTTTCCCCATATCCTTTAATACCTTTGGTTAACAAAAATCTATCAATCTCAGATTTAAACTTAACAATTGACATCGCATCAACTGCCATTTGTGGAAGAGAGTTCCAAACTTCTACTACCCTTTGCGTGTAGAAGTGTTTCCTAACTTCACACCTGAAAGGTCTGGCTCTAACTTTTAGGCTATATTCCCTAGTCCTAGAATCCCCAACCAGTGGAAATAGTTTCTCTCTTTCTACCATATCTGTTCCCCTTAATAGTGTGAAAACTTTGATCAAATCACAACTTAACCTTCTAAATTCCAGCGAATATAACCCTAATTTGTGTAATCTCACCTCGTAATTTAACCCTTGAAGTCCGGGTATCATTCTGGTAAACCTACACTGCACTCCCTCCAAGGCCAATATATCCTTCCTAAGGTGTGGTGCCCAGAACTGCTCACAGTACTCCAGGTCTTTGTATAGCTGTAGCATAACTTCTACCCCCTTGTATTCTAGTCCTCTAGATATAAAGGACAGCATTCCATTAGCCTTTTTAATGATTTCTGTACCTGTCCATGACATTTTAATGATCTATGTACATAGATCCACAGGTCTCTTTAGACCTCCACTGTTTCTAGCTTTTCACCATTTAGAAAGTACTCTGACCTGTCCTTTTTAGGTTCAACATGGATGACCTCATACTTGCCCAAATTGAAATCCATTTGCCACACTTTTGCCCAATCACTTTAATCTATTAATATCTCTTTGTAATTTTATGTTTCCATCTACACTGCTTACAATGCCACCTATCTTTTTACCATCGGCAAATTTGGATATGTGGCTCTCCATCCCATCATCTAAGTTGTTAATAAATACGGTGAATAGTTGAGGCCCCAACACAGATCCCTGTGGGACACCACTAGTCACATCCTGCCCATTACAGTACCTGCTCATTATCCCTACTCTCTGTCTCCAGCCGGCCAGTCAATTTCCTAACCAGGTCAATAATTTGCCTTCAATTCCGTGGGCTTCAACTTTAGCTAATGTCACGGATCTGTGTTAGTCGATCAAGCCTGTGTCCTCTACCCAAGGCAGAATGCTCCACTTAGCAATCTTGCTAACTACTGACAAAACACTTCCTGGCTGTGGTATGAAGGACAACTGGCCTGGGATTCAAGCATACTGTGACCACCTGGTTGAAATGTTTCTACAAATTGGTGTTAAAAAGAAGAGTATAAAGACTAAACTGACATGTACTATATGTACAAATACCTGGTGAACACACAGTAAGGACATAATATATGGGTCATCTTCAGCCTGACCCAAAACGAGTCAATCTTTTCTCTACTGTCCAGTTTTACCATCATATTGATCGTATATTGAGGCTTCTACCTTAGGGTCCTGTGCCCAGATGCCTCAGTCTGAATATTATCATTTCCTTTATTCAGATGCTTACTAAAGGTTCACTGTGACATTACTCTTGAAATAATTTTTCTCCAATTCCCTTTTCTTTAACAAAAACATGCTTTTAAGTATTATGCTGATTTCCCCAGCTGTTTTCCATCATAAACAATAAATGATGGCCCTAAGCCTATTTAATGTCAACACCTCACAGCCGATACATCTGTCTGCCTCCATCAGTATTTCTTTAATCCTGATTAACACAGAATAGGCCCATTCAAATTCCCTATGGCCATCTAAAAAAGTAATTAGTCAACATCCAGTATTCTGTCTATCTGCTGTTAATCTCCAAGTAATTGTTTCAAAGAATTATGCTGCAGTTTATTTGAGCCAGGAGTTAAGTGGAAGACTTGCTAATGAAGACTATGTCTGCGTTACTCCCAACTAAAGCAATGTAATATTTTAACTAATTTTGATTGACACCTTTTGGAGTGTATGTCCTTCCTTCTGCCAGCACTCTGAGCGGTAGCAGTCCAGAGGGAGGCCATAACCCTTTTTGGTTCTCTTTCAAGGTTTGGAAAATGTAGTCCATTTAAAAGATTGTTTTTGTGTTATTTTGTCTTGGGTGTAACTTGCTATGTTTTGAGTACAATATATTTTGTTTGCTGTTTCATATGATGGGAAAAGCTTATAATGGGAAATCTAGTTTGCATATCCATTCGATGGCCTGCTGAAATGCCGAGTGGAGAAATGAGGTGCCTCCCACAACAGATCTTAGTGGGCAGGTTGACTGGGATTCATGGCCACAGTCACACTTCGGGTCGTCCCTTACCTTCCACTTGTGGATCAGACGGCCGCATCATCCATGTCCTGTGCAGATTGGGTTGAGCGCTGTCCACTGTCTTCGAGGGAGGTCGAAGCCACGGACCTCTGCTGTTGTGTTATTGATGAGGTGTTGATTCTTTATGTTGCATGTGTCCCACGATTCCATTCATCTGGATAGCGGGTCGCTACCAACTTCATAAATATTGGCTGCTGTTTCCCAGAATGGCTGGCGCGATTTTAAGCGCTTTTATGGTGGGTTTTTCAAGGCATGGGAAGGTCGATGTTGCTCATGATTTTTTCCATCTCACGGAGCACGGTGGCGTCGCGGCAAATGGCAGGCAGGGCAATGTGGGACAGCACTGGGAGTCACTCAGTTGGAGTGGACTTGAGCATTCCTGACACTGTCCTCATGGCGGCGTTTAGCTACATGTCCATGATCTTTGTGTGGCGGCTGTAGGACCATGAGGCGGAGCAGTATTCTGCAGCAGAGTAGACGAGGGCCACTGTTGCGATTCGAAGTGTCTGGCTGTGCTCTCCCATGACGTTCCAGCGAGTTTCCGGACCAGGTTCACCCTGGTTTTTACTTTTTGGCCGTTATTGGCGAGATGAGGCTTATAGGTGAGCCTCCTGTCCAGGGTGACACCAGGTATTTTGGGTGGGGTTCATGGATAAGTCACCTTCCGCCGAAGGAAATGTTGAGTTCTTTCCCGGCAGCATTGTTGTTGTTCAAATGGAACGCTGACACAACTGTGCAATATATTAGAGTCACATTTGGCTACATCACTGATTAAGTATAGCTATAAGACTAAATTATATTCAGTTTCTCATTTCCACAATGTTATGGAAAAATGAGACACTGACAAAGAAAAAAAATCCAATACAATCAAATGAAGCCAAGGTTTACTCAACTAAATTTACTACATTGAAGTTGATAATTGTTCCTGCATTCTCTTTTTTTTCTCCACCAAAACAGAGACTGTGGGCTGGATTTTAAGGAGGAAGGCGGGTTGGGGGAGGGGGGGCTCCGAAGCAGTTGGGAAACCCGGGAGGCCAGGTTCACGTGGGGACTGGGCCGTTAAAAGGATCGGGGGGGCATCGGACAGAGGATCGGAGGTCGGGCAGAAGATCAGGGATCGGGGGGAGAGAGGATAAGGGCCAGATGATTGGGGGTGTGAAGGGCAGATCGTGGCCGGCCACCAGATGATTGTGGGGGGCGGGGAGAGAAGGGAAGTTTGTGGCCGTTCCCCGGAGGATCGTGGGGGGGGAAAGAAGATCGTGGCCAGCCTCAGCATCATCGGTGCGGGGTGGGGGGAGGCCTGGGAGGTGATTGGAGGCCTCATGAGGGATCTCCGATCACGGGGGGTGGGTTAGGTTGGGACACTGGATCCAGGAGGTTGGTATAAGGGCACTTACCTCCTGGATCCAGCAGTCCCCGCCTTGCTGTAACTGCCGGGTTTCACGAATTGTGTGAACGACGCTGTCCACATGCAGTTAAAGACAAAATGGAGGTTAAAAAAGAGGCTTCCAGCCTCATTATAATTAAATTGACGTCCCGCCTCCTAGGAGAGGGTTGGCTGCCCGCCCCTGTCCTGTTTCCCGTCCCGCCACCAATAAAACCGGAAGTGGGCGGGTTGGAGGCGGGATCAGGTCGGGAATCCCATTTTTAACAATTTAACTATCCCCCACGCTCCAAACCCACCCCCATTTTTAGGTTTAAATTACCCCCTGTCATTTTGTGATAGCAATATCGAGTCTTTCAGTTGAATTCAGCACTTATTATTTGTTTGTTTTTTTAAAATCAGATTTTGCATCCTCCTCAGTCTAGTGATTAAGTATTGTAATTTTATAGAAAAAGAATGACACTAGATCCTCTAATAGCTGGCATTATACTGGCATTTAACAAGATTCCACTGTATGTATATGCACATACATATAGACACACACACAATTTAAGATTTTTGCATCCTTGCCCGTTTTAGTCTCATTGGCCCAGATATTCCGATCGCAGGCCTCCGGTGGAGGACTGCGATCTGGAAAAATCTGCGCCCGCTCCCGGGACGCGCACAATTCCGATGCTGGGCCTCTCCAAACTGCCGGTGCGCAGGGCCCACGTATCCCAGAGGCGCAGGTAGTTCGCAGCGTCCCTGGGATCAGGTGGGCCATGGGGAGCCAATCACAGATGGGAATCTCCCTTCATACACTTGACAGGAAGACCTGTCAAATATATGAATGGAGATCACCCCCAAAACATAGTAAAACTTTCAATACATTTTTTTTTTAAATCACATTTTTAAAATGACTTGAAATTACAAGAAATTAACTATTTTAAACAAAAGTATTTTTAAATGATAAATCAGTGAAATTTTTTTTTAAAACTTTTTTCAACTCTTATCCTGTTAAAAGCAGGCCTTACACCTGCTTTTACCAGGCGCAATAATTGTAAGGGTTTTCTGCGGGCGGAGGGTCTCCAAAAAGCGGAACTATCCGCCCGCAGAGGCCCTTCTCCCGGGCAGGTGGAGGATCTGTCAAGAGCTTTCTTGACAGATCGGAAATGCCGGTTTCCAGCGCATGCGCAGTGCATGCCTGAAACCGGCATTTCCGATGTCCCTACGGGTGGGTACACAGCCGTAGGGATCGGAATATCCGGCCCTTTATTTATTTGCAGGTAATGGTAGCTGCATTGCCAGCTATAGGCCTTAGTTATTCCGAAGCTGGTTATCACCACAGACAGGTGATTCTCTAGCATTCCTTTTTTCTTCCTTTGCGATGTGCATGACTGTTGCTCAGTGCCTCTGGATTTGGATTTCGACATGAGGATCAAAGGTGTTAACTTATGCCTAGAATATCATGTCGGTGCATATTTAAATTAGCATCTAATACAGGCGGGAATTGCATCAGTGACGTGAATGAAGTTGAGACAAAGACTATGGCCGGAATTTTCTGGAAAAAGGACGTTGGGAGCAGGCGGGCTCCAATGCAGTCGGGAAACCCGGGAGGCTGGGTTTCCCGCAGGCCCTGCCGACTTTAACGGCATGTGAGGCCTCGGTTTCCTGCCCGCTGCCAGCCAGATTGAGAGACTGCTGCCGGGTAGACCTGCAGCCGCACGGAACTGAAAGGGAAGGTTCGCGTGAGGACCGGGGGCCGGGCAATGGGTGGGGGGATGGGGGAGAGGACCAGGGACCGGATCTTGGGGGAGGTCGGGCAGAGATGGGGGGCTGGGGGAGAGAGACAATCGGGGCCGACCACCGGAGGATCATGGTTGGCCTCAGCATCACCGTTGCAGGGGATGGCCTGGGGAGGTGATCGGAGGCCTGTGGGTGGGGGGAGAGGCCTGGTAAGGCAATCAGTGGCCTGGGGAGGGATCTCCGATCACGGGTGGTAGTTTAGGTAGGGACCCTGGATCCAGGAGGTAGGTATAAAGCCACTTACCTCCGGGATCCAGCAGTCCCCGTCTTGCTTTAACTGCCGGTTTTCACAAATTGTGTGAAACCCGTCCACTTGCAGTTAATAACAAAATGGAGGTTAAAAAAGAGGCTTCCAGCATCATTATAATATTTAAATTGACGTTCCACCCCCTGGGAGCGGGTTGGTCGTCCGCCCCCCAGCCCCCCCCCCCCCCGCCCATCCCGCCTCTGTTAAAACCGGAAGTGGGTGGGTTGGAGGCGGGATCAGGTCGGGAATCCCATTTTTAATAATTTAACTACCCCCACGCTCCAAACCCACCTGTTTTTAGGTTAAAATCCCCCCTACGTTTGTGTGGGAGACAAATTTGTGATGTTTACGAACAGGTGGTGGTTGTGTTCAATTGAATTGTTTTCACTCAATTAAAATATTGTTTCATCTTTCAAAACTACTCTAGACTTTTAGTGGTGTTGATTTGTAAGACAAGTAGTATTGTATTCACTGTTTATATGTGGAGGTCTTTTCCCAATAATCCATTTCCGATTACTATTTGTAATCTTGCAACAATGACATCACATTTGAAGATCTTAGACTCTGGATACAGCCACGCCCGTCATTCTTCATGCTTCCTACCCAGCCGCCTGTTGCCCCATACTTAAAGGCCTAGTGTTAACAAGCAAAATGCATATGTGCAGCTGTCTGCCTTCAACGCACTCTTCTTTCTTCATATAATTTTCCGTCTTTTGGACAAGACATTAAACCGAGGCTCTGTCTGTCCTCTCAGGTGGACGTAAAAGATCTCGGCACTATTTAAAGAAGTTCTAATTGGAGTCCTGACCAATATTTATCCCTTAACAAACAAATTAGTGGTCGTATATCTCATTGCTTGGTTTGTGGGACTTTGCTGTGTACAAATTGGCTGCCACATTTCCTGGTGACCGTACTTCAAAAGTACTTCTTTGGTTGTTAAGTGCTCTGGGTCGTGAAATGTGCTCTATAAATGCAAGTCCTTTCCTTTTTTTTCTTCTTATAATGATCTGTGCCCCTTAGGCTCCGGCTTGCTGTTTATGCTCCTGAAACCCTGGCCTTCTCTCACCAACTATCTGTGCTGAGTCAGTAGCCCAGCCTTACTCCCTTGTGGTTTCGGTCTCAGTCCAAGTCCAACATCAACAGCTCTGGCCGCCTTCTTTCTGCTCCTTGTGATGTATATCTTACAGAAACATAATAAAAAGGAGGAGAAAGAGGACAAGTGAAAAAGAAATGAGAGAAAAGAGAAGGAGCAGGCAGAGAGAGACATAGATGGGTAGAACAAAGAAGAGAGAAGCAAAAGAGAGGGAAAACCGTTGAAGAAGATAGGAGGGCAAGAAATTTCAGTGAAATAAGAATGGGGAAACTGCATCCAGAGAGATAACATAATTTCAGTGGCTATCGGAAGCTTGGAAGTGTGAGACATGCAAAAAGAGAGCAAGCAGACATGCATTCAGAAAGACAGTGTGTGAAAGATCGAGTGAGAGACATACGAAAAGAAGAGGAGTAAGACATACAGAAGAGAGGAGACAGAGACAAGGGGAGATTTACACAAATATTAAGGACAAAAGTCGGATACAATTTAACTTTATGCAACTATGTTAGAAGGATACTGGCCATTTCTCAAAGGAATTAAACTGCCCATCTAAAACTAAGAATAAATTCACTGAAAGGTATTCAGTATTGTATTGAAAATATATGAAAGGCCCCAGGCATTTATTGTTTTAAAATACATTTTGCTGTTGCTATGGAGTGTGTGGAGGAACAGAGCCCCTTGAGGAATATTGGTTTCCTGATATAGGACCTGCTGTCTTACTGAGTTATTTTTATCAATTGCAGAAAAATTCCCTACAATCAAGATAAAGGATTGCAAATGCTGGCAATATAAAATGAAAAATAAAAATACTGGAAATACACAGCAGGTTCATCAGCATCTGAAAGAAGTAAAGGCAGGTAACTGCTGTAGGGGTGACCCTTTAGCATTGAATTCTAACAAGAATCTCAATCCAAAACATTAACTTGCCTTTTCTCTTTCTGGATGCTGACAGACTTACTGTGTATTTCCAGCACTTTTTGATTTTATTGCCCATATATTATGAAGTTGTGAAGAGTGTATAAGGCAGTATGTGGATCTAGTGATGTTTAAATGCCAAGGCCAATTTAAGTGAATGAGGTATTCATTGCCAGAGCAAAGAAGATAGTCTTTAAAATAAAGCTATCTATGTTCACATCTTATCAAAAAGACATGGGGGGAATTTTAACCCCCAAAAGCAGGTGGGTTTGAGTTGGGTGAGATGTGAAAATTAAACAAATCTTCAATCCAACCCGCCCACTTCCGGTTTTAACAGGCGCGGGATGGGGAGGGGTGTGGTGGGCAACCAACATTTAAATAATATAATGAGGCTGCGTGCCTCAGAATTAACCTATCTTAAAGGTTTAACATTGGCCTGCTGGTTTCCTGGGCCACACTACCACTAGCCCAGCTGAAGGCTCTGTCCCTGCTCCTGGGCTGCGGCCTCCTCCTCCGGAGCGTTCTCCACCCGATAAGGAGTCAAGCCTGTCAATCAAGCTGGCTTCCAGGCGGGGAACCTGCTTGAAAAATAGATGCACAGTGCCTGACCAAAACTCTCTTTCCCCCCCCCCAACCACCCCAGCTCACAAAACCCGCCCCTGTAAATATTTGGGCCATAGTAGCTGGCTGTCACGTCATTTTGTGAATTGCACCACACATCTCACCAGTATAAAATTTTGGATAAAACAAAAATGAGATGTTTCTGTGAGCTTTCAGGAGGCTAATTTTTTTTTAAAAGGTTATTTGGTGCTCAACTTTTCCAGTGTCACCAATGGAATAATTTACTTTGGTATGTAACTTTGGGCCACCAACAATTTTCAGCCACTGACATCACATGAAAACCTTAAACCTAATGGTAAAATCAGGTGAAACTTTAATGAAATATTATTCATAGGTAAAACAGAGTTTCCAAACTGGTTTTTAGCCCATCAGAAACTGATTTTAACTGAGGTGGCCCTGGGCTTGAGAATAGGGGAGAATCACTTGAGACAGAGGCAAGCAGGTTAATGAAGTAAATACAGGTAGAAAATTTATTTTTTTAAATCGATTTAAAAAAAAAAGTTAAATAGAATATATAGGTGAGAAATAATAGAGAATAAGAGAATGGGAAAAGAAGAGGTAAATTATAGACGGAATAAAAATAATTTAAAACAATTTTATGTAGGTTTTTTCACACTGCTTTGCTAATATTACTGTAATCTACTGTTAAAATCTTAGTAGTATTATTACTGTAACATTGTGATAATTGAGTCTTAGTGTGAGGGGAAGCATTTAAACGTGTCTGGCAGGGAGAACATAATTCCCTGAGGAATGATTCCCTGAAGATGCTGACTGTCTGCAAGTTAGTGTTGATTGACAGCCAATTTATCAGGTACCTGGCAGGTAATTTTGATCATCAGCTGAGTAAATCATTCACCAGTCCTTTCAAAATAAAGTTTTAATTTTAATGAGTTCAGTTTGTTTCCTCAATTAAATTGGTTCATTTTATTTATTTTTAGGTGAGATGTATTGGTTTTGAAATGCATTTTTTGTGTGTGTGATGACTACATGACTGTTTTGGTGGTGGGACTAGGTCAGAACAGCCTTAGTCCAAACATGGACAAAAGAGCTGAATTCCAGAGGTGAGATGAGCGTGACTGCCCTTAACATCAAGGCTGCATTTGACCGAGTGTGGCATCAAGGAGCCCTGGTAAAATTGAAGTCAGTGGGAATCAGGGGGAAAACTTTCCACTGGCTGGAGTCACACCTAGCACAAAGGAATATGGTTGTGGTTGTTGAAGGCCAATCATCAGATGATGAAGCAGCCCATGCCCACATGCAGCAAGACCTGGACGACATTCAGGCTCGGGCTGATAAGTGGCAAGTAACATTCGTGCCACACAAGTGCCAGGCAATGACTATCTCCAATAAGAGAGAGTGCAACCACCGCCCCTTGACATTCAACGGCATTACCATCGCCGAATCCCCCAACATCAACATCCTAGGGGGGTCACCATTGACCAGAACACTGTGGCTACAAGAGCAGGTCAGAGGCTGGGTATTCTGCGGCGAGTGTCTCACCTCCTGACTCCCCAAAGCCTTTCCACCACCTAAAAAGGCACAAGTCAGGAGTGTGATGGAATACTCTCCACTTGCCTGGATGAGTGCAGCTCCAACAACACTCAAGAGGCTCGACACCATCCAGGACAAAGCAACCCGCTTGATTGGCACCCCATCCACCACCTTAAACATTCACTCCCTCCACCACTGGCGCATCGTGGCTGCAATGTGTACCATCTACAAGATGCACTATAGAAACACACCATGGTTTCTTCAACAGCACCTCCCAAACCTGTGACCTCTACCACCTAGAAGGACAAGGGCAGCAGGCGCATGGGAACACCACCACCTCCAAGTTCCCCTCCAAGTCACACACCATCCTGACTTGGAAGTATAAAGCCGTTCCTTCATCATCACTGGGTCAAAATCCTGGAACTCCCTACCTAACAGCACTGTGGGAGTACCTTCACCACACGGACTGCTGCGCTTCAAGAAGGCGGCTCACCACCACATTCTCAAGGGCATTTAGGGATGGGCAATAAATGCTGGCCTTGCCAGCGACACCCACATCCCAGGAACGAATTTTTTAAGAAGTGATGATTGAATGCTGCCACACTGTTATCTGCTTGAATGGCTAATGGGACTTTAAAACACCAACTTTTAAAAATTTGTTCCATGGAATGTTGGCAACACCAGCAAGGTCGCATTTATTGCCCATCCCTAGTTGCTCTGAAAAGATGGTGGTGGAGGACCTATTTGTAGTACCACTGTAGTCCTTGTGGTGACACTGCTCCCGCAATGCTCTTAGGTGGGGAATTCCAGGATTCTGACCCAACAACGATGAAGGAAATATGCGATACATGTCCACGTCAGGATGGTGTGTGACTTGGAGGTGATGGTGTTCCTACAACGTTGTTCTTCTGGGTGATGGAGGTCGCAGTGGAGGGAGATGCTGTCAAAGTAACTTTGGTGGTTGCTGCAGTGCATCCTTTAGATTCCACATACTGCAGCCACAGTACGTTGGTGGTGGAGGGAGTGGATGTTGAGAGCAGTGACGGGCACCATTCAAGTGAACAGCTTTGTCCTGGATGGTGTTGAGCTTCCTGAGTGGTGTTGTGGCTGCAACCATCCAGGTGATCGGTGAGTATTCCATCACACTCCTGATTTGAGCCTTGTAAATGTGGCGAGGCTCAAAAAGCATGTTTATTATAATGTACCCATGGAAAGGATTGAATTTCGGAATAGCTTGGCACACTCATCTTTCAACCAGTTCACACTGAAGGAACATAGGAACAGGCCATTCCACCCCTCGAGCCTGCTGTACCATTCAATTTGATCATGGCTGATCTGTACCTCAACTCTATTTACCCGCTTTAGCTCCATATCCCTTGATACCCTTACCTGACAAACATCTAGTGATTTCATAGAATCACAGAATGGTTACAGTACTGAAGAAGGCCATTCGGCCCGTCGAGCCCATGCCGGCTCTCTGCAAGATCACTTCAGCTAGTCCCACTCCCCCGCCCTTTCCCCATAGCCCTGAAAATGTATTTCCTTCAGATACTTATCCAACTCCCTTTTGAAAGCTGTGATTGAATCTGCCTCCACCACCCTTTCAGGCAGTACATTCCAGATCTTAACCACTCGCTGCGTAAAAAAGTTTTTTCTTACGTCGCCTTTGGTTCTTTTGCCAATCACCTTAAATCTGTGTCCTCTGGTTCTCGACCCTTCTGCCAATGGGAACAGTTTCTCTCTCTCTTCTCTGTCCAGCCCCCTCATGATTTTGAACACCTCTATCAAATCTCCTCTCAATCTTCTCTGCTTCAAGGAGAACAACCCCAGCTTCTTCAGTCTATCCACGTAACTGAAGTCTCTCATTCCTGGAATCATTCTCGTAAATCTTTTCTGCACCCTCTCTAAGGCCTTCACATCCTTCCTAAAGTGCCCAGAATTGGACACAGTACTCCAGTTGAGGCCGAACCAGTGTTTTATACAGGTTCATCATAATTTCCACACTTTTGTACGCTATACCTCTCTTCTTGAAGCCCAGGATCCCGTAAGCCTTTTTAACTGCTTTCTCAACCTGCCCTGCCACCTTCAACGATTTGTGCACCCAGGTCTCTCTGTTTGTGTACCCACTTCAGGAATGTACCATTTAGTTTATATGTCCTCTCCTCATTCTTTCGACCAAAATACATCACTTCACACTTTTCTGCGTTAAATTTCATCTGCCATGTGTCCACCCATTTCACCAACCTGTTTCTCTTCCTGAAGTCTATCACTATCCTCCTCACTGTTACACTATACTTCCAAGTTTTCTGTCATCTGCAAATTTTGAGATTGTGCCCTGTACACCCAAGTCCAAGTCATTAATAAATATCAAGAAAAGCAGTGGCCCTAGAACCGACCCCTGGGGAACACCACTGTATACATTCCTCCAGTCCAAAAAGCAACCGTTCACCACTACTCTCTGTTTCCTGTCACTTAGCCAATTCCGTATCCAGGCTGCCACTGTCCCTTTTATTCCATGGGCTTCAACTTTGCTGGCAAGCCTATTATGTGGCACGTTGTCAAACGCCTTTTGGAAGTCCATGTACACCATATCAACCACATTGCCCTCATCAATCCTCTCTGTTACCTCATCAAAGAACTCAATCAAGTTAGTTAAACTTGATTTGCCTTTAACAAATCCATGCTGACTTTCCTTAATTAATCCGCACTTGTCCAAGTGACTATTCATTTTGTCCCTGATTACTGTTTCTGAAAGCTTCCCCACTACCGAGGTCAAAGTGACTGGCCTGTAGTTGCTGGGTTTGTCTTTTACACCCTTTCGATCTTGAAAACTTGAATTGACCCAGGGTCCACAGCCTTTTGGGAGAGAAAATTCCAAATTTCTATGACCCTTTGTGTGAAATAGTGCTTCCTGATATCCCTCCCAAATGGCCTAGCTCTAATTTTAAGATTATCCCCCTTCGTTCTTGATGCCCTCACCAAAGGATATATCTCTGTATCTACCCTATTGAAAACTTTTAACATTTTAAACACCGTGCTCAGATCACCCCTCAGTCTTCTATATTCAAGGTAGTACAAGCCAGCTTTATGCAACCTGTCCTTATAATTTATCCCTTTAATCCTTGGTATCATTCTGGTGAATTTACACTGTATCCCCTCTAAGGCCAATATATCCTTGGTGTCCAAAACTGAATGCAGTACTCCAGATGGGGTTTGACCAAGGCTTTGTACAACTGAAGCATCATTTCCTCCTCTTTGTAATCCAGCCTCCAGGAATGAATGACTTCTCTCTCTGTTGGCTTCCATGGTTATAAGTGAAAAGGGTTGGGGCAATCGCTTTCCAGTTAAGAGTACACATGAACATAGCCGTAAACTGCCTTTAAATTAGTACTAAATATGCAGTGCCAGTTGAGATGTAGTACTTTGTGCAGCCTGTTCTGATGCACTGCACCAGTGATACTAGTGTCCATAAAGCTGTTCATATCCTCCTTTTTAAGGGGTCAAAGCTTTGACTGTTAAAGGAAAGTGCAAGTGTTTGTTATTAGGAAGTAGGTGCGTATAGTACAAACTGTCTATATCGTAGAAAGCCCTGCAAGCTCAGCCCTTTCTTCTTGTACAACACTGGAAGGAAAGAAATACCTCCATTTCTAGCAGTGTTGGATGAAAGCAGAATGTGGCTCACAGGATGAAAATTGCATAGAGATTAGAAGTTGATGATGCCAGTTCTCTCCTTCAGAAAGAGGTTCTGCTGAGGGAGTTTGAGCAGCTAGGGGCCAAATTAAAAAGCAGAACCTCGAGGGTAATAATCTCTGGATTACTACCTGAGCCACGAGCAAATTTGGCTAGGGTAAATAAAATCAGGGAGTTGAATGCGTGACTCAAAGACTGGTGTGGGAAAAATGGGTTTTGCTTCTTGGGACACTGGCACCAGTACTGGGGCAGGAGAGAGCTGTTCCGTTGGGACGGACTTCACTTGGCCAGTGCTGGGACTAATGTCCTGGCGAATCGAATAACTAGGGCTGTGGAGAGGGCTTTAAACTAATTAGTGGGGGGGAGGTTTCAAGAGAGCAAAAACTAAAAATGACAACAGAGAGGGTCATAGACATAGGTAGCAGTAGGGGAATCACAAATCAGAGAGTGGCAGGAAGGGACAGAGTGTGTGGAGTAAAAGGTAAAGTGGTAAAAAGTGAAAAAGCAGGCACTAAGTGCCACAAAGCATATTTGAAAGTTCTCTATCTGAATGCACGTAGCATTCGTAACAAAATAGACGAGTTAATGGCACAAATAACTACATATGGTTATGATATTGTGGCCATTACAGAAACATGGCTGCAGGGTGACAATGCCTGGGAATTAAACATACCAGGTTATTTAACGATCAGGAAGGACAGGCAGGAAGGAAGGGGAGGTGGGGTGGCTATGTTAATAAAGGAAGGAATCACTGTAATACAGAGTAATGATATTGGGTCAAAAAATCATGATAATGAAACAGTTTGGGTGGAGATAAGGAATAATAAGGGGAAAAAAACACTAGTGGGCGTAGTCTATAGGCCTCCGAACAGTTGCAACTCTGTTGGACGGAGTATCAATCAGGAAATAGTTGAGGCATGTAATAAGGGAACATCTATAATTATGGGGGATTTTAACTATCATATTAATTGGACAAATCAAATGGGGCAGGGCTGCCTTGAGGATGAGTTCATTGAGTGTATTAGGGATGGGTTTCTTGAGCAGTATGTAACTGAACCGACCAGGGGGCAAGCAACCTTAGATCTGGTCCTGTGTAACGAGACAGGATTAATTAAAAATGTCCTAGTAAAGGATCCCCTTGGAATGAGTGACCATAACATGGTTGAATTCCATATTCAATTAGAGGGTGAGAAGGTTGGATCTCAAACAAGCGTGCTAAGCTTGAATAAAGGAGACTATGAAGGTATGCGAGCGGAATTGAGTAGAGTGGATTGGGAAAATAGATTAAAGGGTAAGACGACACATGATCAGTGGTGTACATTCAAGGAGTTATTTTACAACTTCCAAAAAAAATATATTCCACTGAAAAGAAAAGGGTGTAAAAGAAAGGACAGTCATCCGTGGCTAAGTAAAGAAATTAAGGATAGTATTCGACTAAAAACAAGGGCATATAAGGTAGCGAAATCTAGTGGGAGGACAGAGGATTGGGAAAACTTTAAAAGGCAGCAAAAAATAACAAAAAGATTGATTAAGAAAGGGAAGATAGATTATGAAAGTAAATTAGCAAAAAATATAAAAACAGATAGTAAGAGTTTTTATAGTTATATAAAAAGAAAAAGGGTGGCTAAAGTAAATGTTGGTCCCTTAGAGGATGAGACCGGGAAATTAATGGTGGGAAATATGGAGATGGCAAAAACACTGAATGAATATTTTGTATCAGTCTTTACAGTAGAGGACACTAAGAATATCCCAACACTGGACAAACAGGGGGCTATAGGGGGAGAGGAGCTAAACACGATCAAAATCACTAAGGAAGTGGTACTCGGTAAAATAATGGGACTCAAGGCGGATAAATCACCTGGACCTGATGGCTTACATCCTAGAGTCTTGAAGGAAGTGGCGGTAGGGATTGTAGATGCATTGGTAATAATTTTTCAAAACTCCCTGGATTCCGCTAAGGTCCCGGCAGACTGGAAAACTGCTAATGTAACACCCTTATTTAAAAAGGGCAGTAGACAGAAGGCTGGTAACTATAGACCGGTTAGCCTAACATCTGTGGTAGGTAAAATTTTGGAGTCCATTATTAAGGAAACAGTAACAGGACATTTGGATAATCATAATTTAATAGGACAAAGTCAGCATGGTTTTACGAAGGGGAAGTCATGTTTGACAAATTTGCTGGAGTTCTTTGAGGAAGTAACATATAGAGTGGATAAAGGGGAACCAGTGGACGTAGTGTATTTAGACTTCCAAAAGGCATTTGACAAGGTGCCACACAAAAGATTATTGCTTAAGGTAAAAAATCATGGGATTGGGGGTAATATTCTGGCATGGATAGAGGATTGGCTATCTAACAGAAAGCAAAGAGTTGGGATAAATGGTTCATTCTCAGACTGGCAATCAGTAACTAGTGGTGTTCCACAGGGGTCAGTGCTGGGTCCCCAACTCTTTACAATCTATATTAACGATTTGGAGGAAGGGACCAAGTGTAACATATCAAAATTTGCAGATGATACAAAGATGGGAGGGAAAGTAGTGAGTGAGGAGGACATAAAAAACCTGCAAGGGGACATAGACAGGCTAAGTAAGTGGGCAGAGATTTGGCAGATGGAATACAACACTGGAAAGTGTGAGGTGATGCACTTTGGCAGGAAAAATCCTAGAGCAATTTATTATCTTAATGGCAAGAAACTGGAGAGTACTGAAGTGCAAAGGGATCTGGGGGTCCTGGTGCACGAAACTCAAAAGGTTAGTATGCAGGTGCAGCAAGTGATTAAGAAGGCAAATGGAATGTTGGCTTTCATTGCTAGGGGGATAGAATATAAAAATAGGGAGGTATTGCTTCAGTTGTACAAGGTATTGGTGAGACCGCACCTGGAATACTGCATACAGTTTTGGTGTCCTTACTTAAGGAAAGACATCCTTGCTCTCGAGGCAGTGCAAAAAAGGTTCACTCGGTTAATCCCAGGGATGAGGGGGTGGTCATATGAGGAGAGGTTGGGTAGATTGGGACTCTACTCATTGGAGTTCAGAAGAATGAGAGGCGATCTTATTGAAACATATAAGATTGTGAAGGGGTTGGATCGGGTGGATGCGGGGAGGATGTTCCCGATGACGGGTGAGACTAGAACTAGGGGACATAGTCTTAGAATAAGGGGCTGCTCTTTCAAAACTGAGATGAGGAGGAACTACTTCACTCAGAGGGTGGTAGGTCCATGGAATATGCTGCCACAAAAAGCTGTAGAAGCTACATCATTAAATAAATTTAAAACAGAAATAGACAGTTTCCTAGAAGTAAAGGGCATTAAGGGTTACGGGGAGCGGGCAGGAATTTGGACATGAGTCTAGGTTTGGATCGGTCATGGCCCTGTGGGTAGTGGAGCGGGCCCAGGGACCGTGTAGCCTGATTCTGCTCCTATTTCGTGTGTGCAATTCTGTTAGATGCAGGAGATGGTTCTGTGATAGTAGATAGTAGATTGGCGGTTAGGATCAGATCAGCCATGATCTTATTGAATGGCGGAGCAGGCTCGAGGGGCCGATTGGCCTACTCCTGCTCCTATTTCTTATGTTCTTATGTTATCGTTTACAGGGACTTGGAAGAAAGTGAGCTTTTCTTCAGCTTTAGGGAGATTGTGCATCAAATGAATTAGTTTCAATTGATCGTGTGCGGCTGACAAAGCAGATAGCAATCGCACATGTAATTGTGTCACTGTCTTTTTGATTTTCCGCTTTAATTCATTTTTATTAATTTCCGTGGAATTCCAGGATTTTTTGTTCAGAAATACTTCGACAAACATTTCATTTTTTGTCTTCACTTAGAGATTTATTTGAAAAGGGTGTATTCGGTGTATTATATATTTAATATATTTTGATTGATAATGGAGATGCGTTGGTTTTCTTAGATTTTCTTTAACTTTACTGTTTTTTATTGGCTTGTCATTGAATTACAGTTGAAAATGGATTAGATCTGTTGTGCATTGTATTGAAATTTTTAATTCAATTGATTTAATGAATGAATATTAGTAACAGTATCAAGAACTGGAAGTGTTATTTAAAACAATATAAATATGTATAATGTATTCAGACAACAGTTTTTTTTAAAGATTATTAATTTTTTTTAATAATTAGGGAATTAATACTGTAACCAGGCCCCTCTTGCCTGCCTCCAAGTCAGCTGCAGTGATTGACATGGTAGTCAGTGTATTATGTTTCACACTGTAGCACATACTGATTTGTAAACAGCTTCAAGCTCTATTGCTGCAGTTTGTTCAGCTTTCACCTCCTGGCAGGGCAGTACAACAAGCTCAGCTTTTTAAGGATATGGTAGCTTGTTAGTGTTGGAGTCACTGCTGCCCTGCATCAGCAACAATGTCAACATTGTGCATGTAACTCTATTTTTAAAGAACAAATTGTATTTGCTTCTCCTTTTCTCTCAGAATTCTTCCAGCCAGCAGCACAGGCGGGAAAGCTACTCTTTAAAATGAGGTATGCAAGAGCAGCCTTGGTGACTCCCCCTATAGGTTTCCATCCCCACATCACAGTGCAATGCCTCTATTTTCAAATATACCCATTTTTTATCCATTTTCCCGTTCTTTCAATAAATTATATTGGTGTATATTAATAAATTATTCTGATGTCCTTTTAATGTTTCTTTCTTAGCAGGGACCACCTTCTTTCACCTGCATAGTTTCTCATGCCATTCAGCGCTTGACTGAAAGGATAAACTGGAAACCAGCTCCAAGGCTGCTGCCTAATTTGTTACTGAGTCAGTTGCTAGGTCAGGTGAACAAAAATGGCATATTGTGACTGGCTCTTTTGTTCCGTCCTGTGGGGTAATATTTTGCCTCCATTTGGTCCTTCCCATGTTGATGAGGTTAAAATCAGAAATCATTCCATTGATGATCACGGGTGCCAACATATGGCTCGTCACTGTGTGAAATTTCCATTTCCTTTCAGTTTCTAAAATTTTCTTCTTGTGGAGCCATAGAAATCATAGCATGTAAGGAAGTCATTCAGCCCTTCATGCCTGTGCAGGTGCTAGCTCTTCAACTGGAGATGTCTAATCTCAGTCCTAGTTCCCTGCTTCTTACCCGCATCCTTTTATAGTGTTCCTGTTCAAATACTTATCCAATTCCTTTTCAATGATGTTATAATCTCTGCATCAATGGTTACTTGTGGGAAAGCATTTCATGTTCTATTAGCCCTGTGTAAAAAAAAAAAAGTCTTCTAACTTTAGCGATAATCCTTAGTCCCCTTGTTACCGATCCGCCAAACAGGGAAAACAATCTCACTGCTTATCCTCTCAGGATTTCTCATCATTTTGAAAACCTTTACTAGATCCTTCCTTTATCTTCTCCGTTCCAATGAAAAAAGCCACAATTTCTTGAGCCTTTCTTTTCTATAACTTTTCATGCTTGGTAACCTTCTAGTGAATCATTACTATTTACCTTTTCCATGGCTTTAATATCCTTCCTGTACAAATCCACTCTAACCTTTGTGGTTTTACGTTAAGTACCCCTATGTACAAAACTCAGAAACCCATTTGTCCTTTATAGCCTTTTTTACTTGCACTCCCACCTTTAAAGACCTATGGATCTCTCTATTGCCAGCCCCCTCACTCTGTAAAAAGTTTAACCTTTTTAGGATACACTTTCCACTGTTTATTTTTGCATTTAATCTGTATCTTATCTATTTTGTATTCAAATATTTTTTGGATTTTTTTTTTTTGCTATAGCTGTGATTGCTGGTTTTATGAGTTTTAATTAACTTTATGCATGTAAATAATCTACGGAACCACCTTTTGGAAGTGCTCTGTACTTCATGGCCAAATGTAAATGGAAAGCAAGAGATTAATTTCTTTAGTTTAGTCCCTTGACCTAGTCCCATTTATCTTCTCAGAGGAGCAACAGACCTGCCATGCTGTCATCTTTTAGCCAAAAAGAAGAGAAATCGAGACTCAGACCTTTGTAATTGCATTCAGTGATCAGTCAGCAAAAGATTCCCCTCACTATAGGTGAGCAGACCATATCAACGTACCCAACTAAGCAATGACTTAAGTTTGCTTCTAGTAATGGTAGATGGACTTCAGTGACAGACAGTCATGAAATTCAAACTGCAGCCATTTGCATGGGAGTGAGGCGTTTGATATCCTGTGTTATCAAATGATGCAAATATAAGTAAATCCCTGCCTGTTTGAGCTTGAAATGTTGGAGACTGTGGACCCTTTTTCTTGCTTTAGTTAGCTGTCTGTGCTGCTAATGAAAATTGTGGATGCGATTCGGTTTGTTTGTGACCGTCCGCGTCACTGGTTAAAAACAAACCAGTTCCCTCACCCAGGCTGCTGATGTTCACTGTCCTGCAGCTCATGGAGATGGATTCCAACACTAAATGCTGCTGGTAGCACAGGGCTCTCTGTCACAGTGACACCAGCTGGGATTTCAGGGGAGCAATTACTTTCCTGCTTTACTATCTATTGCACAACTTAGTATCGTTGAACTGAAAGATAGTAGGAAATGAAGGAGCGAAGCATGGAAAAAGGAAAGAGAGGGAAATTTAAGTTTTTTTCAAAAACGTGAAAGACTAACCGGGATAAGAAAGAGTATCTTACTGTCTAGTGTATAAATCAACCATAATCTATGGTGCATAGATCACTGCCCTATCTTTAGGAGAGATAAAAATACACAAAATGGGCAACTTGTGCACCCTTTGGAAAATGACAAAACAAGAACTAAGAGAGGCAAATATTTGGAATCTGCCTTTAATCTTTGCAGCCCAGGTGAGGGAAGGAGTTTCTTTTTAACCAGTGACGCTGACGGTCACAAACAAACTGAATCGCATCCACAATTTTCATTAGCAGCACAGACAGCTAACTAAAGCAAGAAAAGGGGTCCACAGTCTCCAACATTTCAAGCTCAAACAGGCAGGGATTTACTTATATTTGCATCATTTGATAACACAGGATATCAAATGCCTCACTCCCAGGCAAATGGCTGCAGTTTGAATTTCACGACTGTCTGTCACTGAAGTCCATCTACCATTACTAGAAGCAAACTTAAGTCATTGCTTAGTTGGGTGCCAAGTCAGGGAGGGACACATTGATATGGTCTGCTCACCCATAGTGAAAGAAATCTTTTGCTGACTGATCATTAATGATCTTGACCTTTCTGAGCACTGAATAAATCAAGTTGGATATATAATTCAGACGTTTTTAACTCAATAAAATACCAGTACGGTTGATTTCTTAATTGTTATAATGCTATTGAGTGGTTTATTTAGAAAGGACCAAACTAGTTGTTGGCCAAGCTTTGCCTTTCTGTAATTGCAATCGAATCTGTACATATTCAGTGCACTGTTTTCATTCTGAAGGCAGAAAACTGCTATAGTTTGCTCAGTAGTTCCCTTTTGGGTATAGCAGACCGCTCTTGGCATTTAAAATGAAATCACTTCTTTCTCCAGTTTTGGAGTATCCCAGAGCTCAGAGTTGATCTGAACCATGGGAAGGCAAAACTGTCTGTGCTTCTGAGACCTTTTTATTTCACTAATCCTGGCCTTTGCTTAATATAGTATTATATTAGTCATGCTTTTGAATTAATGCTTTAAGAGGTACACAATTGACTATAGATTGAATGCTGTGCTTGGACCAATATGCAAATAAAACATAAGAAAAGTCAAGGACAAAACACCTTTTCCTAGTATCCCACTTTCCGATCTCCTCGTCTGTCTGGTGCTTTTGTCTCTACTGCCAGGTCAGCTAAGTTATTCTAAAATATTATCATTCTTTGAGCAAAGAAATTCATCCAAATATCTGTTTTAAATGTATAGTTCACTAATTTAAATTGTTACCCTGTGGTCTAACTTTCCTGGTTTAATATTCTGGGTTTACTTTATGGCATTATTCTACATTCTTCAACTAGGTCTCTCTTTGCAGAGTATAAAGCTCAAACATCTCTAATTTTTCCTCAGTTTTTTTTCCCCTTTGCTCTGAGTGAAGTTTAGAACATTGTATAATGTGGTCTCACCAGTGCTTTGTAAAGCCTTTGTATAAATGTATCAAAACACACTGGGCCATTAGTTAAACTTGCCCGCGCATGTTTAGTTTTTTTACATTTTTGCGTAGAAAGTTGCTGAAAGTGTGAGCTGATAACATAACAGCGAGGGAAACAGGACATCTGGGACCTGAGTGAACAGGGAAACCAATTGTGTATCTCCTTAATCAGTCAGATTGAAGGATTGTGAAATTAACAGCGCAAGGACTGAGAAGGAAATGTAATTTAGAGTGGGTGAATTCAATGTCAAGGCATTGGAGAGGGTAAAGAGGAGGTTTACCAGGATGATACCAGGGATGAGGGAGTTCAGTTACGTGGAAAGATTGGAGAAGCTGGAATTGTTCTCCTTAGAGCAGAGATGGTTAAGGGGAAACCTAATAGAGGTATTCAAAATTATGAGGGGTTTTGATAGAGCAAGTAGGGAGAAACTATTTCCTCTGGCAAGTAGGTTGGTAACCAGAGGTCATAGATTTAATAATTGGCAAAAGAACTAGAAGAGAAATGAGAAGCAATGTTTTCATACAGATGGTTGCTATGATCTGGAACGCACTACCTGAAAGGGTGGTGGGATCAGATTCCTTAGGAACTTTCAGAAGGTAATAGGACATTATTTTAAGAGAACTAGTTTGCAGGTTTATGGGGAAAAAGCTGGGATGTGGGATTAAATTGGACTGCTCTTTCAAAGAGCCAGCACAGGCACGACAGGCCGAATGGCCTCCTTCTGTGCTGTATGATCCTATGATTCTAAAGGTTAATATTTCAGGTGGAATCCTACATCAGAACTGGTACCTTCTGTTTTATTTTAGATTTCCAGCATTTGGTTTTTCATTTCATTTCCCTATATTTTCATTGCTTAGTATATTGGAAATGATAGACTTTCATTTCTGATGTGATGAAGTGTTTTAATTTAGATTCGCTTGCAGAATGAATGATCAAATTACAAGTATTACAAATCAGCTAATTTTATCAGTAGTCTGCAAATATCCAAATCCAAGCTTAAACACACAATTTCATTGTACAGATATGTTCATCAGGATTTGACTATAGTTATAATGCTTTATGTCTCAGAAATACAATAAATCAGATTTTAAATATATGATTTTAAAATGCAGCCTGAATTATATCTGCTTTCCCCGGTCCAATTAACATCCCCCCCACAACCCTGCTTCACCAGAAGATGTGAGAAGTCGCACAACACCAGGTTATAGTCCAACAGCTTTATTTGAAATCACAAGCTTTCGGAGCGCTGCTCCTTCGTCAGGAAGGAGCAGCGCTCCGAAAGCTTGTGATTTTAAATAAAACTGTTGGACTATAACCTGGTGTTGTGCGACTTCTCACATTTGTCCACCCCAGTCCAACACCGGCATCTCCACACCAGAAGATTGCACTTGCTCTTAGCTTCCCGTATACAACACCACAGCAGATCAACTGTCCTTCGTTTTATATAGTATTTTTATTTTATGTTATAGTTAAATAGCAAAACTTAGGGCAGTTCTAAGGCAGAGAAGTATAGCTGGTAATAGTACAGGAGTTTCTCTACCGTACAGGCTGGGGAGCTGGGAGATGCAAAACTGAGGTATTATAGTGCTGCCACTGGCAGGAGGGTGTAATTACAACATGGCCAGTTTACAAAGACAGTTTCCAAAAGAATGTGTCATAAAAATTTATAATACAAAAAGACCTCTGAGTTGCTGGTCCAGTACCATAACCACGAGGCTACCATACCTTACTACTAACATGTTTTTTCATAAAACATCCACTAGCAATCAGAACCTCAGAAGGTCACTCTGATCTCCTGATGAATAAAACTGTGACTCCAAAAGCTTGCATATACTCGAGAGAATTTCTGATTTTGAGGACTGCAGTAGCTTTTTGGCACCAAGTGTATAATGAGTCTGAAAATCTGCAGTGTAACTGCCTGAATGCCAGGGCCTCCAGTGCTGACCCCACTGGTCTCAAGGAGTTTATATCCGCACAAGTGGCACAAAGTTCAAAACTCTTGGCTGATTTTTGTACTTAAGAAACTGAGGTATATGCATTTTGGAAGGAACAATGAGGAGATACAATATAAACTAAATGGTACAAATTTAAAGGGGGTGCAGGAACAGAGAGACCTGGGGGTGTACGTAGACAAATCTTTGAAGGTAGCAGGACAAGTAAGGCTGTTAAAAAAGCAGATGGGATCATTGGCTTTATAAATAGGGGTATCGAGTACAAAAGCAAGGAAGTTATGCTAAACCTTTATAAAACACTGGTTAGGCCTCAGCTGGAGTATTGTTTTCAATCCTGGGCATCACACTTTAGGAAGGATGTCTCGGCCTTGGAGAGGGTGCAGAAAAGATTTACTAGAATGATACCAGGGATGAGGGACATCAGTTATGTGGAGAGACTAGAGAAGCTGGGATTGTTTTCCTTCGAGCAGAGAAGGTTAAGGAGAAATTTAATAGAGGTGTTCAAAATTATGAGGCGTTTTGATAGAGTAAATAAGGAGAAACTGTTTCCACTGGCAGGAGGGCCGGTAACCAGAGGACGGAGGGGAGATGAGGAGAATTTTTTTACGCAGCGAGTTATGATCTGGAATGCGCTGCCTGAAAGGGTAGTGGAAGCAGATTCAATAATAACTTTCAAAAGGGAATTGGATAGATGCTTGAAGGGGAAAAGTAATTGCAAGGCTATGGAGAAAGAGCAAGGAAGTGGGACGAATTGGATAGCTCTTTCAAAGAGCCGACACTGGCACGATGAGCCAAATGGCCTCCTCTGAGCTGTATGATTCTATATTTATTAACTGACTATAATTTATAAACAACAACAACTTATATTTTATAATGCCTTTAAGGTAGTAAAACGTCCCAAGTTGCTTCACAAGAGGCTTACCAAAAAAATAAATTTGACACCGAGCCATATGAGATGATGTTTGGGTAGATGACCAAAAGCTTGGTCAAAAAGCTAGGTTTTAAGGAGCGTCTTAAAGGAGGAAAGAGAGGTGGAAAGATATAGGGAGGGAATTGCAGAGCTTAGGACCTAGGCGACTGTTGTAACTTTACAAAGCAACCAGCACTGGAGTGTAAATATTCTTGCAATGGAAATCTGACTGAGACAAGGCTGAACCCTTTGAAAAAACTGTGATGAGACTATTATGAGATACAAGTGAACAATGTTATCATCACTGGGTTACCACAAGGGAGACACTTTTTGAGTGCAAAATTGTTTCAGTTCACTGCTGCAAGTGAGACTGATTTCAACGTTTGTGGCTGTATCAAGATGACCTAATCTGTAGGAGAATATGTCTGCGGCACTACAGAGAGCATCCATTGTAAGGACTACAGAGTTTGAAATCTTTGTAAGAATTCTGTCATATCTTTCCCCCCCCACTGATGATTCTCACAATGGTACAAGGAGTTTCATTGTGGAACAGTAGTAGCAGCGTTCTGTTTTTAGGTTGAATTGTAAATGTTACCATATTAATTACTAGGAAGCGCCAGGAGAGAATCCTTAAAAATATTTTAAAAATCAGCTGCTTGAGGGTGTGTGCCTATTTTTAAAATGCATGCATGTTTGAGCGATTGTTGAAGAAGTTCCACATTAGCAGTGTCAGTGCCCTTTAACACAGGGCTCAAAGCATTAAAAAACAAAGGAGCAAGCCTACTGGGACTTTAGCAGGGAGCTCACTGAAAACAAAATCTCTTAGAAAAATGGCCAGTGGCCAGATCATAAATGGTCACCAAATGTCACTGGTGTTTATATTTATCACTGCCAGCAGTTTAGTATAAAGGAGCCATGTCAAATACGTCAGCTGCATATCCATTCTGTGAGCTGTATTCATATGCTGTTCCAAACACTGATCCCTGGTAAGTCGCCCTCAGCATTGAAATCGTTTATGATAGAGTTTTGGCCCACAGTTCTCCTCACCTTTACAAATGATGGATTTGTTTCTTAAACTCCACTTACTAAATTTAGAAAAGGACAAAGGCATTACTGACTTCTTGTGGCTTCCTCATAATCTTTCTAACTGCTTTTCCAACTGACCTGTTCATTTGATTTATCGTGAGCTCTGTTTTGGACAAATGGAAATAGACACTTTCGCGTCACTATGAAAAAAAAAACAGCAGCCCTTAAAGTTCAGGTTCATCACAGCGTTAACTGTATTAAAGATCTTTAAGAGAGCAACTCGAGTGAGGAATTCAAGAAATACAAGCCCAGCTTAAAAGCCACAGTTTTGAAACATGTTAACAAAGCTAAGTGGTTGTCACACTTTTGGGTTATTATGCTCGATACTTTCTTGGGTATAGCTTTAAGGCCAATCCCAAAAGTTGATGTTGCGCCCCCTACAATCCAGAGTGCACTTTTCCTCCCAATATCTAGGTAACAATAGTGAGACCCAGGGATCAGAATGGAGAATCCTTACTCTGTCCTCCAGCTACTGGAATATACCACATAAATTCTCCTGCCTCGCTGAAAGCAGACTGGATATATGCTCTTAGCAGATTGAGACACAGACTTTGGACTAGCAGTGGTTTTATTTCCATAAGGTAGATGAATGAATAGTGCACAGTTTAACTCACATTCATCCATATATAGAACAACAAAGATGCAAATCACTTTTTCTCTAAACTGCTTGCATTAACTACACTAACCTAGCTCCCTTGAGTAAGTTGCCAATCACTTTTTAAAACACAGACAGTCCACCAGCTTTTGGCTGCGAGATTCATTCACTGACTGCTTACTGAAGATTCATTGCAACTGGTTCTGCATTGCGATTATCATTCCCTAAGGAGATGTCTCTGCCCCACCAAGCTGTCCATCACAGAGGGCTGCAGCCAATCAAAGGCCTTTCCCTCATCTTAAAAGGTCTCAGAAACAATTGTCAGTCAAAATTACTGCCACAGGCTGGGGCCTAACCTGGAACAAAGCAATAAACAACCTCCTATTTCATAAATAAATTAGAACAAATAATTATTCATCAATATTTAATAAAGCCTGACAATGGCCTAAAATGCTTGTCATTAAATGTAACTTCTCTGGCCAATTATCAGCCTGAATTTACTGTTGTCCTTAGTCTTATTAATTAGCTCTTATAAAGAACACAACATTCAGCTAATCTGGAACTGATGTGTTTTCCTTTGAGAAATACCCTGTGTGATCCTGTTTTAATCCCTTACTAGCAATACAAAATATAAGATAAAAAATTCAGCAGAGACAAAAAAAAGTATGCTTTTGTCACAGTGGACGTTGCTGAAAATGCTTTTGCCAACCATTCGCATCATTGCCTTTAACTTCAGAGCACTTTATTATTACCATTTGCTACCTGCGAAAATATACAGAATAAGGGATTTACAACTTGTACACCTCCATCAATGTCTGGTTAAAAAGTAGAACATTTAAGGGCTTGATGCAAAAATACACATGTAAAACATGACATTCTGCAAGGATCCATTTTTTAAATTCCTACTGTTTAATATTGGTGAATAATAAAGGGTAACAGAACCACTTTTTCAAAAACTTACTCACAGTGCTCTTTCAGATCTTTTGAATTGTGTTGTGGAGAAATTGTGTCTGTGTCTATCACATTGCATTTGTTTGATAGCCATTGGTGGCTATCCCATTTATTCTGTGGCTATGCTACTACAGTTTCTAAGTAATAATTTCTGTTTTAAATGAGGCAGATCAGCTAGATTTCCAGTATAAAAAGCTGACCCCATTGATGTCCTCATGTCATTAAAAAAAAATCTATATTTACAAGCTGAATTTCTCAATAATAATTCAACATCAGTTTAAAGAATGTTGCTCCTGGGTAAGCTTGAAATTCAACAAACCTTTTTTTTTAAGGTTGATCTCCATTTTAACTTTATTCACAAAACAACCCTCCTACTGTGGTGCAACACTTTCCTTTGTTGCCGGCAGGAAAGTATCCCTGAGCTGTTCCACAATCTTAGACCTGGGGGATGTCTCTAACTGGACTAGTAATCATTTTTTCTCCTCGACAACACCTGAAAAAGCAGGTCAGTCAGTGACCAAGTGGATGTTCCTGTCCAGGATCCATCAAAGATACTGCTAATACTAGCACGACTGAGTAGCGTCCTGGATCATACACAGCTGTTCACAAATCATATCTTCAAATAAGCAAGAAGGTTGACCTGTGTATTCCATTACTCTGGATTATTTATTACTTTTGATGGTCACTGTAGTTACACTGTACAGAACATATCTTGTCCCAGGCATTTACAGCAATGCTCTCTCAGAATCATTCAAACGGAGGAAGACAAACTAGAGAAGCTGAGTGGTTTCTCATTGATGTCCTGTCTGCCCAAAAGAATGTTGACCATCTGGCTCCAGCAAACACTGGAACATTATCATCCTCAGATGCAGGAGACTCCTGTAAGCCCTTACATGCTGACGAACAGCTTAAAAAAAAAAGTGACAAATCCCTAAAAAAAAACTGGCATCTCTGCAAAGGGTATTCAGCTGAAACATGGCCCTGAATAAATGCCTATGACCAAAGCTACTACTTGAAAGCATCTGAATAAGTTAAATTCCTTTTCGTTACATTGGATTTCAGGGTTTTTATTCGTGTTTTGGATCACAGTCCATGATTCAGTATGTTTTTCTGTGAAAACTGAAATCTAATGTTATCACGTATGACATACAGAAAGAAGTAATTACAATGGGAGTGGAGTAGGCTATAGACTTGTCATGACTTAAGCTGCAGCTATACCCAATATTCCATCGGTTCTATAGGGTGAAAAATTGAAGTGCACAGAAGTGCATTTTTGCAGTGGCGGGGTTTGAGGGGGTAATAGTGAGCTCTGATGGTACAGCATTTATTTCCCAGGCGACCCCCGCCAGGCAATTTTGATCATTAATATTTTTGATGCATCTTCCTGCATTTTGAAGCATACTCTGTTTCAGAATTTGAAGCCAAAAAGAATTTATTCTGGAATTATTAAAATTATATAAAAGCTACTAAAATACAAATAGTTGTTACGAATTAACTCTTTTGCACCATCAGAAGGTTATAATTGGTGAGTATAATACTGAAGACCTGCATGTATGCAAGTGCTATAGCTGGATGAGCTATACCTACCAGTATTATCTTTACAGGCACTTTAATTACAAGTCAAAATGACATTTCACTCATATGGATTGGCTGGCATGTAGCCATTACAAAATGATGTCAGAGGAGAGGCGTAAAACCAAATTAGGATGAGTCCTCTGCTGATGTTTTCCCACATATTCTTTACCAGTGCTTAATGCTTTCACTTAACTGCCTGGCCAGGATCACATGTAACTTGGATGATATTTTCACATTGCCGCTATAATGCAAATGCACTTTGCATCGATACAATTCCATTTTTAATGTAGATTGTTTTTGCTGCAGTGTATTTTCCATTCCTGCATTCACCTTTGTCCTATGGCTTTGCACTGTAGTATATCTACGTCTCTGAATGCACGAACGAGAGAACATGTCAAAGCATTATGTGCTCCAAGTACATCCTGTTTTTGCTTGGAGAAAAATGTGGAGCAAATCACATCAGCCTTAACATAGAGAAGATTATCTTAATAGGGACAACTAAAATGCTGCATAATACATGTGCATACATCTCTTAACAGAAAAACTTAGCTGTTTGAGGACATGAACAAGTAACTTCTTTTACCATTCAATATACATATTCTTTAGTGCAGTGATGTACTTCAGTGGTCTTATCAACCTTTAATGCGACAGATGATCTAATACAGATGTATTTGCAAGCTCTGGTACTTCAAAGATTGTTATTTCTTTATTGCCATTATAGATTTTCCCCTTTTCCCATAAATACTTTGCTTTTCAAAGACACTGAGAGATTATTAAGTCCAATGGCAGCACCTGTTCATATTTCTGACTTGCCTCTTCTGTGCATGAGTACAGGAGTAAAGAAGTCTTACTCCAATTATATAGGGCCTTGGTGAGACCACACCTGGAGTACTGTGTACAATTTTGGTCTCCTTACCTAAGGAAGGATATACTTGCCATAGAGGGAGTGCAACGAAGGTTCACGAGATTGATTCCTGGGATGGCGGGACTGTCGTATGAGAAGAGATTGAGTAAACTAGGCCTGTATTCTCTTGAATTCAGAAGAATGAGAGGGGATCTCATTGAAGTATACAAAATTATTACAGGGCTTGATAGGGTGGATGCTGGGAGAATGTTTCCCTTGGCTGGGGAGTCTAGAACCAGGGGCCACAGCCTCAGGATAAAGGGTAGGCCACACAGGACTGAGATGAGAAGAAATGTCTTCACACAGCGGGTGGTGAATCTTTGGAATTCTCTACCCCAGAGGGTTGTGAAGGCTCAGTCATTGGGTATATTCAAAACAGAAGTCGATAGATTTCTGACTAGTCAAGGGATATGGCGATAGGGCCGGTGAATGGAGTTGAGGCAGAAGATCAGCCATGATCTCATTGAATGGTGGAGCAAGCTCGAAGGGTCGAATGGCCTACTGCTGCTCCTATTTCTTATGTTCTTATGCATGGGCAGAAAAGATAACTTGGAAAGTATTGTGGGGTGATGTTAAAAGTCTGGAAATGTGCAAACATTTGGAGCACTGCACAAGTCACATGAACAGTGCCATGAAAACACTGAATACATGCTCAAAAAGTCAGAGGTTGATAACTATACTAATTGTATCTGTACTGTGGTTAATCCAGCTACAAGGCATTGTCGGGTCCATTAGTTACTCCCTGGTACATTTTTCCCTTCAGCCTAGGGATATTGAAGCCAATTGTAGCATCCCTAAAGCTGTCCCAGCCGCAATCGGCTAAATCCAGGCAAACTGGGGATGGACACTGGACCTCTCCATAAGGGGCGAAATTAAAACGAGCCAGAGGACAGATCATCTTCCAACTTTTTTTAAAAGGACTGTTTCAGGGATTCAAATTCATGGTTCTAAGATTTCCCATTTGGTATTTGGACTCATTTCCTTCTGTCTCACTCTTCCACAGTAACCACACCTTGTGTGTTTAAGTTTCTCCAAAAATACTTAATCCCAAATCTGCCCCTTTTATATTGAACAGCCACTGTTATAACTTCTTTCTCTCAGACTCTATCTTCCTGACTGACAGCCCCACAACTGGGAGAATGTTATCGTCCCTGGGCTCAGACAGACCCTCATTCCCTGGACTAAGTTGGGGTCTCCAAACTTGGGGAAGTTTTGATGTCCCACTGGCTTTAAATCAATCTATTGAGTTTCTAGCAAGTCAAACTTGTAAACGGCAAGTGATGAAGAATCCATGGCTAGTGGCGGGACCCCAGAAACTGTTTCATTGGTCACATGGATTTGCTGGTGAGAGTGCAGGGGCTATGGTGGATCCTGGGAAAGCTTGGCTCTGAAGTTTGATCAGAGTGTGGCCAGAGGGAAATGCATAAACTGATGGAGCACCGCGCAAGTCCCACAAACATGGACCAAATAAGCTGGCCATTCGCTCAAAAAGTAACTGAAGAAACCCTGAGGAAAGGTCTAAGAGCTGCCTACCAGTGCCAAAGAGGGAGTTGAGTGAAAGGATATAACGGGTTTGTGAGGAATTTAGCAGACTATGAGTAAAAGGCTGTGCAAGCTTACAGCGTGCTGCAGAAAACAATGAAAAGGTCCATAAATGGAAGAAGTAGGTGTTTGCCATACTTGTTCACTTTGCTGATGTTTTGATTGTAGTAAGAGATTACTGTTAGGTTAGTATTTGTAATTTGTCCTATTGACTGAGAAATGGCTGAGCTTGCTAGATGGTGTTGTAACAGAGCTTCAGTAAATGAACTTATGTTCCCTGTAGTGTTGATACATTAACTGAGACAATGGAAGAGGTGACTCTTGTTACAGTGAAAATTCTTATTATTATGGAGAGTAGAGTAAGTTTCTGAAATTAACCAGCAAATGTTCTAACAAGTGTCTTCCCAGATTCAGTGTGGGAAGCTCAGAGGCAGAAAGATGAACAATCTTCAACATATTAAATATGGTATGTGGGGCATGAGATTCATTGCAAACTCATTAGAATTACCTACAGTACCTGTTACTCCAGTAGGTGGTGCTGTGATAGGTATTTTCAATGTTAAAGTTGTCACACTGTTTGACGTACAAAGGCTGCTATTTTATAATGAGAGTCTGACACCCTGTGATTGGACAATCTGCCCAACCAGATTCTCACATATCACCCAAAATGCATTCTGAAATGTTTTTTATCCATCATTTGTTCTCAGTAACTGAAATTTCTAATCTCTAAAATGGAGGTTGAGCAATAACAAATTTTTTAAAATTACACTTCACAATAATACTATCAATTTTATCTATGGAATTGTCTTTTGTATCTTTTACTACCTCCCTAAAGCTTGGGTGTTAGAAATGTGAGTCTGTCACAAATACCTTCTTGAGTTCAGCAGTGTCAGTTACTCCCCTAAGCCATCTGAGTGCCTTACTTTTATGGGAAATGACTCTCACTGCCCTATATCTACTTGTATGAGAGAGTAAACCAGGGATAGAACAATTGCATTCCCTTGTAATCAGGACAGCGTATTCATGTTTTTCATGTGTGTCTCTTCAGTTTCTCTGAGTATTGATTAAACAAACACTTGGTGAAACAACTTAGATTTTTGGAGCTGTTTATCACAAACTCAGGATGTCACAAAGTACTGTAATTCACAACCAATTAATTATTTTTGAAGGGCATTCACAGTTGTTACACAAGAAAACACAGCAGCTAGTTTGTGCACAGCAAGAAAGGTCCCACAAATGAAATGAATGACCAATTGGTTTGTTTTTGCTATTGTTGGTTGAGGGAGAACTGTTGGCCGGGACTCCCAATTAGGAGATTGGTTTGATTCAGTCTCAAGTGAAAGTTGTGGAGCAAGGTGAGGTAAGGGGGTAAGGTCACTGGGAGACAGAATGAAAATGGTTTACAAGTTCTTCCTACATTACTCAGTATGGTGGACTAATCAAGGAGTGGCATTGACAGAGTCCTTAGCAATGTCTGCAAATTGGATCATCCTGCTCTCCTGTCCATGGACTCAGTAGAAGGATAGAAAAAATAGTATAAATCCTTCATCATTAGGAATTTCTGTGCTCCTACTTTGTATGATCCCAAGATTGCACTCTCGGACACTAGCAGTGGCCAGAGGACTGGGACTCAAGTGCAGCCTTTTTCAATAATGTTAGGTGAAGAGTTTAAAAATTGTAATCTTGATGTAAAGGCTTCTGTCTGACAACTACACTCTTCTGTTCAAAAATTGTATCATATGAAAAATGGCAGCTGGGTGCTTGGATCGTTCCGTCACTATCGAGAAGAGCCTTTCTTTTTATTTACATTTCTCTTGGATCAAACACTAGCTTGAACTATTCTAAGCTGTTGTCATAATCACTCTCCAGTGAAGAAAGAGAGCACTTTAGGTGCAGTATTTTAAAATCTAAACCCTTTGGGGTTTATGTGCAAGCTAAACAGATAATAAGTTGATTTAATTTTTCATTTTGAGCTGGAGAATTTAAAAATGATGCAGTGGTGTGGTTCATAAGAGTGCCATTTTAAAGCCAGTTGCATCAAAAATCTAGCCTAAGCTAAACAGTAATTTGCTTGAAGAATTAATATTTAAAAACTATTTATTTGTATATATGGCAAAATTATCCTTGCCTATGTTTTAAATGATTATTATTTGGTTTGGGACAGCAGTACTTCCATTAATATAAGTTGGTTGCGTAACCTACTTTTGATATTTGTCTGCAGGCGCTACATGTATTATTTGCATTAAAGAAACAGAAATTAACCCTATTTGGCTGTGCATGGCGCTGTGTGTCCTTGAGTCTCAGAGCAACTAGAATTCTCAGTTTGATGAGTTCTCTATTTATACTTTTATTTCTTTCACTCTGTAAAGGGTGGACTAAACACAGAATACCAAAAATGCCCTGACTTGTAGGTTATAGGTCAAATATGCACAATATACTTTGCTGATATTGTGAGAAAGTATAATAGGAAAGATGAAAAGCATTGATACATAGTGAATCTCTAAAATGGATAGACATTTTCAAGTTTGCTGCTGTTGTCAAGTCCTTGAAATATTTTAAAACTCTGCTTTCAACAAAGAAAACGTATTATTGTCCTGCCTTCTTCCAATTTTGGCTCTCAATTTCTGAAAGGAGTGATTCACGTTGGTACACAACACCTTTGGATACCTCACTTGTGTGGCCATTTCTTGTTTCAGCCTGGATAGTGAGTTTGTGAGACTGTTTGACTATAGGAAGCTTCACAGTCAAACCGATCTTGTACTCACTTGATGTCTAACTCAATGCAGTTTCCAGCATTAATCATTGAATAACAATCAGGAGTGGCTATCCTTGCTGATTTTATTTGTCCTTGGCCTCTTGGCACAGTGAAATCCACTACAGTGCCTCCAGTTCTACGTACACTGATTTTCTACTTGTTGAATGACCCAATTGATAGCTGTGGATTTCCAAAGAGTTTTTAACCTATATCAGTGTTGTTTTATAGATTTGAGGGAGTTGTAACTGGGCATGCAGTGTATTTTTTTCTACCACCTCCTATATTTCATCACTTGATGAGAGCTTTAATTCAGCTGAGTATTAAATACAGAAGTGCAAATTTTTCTTCCAATTTTCCTGCAGATCATTTCCCCTTACTACTCCTCTCCTGGTCAGTAAGCATCAATGGGCTATTAGGCTCTGGCAGGGTCACATCCACACCAGATTTATCCTCAATAACCATCCACAAATACAATTCCCGGAGTTGCTGCTAGAGTTCAGAAGTGGGATGTTTTAACATTATTGCTCTGTCTGGGATTGAATAATTCATTGCTAGGGATTGAACCAGGCACCTACTTGGCAGTGTGTGCATCTACTGAGATAAGAAAATAGGAGTAGGCCATTTAGCCCCTCGAGCCTGTTCCGCCGTTCAATGGGATCATGGCTGATCTGCGACCTAACTCCATATACCCGCCATTACCCTATATCCCTTAATACCTTTGGTTAACAAAAATCTATCAGTCTCAGATTTAAAATTAACAATTGATCCAACATCAATTGCTGTTTGCAGAAGAGAGTTCTAAACTCCTACCACCCTTTGTGTGTAGAAGTGTTTCCTAATTTCACTCCTGAAAGGTCTGGCTCTAATTTTTAGACTATGCCCCCTAGTCCTAGAATCCCCAACCAGTGGAAATAGTTTCTCTCTCTCTCTCTCTCTACCCTATCTGTTTCCCTTAATATCTTGAAAACTTCGATCAGGTCACCTCTTAACCTTCTAAATTCTACGGAATACAACCCTAATTTGTGTAAAATCTCCTCGTAATTTAACCCCTGGAATCCGGGTATCATTCTGATAAATCTACGCTGCACTCCCTCCAAGGCCATTATATCCTTCCTACGGTGTGGTGCCCAGAACTGCTCACAGTACGCCAGATGTGGTCTAACCAGGGCTTTGTATAGCTGCAGCATAACTTCTACCCCCTTGTATTCTAGTCCTCTAGATATAAAGGCCAGCATTCCATTAGCCTTTTTGATTATTTTCTGTACCTGTTCATGACATTTGAATGATCTATGTACCTGGACCCCCAAGTCTCTTTGGACCTCCACTGTTTTTAGCTTTTCACCATTTAGAAAGTACCCTGTTCTATCCTTTTTAGGTCCAAAGTGGATGACCTCACATTTGCCTACATTGAAATCCATTTGCCACAGTTTTATTGAGAAGACATGCCCATCTTTAAATTGCTTCATGTAGGAAGGAAGCGTCCCTGTGTCAAATGGAGCTAATTCCTGCTCATGCCAAACTCCAATCTAAAGACAACGAATGTCAGATTTGGTGCATGTGTCACTGCCTTTTCTCATGTTGCTCATTATCAATCAAGAGTTTGTAAATCATTAATTCAGTTCACTTTGAGCTCTGATTGAACAGCAGGAGAAAAAATGGAGTTTCAAATTAAAATGTTTGCTGGTTTGTCTGCAGTAAGAACTGACACTTGTCAGATTTGAGCTGTTGAAATATGGGAAAACTATTCTGGTGAATATGAGCAAACTTTTGACAGGAAAGTAATGGAATGATGAACGAGGGCATGAGGACATGGTAGAGCGATATCAGAAGGTTTAGCATTCACTGTTTCTCTTTATTCTAGTAATTCAGCAACCAACAAGAAACTCTGGGGACTTACCTTTTGTCTGTGTTTTGATGTACAATGCATTATAGGCAATAGGTTATTGATCTGCTTTTTTGGTTTTGGAAACAATGTGGAGCAGAAAAGAAAGCGTGTACAAGGCAGTATTTTGTACTCGCGCTGGCTTTTCAGGTAAAATTAGCAGCAAGATTTTCACTCCCTAACGTATTTGTGTTCATGGCACAGTCAAATCAGGGACTGGGTATCGCAGTAAGTTAGCACAGTTGACCCATTTCCTAGCGGGTAAGGGCCAACAGCATATTACTGACTCTAATTCAACACTAGATTAACACGAATACAAAAGCAAAATACTGCAGATGCTGGAAATCTCAAATAAAAACAGAAAATGCTGGAAATACTCAGCAGGTCAGGCAGCATCTATGGAGAGAGAAACAGAGTTAACGTTTCTCTGATGAAAGGTCATCGACCTGAAACGTTAACTCTCTCTCTCTCTCTCCACAGATGCTGCCTGACCTGCTGAGTATTTCCAGCATTTTCTGTTTTTACACTAGATTAACACCCTCACTCAGCATAGCCGGTGTGGGAAATGGAAAAATGACACACTGGTACAATGGAGGCTGCTCTGCCGAGGCTGGGCAAGATTGATGAGTTCTTTACTCTCTCCATCAAACTGACTTGGGAATGCCTCAAATGGTAAATATTCCATTTTGCTGCACCAACATCCATGACTTTGAGCACTGGGTAGAAAAATAACTTGATAAAATCACATCAATTTTTAACACATTAGACTTGGAGGGCAGATTTTCTGGCGTAGATTATAACCTGAGGGACATCTGGATTTCGCTGGATTCTACTCTTCTAGATTTGATATTAATTGACTATTTTACTTGAAGGCAAACATTACTGAATGTGAAGCACTGCCTCCAATTAGTTATTCCATCAGAGCCACTGAAACTCTCCCACTTAGTTGGAAACATCTGCGTTTTAATCCCTTCCCTGTAGCCTGTGGAAATCTGAGATTTTGTTCATAAGTTGCAGGTCACTTTTTTGCTTTTAGTCCTTGATGGAAATTCAAAGCCATCGCTAAATTCCAAAATAGCAATATGGGCACATTGCTGCAATGTTCATCGGCACTGAAAGAAAAAGAACTTGACTGTGTTTGTACATTTCAGTAAGAATCTCTGTAATAAACGCCAGGAGAGAGCAGTGAAACAGAATCAGATTGACAGTGTTTTTAATGTGACTGCATGAAACGACTTTAAGCTTTTATTTGATTTGTCAAGTCAGAGCGCACAAATGCTTTGTTCGCGCTTTGGTCTGCCTCACTGCTCCACAAACCTATCCTTTCCAAAGGGAGAGCCAGCATGTGGTAGTGGAAATGAAAACTGAAAACCAAAGACAGAAAGTGTGAATAGGCTCCGACACTTAGATGAAATTCTTTTTGTAACACAGAAACACGATTTTTTTTTAGTATATACATGCAGTTGACGTCTTTTGTTTCTGAATCAGGAGCTGGAACCCAGGCTGATTTTGCCCTTGCCTAGCCGAAGGGCACAGAAACTATTTGCAGCATCTGGCTGAGATTGCCTAATTCAGCACAGACCAGGGATCGACCCTGGATTCTTCCTGGACTTTATGGGCAGTACTCAGTACCCACAATGGCATTGAAGGAGCTGTTGATTATTTTTATGAATAACCATCTTCATTTTCTGCTTTGGTTCAGTAGCCTTATTTTTTTTAACCTGTGGTGTGTCTATGAATACCTGACATATTGTTGGACAGGAGAGATTCAGACTAGTTCTCTTCAAGGTTCATATGGTAAAGGTTTCTGTTATAGTTGAGACATGAAAAAAGCCACAAGAACGTCTGAAAAAGTAAGTTCAGTTCCATCTTCAACAAATATCGTTCACTTTAAAACATTTTAAGTGCCAAGTTCCTCATTCAACATTTTTTTATTGAAGGTGACACTATTGCTCAAACGTACACATATAATGTGACAAGTGTTTCTTTAAGACTATGTGTACAGGCACAGTCATGCAGTGCCTATAAGGATTTGAAATTGCAGATTAGTCCTTACAGTCTCCAACGACTCTAGTTTGGAATCGTTTTTTTTCAATTTGAGGGTAAGCCCCTCTCTGTTTGTTCTAAATTTCATGATCACCCTGCATCACACAACTGATGCTGGTTCTAATCCAAACTCAGGTCTCCACCAACACTATGAGGTGCAGACGAGCAGCCTTGGGATAACTTTGCCTCCCTCCCTTTAGGAAAGCCCATGATCTCCACTCGGCACCATGGAATGAGTTAGAACTAGGATCAGGTAACCATAATTGGTTTTCACTGACATTGAGTTAACTGTTTGATTATTAGGTGGCAAGACAGGTGGCCTTTCCTCATTCTGACCTTCTATTCAAGAGTATTTAAAAAAAATAGATACCATTGCTTGAATGTACATGTATAATGTCTTAACCCAAGAGGCATTCATAATATTCCAGAAACAACTACCTTTGGAGGTTTGCTGATATTCCCTGACCCACCATGTACTGTACACTTGTGTAGTGTAATTGAGTTTTTCTGAGTTTGTGGTGCTGTCAGTTGGTGGGAAAGTACCAAAAATCTTGTGCCTCGGGGAGAGGGACTGGTTTACTTCTACATATAGACAATACAGTACTCAACACTTTATTAAAGCAATATTTCACTGTATAAAATGTAAATACAATGGCCCGGAATTTGCAGTCAGTAGTGAAGCGAAAGCGTTTGCTGCTGGCCCCAAAGTACGCTCCGCACGAGGATCTCGCAATCCCTGTATCGAGAACTTTGGGTTTTCCGACCTGCAATTCAATTCACCGGAACTTAATGGGGATCCTCTTGTTCAAACTGCTGTGACGTCAACAGACTGTCTAAGCAGCTAATCAAAAGGCAGAATTCTCAGACAGCGAACAAGGAAGTGAGTAAGCCCTTAAAATTCGAACTTTTTAAAATAGAGAAAAAAAGAGAAAGATTGGGGTTCCCATATGCGAAAAAGGCAAACCTGAAATAAAGATGGACAAACTTTTTTATAAAAATTGGAAAAAAAAGAAGTTTTTTAATTTTAATTTTTTGTTAAAATGGAAAAATTTCACACTGCACAAAATTTAAATTAGTTTTCCAGGCCCTTAACATTTGTTTCGCAGTCAATATGCTGTTAAAACCCCAATTACACCGAATCCCTTTCGGTCTAACTTTTAGTGGGGAATTTGACAGCGCACTTACTGCGGAAAAGCCGAAGTTTTCGGCAGTTTCAATGATTTGGGTGATTAGACAGATTGCCGGCTCTGTGGGGAGGACACAGCGCAGCCAGTCTCGGAGCTGTCATTGACAGATTGCAACTTTGGGATTTCTGCCTGCGCCAAATCCTGAAGTTGCGATCGGTTTCAAAGGCGGAATGACGCCGAACGCTGCCAGTTCGCCGTCATCCCGATCGCAAATTCTGGGCCAATACTTTATGAAAATGTTTTTTTCTTTTTGGATCGATGATTTGAATTGAAGAAATTCAAAGAACTAAAAAGCATTAAAACAAATAATCTTTTATTTAATAAGATTCTTGTGTACATAAAAAAAAAAATAGCTATTTTGAGATTACCTTAATTTTGGTTGGGTTATTGCGATTGCTGTTAAAATCCTGAGTTACAGCTAAGTAAAGCAGGTGACTTCTACATAGGAATAATTGTTCTGATTTGTATGGGGATGGGTGAGTTCTCTCTAACTCTTTCTTTCTCTCTCTCTGAACACAATCACACTGCACTGTAGCATTGGTGCAAAGGAGTTTCACCTCACACTGAAGCTGCAGCTGTAATGTAAATGCAGCCTGAATCCTAAATCAGGGCCGGGTGCAATTAATCTCATTCCACTTCGCTGCAGTCAGTTTGGGCCTTAACACGTGATTTACACTCCACAAGTTTATCATCAGTGCGCGGCTAAAACTGTTTGGCACTGATGGTGAGCTTGTAGTGTGAATGTAGTGTCTCAGACGGTGGGCATTTAAACAGGTTTAAATTCTTTAGACTCGCACACCTTTGACCACATGGTGTATATGTCAGTCGGTGATTGATTTAAATGTTTCCATTTTGCAGCTGAGCTGGCTAACAAAGCAGTACCGCCTGATTTATTCTGTCTTGGTTGAATATTTTTATTCTGCTCAGCAATGGTTGATTTTTTCAATAATTCAATTCTGACACCTCATGAGGTAAAAAGGCAACAAATAGAAAGTGGAAAAAAAGGCAGATTCATGAGTAGCTTTGATGCTTCTCGCTCTATATTAAAGTCCTGTGTTGTTACATGTCAGTTTTTCTCATTCAGTTGGCAATTCCATGATACTTTTTACATCCTGTGCTGTTGGGTTCATTTAGTCCAAATAAATAATCTCTTTCTTTAGTAGCAAGCCATGGAGAAATACATTGTGGGAAGCATTTCAACCAACCACTGGTTTTCTTTTTACTGTAATTGCAAAGCATACAATGCTGCTTGAAAATGACCTCCTACTGCAAGCATAAATTAAATGTGGCACTGCTGCTGAATATCCTGTTAGTGTAGAACAAAGCCACAGCATCACAGAACATTAGGATGCAGAAAGTCAGGTAAAACTGAATCGACATGTAATTACTGCAGGGTCAAGAGGTTGCCAATATGCAAACTGCATTATCTTGTTCTAGTTAGGATGCCAATATTTGGATGTAAAAACAATAAAGGTAAGTATTACCTACGCATTTTAATGTGATCATCTTGTGAAATCCAGCTATTCTGTGCTGCATTGGCAGACCCAGTCAATCAAAGCTGGAGAAATGAACTATAAGATTAAATTTACTTTTCTACGCACTCTCTACTTGAGATGTTCACAATGCTATTTAGACAAGAGTATGACGAAATCAAAAACGTTCCTTTTTATACAAAAAAAAGGAACTAATTTTTGACCGCGCTGGTGTGTGTTCCAGTTTATTCATAAGGTTCTTGTTTCTGGCCAAGTAGAGCTTGTGGTTTAGTTCACAGAAAGCAGTTTGCTGAATGTAAATCTCTTTTTTTTTCATCCATGGGATGTGGGCGTCGCTGGCAAGGCCAGCATTTATTGCCCATCCCTAATTGCCCTTGAGAAGGTGGTGGTGAGCCGCCGCCTTAAACCGCTGCAGTCCGTGTGGTGAAGGTACTCCCACAGTGCTGTTAGAAAGGGAGTTCCAGGATTTTGACCCAGCGACGATGAAGGAACGGCGATATATTTCCAAGTCAGGATGGTGTGTAACTTGGAGGGGAACTTGCAGGCAATGGTGCTGCCCTGCGCCTGCTACCCTTATCCTTCTAGGTGGTAGAGGTCGCGGGTTTGGGAGGTGCTGCTGAAGAAGCCTTGGCGAGTTGCTGCAGTGCATCTTGTAGATGGTACACATTGTGGCCACGGTGCACCGGTGGTGGAGGGGAGTGAATGTTTAAGGTGGTGGATGGGGTGCCAATCAAGCGGGCTGCTTTGTCCTGGATGGTGTCGAGCTTCTTGAGTGTTGTTGGAGCTGCACTCATCCAGGCAAGTGGAGAGTATTCCATCACATTCCTGACTTGTGCCTTATAGATGGTGGAAAGGCTTTGGGGAGTCAGGAGGTGAGACACGCGCCGCAGAATACCTAGCCTCTTACCTGCTCTTGTAGCCACAGTATTTATGTGGCTGGTTCAGTTAAGTTTCTGGTCAATGGTGACCCCCAGGATGTTGATGGTGGGGGATTCAGCGATGGTAATGCCGTTGAATGTCGAGGGGCGGTGGTTAGAGTCTCTCTTGTTGGAGATAGTCATTGCCTGGCATTTGTGTGGCACGAATGTTACCTGCCACTTATCAGCCCAAGCCTGAATGTCGTCCAGGTCTTGCTGCATTCGGGCACGGACTGCTTCATTTTCTGAGGAGTTGCGATGGAACTGAACACTGTGCAATCGGCAGCAAACATCCCCACTTCTGACCTTTATGATAGAGGGAAGGTCATTGATGAAGCAGCTGAAGATGGTTGAGCCTAGGACACTGCCCTGAGGAACTCCTGCAGTGATGTCCTGGAGCTGTGATGATTAACCTTCAACAACTACAACCATCTTCCTTTGTGTCAGATATGACTCTAGCCATTGGAGAGTTTTCCCCTGATTCTCATTGACTTCAATTTTACTAGGACTCCCTGATGCCACACTCGGTCAAATGCTGCCTTGCTGTCAAGGGCAGTCACTCTCACCTCACCTCTGGAATTCAACTGTTTAGTCCATGTTTGGACTAAGGCTGCAATGAGGTCTGGAGCCGAGTGGTCCTGGCGGAACCCAAACTGAGCATCGGTGAACAGGTTATTGGTGAGTAAGTGCCACTTGATAACACTGTCGATGACACCTTCCATCATTTTGCTGATGATTGAGAGTAGACTGATGGGGCGGTAATTGGCCAGATTGGATTTGTTCTGCTTTTTGTGGACAGGACATACCTGGGCAATTTTCCACATTGTCAGGTAGATGCCAGTGTTGTAGCTGTACTGGAACAGCTTGGCTAGAGGCGCGGCTAGTTCTGGAGCACAAGCCTTCAGCACAACAGCCGGGCCCATAGCCTTTGCTGTATCCAGTGTGCTCAGCCGTTTCTTGATATCACGTGGAGTGAATTGAGTTGGCTGAAGACTGGCTTCTGTGATGGAGGGAACCTCAGGAGGAGGCCAATATGGATCATCCACTCGGTACTTCTGGCTGAAGATGTTTGCAAACGCTTCAGCCTTATCTTTTACACTCGCGTGCTGGGCTCCGCCATCATTGAGGATGGGGATATTCATGGAGCCTCCTCCTCCCGTTAGTTGTTTAATTGTCCACCACCATTCACAAAAGGATGTGGCAGGACTGCAGAGCTTTCATCTGATCCGTTGGTTGTGGGATTGCTTAGCTCTGTCTATAGCATGCTGCTTCTGCTTTTTAGCATGCATGTAGTCCTGTGTTGCAGCTTCCCCAGGTTGGCGACTCATTTTTAGGTACGCCTGGTGCTGCTTCTGGCATGCTCTTCTGCATTCCTCATTGAACCAGGGTTGGTCACCTGGCTTGATGGTAATGGTAGAGTGAGGGATATGCTGGGCCATGAGGTTACAGATTGTGGTGGAATACAATTCTGCTGCTGATGATGGCCCACAGCGCCTCATGGATGCCCAGTTTTGAGCTGCTAGATCTGTTCTGAATCTATCCCATTTAGCACAGTGGTAGTGCCACACAACACGATGGAGGGTGTATTCAGTGTTAAGATGGGATTTCGTCTCCACAAGGACTGTGCGGTGGTCACTGCTACCAATGCTGTCATGGACAGATGCATCTGCGACAGGTAGATTAGTAGGTTTTTCCCTCGTGTTGGTTCTCTTACCACCTGCCGCAGTCCTAGTCTGGCAGCTATGTCCTTCAGGACTCGGCCAGCTCGGTCAGTAATGGTGCTCCCGAGCCACTCTTGGTGATGGGTATTGAAGTCCCCCACCCAGAGTACATTCTGTGCCCTTGCTACCCTCAGTGCTTCTTCCAAGTGGTGTTCAACATGGAGTACTGATTCATCAGCTGAGGGAATCAGCAGAAGGTTTCCTTGCCCATGCTTGACCTGAAGCCATGAGACGTCATGGGGTCCAGAGTCAATGTTGAGGACTCCCAGGGCCACTCCCTCCTGACTGTCTACCACTGTGCCACCACCTCTGGTGGGTCTGTCCTGCCGGTAAGACAGGACATACCCAGGGATGGTGATGGAGGAGTCTGGGGGGTCATGCATTGAGCAGTATGTGAGACTAGTGTTGCAGTTTGTAGGAGACGGCTTTTCAAGATGCATTCACTGACCTTGACCACTGGTCTGAGGTCATGAAACTTCTTTGGGCACTGGAGCCAGGTTCTGGGGCGACACTGCTGGCAGTGACCGCCTTGGCGATCTGGTCCTACATCCTTCTTTCTGGAGGGCCTCCTGGCCCCTTGTGGGTAGAGGACCACTCCTCCAGTTTTGACCCCCTGCACAAAGCCGAGACACTGGGTGCCATTTCCCCGGCCTGTTGAGCCATTTGTGTTAGTGCTGAAGCACTTTTAACATTTTTGATCAGCAGAAGGCAACTCACCATTAAGAGGGGCAGACTGCCTAGTGCTGAAGCAATTTTAATTTTTTTGATCCTTGAAAGGCAGCTCAGCTTTAAGAGCTGCAGACTGCCTTGAAGAGAAGCAGACTAGCTTTAAGTAAAGCTAGCCTCGTTGCAGCAACGCGAACTTCAGCCCCCTGCTGAGCGTACAGCCTGTCAGCAGCATGTTCAGCACTAGAATGTGCGCTACAATCATGGTAATTAGCAGGCAGCACAAAGTTAACGTGCTGCCTGCGCTTTTTGAACGTGTGCGGGCATATCTCGCATCGCGGGGCCCGCGCCCGTTTTCCAGCGGGATCGAATTTGTATATTTGCCATTGTATAAAAAGACCTACCATTATCACAAAAGGCAAAATACTGCAGATGTTGGAAATCAGAAAGATAAACAGAAAATGCTGGAAATGCTCAGCAGGTCAGGCAGCATCTGTAGAGTTAAAGAGCTCGATTTCTATAGAGGAGGCGGGTTGAGGGCGGGCCCGCTGCCCGGCAGCTTTCGGACCCGCTCCCAGATGCCGCCGGCCCACAATTCCGATTTTTGCTTCATTGGCCTCGTTACGGCCGATGGGCGGGTCCTCCAGGCAATTGCTTGTCAGTTTCTCACGTCTGATGACGCGTTTTTGGAGTAAAAATTTAAAGGGGCCATGTCCCCTTTGCAAAAAATGTAACTGGAATGGCTTGGTGCTGTATTATCTAGAAAGGGGAGTTGACAGCGGCTGTTGTGAACACAAATAATTGAATGAAATTGCTGGTCATATTATTCCAGAAAGACAGTTATGATTTTTTATCTATCAATGTAGTATGTGGCTAAGAAATGAAAAATATGCCAGATGTGTTCCAATCATTGGCTTTGTAAAATTAATGCTTTTTTCTCTTAAAGGTGCTGGCTGCTGCAGGAATGGCAGCCCCAAAAACTAAGGCTGCACCCAGGTTCAATGAGGGCTCCCTCCATGCTCTTGTGGAGGGAGTTAGAGGATGTCAGGAGCTCCTCTTCCCTGGAAACGGAAGGAGGAGGCCTCCTCAGCAAACCAAGGCAGCTTGGCTGCAAATTCTGAGGAGGTGAGCTCGAGGTCTGTGTCGAAAAAGGTTTAATGATCTGCTGAGATCACCTAAAGTGTGGCCTCTGTGTTCTGGGAAATGGAAGTTCAAGAGTGAGGGCTCAGGGCGGATGCCATGTAGAATGTTGGTGGTGACACTGAGTGCTTTAGTAGACAGATGATGCCTGGGGTTTTGAGGATGTCGGACTTATATTCATCTCCATGTGCCAGCCACCTGTGGTTGAAGTGTAAGCTTACGTGAATCTGGCATGGACGAGTGCATCCCTTGCCTGACTGCCAGCAATGTGTTTGCCTCCTGCATCTGGCCCCGCAAAGCGTCGTTCCCCGTCCTCGTCCTCGTCCTCGTCCTCTTCATCCGAGGAGGCTGTGTGCTTAGCCACTTGTTCATGCGGCAGCACTAAGCCACGATGTTGTGCAGGGCACAACAGACCACGACAATTCTTGACACCCTGGCTGGTGCATACTGCAAGGCTCCTCCAGATCTGGCTAGGCATCGGAAGCTCATTTTGAGCAAGCCGATTGGTTTGCTCGATGATGCTTCTGGTGGATATGTGACTCAAATTGTACTGCTCCTCAGCATTGTTTGATGGCCTCCTCATCGGTGTCATAAGCCACTTTTTCAGGGGATAGCCCTTGTCGCCAAGAAGCCATCCGGAAAGTTGGTTTGGCGGATGGAAGAGCTGAGGCACAGTAGACTGGCGCAGGATGAAGGAGTCATGGCAACTGCCAGGTACTTTGCGCAAACATGCATGATGATCTTCCTGTGGTTACACACCAGCTGGACGTTCAGGGAGTGGAATCCCTTGCGGTTGACAAAAACAGCTGGGCTCCAGGTATTGGTGCAGCATTGTGCAGATGCCAGCGACTACGTCTCTCGAAAGTCTCAGCCTCCTTTGGCACTGCTGCTCAGTCATGCTGAGGGAGCTGATCCTCCGCCTGTAAACCCTGTGTTGGGGTTATCTCCTGCGGCGAGGTGCAGCCCTGCACTGAGGCCCTCTGACCTGTGCATTATCAGGTGGGTGAGGAGGAGATTGGCGCTGCTGTTGTGGCTGGTTGTGGTGCGGCCATGGCTGCACTTCCTCCGAATCTGATGACGAGGATGAGAGGAGAAAAATGTTTCCCATCCCGTAGCTATAGATTTCACTTGAGGCAAGAAACTTGCAAGAGCACAGTCGAAGTGGCCTGAAATTATTCCTATCCGGTCACACTGCAGATGGCTGTCAGCTTGAACAGTCAAGGTCAGTAGATTTGCAAAATCTGATCCCAAACCTCCAACAACAAGGTTGTTGCATTTGAATGTCAGCCATATTACAGGAGCGCTTTTAAAGTGCTGCACCAATGACTACAAATCATGTCCTCCAGCAACTCGTCTCCTTGCAGCTGGCCTGTTTCTGACAAGACGGGAAACAGGAGCCAGAAGCACGAAAATGGGAACCCACTATAAAAATAGGATTAGCAAGGCAGTTAACAGGCTCTTAACTGCCTTAACCACCTGTCCCACCAGTTCCAGTCGGGTCAGTTTGGGAGCGGCTGAACAGACACTTACAAAAATCGGGTGGGGGCGGGATGGAGGCGGGTTGAGTGTCTGAAGCCATTTTTTCTGATTTTCGCTGCTGACCCGCCTCCAAAACCGCCTCCTCAGGGCTATTAAAATCGAGCCCAAAGTTTCAGGTCTGTGACCTTTCGTCAGAACTGGAAAGCGTTGCAGGTGTAACAGGTTTTAAGCAAGTACAAGTACAAGTGCAGGGAAAGGGATGGAGAGGAGGAAAGAACAGAAGGGAAAGTCTCTGATAGGGTGGAAGGCAGGAAAGATTTAATAAGTAGCAGAATCATTACCAGCATCTGCTGTCCAAAAAATGGGAGCAGTGATTATGATCTGAAATTGTTGAACTCAACGTTGAGTCCTGAAGGCTGTAAATGACAGTTTAGTGTTGGTACTAAATGTCTGAAAATAGTATCCTTTTAGCTTGCAATTACATTTGCATGTCTGTGTATAGTTAGTTTACTTTGCACTTAATACAGCTTGCTTTTCAAATGATTTCCACAACTGTTTTTTACACTTTTAGAAGGAGAATTTTTCTATTGTTCAAACTCCAACAGCCCTGTAGCTGCAGTTTCTGTATGATGCATTGTCACAACTGCTGTCCAGTACTGTCTGAGTATTATTACACTGAGCGAAATATCTGACCTATACCTATGGAGCTCAAGCATTAAAAGTTAAGCCGATTGATGTTTACATTGGTAGAATCTTTCTTGTTTGCACATTCATCATGTGGCTTCTTTTTGAAATGTCTGGAAACTTTGCAACCAAACAGTAAATAGGATGTAAGATAATTTATGATTCTCTTTCATTCTCCCACACATCAGCTCTGATTCATTAACTTCACACAATGAAATACATTATTCCAAATTAAGAAATGTCAGAAACTTTACAAAAATCCCCCATGCATGTGTATGTGCTGAAGAGTTAGCTTTAGTAAAACATAATCAGTGTTTTACAAATGGAGGCGCGCTGTCAGACTCAGGTATCTGTTTGAAAAGATGTGCCCTTGCACAGATCCACACTGATAAGCTGTCACTTTGTATAGACAACTGGAAGAAATCCATACCTGCTCAATGAGAGGAAGACAGTCTGAAACCACATTCATGTAGACATGTGCTGGGAGTAGTGGAAGTAAATCCTTTACAGGAATGAACATTGGAACATGAGGCCACGGCATTGCGCTACAATTAATTTACTCACTGGGGCCCCCATGCCTTCCTTAAGCTGTCACTGAGCTTCCTGGATAAGTAGTTTCACAGGGAGCATGCAGTGCAGTATAAAAGAAATAAAATGGGTTATTGGCAAATTAAGAATAAGTCTTGTTATCATATAAACTTCAAGCTGGAGAGAGGTGATCCAGCCATTGTCTAGTTCTGACGTCCAGCTCTGTTGAAGCATGTGGAAAATACCTACCACTAGTCACTAGTCAGTTTTTATATTTATGACTGAATTACTTAAAATGTTGCATTTTATAAAATATATTCCAGAATCAAATGTATTTAATTATTAATTGTGCAGCACATGATGGGACTGTTGCACTATTACTGACAACCAGGACCATAATCAATCAGGCATATAACAGGACTTGTTGTTTCAGGAGCATATAACCAAATTGGTATGCAAGTATTGTACTATTGGAAGGACTATCTAACATAATAGACTGAACTACTACTGACTAAGGAGTTTATAAACCGAAACTGTATATAATAGGACTGAAAGTACCATTACTACATAATGACAATATAGCAGGATGCGCTGTACAATTGATGTCTCTGTAAAAGAAAGAAAAAATTTACATTTATTTAACGCCTTTCACGACCTCAGGACACCCATAGCACTTCACATCCAATAAAGTACTTCTGAAGTGTAGTTACTGTTGTAATGTAGGAAACGCAGCAGCTAATTTGCACACAGCAAGGTCCCACAAACAGATGACAAATAAATTACCAGATCATCTGTTTTAGGCATTGTTTGAGGGATAAATGTTGGCCAGGACACATGGGGAATTGTCCTGCTCTTCTTCGAATAATGCACTGGGATCTTTTACATCCACCGGAGAGGACAGACGGGGCCTCGATTTAATGTCTCATCTGAAAGACAGCACCGCTGACAATGCAGCACTCCTTCAGTGTGCACTCCCTCTTAGAGGGCTTGACAGAGTAGATGCTGAGAGGCTGTTACCCCTGGCTGGAGTGTCTAGAACTAGGAGTCATAGTTTCAGGATAAGGGGTCGGCCATTTACGACTGAGATGAGGAGAAACTTCTTCACTCAGAGGGTTGTGAATCTTTGGAATTCTCTACACCAGAGGCTGTGAATACTCAGTCGATGAGTATATTCAAGACTGAGATAGATAGATTTTTGGGCACTAAGGGAATGGAGGGATATGGGGCTAGGGCATGAAAGTGGAGTTGATGTAGAAGTTCAGCCATAATCTTATTCAATGGCAGAGCAGGCTCTTTGAGCCGAATGGCCTACTCCTGCTCCTATTTCTTATGTTCTTCTGTTCTTATTACTGCAGTGGAGTTCCAGCCTAGATTATGTGCTCCAATCTCTGGCGTGGGACTTCGGGGCGAAAACATTACCAGCAAGCCACAGCTGACCAGAAGCCCATTTAACAGGAGTGAAAGGCAGCATGTTGTACTGCCCTGTCAATAATACTGCTTGCAAAGAATCTGTTTATAAAAAGATGTTAAAAATAATCCTTTAAAGCCGGCACTGCTGCTGTAACCTAGCTCTACCTTCTAAATGGTAGTAATCCAAAATTTTCACATCTTCGACCTAGTTCACACATTTTTACTCGTAGTAAAATTGATCCACCTTGTCTTTAGAGAAGTACTTAGGCCTTCAGAGTAGTTTCTGACCTGCCACTGGACCCTGAGCTATTATAACATGCAGTCAATCAATTTGTCAAGGTCAGCTTTTATACTTGTTTCTCAAAGAAATAATCTAATCTTCTGAGAACTGCCTTTTTTTGGTAAACTGGCATTTACCAATTTCTCAAACTTTTCACTCAAACTATACATTGTAGAAAGTGATGAGCTTTGTAAAGGAGTAGTTGTACACTACCATACTCACCTGTGTAGCTTTTATGAAAAATAGATGCATTGTTTTAAATAAAAATAAGAAAAAAAATTCTCGCAGGAAAACGTTCTCTATTTCTCCCTTGAAATACATATTCAGATTACATCAGTTTTTCCCAATTTTCTTCCATTTGGTTTCATGCCCGCTCACAGCCTTCTGCTACCTCACGCAAGTAGGCGTTCTTTACTTTTGAGCAAAAACTGTGAGTGTAGACGGTCTGATCTTGTCCTTACCCAACACCAGAGCATAAACATTTTGAGCAGGGCTCACTGAGTGGCAATCAGGCTTGGGAACCCTAGCTATTTTTTTTTAACCCATGAAGCCAGTTGTACCACTCTACAGCTGGCCAGGGTGAAATCTGTATAGACCAGTGATTGAACCCAAGACCTTCCAGGAATATCTGGCTTAGTATCACACCAAGTCCTCATCCATGCCTTTGTTACCTCTAGACTTGACTATTCCAATGCACTCCTGGCCAGCTTCCAACGTTCTACCATACGTAAACTTGAGGTCATCCAAAACTCTACTGCCCGTGTCCTAACACGCACCAAATCCTGTTCATCCTGTGCTCGCTGACCTGCATTGGCTCCCAGTTTTCATCCTTATTTTCAAATCCTTCCATGGCCTCGCCGCTCCCTATCTCTGTAATCTCCTCCAGCCCCACAAAACCCTGAGATATCGCCACTCCTCTAATTCTGGCTTCTTGAGCATCTCTGATTTTAATCACTCAACCATTGGTGGCTGTGCCTTCAGCTGCCAAGACCCTAAGCTCTGGAATTGCCTCCCTAAACCTCTCTACCTCTCTTTCCTCCTTTAAGCCACTCCTTAAAACCTACCTCTTTGACCAAGTTTTCTGCCCTAATTTGTCCTTATGTGGCTCGGAATCAAATTTTGTTTTATAACAGTCCGGTGAAGCGCCTTAGGATGTTTTGCTACGTTAAAGGTGCTATATAAATACAAGTTGTTGTTGTTGTATTATCATACTGACCTTATTACAGCCTTGGTCCAAACATGGACAAAAGAGCTGAAGTCTAGAGGTGAGGTGAGACTGACTGCCCTTGACATCAAGGCAGCATTTGACCGAGTGTGGCATCAAGGAGCCCTTGTAAAACTGAAGTCAATGGGAATCGGGGGGGAAAACTCTCCACTGGCTGGAGTCATACTTAGCACAAAGGAAGCTGGTTGTGGTGGTTGGACATCACAGCCCCAGGACATCGCGGCAGGAGTTCCTCAGGGCAGTGTCCTAGGCCCAACCAATTTCAGCTGCTTCATCAATGACCTTCCCTCCATCATAAGGTCAGAAGTGGGGATGTTCGCTGATGACTGCACAGTGTTCAGTGCCATTCGCAACTCCTCAGATAATGAAGCAGTCCATGCCCGCATGCAGCAAGACCTGGACGACATTCAGGCTTGGGCTGATAAGTGGCAGGTAACATTCGCGCCACACAAGTGCCAGGCAATGACCATCTCCAACAAGCAAGCTTCTAACCACCGCCCCTTGACATTCAACGGCATTACCATCGCCGAATCCCCCACCATCAATATCCTGGGGGTCACCATTGACTAGAAACTTAACTGACCCAGCCACATAAAAATACTGTGGCTACAAGAGCAGGTCAGAGGCTGGGTATTCTGCAGCGAGTGTCTCACCTCTTGACTCCCAAAAGCCTTTCCACCATCTACAAGACACAAGTAAGGAGTGTGATGGAATACTCTCCACCTGCCTGAATGAGTGCATCTCCAACAACACTCAAGAAGCTCAACACCATCCAAGACAAAGCAGCCCGCTTGATTGGCACCCCATCCACCACCTTAAACATTCACTCTCTCCATCACCAGCGTACCGTGGCTGCAGTGTGTACCATCTACAAGATGCACTGCAGCAACTCACCAAGGCTTCTTCGGCAGCACCTCCCAAACCCGTGACCTCTTCCACCTAGAAGGACAAGGGCAGCAGGCGCATGGGAACAACCACCACCTCCAAGTCACACACCATCCTGACCTGGAAGTATATCGCCGATCCTTCATAGTCGCTGGGTCAAAATCCTGGAACTCCCTCCCTAACAGCACTGTGGGGGTACCTTCACCACACGGACTGCAGCGGTTCAAGAAGATGGCTCACCACCACCTTCTCAAGGGCAACTAGGGATGGGCAATAAATGCTGGCCTTGCCAGCGACGCCCAGATCCCATGGACAAATAAAACAAAAATGTAGGATCTCAGAGATCCATTTTCAACTTCTGCAGCAGTTCAGTATGCAATTTGTACATGGAGATTGCATGAGTGAGGGATAATTTAGATAGCCTATTCTTGTTAAATTATTCTTCATTTGTTGATAGAAGTTTAACCTCCACATACACCTGCCAGCCAGCATGCCCTCCAATTCTGTTCCTGACCTGGTGTTGCTTGGAGCTGCTTAATTTGTGTGTGTTTTATTACCGTTGTTGGCCTATCAATGCTGACTCATCTTATTGAGGAACTAGGGCTCTCTTATGACTCTATTGGCAAAAACAATGGGATTTTATTTCCACTGGGGTTCTCCTAATCATTCCTGTTCTGTTACCTCACCTCAGCTAGGATGACAGTAGGAGCACTGCAATTGATGTCAATGCTCCTGAAGAAAAGGACACCCAGGTTTCCCTGCTGGAAAGTTGGTGGAGCTAGACCTCAGCAGGAGTCGGTGGTTTCGGGAAGAGAAATTTGAGGTGAAAAAGAAAGTTTAAATAGGCTTAGCTTATGGTCTTCCATGAAGCAGAATGGATAAAGATCACCTGACCAAGTGATAAAAGTTCTTGAACTGACAGTACCGCTAGATGATCATAGGCAATTTGTGAATAGCTAGGGAGACTACACCCACGGCATTTCATAGAATCATAGAAGATAGGAGCAGGAGTAGGCCATTCGGCCCATCTAGCCTGCTCCGCCATTCAATGCGATCATGGCTGATCATCCAAATTCAGTACCCTGTCCCTGCTTTCTCCCCATATCCCTTGATCCCTTTAGCCTTAAGAAATATATCCAACTCCTTCTTGAATCTATTTAATGAGTTGGCCTCAACTGCCTTCTGTGGCAGAGAATTCCACAGGTTCACCACTCTCTGGGTGAAGAAATTCCTCCTCATTTCTGTCCTAAATGGCTTACCCCTTATCCTTAGACTGTGTCCCCTGGTTCTGGACTCCCCGACCATCGGGAACATCCTTCCTGCATCTAGTTTGTCCTGTCCTGTCAGAATTTTATAAGTTTCAATGAGGTCCCCTCTCATTCTTCTAAACTCTAGCGAGTATAAACCCAATCGACCCAATCTCTCTTCATACGTCATTCCTGCCATCCCAGGTATCAGCCTTGTGAATCTTCGCTAAACTCCTTCAATGGCAAGAACATCCTTCCTCAGATAAGGCGACCAAAACTGCACACAGTACTCAAGGTGTGGTCTCACCAAGGCCCTGTACAACTGCAGCAAGACATCCTTGCTCCTGTACTCGAAACCTCTCGCTATGAAGGCCAACATACCATTTGCCTTCTTAACCGCCTGCTGCACCTGCATGCTTACCTTCAGCGACTGGTGCACAAGGACACCCAGGTCTCGTTGCACTTCCCCTTCTCCCAATCTATTGCCATTCAGATAATAATCTGCCTTTCTGTTTTTGACACCAAAGTGGATAACCTCGCATTTATCCACGTTATATTGCATCTGCCATGCTTCTGCCCAATCACCCAACCTGTCCAAATCATCCTGGAGTTTCTCGGCATCCTCCTCGCAGCACACACGCCCACCCAGTTTTGTGTCATCTGCAAACTTGGAGATATTACATCTAGTTCCCTTGTCTAGATCATTAATATATATTGTGAATAGCTGGGGTCCAAGGATCGATCCCTGCGGTACCCCACTAGTCACTGCCTGCCACTCGGAAAAAGACCTGTTTATTCCAACTCTTTGCTTTCTGTCTGCCAACCAGTTCTCTATCCAAGTCAATACCTTGCCCCCAATCCCATGTGCCTTAACTTTACACGCTAATCTCTTATGCGGGACCTTATCGAAAGCCTTTTGGAAGTCCAAATACACCACATCCACTGGTTCTCCCTTATCTATTTTACCAGTTACATCCTCAAAATTCCAGTAGATTAGTCAAGCATGATTTACCTTTTGTAAATCCATGTTGACTTTGTCCAATCCTGTCACTGTTTTCCAAGTGCTCAGCTATTACATCTTTTATAATGGACTCTAGCATTTTCCCCACTACCGATGTCAGGCTTACCGATGTAATTCCCCGTTTTCTCTCTACCACCCTTTTTGAATAGTGGGGTAACATTAGCTACCCTTCAATCCATGGGTATTTTTTTGTTTAATTTTTACAAAATGGTTCGAATGGTGAAACTTGTTCTTCAAAGGGCTTCTCATAAAAATCATATTTTTCAGTTTTATCTTGAAGTTTCTAAAGTCAAGCATTTAATTAAAGATCACCATAATTTCCTACTTTATTTTCAGTCCATCAACAACTTTACTGCTGGTGAAAATTATGACCATTACATTGTTCCCATGCTGATTTTTGGAGTTTAGTGGTACTTGAAGATAAAGATGCGTGAAATGGAAATTTTAGCGCTGTACGACTGGTGACCAAAAATAAATTGTCATTATGACTATACTGTTCTCCTAGCGAGCAGTTCTTTACACTCTTTATCTGCTTGAATAAGAGGTCAGGCAAATGCCAATGTCGTTTCTTTTTTGTTTTCAAAGAAAAGATCAGTATAAAGGTAAGTTGAGAAGAAGCAGATACTGAATGAGATTGGGAGGAAGCGAGAGTGAGTAAGATACTGACAAAACCAACAGAGTTGTGGGAAAAATAGAATCCATTAGAAGAGAACAGTTGGCAGCAATGTACTGTCGTTCAGTAAGCGGAAAAGGAGCAGAATTTTAAATAAATGGAACTTGAAGCACCCATAAAAAGCACAACAGAGTCAGAAAGAATCATCATTCTTAGACTTTTTTGTCTTCCTTGCCAGCCTACTAGTTACACAAAAGACACATCTTGCACCACCCTTACATCATTAACTTCGGGACCTCTGTCTAGCCAGCCATCAAATCTGACATTTAAGTCTATATTTCACATCAACTTTGGAAATCTTTTTCCTTCAGTAAAGTTGTACACCTTTGTGATTTATATCATGTACTTGAAGTATGACCAGATGATATGACAGCCTTAATTAGAATTGTTTGTAAGGAACATAGGACAAATAGGAGCAGGAGTAGGCCATTCAGCCCCTCAAGCCTGCTCTGCCATTCAATGAGATCATGGCTGATCTGCAACTCAACTCCATTTACCTGCCTTGATACCCTTACCTAATAAAAATCTTATTGAACTCAGTCTTGAAGGCTCCAATTGTCCCGGCATCCATGGCCTTTTGGGGAGAGAATGCCATATTTTCACTACCCTTTGTTTATAAAGTGCTTCCTGACTTCACTCAGGATTGGCCTAGCTCTAATTTTAAAATTATGTCCCCTCGATCTTGATAGCCCCACCAGAGGAAATAGTTTCCCTGTATCTACCCTATCGAATCCTTTTAACATTCTAAACACCTCAATCAGATCACCCTTCAATCTTCTAAACTCAAGGGAATACAAGCCAAGTTAATGCACCCTGTCCTCATAATTTAACCCTTTAAACCCCAGTATCATTCTGGTGAATCTGCACTGCAACCCCCTCTAAGACCAATATATCCTTCCTGAGATGCGGTGCCCAAAACTGAGCACAGTACTCCAGATGGGATCTGACCAAGGCTCTGTAAAACTGAAGCATAACTTCCTCCCCTTTGTATTTCAGCACCCATTTTGTATCAATTTTTTCACTCTGATGCTTGTTTGTTCTTGCAAATCAAAAGCAGCTTTTGTCTGGAGCAGGATCTCTTATTGAGAAGGGAGTAAAAAGCAGTACTTCTGTTGGTCTAGTCCCACAGCCTGTTGTTGCACTGTACTGCAGAATGGATGAATTTTGGTTCCCCACACAGTGAGCTCCTACTCACAGCTGCCAAAGGTGTTGAGCAGAGGCAGGGTAGCAAAAATAACTGGAGGAGTCACTCGAACTGTGCTGTCATGTGCTTCTAATTGCTGGCTATAGAGCAGCATTGGCAGAGGATTGGAAGTCGGTCCACTGTCTTTCCAGACAGGGAAAGGAGCAGGAGAGGCTGGAGGCTGGGACTATGAACTGAACAGTGGGAATCTATAAAAACAGAACTTTCCAGTTTATTGCAGCTTAAAGACAATTTACACCAACAAGAAAGCAGAAGAAGTTGGATGGGGTAACGTGATTCATTTATATTTAATGTGCGTTGCAGTACTGCTGGAAATGGTTTTCACTGCTTCAAATATAACTGACTGTAAATTAAACCTGAATAGTTTCTCATAATTCATCACAACATGGAGGGATGCAACAGTTTACCATTTACTGGGAACTTATTGAATATGACAATAAGATGGATTGACGCCATTCCTGTAAGGGAGATGATAATCGGTAGAGTTGCTAAATGAAAATGGATTGCAGATGCATTGAAAGAACTGACTGCCTCAAAGGGCTATCAATTAGGCAAAATGCTTAAAGTGACACATTCTAAAGAAACACTTAAACACTTATTTTTAGTTTGATTCTTCAGAATATTTTTCCATATCTGTGCCTGACTCATGGTATGGAGAATAATGGATACCTTAGAGTGTTGGGGGTCTCTTGGAATTCAAGTGATGTAACAGACCTGAAGAGCAATTACATAGAATGTGCAGCACAGAAACAGGCCATTTGGCCTAACCGGTCCATGCCGGTGTTTAAGCTCCACTTGAACCTCCTCCCACCCCTCTTCATCTAACCCTACCAACATATCCTTCTATTCCTTTCTCCCTCATGTGTTTATCCAACTTCCCCTTAAATACATCTATGCTAATTGCCTCAACTACTCCTTGTGGTAGCGAGTTCCACATTCTAACCACTCTCTAGGTAATGAAGTTTCTCCTGAATTCCCTATTGGATTTATGAGTGACTATCTTATATTTATGGCTCCTGGTAAATAAAATGTCCTCCTTGCCAGTGATGCCTATATCCTGAGAATAAATAATTAAAAAAATCTTCAGGTAGAAGTCTTTGGCTGAACTGAATGGCTATGTATGTAATAAAGATAAGTTTAGATTTTCTAAAATTCTTCCAGGCAGTGGCTTATATTTGATATCAATCTACGTCTATCTGTTTGTAAAATTATATGATTGATTGTAGCATCCCTTTGACTAATCTCATCTCAGAACTTCAACCAGTGCGATTTGAGAAGCTACTGTCCTTTCACCCAATGATATCCCAGGACCATATCTATAATGTCATTTTTGATTGATTAAGTCACGAAACCAACAGTTATATGCTCCCAATTAACTCTTTCTGTGGCGTACAGCTGCCATGATAGCTTCCCATTGCCTCCAGCCTACGCTCACCCATTGACTGGTACTGCTCTTGCTACCCTTCATGATTCCAAGCCACACTCCTGTCACTCTCCAAAGCTCTAGAAAAGTGAAGCAATATACGGAAAAAGAGAAAGTGTGTGTCAGAGGCATGAAGAAGAAAAGAGAGCTAATAATGGATACTTAGAAGTAAAAGAGTGAGAACAAGAATCAGACAAGCAAATACAAAATATTAAGAAATTTGTGATCCTATGCGAAGAGAGAGCAAGAGAAGGAACAAGTTGATGGCAAAATTGAAGAGAATGATAAAGAATTAGAAAGCACACAGTTTTATTAATGTTTGTATTTTGAGTAGTGCTTTAGGAGATCCATAACTCTATTCACTACTACTTCGTTTACCTCGTCATCTCTCTGAATCTTTTCAGTCTTGTTGGTATCCTGCATTATTGGCATTTGCCCTTCACTTTGATTTATCAAATAGTAAAAAAATTACAACTGGTGTGCTGCCAATACTTTACCTTTTTACTGCAAATGACAACTTTTATTACAGTCGATTCAGAAACATAATGGGTAGCAGAGCTGCAAAGGTAAGAAGAAAAGCTTTATGAAGGCGGATTAAGTTCTGTGTGGCACAAGGCAGAACAGAATGATGGGCTGGCAGACTGCTCGTAAACAGCTGGATTCAAGATTCTTAAAATCACAATTCAATTATAAAGTGTAATGCCTTTAATTAACCTGACAATGTAATAAATATTTGATGAGAATGTATCTCAAAATATGTTCACATAGGAATTTCCCACTTAAGATTTGCTCTTAACAGGGTCTAAAGAGGAGTTCAAAATAGATACTAGGAATGAAAATAGGTTTCTAGCGTATTTTACCAGTGTTCTCAATTCAGAATCCTATTCATGTTTGCTGGTTTCCAGCAGTGTGTACTTGTCTTGTTCAGCCACGCTGCTGCTTTTTTTCTAAGGTGAGAGGGCTGTGTTCTCCCCGGTTGACTAAGTACAGGAAACTTTCGTTTATCCGGCACCCAAATATCCGGAATTCTCGCTTAACCGGCAAAAATCATCCTCCGAAAACTCCTCTCAAATAACCGGCAATGTTGCCGATCCCGAGTCTGAGTCCGCGAACGCCGATTTAGTCAGTTGGGGTACTTTTCAAAAGTGCCACTACTCGGCCTCCTGGCGCTGTCGCAAGTCCGAAACATTGCAGTAGCATGAGTAGATTCTCCCGCACTGCCTGGAGTCTCTTCTGATCGGCCATTTTGCTGGGTGTCTCCCACGATGCTGGTAGTCTCTTCTGATCCACCATTTTGCTGTGTGTCTCCCACGCTGCTGGTACTGTAGTCTCTTCTGATACACCATTTTGCTGTGTGTCTGCCACGCTGCTGGTACTGTAGTCTCTTCTGATACACCATTTTACTGTGTGTCTGCCACGCTGCTGGTACTGTAGTCTCTTCTGATACACCATTTTGCTGTGTGTCTGCCACGCTGCTGGTACTGTAGTCTCTTCTGATACACCATTTTGCTGTGTGTCTGCCACGCTGCTGGTACTGTAGTCTCTTCTGATACACCATTTTGCTGTGTGTCTGCCACGCTGCTGGTACTGTAGTCTCTTCTGATACACCATTTTGCTGTGTGTCTGCCACGCTGCTGGTACTGTAGTCTCTTCTGATACACCATTTTGCTGTGTGTCTGCCACGCTGCTGGTAGTCTCTTCCTAGCCACCATTGTTCTGTGTGTCTTTCCATCTTCATCGGCAATTATCTCCTCCATCTTGCATTATGGAATTCCCAAAAGCTGGTCCAAGCAAAAGGAAGAGAGTGGTCTTAACTTTAAAACAGAAAATCGAGATATGCCAACGACTAGAAAGGGGAGAGAAGCGTATCAACATTATGAATGAATTCAAAATCGGTTCGTCAACAATCTACGACATCAAATCGCAGAAGGATAAGCTGCTCAAGTTTTATTCAAGCTCGGAGACATGCAAGAGTGTAGAGAAACGGCGTACGCTTCGTAAGCCTAAGCTTGAAGAGCTGGATACCGTGCTTTATGAATGGTTTTCTCTTAAGCGTTCAGAGGGTGTTCCAATTTCCGGACCCATGCTAATCGAGAAAGCAAAGGATTTCTAGGAAAGGATGGAGCTCACTGACAAGTGTGCTTTCTCCGATGGATGGCTAACGTGCTTCAAGTTACGGCACGGGATACGACGACTCGCTATTTCTGGGGAGAAGAAATCAGCTGATCACGAAGCCGCAGAAGAATACTGCGATTATTTCAATCGGATTGTGCAGCAACATGATTTGTCGCCAGCACAGATCTACAATGCCGATGAAACTGGCTTGTTTTGGAGGTTTTTGCCAGAATCAACGCTTGCTGGGGCTAGTGAGGCTAATGCTTCAGGTTACAAGAAAAATAAAGATCGTGTAACCGTGCTAACATGTGCGAACGCCGCTGGATCACACCGGGTTAAACTTCTTGTTATCGGGAAGTATAAACATCCCCATGCATTTAAAAATGTGAGGCACTTACCTGTTGAGTACAAAGCTCAAAAAAATGCTTGGATGGATAAGGAAATCTTCTCCGATTGGTTCCATCATATTTTTGTTCCATCTGTGAAGGAACATTTCCGCAGAATAGGGAAACCTGAAGATAGCAAATGCATTTTATTGCTTGATAATTGCAGAGCCCATCCGCATGAATCCCAGTTGGTTTCGGGAAATATTTTCACCATTTATTTGCCACCAAATGTAACTTCTCTCATCCAACCCATGGACCAGGGCGTTATCCAAAATCTGAAGTGTCATTACAAGAAAGACTTCCTACATAAACTGATAAGCCAAGATGAGAATATTCAAGATTTGCAGAAGGAATACAATATTAAAGATGCCATCTATAATGTTGCATGTTCCTGGAAATTGGTGAAAGGTCACACTCTGAGGCAAGCCTGGCGCAAATTGTGGCCTTCTGTAATGTTTGCTGAAGGTTCTTCTTCAGAGGAGGAATTTCATGGGTTCAGTGTTCGTCCCAAGAAGAGTACAATAATGGAAATGGCTGGAATGGTGAAAAATGCAGGCCCAGCAAACTCTCTACGTCACCTCAGTGAAAGTGATATCGAGCAGTGGGTTGATGCAGATAGAGAAGTTGGTGTTGTGCATATGCTAAGTGATGATGAAATAATTGAGAATGTTTTGAATCCAAAGAAAGAAAAGGAAAGCAAGATGGAAAGTGAAGAGGATGAGATTTCTGAAGAAGAGAAGATTTCTTGGGCTAAAGCTGCAGAAGGATTTTCTACAATCCTCAAATTTGCTGAAAGGCAGAATTGCTGCTCTGCACAAGAAGTTATGCAACTCCATATTCTGCATTTCTCCAGAAAAGGCAAGAGTCCACTAAGCAAACCGACATCCGCAACATGTTTAAGAAAGCTTCCAAAAGAGTCGCAGCAGCGGAAGTGCCTGAAGAATCTGTGGCATCGGTGGAACTGCGTGATCCTGATGACCCAGCTGGCACGGATACGGATATTTCTGATGAACCAGATGACTCGGAATAAGTGTACAGTCAACTACAGTACTGTAGACAGTCGTTTATAAGTTTTGTTTTACTGTTAAGTAATTAAAGAGTTATGGATTACCCTCAACTGGCAGTACTGTACTTAATCCAGCATCTTCCACTATCCATTTAACACAACATTCTGTAGGTGAGTACCCAAATACTGTATACTGCACATTTCTTGATTTTTTTATGTTAAAAATAGCCTCGGTAGATATAACTCTCCGTTATCCGGTACTTTCGATAAACCGGCACCACGCCGGTCCCGTCGATGCCAGATAAACGAAAGTTTCCTGTACTATGTTGGGAGATACAAGTGTTCCAACTCAAAGCAGTTGGACATACAGGGTTTGAAGGTCCGATTCTATTGTAATTAGCTTATAAGATACTGAGGGGGATTGACAGGGTAGATGCTGAGAGGTTGTTTCCCCTGGCTGGAGAGTCTAGAACTTGGGGGCATAGTCTCAGGATAAGGGGTAGGCCATTTAAGACTGAGATGAGGAGGAATTTCTTTACTCAGAGGATTGTGAATCTTTGGAATTCTCTACTCCAAAGGGCTGTGGATGCTGAGTCGTTGAGTGTATTCAAGGTTGAGAGAGATAGATTTTTGGACTCTAGGGGAATCGAGGCATATGGCGATCGGGCAGGAAAGTGGGGTTGAGGTCGAAGATCAGCCGTGATCTTACTGAATGGTGGAGCAGGTTCGAAGGGCCGTTTGGCCTACTCCTGCTCCTAATTCTTATGTTCTTAACAGGGTTTTTGATGATCAGCTATGGATCATGTCAGTCCTGCCTCCTCGGCTTGGGAATAGAACAGAGGGACTAAAGGCAGGATGAGAAATGGAGAGAATGTGTCCCACTTGTGCGCAACTTTGTTCTAGGCAAATTGGACGTGCATGTAATTCACTACCAAATATTACAGAAGGATAAATGGAACGGACTATGTGAATTGATTTCAAGACAGCATACTAGCTCAACTTTGAAAGCTTTCATTGTTTGTGAGAATCCAAATGATCTGTGTTTGCACTGTTTGCTTTGTTTGGTTCAGTTTGATGCCGTCTGCGAGAGCTCCCGTAGCTTTTAACATTGTCCTGTTTGAACTTTACATAAGAATTTGTGAAAACATCACAGCTGATCTATTTATATACTTCATCATTATTAATTTCCAAGTGATAAGAAAGAAGTGATGGAACTGAATATAATGATATGCAGAATGGCAAACGTACCAAAATTAACATTTATATTTGTTTTCATTAAAAAAATTCCAACTAAAGTGCTGTCGTGCTGATGGTTTAAAGGTTGATACTATGAGGGTAGAAAACATTTTCTTTGGCTAAATATATTGGGAGGTGAGCAAAGATGAAAGGGCAAGAGTTCTGACTCCATCATGCTGAACTTTTCACAGATTACGTTACTTATTTTAAGTCTTTCTCTCTGTTCCACCCAAGTCCATTTGACTTTGTCATCCCAGCTCTGGGGCCTTTGTATTATCCTTCCCTCCCTGCTGGCACTTTTTCTTGTCTCTGTGCATTGTTTGGTTTCTCTTTCTTCCTGACTTAGACTTAACAGTAATCTTCTTTTAATTTACAAAAACAAAACACACTGGGAACTTTGACTCGGCAAATGACATCTAAAAGGAATAGAAAACATCAGTACTGGATTCATGCCCATGATCCCCCACACGATGAGTTGTGAGAAGACTGGGATCGATACTCTAACAAGATACTCTATCACGGGCACCAGGAAAATCCTTAAACCTTCACCTTAACTTATTGCTGAGGAACCGTCTGGGGTTTACCAGCCAGTTTATGCCTCGGAGTGAACGATGCCTAAATTAAGCTCCTCAAACAATCTTCTATCAACCAGTTCAGATTATGTTGACATTTATATGACAAACCTCCCATCAGGATTCACACAAGCTACTTACTGAATCAATTAACCCTTTCTTACCAATTACCAAAGAAGTCAGACAAGAAAGTCACGAACTACAAATTGTTTATTAGCCTTAGAATCATAGTTAGCAGCAACACTTAAATATTGAGCGTGCAAATAATTAATAGATAGGGTTAATTGATTAAATAAAAACTAGGTTACAAAAGCAGTTCTATAATGTCATACGATAGCAAAATACTGCGGATGCTGGAAATCCGAAATAACAGAAAACGCTGGAAAAACTCAGCAGGCCAGGCAACATCCGTGGAGAGAGAAAGAGAGTTAACGTTTCAGGTCGAAACCCTTCGTCGGAATGTCATAGTTATTCAGCATCAACTGTTCGCTGATTATAAATGTACAGTTTAGATTGGTGAGATTAATTAAGGATTAGATTCATTAGAGAGCCAATGTGTTAACAGCATTAGTCAGTCAGTCTGTAGACTAGATAGAAGTCTATATGTTTATTGTTAGCAATGTTGTTTCCGGAACTTGTAAGACCTCGTCCTCATGAGCTGGTTGCTTTGCCTTCCTCTAGGAGGATGATGTTAGCATTCTGAGACCTCAGAGTGATGAATCTCTGTCTGTAACGACGCTATCTATTCCTGCTGAATCCTCTGCTCCTGGGTAAATTCACCTTCCCCGCTGGTAGCTGTACCTGGACTAGCTGACCTCCCTCACCTGTCTTGGTCTCAGGGAAACTTGTACATCAAAGTGACTCACTTCCATCTACCCGTACCTGGCTGGTAAAGCTATACAGTCTTAATTTCTGTAACTTTTTTTCTCTGTTGGAGATGAACTTCCTATTTTAGAGACACTCTTCTCCATATACTAGACAAAGAACTCCTACAGCTTCTACTACAAAGACTACTAAAAGAACTTGAACTGAACTAAGAACTAAGGATAAGACTGAGAACTAAAGACTGAACGTTAGTAATGAATTTTGCCGGCGCTCAGAGGGCGGGTTTGGAGGCGGGTCCGCTGTCAAAATCCAAAAGATTGACAGTGGGCCGGTATCCCTGCTCTGAACCCACCTCCTTGTCAGTTTCCCAAGTGCCGGTTGTGCCTGCGCTTTGCAGACACGGCACTAAGCGGCAGGTTATTCAATTGTGCTTGTTAGGAAGGTGTTTAAAGTAATTAAATCCCCATTTTCCCAGTTCCAAAGCATTTTTCCAAGTTTTCCACGAGGTTCCCATCACTCGGGGATCACACCAGGTAAATATGCCGGGTTCCGAACAACTCTCCATTTCTTTCAATAGGTGACAGCTGCTAAAGTGGTTTAAAACCTGCCATTTTACAGCTGGTCACTTTCCAAACTCAGAAGCTTCAGCCTTCAGTATTTAGAACCCACTTTTGAGCTTTATGTCACTTTTGAAGTGTTTGGAGTAATCTCTCTATCCACTGTCACCTCCTTGGAACAACCTATCTCCACATTGACAGATTAGTTCTGTCATCTCAACCTCACCTGCCATCTATTCCATCAGCATCGGTGCCTTTGAAAAAATCTCACCTTGGTCCTCAGAATCCCAACACGATCAGCCCCAACACCAACATCACCGGGCACACCAGCAGCACCAACATACACACCAACCTTCTCCACAATCAACTGATGCTGCACTGGACACAGGGCATCATCACCTGTGCACATTGCTGCTCGGGACGCCAGCGATGGCCTCACCATGTCCAGATTAGCTTCACTTAACACTGAACACCCTGGCTGCCACATGATGCACCAGGTTGGCACCACCCCACACCAGCACCATACAGCATCCCTACAATGTCCAAGCCATTCCTTTCACAATCATCACCATTGTGGGGGGCGACATTATGTCTCACCATTCACTGCAACTCACTAAGCCACTTCCAAAGGTGCATACAAAACTGTCCAAGAAGGCAAAGTGGTGACGCTACGGATTTCAATGCTTGGCAACACATTAAAAGAAAGTTTACACAACCATTGGCTAAAACACCCAAGTGCCTCCCCTTGTGTGTTGTTAGTTGTTATGATTGGAATAGGATGAGGGTGAGTGTGAGGGGTGGCTAGTGAGATGGGGAAGTGATAATGTAGATAGTGAGGGATGGATGGAGGTGCAAGGCAAGTTGGTGTGAGTAAGGATGTGCAGGAGTAGGGTAGGGAAGGCAGAGTGATAGGGATGTGATGAGTGGCACAGCAGGATGAAGTTGAGTGGCTTTGCAGTAATGTTTCGTGATCTACTGTGATCATTGAAAAGTTTGCGCCATTGTAGCCTGATCCTCCTGACAATATTCCTGGGCCAGAAATTCGGGTCGGAGGCTTCCCGCGGGTGCAAGCATAGCGGGTGCACTTACATAGCGCGCCTGCCGTTGTGCTGTGGGCCCGCGTGGGATTCCGATCCTGGGCCTCCTCCAGCTGCCGGTGTGCAGTGCTTGCGGATCCCAGCGGCGCAACTAGTTCGAAGCATCCCCTGGGATCACGTGGGCCATGGGGAGCCAATCGGAGCAGGAAATCTCCATTCATAGATTTGACAGGAAGACCTGTCAAATCTATGAATAGAGATCGGCCCCAAAACCTAACTAAAACTTCAAATAATTTTTTTAAAAAACATCACATTTTTAAAATAACTATAAATTACATAAAATAACTATTTTAAACAAAAATTTAAATTTTTGAAAAAATGAATTACAGTTTTTAACGGGGCTAAAAATAAACTTACCTTTCTTTAAAGTATTTAAAGATAAACCTGTGGAAAAAATGTTTTAATTTTACTTAATTCACCACTTACCTTGTTAAAAGCAGGCCTTGCGCCTGCTTTATCCACGCGCAGCTGCTCGGGACTTACCCGCACGGAGAAACCTGTATTAAAAAAAAAAGCTGAAGTTCGCTGCGTACGCGCTGCCTCTCCTGCGCACGCGGTTGACCCGCGAACCCCTTCCTTCATGAGACCGGAAGTTCCGGTTTCCCGTGCATGCACAGCGCATGCACGAATCCGGCACTTCCAGTGGCCCTACGGGTGAGTACCCAGTGCGTACTCACCCGTGGGGACCCGAATTTCTGGGCCCCTGTTTGTGTCCTCCTGTGCAATGTGCAACTAGGCTGCGTTGATCTCCTGGAGAGGTGTCTTCCGCCCATTGGAAGGGAAGAGAACCTCCCTGCGCGCTGTGACTCCCTCCATAAGCATATGGAGGGAGTCATGGGAGAGCCTGGGTGCAGCCGTGCACCTGTGTGCAGTGGTTGTCAGTGTTTGCAGCACCTCAGTGCTGTAGAACAGTGACAGCACAACTGTCAAAATAAATGTGGACATGGTCCCTTTAAGGGACCCGCATCAGATGACGTCATCAGACCCGCTTCCTTTTAATTGGCCGGGAACCTCACAGGGCGGGCTTAACAAGCCCCATCGGGAAAATCACTCAGAAGAGGCGGGAAGAAGACGGGTGTGGAGTTTGCGGCCGCTGTCTGCTCCGGCCGCACCGAACTCGCCACGGCTTGCGAGATTGTGGCCTTAGTGTCAAAAACGCCATCATATATGTCCTTAATTTTCAAAGAAATCTCTTTAATTCGATTGACCAATCTGAGTGGCACATGGTGGAATAATTTAGCTCTTCTGATGCCAATTGTTTCGCACAACCCTGTTGGTACTGTTGATGATCACCAAATCAATGAAGCACCAGCACCTAGAGATCCCAGGTCCCCTGTTTACTCTCTAGCTCCTCAGGTCTTTGCTAACAAAGGCATTGGCAATCGCTCCAGAAAAGGCAGGACATTTATGGGCCTGTTGGTCTTAATGGCTTGTTGTCTATCCCTGGCAAGAAAGGTTTTGCTTATATTTTAGCAATCACTGTTGAATTAGCATTAACCTTTTCCTTTCCAAGCATTCAGTTTGACTTGCATTTATATGGCATCTTTCACAATCTCTGGATGTCCCAAAGCTCTTTAAAACCAATTAAATACGTTTGAAGTGTAGTCATTATTGTAATGTAGGAAACGCGGCAGCCAAATTGTGCGCAGAAAACTCCCACAAACACCAATGAGATAATGACCAGATAATCTGTTTTGAAGACACATTTAAAACAATTCTCAGGGCATTTTTCCTGCAGAGTTCCCAAACTCAGATATACCACTTTAGGAGAAGGTCAACCAATTGCCAGGCTTTTCTCCAGAGGGAGAGAGGAAAAGAACAAAAAAGGATAGAGCAAGGAAGGGGAAGAGCAAGTATTTGTACAAAAACGCAAATCTCAGCCTCAACAATAGTTTTGATAAATTAAGTCATCTTGTCTCTTGCAGAACCTCTCTGAAAAAACAAGTGAAACACTTGTGCCCATCAACAATTATTATAAGCAGATTTGCCCTATTATTTGTGACATTAGCAGAACAATGACTTGCAGTCTCAAAGTAATGCCTACAAGGTGCCATCCAATCCTCCAGTGCTAGTTTGGACCATTTGGGAGCTATATCACCTGTGAATCAACAGGTTCTGGGTTCAAATCCCACCGCCAGGATTTAATCTAGACTGACACTTCAGTGTAGTACTGAGGGAGTATGCATTGTTAGATGAAACATTAAACCAAGATCATGTCTACCTGTTCAGATGGACATAAAAGATCCCATGGCACTATTTGTAGAGGAGGATTGCCAAGAGTGCCCTAGCCAACATTTATTCCTCAGCTTTTGCCACTAAAAAACAGATTAATTGCTCATTCATCTCATTTTTTTTATATTCGTTCATGGGATGTGGGCATCGCTGGCAAGGCCAGCATTTATTGCCCATCGCTAATTGCCCTTGAGAAGGTGGTGGGGAGCCGCCTTCTTGAACCGCTGCAGTCCGTGTGGTGAAGGTACTCCTACAGTGCTGTTAGGGAGGGAGTTCCAGGATTTTGACCCAGCGACAATGAAGGATCGGCGATATACTTCCAAGTCAGGATGTTGTGTAACTTGGAGGGGAACTTGGAGGTGGTGGTGTTCCCAGGCTCCTGCTGCCCTTGTCCTTCTAGGTGGAAGAGGTCGCGGGTTTGGGAGGTGCTGCCGAAGAAGCCTTGGCGAATTGTTGCAGTGCATCTTGTAGATGGTACACACTGCAGCCACGATACGCCGGTGGTGGAGGGAGTGAATGTTTAAGGTGGTGGATGGGGTGCCGTTTTTGTGGGATCTTGCTGTGTGCAGTTTACTTATGTAACAACTGTGACTACAATGGTAATTCATGGATATAAAGTACTTTGGGGGCATTCTGGCTCTCTTTCTGTCTTTATTTCTGTCTATCTAACTCCTTTTATCTCTCGCTCTCTTTCTCTGACTCTCATACAGTAGTAATACACAGCAACATCAAATCCTATACATTTTATTACACAACTACACTGTGACACCCAAACTGCCACAAAAGAACAGTAAAGCTGTTATATAGCACAAAATCATGTGTCTCAGAACAATTCCCGAAGAATGAATGATTTCATAGTTCATTGTCTGTCGTTAATGTATGCTAACATGGCAATCATTTTGCAGATTGCATGGTTCCACAAAAAGCCAGGAGGTTTTCTGGAATTTGTAAAACTTTATTTCTTTTGTAATTAGCTAGCAGTCAGCCATTTCTGTCTCCTAAACGGTTTTATGGTGGTCATGTTCAGTTTGAAACTTCTAAGGAAGATACTTGAAGGAGAAGGGAAATGTAGAGGGAAGAACTTATGAAAAGTGAAAATGGCAATCTCCAGAAGGCTGGAATAAGCTTAAAATCCAAGATAACTGAAGACCTTTGGATGGTGGGTTGGCTGCAGTGAAGCACTAACAGGTCGTGCCATGGAGTGGGAGGCTGCAGCTTTCATTATTCCACTGCACTCAGTTTCCAATCTCTGCCATACTGAGCTGTGGTTATCGTTTCTTTGTGCAAGTGAGAGTGAAGATCAAATGGGTGGGTGTCATCATGGGATGACTGTTGTTTCCTGGCTGGCCCCCAAGAGGATTTTTCTGGAGGTCTGAAAGCAGCTCCTGCCTGTTATCAGGGGCAGAAATGTCAAATTCAAATAGGAAGGAAATTGCCTCTTTTGCTAAGTAGTTGAGAGGATGCAGTGCACTGGAATCCTTTCCCCCTCCGCTTACCCCTTTTAATATTGATGGGGTCCATGATTCTATCCAATCAGCAGATGTTTCAATTGATCCATTTAATGTTTTAAAGTCCTGTATAACAAATTTGCCCTTGAGTAGCTAATATAGCTTGTCTAGCTGGGGGAGAGGACGGGGTTAAGAAATAATCACCAATTGAGGCAGTGCAAAGGTTAAAGAAATAGTCAAACGATGCATTTTTGTAATGTGTTCAGAGAGGTAGAAGGAGATTTTGTCTGAATTAATAAAAGACCCACCAAGAGTGTTCTCTTTGGATCCCTGATTAACCTTACATTCCGACAAACAAGACCCATTTCTCTTGTTTTGGGAATTAGAAGTCAGCCCAAAGGGTTATTGTCAGCTTTATTTCCTATTTGATTTAGTTGAACTGATCTCAGTATTTAAAAGGCTGAAAGATGTGATAGTCGCCAAAGTGACTGCATCTCAAAGGAGAATCACCAGAAAGGCAAAGGGCTATTTGTACCAAGTCAGGTGGATATTTATAATGAACTGTGCTAATTATAGACAGAAATCAAAATGGCTGATTTAAGATCAGTCAATTTGAACAAATGTGATCAAAGGGAAATCGCTACAGAATAATAAGACCTCTGCATTTAATTGCAACTAAAGTGCTAATTGGATTGCAAGCCACCTTCATGTGTTTTTCCCAAATTAGTCCTTCATCCCCGGCTATCTCCTCATCAGAAATGATTATGGATTCTCAAGGTTCCTATGCCAGCAGCTTTGATGTTTCCTACCTGTGACAGACTCAAAGCAAAGAGACGGATGAGCCTGTACTGTGGCTAGATTATTGATATAATTGCCATTCATTAAGAGCTGATGGGTAAGGTATGGTTATTTGGCAGCACTGATAACCTTTCATGTCATTAGACAAGATTTTGTCTGTATTTATTCAGGTTCTGCACAGCAAAGTCACTTAGCTGTCACAATATGAATATATTGAAATTTACGCACAGCTTAGGGAATCTGTTGGTTGAATTGTGCATTAAAAACACCGGTTCCGAAAAATCCACGATGCATTTCTTGCTGTAACCATGATGCATTAGAACTTGTGTTTACTGGCCCTGCGCGCCCCAACTCGTCGCAGTCCTCAGGGACAAAGGTATTTACATAAAGTGGCTGCTGCCCACAACATTTGGGGCACATCTGGGCCCTTGTTTGGTTATGGGGTGGGGGAGCTGCAAATTGCAGCATTGGCAAGTGTTTGAAGTAGAGCCAGCAGAGGAAAGAGGAGGACTTTGGCCCTTTTTCTTCTACAAAGGCGATTTTCATTACAGCAGCGGGACTGGCAGGGATTCTGGTGGGTAACATCATCCCACCAGTCCCATCTCCATCCATGATGTTACTTTTAAAAGAGCTCGACATAGGAACCATAGGAGTCAAGTTCAGATTCACCTTATTGTACTTAAGTCTTGAACTGCCGATGTTGAAATGACAATTTACCATAAATTGGCTACCACAATCGTCACCTTGCCAAAGCTTCGAATAATGAACAAATTGACAGGGTAATGCAGTAGTATGTAAATAATAGATTTACTTCATGAATCCTTTCTGGTTGCCCCCATTGCTAGTGTGCCAACCATGCACAGTGAAGTTGTTTACTGGTATTTTATGCAACTGCATGGAAACAGAGTCTCATACAGATATTCATCATGACTACAGTCCATCATGGGAAAAAGAGTATGCAATTCTTCAACTAATGTGTTGGCATTGAAAAAGTGAACTGACTTGTATACCCGCTCAACATGATCAATGTTTACAGATTCATGAAGTAGAATTGAAATCCATTCAACTATTCTGATGTTGCTGTTACATTTTTCAACTGCATTCACTGCTAGCACATCACATCACTGAGCAATTGAATTGTTTGATAGGGGAAAATCCTTTGAAAATTTTCCAAAACATTTTATTGTTCTGGCAATAGTGTGAAAGCAGCTTCTATTATGCATTCTTTCATCATCTGAGTTTGAGAATGGAGCCATTTTTTGACCAATAACCCAAGTCACTTGTAATGTAGCCTCAGTCATGGGCCATTTCATAAGTGTTTTGCTGTGCATGTACAGTAGCTTGCATGCAAGTTATATTCTGCTTACAAAGCAGTGAGCCTTTTAGATTCTTTCGTTTCATAGTGCCTCTTCACATTCAAACTTGTTACTAGAGAAACAGTTTCATTCCAAATAAATGATGGTTTGTTGTTTGGTCAACCAGGGAGGATGCAAAATAAAGTCAAAAATCCACTCAACTTTGAACATAATTTTCTAAATCTACTTTTTTCCTCTTTGCGTCCGTTTCTCACTTTAATGAAACATTGTTCTGAGTACAGGCTGCAATAGCAACAGTGAACTAATTTTACTGCGTTAAGTAGTCACGGTGAATGAACTGCAACTCCCTTTCATCCATCTGTTGTTGTATTCTTAACTTGGAGCATTCTAAGATGGATGGTTTAATCACCAAAAAAGGCCCTGCTGTTTAATTCTCCCTTTGTGGACACACTTAATGCCATGGAACCCCATAATAATTGATGCATCCGACCTTCTATTGTTGGCTTCTCTTCCCCCGCCCCCACACACCCGCCCCCATCCCCCTGTGGTCCTGCATATTTATTTCTTTTTGGAATGCTTTTATAATTTGCCACATTTCTTTCCTCTTATTAACATATTACCTGAGTTGCACTTCATAATTTCTCTTGCTCTCCACCATGACTTCAATCCTGTCCCACTGCATAGTTTATAATCTGTCACATTGCTTCTGAGAGTGGTGACTAAATTCGTGCCTCATGTATTCCAGATGAAATGGCTTTGAGACATTTTGCCATTCGCGTACCCCCAATGTAAATAACTCAACATACAACTACAGGAGATAAGGAGTAGTAATATTCCAATTTGATATCACGCCAGTGAAACGTAATTGTGAGATTACGCAAGCTCACAGTAAAATTGCAAGTCCAGTAAAATTACAGATAAAAATAATGAGGCATATGATTATAGATGGAAAATCGACAGTAGCACAGCACTACATTTCAGGGGAGGAGTCAATGAGGAAAATATCCAGGGAGTAGCCAATGACATCCATGCCAAGGTCATGGGATACCGCCTGCATCCAGAAGAGGTTCTAAAGTGAACAGGCCACTTACATGACATTGTTATTTCTATAGGCTACAATTTAACACTTGGAGAGCTCACAGCCAGGAAGACTCTGAAGAGACAAATACAGGTAAAGAAAGAAAACCTGGGAAAGAGGCACACTTGGCCATCCCCAATGGCCTATTAATATTCAGGGGTATTGTGAGTGAGCAGTACAGTAGGATTACACTAAATGGCTCAGATGGAGAGAAACATTGGTGCAGACTTGATGGGCTGTAATATTCTTATGGGTCAATTTTAATCCACTCCGCCCCGCGGGAATGGGACGGGGACTAAAATCGAGCGATTTGACTTACCGGCCCGTTCTGTCCTCGCCACCATTTTAACTGCTCCTTTCATTTAGGTGGCTGAGACTCGTGGAAACAGGTATATGCCTCATAAATGCATGCAAATCGGGGGGCCAATAATGTGATTAGGACCCCCACATGATTTTAGCTGGGTGGGACAGGAGCCCCACCCAGCGGCCAACCCGTGAAGTAAAACTTTGCAAGATTGACTTTGGGCACTGACTGTTAAGGGGAACTCCGATTATATGGATCTGTGTGCTATTATGCTTAGTGGATTCCCAAGGGATCGTAATGCCACTAACACTACCCCATCTGAAATCATTTAACTCCGAACAGGAAAACCCTGATCTGTATGGTACAGGTACTCACTGGATAAACTGATTAAGCTGTTGCTTGACACTCTTTGTTCTTGATTAAAAGCGTTAATCAACAAGCACATTGGATCTTCCTATTTTGGTCATGTGTTGCATGTTGCACTGCATTTTGACACTTTTAAGAAGTTGAAAGTTATGGAGAATTGCAGCAGTCAAGACATGCTGTGCTGCTCTCTTTATCACTTGGCTGGGTCCAGAGCAGTTGCTAAAGGCATGGGAAAAGATTACTTGTCTGCTCTGAGACTGGGAAATGATGGGATGACTTCGAGATCGAGAAGGGGGGAAAAAGTGAATTACTTCATATTTGTAATTATATGATGCGGAGATGCCGGTGTTGGACTGGGGTGGACAAAAATGAGAAGTCGCACAACACCAGGTTATAGTCCAACAGTTTTATTTAAAATTACGAGCTTTCGGAGCTCCGCTCCTTCTTCGGGTACAGGTACAGTGAGGGAATACAAATCGATTACACCGATGCCTCCCTAACAGATTGTATCTCTGCAGACACATTGTTCTCTGTGTATATATACGGTGTAATCGATTTGTATTCCCTCACTGTACCTGTACCTGAAGAAGGAGCGGAGCTCCGAAAGCTCGTAATTTTAAATAAAACTGTTGGACTATAACCTGGTGTTGTGCGACTTCTCATTTTTGTAGTTATATAAATAAAGAGTGCTGAAGTGTGGACAAAGGCACTTCGAAGCAAGGTGACTCATTCTTGCAGTTATTACCACAACACTGTTTTCACATCAGCAGTCATGTTAATCGCACATTATTACAGTTTAACTGATTACAGTCGTAGAAAACATTGATTTTGATTTTGTTGATTATGTTTCTCTGGAAAAAGCATCACGCATCAATATTGTGTATTTTGTTTTATTCTTCTCTCTCTGGAAAATTCAGTTGAAAGGATTTCTACCAGACCATGGAAAGCAACCCTGGTCTTAACCAGACAAGTTGAGCTCAAAACCAATGTTCCCTGTAATTTTTTAGGGGGGCGCACGGCCCATTCAAAATACTCCATAAGCGTGGTTTTTCTATTTAAAAGCCAGCTGCGCGGGACCTTCAGACCTCCAGCCGCACAGCTTAAAGAGAGCATTGCTCAAGACTCTACCTGGTGTAAAAAAGGAATCCATGTGTACAGAACAGCTTTGTCTTTCCACAGCAAAATAATAATTCAGTCTAGATGTTAATACGTGCCCAGAGACATGGTGCAGAAGGGAGTGCTTCAGATTCCTGGGACTTTAGGACCAGTTCTGTGGCAGGAGGGACCTGTTCAAGATGGACAGATTGCACCAGAACAGAACTGAGTCCAATATCCTTGTGGGTAGGTTAACTAGTGCTGTGGGGGAGGGTTTAAACTAATCCATAAGAACTAGGAGCAGGAGTAGGCCATACAGCCCTTCGAGCCATTCAATAGCCCTAGTAAGACTGAAGTCAATGGGAATCGGGGGGGTGGTGGGGGGGGGGGGGAACTCTCCACTGGCTGGAGTCATATCTAGCACAAAGGAAGATGGTTGTGGTGGTTGAAGGTCAATCATCACAGCCCCAGGACAACGCGGCAGGAGTTCCTCAGGGCAGTGTCCGAGGCCCAACCATCAATGACCTTCCCTCCAACATAAGGTCAAAAATGGGGATGTTCGCTGATGACTGCACAGTGTTCAGTGCCATTCACAACTCCTCAGATAATGAAGCAGTTCGTGCCCGCATGCAACAAGACCTGGACGACGTTCAGGCTTGGGCTGTTAAGTGGCAGGCAACATTCGCGCCACAGAAGTGCCAGGCAATGACTATCTCCAACAAGTGGGAGTCTAACCACCGCCCCTTGACATTCAATGGCATTACCATCGCTGAATCCCCCACCATCAACATCCTGGGGGTCACCATTGACCAGAAACTTAACTGGACCAGCCACATAAATACTGTGGCAACAAGAGCAGGTCAGAGGCTGGGTATTCTGCGGTGAGTGTCTCACCTCCTGACTCCCCAAAGCCTTTCTACCATCTACAAGGCACAAGTAAGGAGTGTGATGGAATACTTTACACTTGCCTGGATGAGTGCAGCTCCAACAACACTCAAGAAGCTCAACACCATCCAGGACAAAGCAGCCCGCTGGATTGGCACCCCATCCACCACCTTAAATATTCACTCCCTCCACCGGCAAACTGTGGCTGCAGTGTGTACCATCTACAAGATGCACTGCAGCAACTCGCCAAGGCTTCTTCGGCAGCACCTCCCAAACCCGCGACCTCTTCCACCTAGAAGCACAAGGGCAGCAGACGCATGGGAACACCACCACATCCAAGTTCCCCTCCAAGTCACACACCATCCTGACTTGGAAGTATATCGCCGATCCTTCATCGTCGCTGGGTCAAAATCCTGGAACTCCCTACCTAACAGCACTGTGGGAATACCATCACCACACGGACTGCAGCGATTCAAGAAGGCAGTTCACCACCACCTTCTCATGGGCAATAAATGCTGGCCTTGCCTGTGACGCCCACATCCCATAAACGAATAAAAAAAAATAAGATTATGGCTAATCTTCAACCTATCGCTGCTCTGCTATGTACGAAATCCTGAGCCGGGGGTTGGGCATCAAGATGTAGTATTAAAAAGTAGAAACAAGGTGCACAGAGGACTGAGAGACAGTTAGAGTTAGAGCTAGAAATAATACAGAATTAGGTGGGATCATAAAAAATACAAAGAGGTCTGTGTTAGGTTTGGAATGCATGTTTGTAAATGCACAATGTGTGGTTAATAAGGTTGGTGAGCTGGAGGTACAAATAGCCACATGGGAATATGATGTAGAGGCAATAACTGAGACCTGGCTAAAAAAAGGAGAGGATAAGATGCTTAATATTCCTGGGTACAAGGTATCCAGGAAAGATAGGGAAGGGAAAAAAGCAGAAGGGGTAGCAGTTTTGATTAAGGAAAATATTACAGTGTTAGAAAGAGAGAGCGTCTTTGAGGGGGTCAAAGACAGAAACTATTTAGTTAGAGGTAAAAAAACAATAAAAGAGCTATTACGCTATTTGGTGTATTTTATAGGCCACCAAACAGTGCGAAGGAGATAGAGGAGCAGATTTGCAAAGAAGTTACTGAGAGGTGCAATGGGAGACTTTAACTACCCCAGTATTGAATGGTGCATTGATTGTGTTTAGGGTAGAGAAGGGGAGGAATTTCTGAAGTGTGTTCAGGAGAATTTTCTTGATCAGTATGTTTCCTGCCCAACGAAGAAGGAGGCATTGCTGGATCTAGTCCTGGGGAATGAAGTGGGTCAAGTGGAGAATGTGCCGGGGAGCACCTCGGGAATAGTGATCATATATTTTAAGGGAATCAAGGAATACGGGAAGATGGAGTTGAGGTAGAAGATCAGCTATGATCTTATTGAATGGTGGAGCAGGCTCGAAGGGCCAACTTGCCTGCACCTGCTCCTATTACTTATGTTTTTATGTCAGGTTTAGATTAGTTATGGGGACGGTCAAGGAGCAATCTAGAATAAAAATGCTTAACTGGAGGAGGGCTAATTTCAGCAAATTGAGGGGGGATCTGTTCCAGGTAAATTGGAATTAAAGACTGGCAGGCAGAAATGTAATGGAGCAATGGGCGGTCTTTAAAGAGGTTTAGGTACATTCCCACAAGGGAGAAAGGGAGGGAAACCAAAGCCAGAGCTCCCTGGATGACGAAGGAGTCCGAGAGTAGAACGAAGCAGAAAAAGGGGGCGTATGACAGATGTCAGCTTGATAATACAAGGGAGAATCAGGCTGAATATAAAAAGTACAGAGGACAAATGAAAAAAGAAATAAGAGGGGCAAAGAGACTGTATGAGAATAGATTGGCAGCTAACATAAAAGGGAATCCAAAGGTCTTCTATAGACATATTAAGAGTAAAAGGGTGGGGCCGATTAGGGAACAAAATGGAGAACTATTGGTGGAGACAGAAGGCATGGCTGAGGTACTAAATGAGTACTTTTCATTGGTGTTTACCAAGGAAGAGGACTTTGCCGAAGTTAAAATGAGGAGGTTGCCAGGATACTGGACGAGATAAAAATAGATAGAGGAGGTGCTAGGAAGGCTGGCAGTACTTAAAGTAGATAAGTCACCAGGACCAGATGGGTGCATCCTAGGTTGCTGAGGGAAGTCAGGGTAGAAATTGCAGAGGTGCTGGTCACAATTTTCCAATCCTCCTTAGATACAGGAATGGTGCCAAAGAACTGGATGATTGCAAATGTTACAACCTTGTTCAAAAAAGGGGAGAAGGATAAACCTGGCAATTACAGGCCAGTCAGTTTAACGTTGGTGGTGGGGAAACTTTTAGAAACAATAATCCGAGAAAAAATTAACAGCCACTTGGACAAGCGTGGACTAATAAAGGAGAACGAGCACGGATGCGTTATGGGAAAATTGTGTTTTACTAACTTGATTGAGATTTTTGATGAGGTAATAGAGAGGGTGGATGAGGGCAGTGCAGTTGATGTTGTGTATATGGATTTCAAAAAGTAGTTTGATAAAGTACTACATACTAGGCTTGTTAGTAAAAATGAAGCCCATGGGGTAAAAGGGGCAGTAGCAGCATGGGTACAAAATTGGCTAAGGGATGAAAACAGAGTTGTGGTCAATCTTTCCGCTAAACTGCGTGGCCGCGCAGCAGTCTGGAGGTCCTGTGCAGGCCGCTCATTGGCTTTTACAGGGAAGAAACCGCGCATGGGTGAAAATTTGAATGGTCAGAGCACCCAATTAAAGGGACCGTGTATGGGGAAAAAAATTTAGAGGGAACATTGGTTGTGGTGAATGGCTGTTTTTCAGATTGGAGATAGGTATACAGTAGAGTTCCCCAAGGTTCAGTACTAGGACCATTACTGTTTTTGATATACATTAATGACTTGGACTTGCGGGTACTGGGCACAATTTCAAAATTTGCAGATGACATGAAACTTGGCAGTGAGGAAGTTAGTAATAGACGTGGAATGGGTGGACACATGGCAGATGAAACTCAATGCAGAAAAGTGTGAGGTGATACAATACAAGCTAAATGGTACAATTTTAAAGGGGGTGCAAGAAAAGAGAGACCTGGGGTGTTTGTACACAAATCTTTGAAGGTGGCAGGACAGGTTAACAAAGCAGTTAATAAAGCGTATGGGATCCTGGGCTTTATAAATAGAGGCAGAGGGTTGGATTTTGATACTGGGGCGGGTTGGGGTCGTGTCATCCACTTTTCATGTTATCCACCCGACTGCAATTGGATGTGGGAGATTGATGTGATTTTCACCTAATTGGGTAATTGAGTTCCAGCATGTGGGAACCGATGACCCAATTAGTGTTTTCAGTCTGAAAGTCACCTCTGATGATGTCATCATTGCTGCTGCATTGAAGGTCTGCAAAGACTGCCTGGCCTTTGCTGTGAGAGGACCTGGATGCAAAATGAGCAGTAGCAGCCCTAAGTCTGCTCCCAGATATTTTTGCACCACCACTCCCAGGTATGTCTCCTCCTCATCCATCCAGATATGTCTCCTCCTCATCCATCCATCCAGATATGCCAGCCAGCCAAATGTGCTCCCGCCAGGTTTCACATTCGTGGTTCAGAACAGGCATGCTTCACGTAGAAAAAGGGTTAAAATCACAAAGGCCTTTCAAAATGGCATTATAGTGGCAATTTTGTGCTTGTTAAGGGCCTTAACAGCCTATCCCGCCTCTTGGAGGCGGGACGGAGTCGGGACCAGCAGACACGATTTAATGAAAATTGCATGGAGGCGGGCTTGTGCCCGCCCGCCAGTTTTCGCAATTTTAACCCCCCACACGCCTCCAAACCCGCCTCCACGGGTCAATGAAAATCCAGCCCATAGAGTACAAAAGCTAGGAAGTTATATTAAACCTATATAAAACACTAGTTCGGCCCCAGCTGGAGTATTGTGTCCAATTCTGGGCACCACACTTTAGGAAGGACGTGAAGGCTTTTGAGAAGGTACAGAAGAGATTTACTAGAATGGTTCCAGGGATGATGAAATACAGTTACTTGGATAGACTGGAGAAGCTGGGGTTGTTCTCCTTGGAGCAAAGAAGGCTAAGAGGAGATTTGATAAAATCATGAAGGGTTTAGATAGAGTAAATAAAGAGACTGTTTCCAATGGCTGAAGGGTCGATAACCAGAAGGCACAGATTTAAGGTGATTGGCAAAAGAACCAGAGGCGACATGAGGGGAAACTATTTTACGCAATGAGTGGTTAGAATTTGGAATGCACTGCCTGATAGGGTGGTGGATACAGATTCAATTGTAACCTTCAAAAGGGAATTGGATAAATACTTGAAGGAGAAAACATTGCTGGGATATGGGGAAAGAGCGGGGAAGTGGGACTAACTGGATTGTTCTTCGAAAGACCTGGCGCAGACTTGATGGGCCGAATGGACTCCTTCTGTGCTGTACTATTCTATGATTCTATGGGCTGAATTTTGCCGGCGCTCAGAGGGCGGGTTTGGAGGCGGGTCCACTGTCAAAATGGCAGTGATTGACAGCGGGGCAGAAGTCCGCTCTGAAACCCCCTCCTTGTTAATTTCCCAAGTGCCGGCTCTGCCTGCGGTTTGCAGACCCGGCTCTAAGCGGCGGGTCAGGCAATTAAGATACTTAAGAAGCTGCTGAAAGGTATTTAAGCAGCATTTTACCAGGTTCTAACGATTTTCCATGTTTTTTTACGAGTTTCCCGGTGCTCGGGGATCACGTCCAGTTAGTATGTCGGGTTCTCAATGACTCTGCATTGCTGTGAATAGTTGACAGCTGCAAAAGTGGTATAAAAGCTACCATTTCACAGCTGTTCAATTTCCAATCTTAGAGGCTGGAGCCTTCAGGATTTGGAATACACTTTTCAGTTTTATGGAGGTTTGAAGAGTTTGGAGCAAACTCTCTCACCATTGACTGATTGCTTCTGTCATCTCAACTTCAGCTGCCATCTATTTCATCAGCATCGATGCCCTTGAAACTCTCTCACCTTGGTCCTCAGAATTCCACCACTATCAGCCCCAACACCAGCAGCACCAGACACACCAGCAGCACCAACAACCACACCAACCTTCTCCGCAATCACCTGATGCTGCACAGGACACAGGGCATCAGCACCCGACCACATTGCTGCCCGGAACACCAGGGATGGCCTCACCATGACCAGATTTACTTCACTTGACGCTGTATACCCTGGCTGCCACATGATGCGCCAGGTTGGCACCACCCCACACCAACACCATAAGGCATCTCTACAATGCTCAAGCCATTCCTTTCACACTCATCACCATTGGGGGGGGGGCGCTACCGTAATGTCTCACCATTCATTGCAACTCACTAAGCCACTTCCAAAGGTGCACACAAATTGGCCAAGAAGGCAAAGTGTTGAAAATAAAGATTTCAATGTTTGACAATACATTAACAGAAACTTTACATGAACATTGGCGATAACAGCCAACTGCCTACCCTTGTGTGTTGTTAATTGGTATGATTAGACAAGGATGAGGGTGAGTGTGAGGGGTGGCTAGTGAGATGAGGAAGTGATAATGTAGATAGAGAGGGATGGGTGGAGGTGCAAGGTAAGTTGGTGTGAGTAAGGATCACAGAATGTGAATCACAGAATCCCCACAGTGCAGATAGAGGCCATTTCGGCCCATCGAGCCTGCACCGACACATATCCCACCCTATCCCCGTAACCCCACGTATTTAATCCACCTAACACTAAGGGTCAATTTATCATAGCCAAATCAACCTAACCCGCACATCTTTGGACTGTGGGAGGAAACCGGAGCACCCGGAGGAAACCCACGCAGACACGGGGAGAATGTGCAAACTCCACACAGACAGTCACCCGAGGCCGGATTCGAACCCGGGTCCCTGGCGCTGTGAGGCAACAGTGCTAACCACTATGCCACCGTGTTGCCCCTGTGCAGGAGTAGGGTAAGGAAGGCAGAGTGATGGGGATGTGATGAGTGGCACAGCAGGTTGACGCTGAGTGTGGCTTTGCAGTAACGTTTTGTGATCTACTGAGATCATTGAAAGGTTTGCGTCACTGTACCCAGGTCCTCCTGACGACATCCCTGCTTGTGCCCTCCTGTGCAATTTGCAACCAGGCTGCGTTGGTCTCCTGGGGAGGTCTCTTCCACCCATTGGAAGGGAAGAGAACCTCCCTGCGTGCTGTGACTCCCTCCATAAACATATGGAGGGAGCCTTGGTGTAGCCATGCACCTTTGTACAGTGCTTGTCAGTGTTTGCAGCACCTCAATGCTGTAGAACACTGACAGAACTACTGTTGAATTGATTGTGGACATGGTCCCTTTAAGGAAACCGGCTGATGACGCGTCATCAAATGACGGTCATCAAGACCCGCTTCCTATTAATTGACCGGGAACCTCGCAGGGCGGGCTTAACAAGCCCCATCAATGGCAAATCTTGTTGGAGGCCGGAATCAGCACAGATGCGGGGTCCCCACATGCCACGGACGTCGCCTGCCCCGGACTCCACCAAGGTTGGAAAAATCCAGCCCTATGTGTGCATCTCTCTCATTCTATTTGTACTCCTCCTTCTCCACCGCCCCCCCCCCCCCCCCCCCACCACCACCACCACCTGTGTGTGTCTTCCTTCTTCTATCTCCCTTTCAACACAGATAGACTTAACATTAAAATAAAACTCACTGAGCCTGGCTGGTGCAATGGATTAGCTGTTCGCAAGACCTGCCAATCTGCTTCAGCCAATAGGGGGAAAAGCTAGACAGCCTAATGTCACCAAAATGGAATCAAATTGCATCATCATTTTTGGGAGGACTGGATATTTTGACAAGTACCCATCATAGTAATTTTCTAGATGTGCCTTTAGGTGTAAATTTTTCCATGCTTTTGCATAATTTGAAATGACAGTGCCTATTGCAGAGACTTGGAAGGCTGTACGGCTTAGACTGAAATCTGACTATGGAAGTTTTTCTTTGCCCCAGTAACATTTGTGAATGTTCAGCATTTTGTCATGTAAGACTTTGATTGTGTTTACGGCAGCTGTATTCTGACATAAGCATGAATAAATGGAAATCATTAGTTGGTTCATTTTTTTTGTTTATGAAATTCAAGGCTAAAATTTAATATTTTTCTCATAGGCGGCAAGCATTTGCTGGTGGCTATAATCTGTCAGCAGCACATTGTCTTTTCTACCAGTGAAACCAAATTAAAGCAAGACTGATGAGCATGGTGACAAAATGGACATTCAGCACTAGGAAGCTAAGGCATGGAGCTGCGAGCATTGCTCACTGAATGTTGTTACTGTTTGGGAAATTGATGGGCAAAACTGGAGGGGGAGGGGGAGTGCCAGCATTTTACCTGTCAAATAGCTTTAGATCTGAGCCCTGTGAAATTGACAGGAAGATTGTGGGGAAAGTGATACCAGTGCTTTCTGTAAATGATGCTGAGCATTGTCATCCTGTTTAATGTACCCCTGTAGGTTTAATCCGTAACATGCACTTGTTCATGTTTTAATCCTGGGTCAGGCAGACAGCCACATTCTGCTTTATATAGTACTGTATTTTATTCTAAAATATCACTAAATGGATTGAACAGCGTTAAAAGAAATTGATGGTGAAACTTGATACTTTTTTTTGAAGCATGCACTTCTCCTGCTGCTTAGTTTTGTTTACATAAAAACTTTGTGCCCTGGATTCCTCTTATAGCAAACTTTAAGTAACTCCATTTTATTTTTAATGTGATTTACAGCTATGATTTATTTAATTCAAGGCCAAGATTCAAGATGGCTGTTGACCATTGCAACATTCTTGGTTGTAATTTTGCAAATAAGCTGAAAAGACGGTATAAACACAATTATGTCATAAAAATAACAGTGAGGCTAACAGCGCTCAACGTTATTTATGTGCAAATAGGACAGCAACTTCCAGCGACCGCACATACGCAGTTAAATGCAGAAAGTTGCTGTCCAAGATGTTAAGCTCCTCTAAAAGCTTCCCGAAAATGGTATCTGACTCTATTTAAATATATTGAACGGCGTGAAGTTGCTGTACTTGCTTCATAGATATGGACTAAACTCGCCAGTCTAAGTACCCTTCTAACACAGTGGTAAGTCTTAATTACTGCCAAACAACCTCTCGGGCACTGAAAATTAACTTTTACAAGTGTGGAGTCTCATTCCTTAAGAATTTAATTATTGTTGGAGTTAAAAAAAAAATTTTAATACTTTATCTTTACTTTTTCTTTCTGTCTCTTTTATCTCTCTCTTAATTCCATCTTTCTTTCCCTCTCTCTTTTATTTTGGTTTCTGTACCTGATTTAACATTGAATTCAATATTCCAACTTGCACATCCTGGTTCAGACTCTGCGCTGCTCAGTAAGGATTCTTCAATCTGATTCTTTAAGGAGTTGCTTTCCCTGTCCATACAGGTCTCCGATCCCCTCTAGACGGCGCTGCGCTTTTTGGATGGTTGGCTGACCAGAACTTGCCATGCAAAACCCCATAGAAAGTCTTTCGGCAAGTGCAAGTCTAACAAACGGCTGGTGCCGCTCAGGGCAAAATCTGGCCCAATAACAGAAATGTGTTCCCATACAACTGTGTTTTAATTAATTTGATTATAGACTGTCAGTTTGACTGGGAGAAAGTAAAATGAAAATGGAGATTTTTAAAGATGGATGGTAGGAGGATTGTTTTTTTTAAATTATTCACGGGATGTGGGAGTTGCTGGCAAGGCCAGCATTTATTGCCCATCCCTAATTGCCCTTGAGAAGGTGGTGGTGAACCATAAGAACATAAGAAATAGGAGCAGGAATAGGCCACTTGGCCCCTCGAGCCTGCTCCGCCATTCAATAAGATCATGGCTGATCTTGGGCTCAAAGACACTTCCCTGCCCGCTCCCCATAACCCTTCACTCCCTTATCTTGCAAAAATCTGTCTATCTCCACCTTAAATGTATTTAATGACCCAGCCTCCACGGCAGTCTTTGAGATGGTTTGGTACAAGTGAGTGGCTCGGCCACTTCACAGGGCAGTTAAGAGTCAACCACATTGCTGTGGGTCCAGGTAAGGATGGCAGATTTCCTTCCCTAAAGGACATGAGTGAACCAGATGGGTTTTTAACGACAATCCGGTAGTTTCATGGTCACCATTACTAATACTAGCTTTTTATTCCAGATTTATTTAATTAACTGAATTTCAATTCCCCAGCTGCCATGGTGGGATTTGAACTCACGTCTCCGGATCAGTAGTCCAGGCTTCTGGATTACTAGTCCAGTAACACAACCACTTTGCTACTGTACTGTGCTGCTTTAGAGACTGAAAGAAAGTGGAAGAGCTGTATGTCAAAATGTCACTGGCAAGTTGTTCGATGACATTTTCGTAATGCAGTGACTTTTTCAACATACATTGCAAAATTGCAACACAAATGAAAATGTGTATTGTATGCTGATTATACAGCATTGGACAGCAAAGCCAATCATTTTCCAATGGTGGTGATGCCACTGCAGTATAAATGCCAGTTAAGATTCTGAATTTTTTAAATTGGGTTTTCAAGAATGTACACTTACATTTTATGAAGCTTTTATACATATAGGTGTGCATTCATACATATATTTCATGAAGCTACTATACAAATATGTGTACATGCACATGTAAATTTTATGGAGCTATTATGTAGGTTTATATTCATTTATTTCATGAAGCTATTATACATATAGGTGTACATTCACATAAGTTTTATGAAGCCATTGTATGATTAAAGATACATTCGCATAGATATTTGAGAGGATTGTTGTACATTAAGGTTATTAATGACACACATTTCATTAGTGCGTATACATCCGTACACAATTATGGAGTCCCTGTACATCCTGACTATACAGTGCCTGTGGTGGGAATGTACCACCACCACCACCACCACATCAGGCTACTTGCACTCGGAGCAATGCTGGTCAGGTGGCCTAAACAACTTTTTTGGCCCTGGGTTCTGGGATTGGTTAGAAATGGGTACAGTGGGGAGGAACCCTGAATACTGTTCATTTTGGGTGTGGTTGCTGTCCCTTATGGTCAGTGGGTTGGATTCTGTGCTGGGTCCTTAGGGATCACAAGAGCAGTCTTGCTCTTACTGACCTCTTGGACCGCTGTCCCAGAAAGGCTGGGTATAGGGAGATGACCAGAATATGTGGAGGAGGCTGCAGCCTCTCCAGCTGTCATCTGGTAAGGATGGTTGGATTTTGTGGAGCAAATGCAGAGTATGATATGTGTGTTGTATGATTTTCATTTGGCCTTGCTGCATTTGCTGCAGGTGGTGATGTTTAGGCACTGACTTCATAGCCTTTGCAATTCCTCCTCAGAAAACACTCAGCCTTTGTCTTGTTCCTGGGCATTCTCCAGGATTTTCTGTTCCATCTTAGTCAATGAAGCAAAGTGCATCTGCAAGAGGTTGTTGAGAAGTGGAGGGAAAGTTCTAAGGGGGTTGGCTCATGCTAACATTTGCTAAATATCTGGTGGTAGTGCTTCCTCTGGAGAGGGCGGGATTGGTCATGTTGGTCGAGGTGAAATTTGTCAGCTATGTGATGGCCCTTATGGAGGAGCTGGCTTAATCTGGTGATCCCTTTTTCATGCCAGGCTGTTATCAAGCTGAGATGAGTCCGGATGGGAGCACCCCGCAGTGCAATATTGGGGAGAGGTCTGATAGACCTGGTTGGATCTTCAGAGCGGAACAGACCTGACTCCAGGCTGAGAGAGTTGCAGCGACAGTGGGGTTCTTCTGGCTCTCTCTTGGTCTCTTCTGAGGATGTATGAATGGCGGGCTGTGTAGTGGGGGTTAGGAGGGGATGTCCTACCTTCTATTCCCAGCCATAGATTATGTTGGGGGACCAGGAATCAAGCCATAATCCCTTGGGTCTGCATTGCCCAGTATTATTTCTCTGGTTCTGCAGTTTTAATTCGTATTTGATGTTCCAGCGGTAGAGACTTTGTATTTAGGCAGACATGACCAAATGGAGTGGGATGGTAGTTGGCTTAAGATAACTAAATCACACCTGGTTAGGCTGTCTTGTGGCCTCTCTAAGAATGTAAATTCAGTGAAATATAGGCACTTAAACCTCTATATCTCTGTTCTGAAGTAATTATATTAAGCAGCCAAAATGCCTCATTGTCTGACTGTCCAGTGGATTCTCTGAAATAAGTACTTCCTGTGCAGTTCCTCAGCAGAGTCATTGATTTCAAACAAATGAATGTGGCTTCTAACAAATAGCTTTTGTGTCCAGGTGGCATTAAGCATAAAGGAAAAAGAGCTACAATGGCAGCAGTGTGAAGTTAATAAAGTCACAGAGAATTAGCTTAGGATTTACAGCAGTAAGACTGAGGAAACTATTTTGTCCTTACAATCTCACTAGATTTTTAAAATAAGTATGAGATGGTTTGATTTCATTACACAAAGCTTCTGTTGATGAGGCCTGTTCCTGGAAACCCACTCGCCGCAAACTGTCCCCTCAGTATAGCAACCAACCCATCTACTGTGATAATGAACTAAAAATGAAATATGTCATAGATGGATTGTCACTTTTCTAATGGGAGTTGGAGGATCATAAGCAGTGGTCACATTACATTGTCATATCTCATTTGTTGGTGTGAAATGATTTTCACTTTAAAAATTATTCTGCTGTACCCACACATCTATGCCCCTCTTCCCAACATGTGCACAACTGGACTTAAATTCTCAGTGTGCCCTCCTGCAATAGCTGGGAAATGACTTCATAAACATTTATTGAATGAAAATTATATAATTATAAACTGTCAAAAAAAAGTGAAAGCATGATTTTCAATTCTATATTGGCAAATAGAAACTTGAGGAGGTTTTCCATGGATAGCAGACTTAAATTTATTTTAAAAAAGGATGTAATTCACCTAGTGAAACCGTAGAATGGCAATGTGCTGTCAGTGTTGAGGGAGTGCTGATTCCCATAAAAAGAATCGTGACCAACCGTAGTATCATTTTGTTTTCAATTTTTTTTGGTTAAGCAGTGAGTGCTACTGATGTGTTTTTGCTTCAATATCACTGGAGTCCTGACTAGGAAGAGCTCCTGATTCTGATAGTGAGAGGGGAGCTATACCAGCAGAAAGAGTTGATATCAGACAATAACAGAAGCGCCCTGGGTTTCTTTCTGAAGTCTTTGGCAAGCGTTTTTCAGATTCTTCGAGGAGGGAAAAGAGCTATATGTCATTTTTAGTCAGAATGCTCCATATAACCGACATCCTTTTCAATGCAATTTGCCCTACTGGAACTTTCATTTGTAAACAAATAAGTAAAGTTCTGCCAAACTTTTTTTCCCCTGGAGTTGCAGTGTGTCTTTAAGCACTGAGTATCTGTTGTTTTGAAATCGGCTTCCTCACACTGCTGGGCTTGACAACTCCTCCAAGCCAGGTTCCCCAGTGGTGTCATCAGCATTCACTTTAGAAGCAAAAGTATTCAGAAACAGGCTAGAGAAAAACAACAATGCTAAAATTTGTCATTCTTTGTAACACTAACGGAAAAACTCTGCAGGTGAGGAGATGTGAAATGGCCAATCTCCTGCTGGGCAACAAATTTAAAGTTTGATTTTGAAAAGTAACATATTTTTGTGATTTATATTTTTCTCACATAGAAATTGTGGGAGTATTTGGAAAAAGGAAGCACTCCTTCCCCCCCCCCCCCCAATACTTCCCTTTTTTAGCTTACTCCAGTATTTTTTATTCCACAAGTAGCCTTCCCCACCTACAAGGCTGCTTGAGACCATCGTGCCGTTCTCGTGCTCATTTTCAGAGCGTCGCAGTGCCTGAAACCAAAGGTGAAGTAAGAAAAAACTTTATTACGCAACGAGTGGTTAAGATCTGGAATGCACTTCCTGAAAGGGTGGTGGAGGCAGACTCAATCTTATCTTTCAAAAGGGAGTTGGATAAGTATGTGAAGGAAAGAAATTTGCAGGGCTATGGGGAAAGGGTAGGGGAGTGGGACGAGCTGAGAGTCAGCACGGGCTCGACGGGCCGAATGGCCTTCTTCCATGCTGTAACCATTCTATGAAAGCATTGCAGGATAAAGTGAAAGCTTGAGATATCAAGTCTTCTGCATTGGGCCAAGAGCTGATTTGCCAGTAACACTTTATTACAATAAAATCTGATGAAAAGTTTAACTATCGCCTGGTGGGAGAGCAGTGTACTTTAATAATTAAGTATTTTTGTCAGTCAATGCTGAAGTCGAAACAGTTCCAGACTGGGTGTCTGGCACTCTCGGTTATTATTGGATCCAGTTGCTCTCAAAAAATAAGTGCAGACCCCTTGTTATAGTTGTAAGAATCCAGATAGATGAATCAACCATTTCTACAATTTAAAAAGAAAAGTCTGAGGAATTTACACTTGGTGAAATGCAGATACTAGAGGGAGGTTCACAAGTCTGAGCTTCCCTGGAGCATTCTTTTAAGTTAGTATTAGTGACCTTCAATTTGACACCTTGTTTTCAATTAAATTGAATTTGTGAAAATATCCTGCACTTCTATTCATTGAAAAATGTCAAGTATCTGATCTCCTGTCAGAAAATGCAACTTTACAAGTTTGTACAAGCACAGCGCAGGGTCTGTTTCAAATGGCAATATGTTGGACAGCTGAGTGAAACTAGCCACTTAACACAAGACTAATTCTTATTAACAGCCTGTTAGTACTGAAGCAAAATGGCTGCTTCAGTCTCTTGTGGGTCCATTTGCCACAGTAGCGTGGACATTAAATGGAACTAAAGGTAACAGCAGTCACACAGAATACAGTACAGTATTTACAGTAAAACATTTTGAATGGACACAGCAGCAGGTTCATAATAACCAACCACTCTAACTGCCAGATGTCATCCTTAATATTCTGTAAGCACAGAGCCAGAGAGCCATGTGTTTGTCTATGTTCTTATTTGCAGGTAAGAGAAGTAACATGAGGATATTAAAGTCAGTGTGGTTACAAATTTTACTCCATTATCAAACCACTGAAATAATATTCTTGCAGTTTTCATTTGCCTCTGTAAGCATTTCATGTCGAATATCAACAGTTCTTTTGTGAAAGTGATATAAAGGTCTGCCAATGTAGATTTGGTCAAACACAGTTCATGAATGTTGGGGACTGAGCTCACTCTTTGTTCTCAGTAAGTTTGATATAACAGCTCGATGCACACTACCCAACTTGTTAAGAACACAGTTGTCCCTCACAGAACATAGGAACATGGAAATTGGTAGATGAAAAAAGACCAAGGTCCATCTAGTTCATCTTCTACCATCCTGGTAGTCGCATGATACAATGATAATGGAGTTGTTGGCTAATCATAGCAATCTATCCCTATCAATTAGTCTACAACAAACCCAGACGTGACGGGAAGAAAACCCCAGTGGTGAAGAGCTTTGGGAACCATAGATCCAAAGTCACCTCTTCCTCCTAAACATGTAACACTTACCATATGTCATGCCTCAAATCAATCATATACAACAACAACAGCAACTTGTATTTATATAGTGCCTTTAACATAGTAAAACGTCCCAAGGTGCTGCACAGGAACGTTATAAAACAAAATTTGACACCGAGCCACATGAGATATTAAGAAGTAGGTTTTAAGGAACGTCTTAAAGGAGGAAGGCGATGTAGAGCGGCAAAGAGGTTTAGGGAGGGAATTCCAGAGCTTTGGGCCTTGGCAGCTGAAGGCACGGCCACCAATGGTTGAGCGATTAAAATCAGGGATGCTCAAGAGGGCAGAATTAGAGGAGCGCAGATATCTGAGGGTTGTGGGACTGAAGGAGGGTACAGAGATAGGGAGGGGCAAGGCCATGGAGGATTTTAAAACAAGGATGAGAATTTTAAACTCGAGGCATTGCTTAACTGGGAGCCAGTGTAGGTCAGAGGGATGATGGGCGAACAGGACTTGGTGCGAGTTAGGACACGGGCAGCAGAGTTTTGGATGAGCTCAAGTTTATGGAGGATAGAACGTGGGAGGCCAGCCAGGAGAGCATTGGAATAGTCAAGTCTAGAGGTAACAAAGGCATGGATGAGGGTTTCAGCAGCAGATGAGCTGAGGAGGGACGGAGACGGGCGATGTTATGGAGGTGGAAATAGGCGGGACAGAGACGGGCGATGTTATGGAGGTGGAAATAGGCGGTCTTAGTGATGGCATGGATATGTGATCGGAAGCTCATTTCAGGGTCAAATATGACACCAAGGTTGCGAACAGTCTGGTTCAGCCTCAGACAGATGTTGGGGAGAGGGATGGAGTCAGTGGCTAGGGAACGGAGTTTGTGGCAGGGACGAAGACAATGGCTTTGGTCTTTCCAATATTTAGTCTGCCCATCTAGTACTGGATTTCGGACAAGCAGTCTGACAATTTAGAGACCGTGGAGGTGTCGAGATAAGTGGTGGTGAGGTAGATCTGGGTGTCGTCAGCGTACATGTGGAAACTGACGCTGTGTTTTCGGATGATGTTGCCGAGGGACAACATGTAGATGAGAAATAGGAGGCGGTCAAGGATAGATCCTTGGGGGACACCAGAAGTAACAGTGCGGGAGCGGAAAGAGAAGCCGTTGCAGGTGATTCTCTGGCTACGATTAGATAGATAAGAATAGAACCAGGCGAGTGCAGTCCCACCCAGCTGGACAGTGGTGGAGAGACGTTGGAGGAGAATGGAGTGGTCAACCGTGTCAAAGGCTGCAGACAGGTTTACCTTTGTCACAGTCACATAGGATGTATCCCAAAATAAATGGGCCAGAAATTCGGCCCTCCGGCTTCCTGCGGGTGCAAGCATCGCGCACGTACTTACCTACCACGCCTGCTGTTGTGCTTCAGGCCCACGAGGAATTCGGCTCCTGGGCCTCCTCCAGCTGCCGGCGCGCAGTGCTTGCGTATCCCAGGGGCGCAGTTAGTTCAAAGCATCCCCTGGGATCACGTGGGCCATGGAGAGCCAATCCTAGCAGGGAATTTTCATTCATAGATTTGACAGGAAGACCTGTCAAATCTATGAATAGAGATCGGCCCCAAAACCACACTAAAACTTCAAATAAATTTTTTAAAAACCATCACATTTTTAAAATAACTATAAATTACATAAATTAACTACTTTAAACAAAAATTTTAATTTTTGAAAAAATTAATTAAACTTTTTAACGGTGCTAAAAATAAACTTACCTTTCTTTAAAGTATGTAAAAAAGATAAACCTGTTGAAAAAATGTTTAAATTGTAATTAATTAACCACTTACCTTGTTAAAAACAGGCCTTGCGCCTCCTTTTTAAATGTGCAGCTTCTCCATACTTACCCTCACGGAGAAACGTGAAAAAAAACGAAGTTCGCTGCGTGCGCACTGCCTGTCCCGCGCACGCGTTCGACTTCTGAACCCCTTCCTTCAGGGGAACGGAAGTTCCGGTTTCCCGCGCATGCGCAGTGCATGCAGGAAACCGGGACTTCAGGTGGCCTTACGGGTGAGTACACAGCGCGTACTCACCCGACAAGAGCCGAATTTCTGGCCCTTTTTCCAAAAGAAATCTATCTAATTTGCATTTAAATGAATCAATACAATCTGCTCCCACTGTCTCCTTCGAGAGCCTGTAGATCTACCAGCCACTCACTAAAATATTGTTTCTATAAATTAGTGTCCTCTGGTTCTGCTGTTCTGGACAAGGTGAAACATCTTGTCATGGTCTACATTCTCTAGGCCCTTTAGAATCCTTAAAACAGCAATCCTTTCACCTCTCAGCTTCTCCTTTCCAGTGGGAACATGCCCAATTTATGTAATTGCTCCTCATAATCCAATCCTCCATCCCCTCAATCATTCTGGTTGCTCTCTTCTGTATCCTTTCAATAGCTGCACTGTCCTTTTTGTACTACAGCGACCAGAACTGTACACCATATTCTAAGTGCGGTCGCACCAACGATTTATGAAGTGGCAGCATTACCTCACTATTTCAGCTCAATATTGACCTTTTAAAACATCCCAACATCTGATTTGCTTTATTCACTCCCACTGAGCATTGTTGTGATAGCTTCAATGCAATTTGTGGTGATCTGTACTAAGTCCCTGTTTGTCGACAACCTTCGATTCCAGGAGGCTGCAGGGTTGCTGCTGTGCTGTTTCAGCAAGCGTTAATCCATGTACTTTTATTTGTTCCACTCAGCAGTGTCTGCACACTCACTCCTGTAAGTGCTTTAGTACTAGAGCTATTTTCATTAAAATCTGTTTCTTACTACCTTTGTGTTTACTTCATGATACCTTGGTTGAGCAAATTGCCTTGGCCATCTCTCTCTTAAGTGATAATCACTCACTACTCCCTGTGAATGGCTTTGTTCTTCCATAGTTGTATTTCTAGGCAAATTCAACTGAGCACTCTCCCCCCCTCCCCCAGCATCACCTTAACACTGCAGATGCTGTTAATTGGCTAACTTGACTTACGATAGAGATCTCTCTGGTGCTGATATATTTTTAGAAGCATGTTTCTGTCAAGTAGTATCCCTGAACTGTATTAATACTTCCATGAAACTCATTTTTTTTCACACATGCAACGTAATGTCATAAATTACATTGAAATTAATATTTGTCACATTAATGAAAATCAGAACTTTTCAGATCCGCTAACTCAGACTGTCTTTCAGTTGTATTCTTTACATCTACTTTGTGCAAAGCTTAACAGAGACCGCACAGTGATTGGAAGCCAGTAGTCTAATCGCAAGGTTTTCAATGATGAAATGCAGCTCAAGCAGTTTCTAATCATCATCGGATTCCCTGAGATGAGATAACTACCATGAAATGATTCCCTAATAATGTTATATTATAAAAAGTAGCTTAATTTAATTTGATCGGTTGGGGGGCGGGGGGGGGTTTAAATCTAGTATCAATTTTCATTTTGTTTGTGGTGGTTGACAGTATGCTCTGTCATCGGTGCTTAATGACCTTCACACTGACTAACAATCATGATGTCAGCACTGCACATTTATCGAGAGATAATTTCTACGTGGTTACCAGAAGATGATATGGCCAGTTGTGTGTTATGCAAAGAGTTCCTGTCAACGACTTGGTAAAGCAGTGTTCAAAAATATATTCATGCAGCAGCTGACAATTGACAATTTTGGTGCTACTAAAGTTCTACTAAATTCACCTACTAACATTTTTATTGGATCTCCTTTGAACTTAGCCAAAAGTAAATATTTTTGTACATGGCAACCTATCATGGGCCGTCTATAACAAAAATGGCTATTTTTAAAGTTGGAAAATGGCTTCACACCATTGATTTCCCCATGTGGTGAGTTATTGACTTTAACCATATATCATTGTGGGATGGGGCTCAGTGGACGCCATTACTTGCCTACAGTGGGGAAAGAAAAATCAGATGGAGAGTCACTCTGAGCCTGAATGTCTGTCTTGGGATGGGAATGTTGCACGATGCAGGGTGACTAAAGAGAGAAGGATGAGGGAAATATAAACCATTTTAGTAATTATAATGAGGAGCCCAGCAAAATAAACATTTGTAGTACACATCATTGTCTAAATTTCACTTTGTGTTTATGCAGTACAAAAGCTGACGCCATGGTCTGCTGTGGGTTAAACCAATGACATTAATTACTGGAAAATGCAGTATTGCGTGTCACTGACATATGCGTATTAATAGAAAACATGAACGATTGTAAAACTGTAACTGAAAGGTGAGATGGCTTCACTCTATTGCTCCACTCCATGATCTCAGTGCCTCAGCATTAGAATATTTTGCCATCTTTCAAAGATTGATTCATTTGCATTTTTGCTTCCTTTTCAGAGCTCTGCTGTAAAGGCTTTGAACACAATGTCCAGTTAGAGAGTTACAACAGTTGTTAGTCACAATGCCAGTGAGCTCCAAGAGAATCCAGAATCTTTCATTGATTTAAAAACATTACTCCGTCCCCACCCCACCCACCAACATGTTCTAAGTTTCTCATCTTTGGGACTTGCTTCTTCTTTCTTTTTTCCCTTAATTCTCTCTCTTACTGAAGGTGTGTGACTCATGCTAGCTACAGTTCCACAAGTGTCAGGCACTCTAGTACCTCACCCAAGTGGTCATTCTTCAGGTGTGAGCCTCTGGTCCATGGTGGGGCAATTTAGAACAAGGGGGCATAATCTTAAAATTAAAGCTAGGCCATTTAGGAGGGAAATCAGCAAGCACTCTTTTACACAGGGTAATGAAAATCTGGAACTCTCCCTCCCAAAAAGGCTGTGGATGCTGGTTCAATTTAATTATTCATGACTGAGATCACTGAATTTTGTTAGGAAAGGATATCAAGGGATACAGATCAAAGGCAGATAAATGGAGTTGAGGTACGGATCAGCTGTGATCTCATTGAATGGCAGAACAGGCTCAAGGGGCTGAATGGCCTACTCTTGTTCCTATGTTCCACACTGCCCTGGTGTATCTCCATCCAGTTACAGAGCAGCATTGATTGAGACGCGGGAGCTGCTCAGGCTGTCGACTGGAGTGGAGCATATATCCTGGCTTTAAAAAAAACTGTGTAAGAAAGATGATCGTCAATTACAATACAAGGCAATTTGCGTGTACAATTAATTTTTACACGGATTGCTGTAACCGAGACTAATGCCGAGCATGTTGTAAATTGGAGCTGCTATGCAATGCTCTGTGTAAACAATTTCATGCTGAAAATCCATTCTGGTGTGACAATTTCTTTATTTGGAAAAGAATTATTGTAGTATTTTAATAATCCAGTCATAAAAGGACAGTTAAAACAGCCTTTTTGATTACTTTTTGTACCTATGCACTAGCTTTTACTGATTTTAGTGATGTGTGTACCAGGACACCCAAATTCCTTTGCTCCTCCACAGTTCCTAGGGCGCCCCCGCACCCGAAATTCACTGATAGCGCCCCAAGAGGGAAGCGGGACACTACTGGAAGCACCCCGCCTCCCTCTTGGGGCACTGCGAGTGAATATCGCGCTGTACAGCAGCGCCATGCTCTGCGGCACGTCGCGCCGCGGTACTGCAGGCCTTCCTCCCCTTATTAAAGGGAGGGGCCTAGCGCAGCGCGACCCGGGGCCCAGCTGGGCCACCAGGGATCGGAGTGCCGGGCTCATGGAGCGCAGCCGGCATCCCGCGGGGGGGCTTCACAGGAGGCCCAGGGACGGCAACGGGGGCAGGTGCTGGCAGGCAGCCAACAACAAAAATGGCCGCCCGGCACCTCCCCTTTAATTTACGCCACCCCGGCCACAGGTAGTCCCCCTTGATCCTGTCGGACATAGCGTCCGGCGGTAAGTCAGGGGGCGCTACCGAAGATCGTGGCTGGTGCAGCGAGCGGGGCACTGCACACGGCGATGACGTGATCGCAGCGTCGCGTGGCGCTAATGGTTATCGCTGCCGCTAACCTCCCGCTGAATTTCGCGGGAGGTGTTAGCGGTGCCGCGCCCGGGCGCTAGTTGCTTAGCGCCCTCTTAGGGCGCTAACGAGGTGCAAATCAACTGAATTTTTCCCCCCTCGTCTCTCTCCAATGAGAAAATATTCTGATAAGGGAAACAGCATCAAAAAGCTGAAACCACTGCTGCTAAAACAAATTAATGACGCTGTTGCCTTAATGCTTGCTCCTTAGGAATTACTTGAATGGATTCCAAGACATTCTATTACCAGTTTGTGCTACATGTGGACTTAGGAAATATTTCAACAATTGCACTTCAAAAGGTTCAGCTCTAAAAATGTGCAATTATATGATGAACTTTTGAAAGTTGAACCTTTCTCCTCTTCACAAACACAAAAGCAAAATACTGCGGATGCTGGAAATCTGAATGGCCCACTCTTGGTTCAACTTTTCACCTCTTCAGGTTTCTCTCCTGGAGGCAGTGACCCATTCTGGGGTACAGTACCATGGACACAGGAAACCCTGAAGTACTTTTCTCAAGTGACCTTTCTTAATGTGTGAGCCTAGACATGAGGGGAAAATTTCCACGGGGAATCTCTGACCTCCCGCCGTAACTTCAGTGGAAGATCAGTGGAAACCTCAGAGAAAAGGCATAAACAGCCGTTTCTCGGAGGCTTCCACCTTGGTTACAGTGAGAGATTGGGAGAACCCCGTGGAAATTGTAGGTGTTCTATTTGATCATCGGGAGGAGGGGAGAACATCACAATCAAGTCAAAAACTTGTTCTCATCCAACATCCATGCGCACACTTCTAGCAGAGCAGAGCAGGAGGATGGGGGAGGGGACATTGTGCAATGGAGTTGCTACAATCTCCGGCACTCCACAGATCCTTGGCTCAGATTGTCTAACTCACGGACCAGGGATTGAACCTTGGACTTTCTTGGTCTATAGGATACAACTCTGCAGAATGGTTTTTAATCCTCTAACAGTTCAGTGAGTTTATCCAGTAGGTGCCTGAGCCATATAGACCAGGAAGAGCCCAGGTTTGATCTCCAGTCTGTGCTGAGGTAGCTGATCTCACCTGGGACAGTGTTAGGATTTAGGGTGGGTAAAGTTGTCCACGGATTCTATTCCTGATCACTATGCAGTAACCCGTGCTGGAATTGTGCATGTATGAGCAGGAAAGGGCTTAGTTGGGATGACCCCAGAGTTGAATAGCCTGACAACACTCTCAATCAGGCTCACACATGATTAATGGTCACTTTGCGAGATACCAGCAAGTAGTCAACATTGTCGGGGAAAAATGGGCGAGAATTTTAAAAATGTGTTTTAAATACAAAATGGTAAATATTCCACTCCACTCCTCTCGATGGAAGAAGGCGTGTGAGAAATCTCAGTGCAGGAGTAACAGTTACAAATACTGTTTTTTCCTGCAATCACATCACATCATATTACCTGCGCAAATCAGTTGAAAAGGAAGGTGGCTTTTTCGTTGAATGTAGTATAGTTATTAAGATCATACTGTATTGAGAGAACAATCTCTCTCATTGGTAGAGGATGTATTTTTGCTCTGATTATCACATGAATCGCTAAACAGACAGGGATTTGACCCAGCCAGCACTGTGTATCTATGAAAGATATCCGGTGGCTTGAGTTTCCCGATTGTGGCCAAGATGCGCTGTTATGGTTAGCTTATCCCTATTGTGGAGTGTGCAGAATATCCATTTTGTTTACTCGCAATGCAGTCATGATTTCCCAGAGAAAGGATGTGGGTTATGTGCTCACAGCTTGTGGTATATTCTTGTTTTTTTTACATTTGATTTGTATGACTAGCTGCACACATTTAGACAGACCATGCAAGTCCAGTAAGGCTGTTACAAGCTAAATCTTTGACGTCGCAACAGTCTGAGCCTTCTGATGACCAAATTGCTGGCTTTTGGAGGTGGCACTTTGCACTTTCGAAGGCCAGAGATGTTGATTTTTATTTGAGACTAATTTTGCTCAAATTATGGAAAGATGAAGTAAACATAGAATATGCTGGAAGTCCACAGCAAACCAGTCAGCATTCAGAAGAGAAACGTGGCCCTATCTCTGTTTCTCTCTCTGTCTATTTGTCACTCTTTATCTCACGCTCTGTCTCTCTCTTCCCCTCTCTCTCTCTCCCCACTATCTGTCTCTCTGTTTTTCTCTTTCTGTCTCCGACCTCTGCTATGTCTCTTGCTTATTCTTTCTATCCTCCTCTGTCATTTTCTTTCTCTCTCTCTCTCTCTCTCATGTTAACTGATCGGTGCATTTCCAGTGTTTCTATGGATTGAATTACTCCTTGTTGCCCATTCTCTCTGTTTCTTCAATGGCAGGCATTCTTTCAGCCACTAGTGCTTGTTCTCTGAAACTTTCTCTATAAATCCCTTCACCTCGCCACCTCCTTCCCTGCTTTCAAAACTCTCCTTAACGTATTTCTTTTTGACAGTGTTTTTGTCTCCCTTCCCCCACCCTCCATTTCCCCCTCACTTTTTCTGTCCTGCTCTGTGTCCATATTTCATAGAGCACTCTGAGGTGTTCGCTATGTGAGAAACAGTATAGAAATGCAAATTATGGAAAGATGAAGGAATGTTTTCATAATTTTGAAAGCATGTGGATAAAGCCATTCAGTTCTTTGTTTAGAGAATCATTAGCAATTCTGTATCTTTACCGTGAATTGTTTTGTTCCATTCTGTGTTTCTGTAAACAGCGTTCAGAAAACCCAGAACAGATTTTTTTCTTTTATCCGATTCACACCACTGCAGAATGAATGCAGCATGGAATGATGTGAAAGTGTGTGTGTGGCTGTTGGACAGCACAAGTTTTTGAGTTGGCTGTAAACTTCTCCCTTCCTCCACTTTTCCCCATGATCAAATAACCCACTGACACTCACACCAGTAATTTTCATGGGAATTCTCACAATCCCCTGCTATAACAGAAGATTGTTCTTCCCTGAGAATTGTAAAATTAATGTTTTTGTACTACTCTAAACCAGTATATTTGTAATTGTTTATCTCCGCCAAGCCAGTCTCTAAATGTTATTGATAGAATAATTTTAGAGTCCCCCGTACCAGCAGCCTGACTCTGACCTTACAGTTCATCAGTCCCTTTCCAATTTGAAATGAATTGTGAGCCTTGTGTCACTATCAAAGAATGGGTGTCGTCATCAGTACCTCTTTTGAAAAAGAAAACCACTGCAAAATAAAAAGTCTAATTCATCAATCGTTCATTTAATGATTTAAAAAATTGTTTGTCTAAATAGTGAATACTATTAGTGTTGAATTTCCACAGGGGTTCTCCTGATCGTCCACCATTTATGCCGTTTCTCCAGGATTTCCACAGACCTTCCGCTGAAGTTACGGTGGATGATTGGAAAAATCCCCTCAGAAATTAAACCCTATTGATAGCAGAACTGTAGTGTGAGGGATCTGATATAACAGGTGGAGTTAAAACTGAACTATATCCAAATTAATGTCTCATCTCACTGCTAACACTAGTTGAGCTGCTTGACTCACAACAGGCTCAGTAACTCCTCCCAGCCCTGATGATGTTATACTCACTGTTTATGTAAAAAGTAGTAACTTTTTTAAATCAACAGAAGTAAACAAAAGGATGTTAAAATTAATAAGAATTCTCTACAGCCGTCTATTTCTTAGAAAGGGTCTTATTGGTGCCACTTGCTCCTTAATGTAACCATGATTTCAATTAAATTTGTTGTTCTGTACCATCCCCCAATTTCTCTACCCCCTTTCTAAGAAATATCCTTGAATTGTGTTCTGGATTATTTAATTCTAGTTGCGATCCTTTTAGTCTACATTGAGCTCTGTATATAAGCTGGAGAGAGAATGCAGATGGCGGGGTGGGGGGTCCGGAAGTAGAAAGGGGGTGGGGACTTGCTCATTGGTGTCTTTCAGTACAAGACTGCCAGCAGCTCTGTGTCATATGTGGCTGTGTGCAGCTCATGACTGCTAAAGGAAGTCTGATTTCTTAACAGCAAAAACAAAATCAATACATCAAAAGCTGCCTCGTAATGCTGCCACCCACTACTGGATCTAATGTTGCCCACAACAAAAACCTTCATCTAAAGACTGTCATTAATCACCAACTGTGATAGAGTTGATGCTCATTAAATAGATAAATAGATGTTCAGTCAGTGCATGGAATCATACAAGTGGGATTGATTTAATAAAACTGGAGTTTTATTCCTTCTGTAAGACATCATAACATTTTTTTTTGCTGTTTATATGTTGTTCCAGGAAAGCAGGACAAGGTTTTTGCAATGTATTTTTTATAATTGAAAGCATGCACATCTCCTCCATGGTTTAGTGAGAAAATGCACCATGTGGTGCAATGCTGACCTGTGTAGATCAGAAAGGCCCCAGATTCAATCCCCAGTCTGTGCTAAATTAGTTGACTTCGGCCAAGACGGGTGGCATCACAGTTGGTGTCGCTGTCCCCAGCCTGGTCCCCATCTTTCCTCCTTTAAGGCAGGGAATTCAGCCCTGGTGCCAGCTCCTGGTTGCTATTCAGTGACCCCTGAGAGAGCTGGTGGGGTGACAGGCGCTATATAAATGCAAGTTGTTGATGTTGGGTGTAGACTGCATCGGATACGATAGGATGGCCCCCCACAGTTGAACAGTGCTTTAAAATGCACTGTCCACTTTCACACCTGCCACTAGGGAGGTGCTGGAGGGCAGCTCGCACCCGTGGGATCCAGCGTCAGCCACCGTCTTGAACAAAGGAGAAAATTGGAGCGAGAGAAGCAATAAATTTAAAGAACATGCCAGCGAGAGCTAGTGCTTCACTCAGTGATTTTTACCAGCAGCCATTGTCTGGAGTTTTCAGTACTTCCAATCGATGTTAAATTAGACAGCAGGAATTCTATCCCAGTCTGGCAGAAATTATTACAGATTTGAAATATTTGTGTTGAAAGATTTTATTTTTTTTTAAACTTAAGGAACATGGTAAATTTAATCCTGCAAACATTAGCATTGATTTGATTCTATTTTTCTCTGTGACCAAAATGTTTTTGTTCAGATGGTCAACCACGAATCCCATTAATTGAGATCTATACCCACCGTTGAGTTAAAAGATCAATGGAATGTGATGGGGTATAGTTCCACAGAAACTAGTTCACTGATGCCTATGCAATATGAATTCCCTTTTTGTCTATTTGCATGTGCATTTTGGTTGCTGCTCCAGAGCCACACCAATTACTTCTATCTCCCTTTCTTTTTTTTGGTTCTTACATTCTGGTTATTCACCTTTGGTTGGTCCCCATCTTTCCTCCCTTAAGTCCAAGGGGTACAGACCTGAGCATATCTGCCGCACAACTGGATTAGTAGCTCCAACAATGGCTTATCTTCCTCCACCCGCACTTTGAGCTCACGAGTCCCCCAAGGATCTATCCTTGGCTCCTTCCTCTTCCTCACCTACATGCTGTCTCTTACCAACATCATCTGAAGACATGGGGTCAGTTTCCACATATATGCTGACGACACCCAACTCTACCTCTCTACCATGGTCTCGATCCTTCCATTGTTCTGTCAGTCTTTTTGTCCAACATTCAGTCTTGGACGAACCACAGTTTCTCCAATTAACATTGGGAAGACTGATGCCATTGTTTTTGTCCCCCACAACAAACTCTCTGCTCTTGCCACCGATTCCATCCCCCTCCACGGCAACTGTTTCACATTGATTGTTCCAGATTGTTTCTAGTCTCACTGTCCTATTTGACACTGAGCTTAGTTTCCAACCCCATATCCTCTCAATCACAAATAGCACCTACTTCCATCTCCATAACATCACCCTGCTTCAGCCCATCTGCTGCTGAAACCCTCATCCATGTATTTGTCACCTCATGCCTCAACTAAACCAATGCTCTGCTGTCCGGCCTCCCATCCTCCAGGCTCGATGAAATTCCGCTGATCCAGAACTCTGCTGCCTGTATCCTATCTCACATCAAGTCCTGCTCACCCATTAACTCTATCCTTGCTGACCTACATTGGCTTCCCATCCCCCGACAACTCCAATTGAAAATGCTCTACCTTGTGTTTAAATCATTTTATGGCTTTGCCCTTTTCTATCTCCTTTCCTCCAACTCTGGCTTCTTGTGCATCCCTCCACCCCTCGCGCCACATTGATGGTTGTGCCTCCAGCCACCTAGGCCCCCCCTACTCTGGAATTTTCTCCCTAAGCCCCTCTGCTTCCTTTAAGACCCTCCTTAAAACCCACTTCTTGGACTAAACTTTTGGTCACCCCCTACTAATGTCTCTTTTTTATTTCCTAGTCCACTTGTGTCTGATTGCGCTTCTGTGAACTTACTATGTGTATACAAATTGTTGTTGTTGACAACGTCCCATTTGGCTGTTTCATGTGTGAGCCTTGACAATGATTGTCGGGCAGGTAATTCCATCATTGGGCCATCACAGACAAGCCCTGTCCTCCTCTTACCTGACAGGCTAACATGCAAATTTTCAGCAAGGGCGATGCTGGATTGTGATCAGGCACTGGAACCTTGGCTGATTTCCCCCTCCCTAACCCAGGGGAGCCGAGGCTATTTGTAGTGTCCTTACTGGTGCCTCCTCTAAGATTGGCTAACTCAGCACAGACCGGAGACCGAGGCTCGACCTTCCTGCTCTGTCTGGCTCAGCTTCTCACTGCCTTAACCCTCATCGGCAGGAGCTGTGGCTCTAATTTTTTTTTTTAATTCTACAGTAAGACAAGAATAGGCGAAATCTGGTTCATATCTTCGATGTTCTATAGACGCAGGAACTTTATCTGTTGATTGTGGAAAAATAATGTACCAATTTTCAAAAAAGAAATGCGACATGCACCTGGGAATTACATACCAATTAGCCTAACATTAGCAGTGGAGAAAATGCTGACAGGCATTGAACGAGGTTTAGAGATGAGTCACCAACATGATTCAGGGACTACATTGCGAAGAAAAACTCACAGAATTGCACCTACGTTCATTGGGGAAAAGATATGAAGGTTGAGAGGAGATGTTAAAATCCTGAGAGAAATGAACATCATGAAATATAGAGAAATTAACATTCCTGTGAATGAATAAAAAAAAGTCTTAGCTCCCAAGAGAAACAGATGCTTGCAAGAGACAACTTCCTAAGATATTCTGCCCTATAGGTGCTCAGAGAAAAAACTAGCAACTAGACCACCATGGAAATTAGGTGAATCAGACACATGGGCCGTGATTTTGCCAGCCGTGGCGAGTCCGTTGCGGCCGGAGCAGACAGCGGCCGCAAACTCCGCACCTGTCTTCATCACGCCTCCTCCAAGTGATTTTACCCTGATTGGGCTTGTTAAGCCCGCGCTGCGAGGTTCCCAGCCAATTAGTAGGAAGCGGGTCTGATGACTCATCATCAGCCGGTTTCCTTAAAGGGGCCATGTCCAAATTGATTTTGACAGTTGTGCTGTCAGTGTTCTACAGCATTGAGGTGCTGCAAACACTGACAAGCACTGCACAAAGGTGCACGGCTGCACCCAGGCTCTCCCAGGACTCCCTCCATATGCTTATGGAGGGAGTCACAGCACATAGGGAGGTTCTCTTCCCTTCCAATGGGCAGAAGAGACCTCCCCAGGAGACCAACGCAGCTTGGTTGCACATTGCACAGGAGGACACAAGCAGGGATGTCGTCAGGAGGACCAGGCTGCAGTGGCGCAAACCTTTCAATGATCACAGTAGATCACGAAACATTACTGCAAAGCCACACTCAACCTCATCCTGCTGTGCCACTCATCACATCCCCATCACTCTGCCTTCCCTATCCTACTCCTGCACAACCTTACTCACACCAACTTGCCATGCACCTCCACCCATCCCTCTCTATCTATACTCACTTCCCCATCTCACTAGCCACCCCTCACACTCACTCACCAATCATACCAACTAACAACACACAAGTGTAGGCACTTGGGTGTTTTCGCCAGTGTTCGTGTAAACTTTCTGTTAATGTGTTGTCAAGCATTGAAATCCATATTGTCACCACTTTACCTTCTTGGACAGATCTGTGTGCACCTTAGAAAGTGTGTTAGTGAGTTCCAGTGAATGGTGAGACATAACGTCCCCCCCCCAATGGTGATGAGTGTGAAAGAATGGCTTGGACATTGTCGGGATGCTTTATGGTGCTGGTATGGGGTGGTGCCAACATGATGCATCATGTGGTAGCCAGGGTGTACAGTGTTAAGTGAAGTAAATCTGGACTTTGTGAGACCATCGCTGGCGTCCTGGGCAGCAATGTGCACGGGTAATGATGCCCTGTGTCCAGTGCAGCATCAGTTGATTGCGGAGAAGGTTGGTGTGGATGTTGATGCTGCTGGTGTGCCCGGTGATGTTGGTGTTGGGGCTGATCCTGTTGGGATTCTGAGGACCAAGGTAAGATTTTTTCAAGGGCACCGATGCTGATGGAATAGATGGCAGGCGAGGTTGAGATGACGGAAGTAATCTGTCAATGTTGAGATAGGTTGTTCCAAGGAGGTGACAGTGGATAGAGAGATTACTGCAAACACTTCAAAAGTGCATAAAGCTCAAAAGTGGGTTCCAAATCATTAATGCTCCAGCTTCTAAGATTGGGAAGTGAACAGCTGTGAAATGATAGGCTTATACCACTTTTGCAGCTGTCACCTATTCACAACAATCCACAGTCATTGAGAACACGATATACTTACCTGACATGATAGCCGCTCTTCGCGAACCTTGTTGAAAACCTGGTAAAATGGTAAGTACATGGGGAAAATGGTTCTTAACTACCTTTTAATAAACTTTTAACTATCTAAATTGGCTGACCCGCCGCTTGGTGTTGGGTCTGTTCAGGGATGACAGACCCGACACTTGGGAAACTGGCAAGGAAGTGGGTTTACAGCGGGATACCGACCCGAATTTTGCGGTTGGTGGCGTAATTAAGGTTACGCTGCCGGCATCTGAACCAAATGCACACTTATCTGTTGTGAGGCCCCAAATGAAAAGATGCTGTCAAACGCTGGAGAGTTGAGTGCAGTGTCGTGGCCCACGGATCCTAGGAGCACACTGTGTGCATAAGCGTACCTGAGATCACATTGGCCAGTGCTCCAATCAGGAGACAGAAGGTGTCTCATTCTCCCCCAATAGATACCAAGATATTTTCTAAGGAGAATATAGCAGCTAATGTTGATAAAAGTTTTTCTGCATTTTGTACCATGAAAGGTCACCTTAAGATACAGTGTGAGGGGAGTAAAGGAAATGTATTTTTTTTTAAATTTACAAAACTGTCAATTCCCCAAATGGTCTCTCACTCTACCCAGTCTGGATTTACATTCCTTTTCATATATATTTAAGCAAAAAAAGCAGCAGATGAAGATTTTTTTTATTGATGGGTACCCCCTTATGCTGTGCAAACAGGCCCTGCACCTGTTTGCACCAGCTGTAAAATTTTCATGCATAATTGCTGGGCAGTTACTGGGCAATTATCCCAACTCTGCGCCAGCAATTAGGATTTCAATGTCGGTGCGGATCATTTGTCAAGTCAGAACTTGCCGTCATACCGACCGCAAATTCTGGCCCAATGGCTTTGGTCTTCCCAATATTTAATTGGAGGAAATATCTGCTCATCCATTACTGGATGTCAGACAAGCAGTGTGAGAAATCAGAGGCAGTGGAGGGGTCAAGAGAGGTGGTGGTGAGGTAGAGCTGGGTGTCGTCAGCGTACATGTGGAACCTGGCATTGTGGTTTCAGATGATGTCGCCGAGGGGCAGCATGTAGATGAGAAATAAGATGGGGCTAAGGATTGATCCTTGGGGGACTCCAGAGGTAATGGTGCGGGAGTGGGAAGAGTAGCCATCGCAGGTGATTCTCTGGCGATGACGGGATAGATAAGAATGTGGAACAAGGTGAGGACAGTCCCACCCAGCTGGACAATGGAGGAAAGGTGTTTGAGGAGGATGTTGTGGTCAACCATGTCAAAGGCTGCAGACAGGTTGAGAAAGCTGAGGGATTGTTTACCACACTCACAGTCACATAGGTTGTCATTTGTGACTTTGATAAACACCGTTTCAGTGCTCTGGCAGGATGGAAACCTGGTTGGAGGGGTTCAAACATGGAGTTGCAGGAAAGATGAGTACAGATTTGAGATGCAATATCAATTTGAAGGACTTTGGAGAGGTGAGGGAGGTTGGAGAGGTGAGGGAGGTTGGAGAGGTGAGGGAGGTTGGAGAGGTGAGGGAGGTTGGAGAGGTGAGGGAGGTTGGAGAGGTGAGGGAGGTTGGAGAGGTGAGGGAGGTTGGAGAGGTGAGGGAGGTTGGAGATGGGGGCGGTAGTTTGCAAGGACAAAGGGGTCAGTGGGGTTTTTTTTGAGGAGGGGATTGATGCCGGCAGATTTGAAGGGGAGAGGGAGAGTACCTGACGAGCGGGAACCATTAACATTATCTGCTAACATGGGGGCCAGGAAGGAAAGTTGGGTGCTGAGCAGTTTGGTGGGAATAGGGTCGAGAGAGCAGGAGGTGGGTCTCATGGACAAGATGAGCTCAGAGAGGGCATGAGAGGAGATAAGAGAGAAACTAGAGAAAGATGCTAGGGCAGGGGGAAACCTTAAGGGATGTTTGGCTTGGTGGGCTGGGGAAGGGAGGGAAGCGGCAGAGGCAGCTGAACAGATGGTCTCAATCTTAGTGACAAATGAGTCCATGAGCTCCTCACACTTGCTGTTGGAGATAAGAGTAGAAGCAGCAGGGGAGAGCAGTTCACAGCCAATGATGTACGTTTAAAGTGTAACCACTGTTGTAATGTAGCCAAACCCGGCAGCCAATTTGCGCACAGCAAGGTCCCACAAATAACAATGAGATAAATGACCATATAATCTGTTCTAGTGGTGTTAATTGGTGAATAAATGTTGGCCAAGACACTGGGGAGAACACCCCTGGCCGCCTTCGAATAGTGCCATGGGATTTTTTATGTCCACCCAGGCAGTCAGGCACAGGGCCTCGGTTTACCATCTCATTCAAGAGACAGCACCTCTGACAGTGTAGAAGTCCCTCAGCACTGCACTTAAATGTTAGACTGGATTAAGTCACAGGAGTGGGTTTGAGCTCCTCACCTTCTAACTCAGGTGAAATGGCTACTGCTGAGTCAAAGCTGACAGGTGCATAGCAGTCGATTGAGGCAAAATCTTCCCTATTCCTGTGCTGTTGTACTTGAATCCAAATTGGAGCAATTGAAGCATACTAATAATATTGTTCAGAAATAGATCCAATCACTGTACATACCAGTTATCAACAATACTTCGTACAAAGGCTTTCCATTGAAAATCTTAGTTTAGAATAATGTTGACAAATGAAAATAGTAAATAGAAAATAGTAAAAATCACAGAAAATTACTGAACACAAACTATCAACCTGCAGAGTTGCAGCAGAGTAATGAAAAGCACACTCCTTTTTAATCCCATTCATTTTTATTTCTGTTAGCGCTTGATCCTAGTCTTCCCCTTCATAATTACTACTGAATAGGAATGTAGGAACATGAGTAGACCATTTAGGCATTCGAGCCTGTTCTACCAGGGGATGTAAAGATGAAAATAAGATTGGCAAAGAGAGAATATGAGAGTAGAATGGCGGTTAACATAAAATGGAACCCAAAACTCTTCTACCGGCATGTAAACAGTAAGCGGGTAGTAAGAGGCAGGGTGGGGCCTATTAGAGACAAAGAAGGTGATGTATGCTTAGAGGCGCAGGGCAAGGCTAGAATACGCAATGAGTACTTTGTATCGGTGTTTACTACGGAGGTGGATGCTGACAAAATATCAGTCGAAGTGGAAAAGGTAGAAGCAATGGAAGGGGTGAAAATTGATAGACTAGAAAGATGTACTAGAAAGGCTGGGTATGCTTATAGTGGACAAGTCGCCTGGTCCAGATGGCTTGCATCCCAGGTTGCTAAGGGAATTGGGGGAGGAGATAGCGGAAGGGCTTGCCATAATTTTCCAATCTTCCCTCGATGCGGGGGAGGTGCCTGAGGATTGGAAAGTGGCAAATGTGACACCATTGTTCAAGAAAGGGTGTAAGGACAATCCTAGTAACTACAGGCCGGTCAGTTTAACATCAGTGGTAGGTAAAGTTTTAGAAACAATAATCAAGGAAAAAATTAACGGGCATTTGGAGAGGTTTAAGCTAATTAAGGAGAGCCAACACGGGTTTGTAAAAGGCTGATCGTATTTTTTGATGAAGTAACAGAGAGGATTGATGAAGGGAATGCAATGGATGTTGTCTACATGGATTTTTGGAAGGCGTTTGACAAAGTATCACATAGAAGGTTGGTTAACAAAATTGAGGTTCATGGAATAGGTGGGTCAGTGGCAGCTTGGATAAGGAATTGGCTTAAGGACAGAAAACAGCAAGTTGTGGTAAATGGCTGTTTTTCAGACTGGAGGATGTTGGACAGTGGTGTTCCCCAAGGGTCAGTGCTGGGGCCACTGCTTTTTTTGATATATATAAATGACCTGGATATTGGAATACAGAGTAGAATTTCTAAATTTGCCGATGACACCAAACTTGGGGGTGTGGCAAACAGTGATGATGATATCAATCGACTGCAACAGGCTAGCAGAATGGGTAGACAAGTGGCAGATGGAATTTAATAGAGAAGTGTGAGGTGATGCATTTTGGCAGAAGGAACAGGGAGAGGCGATATACACTTAATGGCACAGTTTTGAAGAGTGTGCATGGACAGAGGGATCTGGGAGTTAATGTGCATAGGTCCCTGAAGGTGGCAGGACATATTGAGAGAGTGGTTAACAAGGCATATGGGATCTTGGGCTTCATAAATAGAGGTATTGAGTACAAAAGTAGAGATGTTATGCTGAACCTTTATAAAGCGCTGGTTAGGCCACAACTGGAGTATTGCGTCCAGTTCTAGTCACCACACTTTAGGAAGGATGTGAAGGCCCTTGAGAGGGTGCAGAGGAGATTTACCAGAATGGTTCCGGGGATGGGGGATCTTAGCTACAAGGACAGGTTGGAGAAGCTGGATTTGTTTTCATTAGAGCAAAGGAGGTTGAGGGGTGATTTGATAGAGATGTACAAGATTATGACAGGTTTGGATAGGCTAGACGGGGAAAGGCTGTTCCCACTAGTTGATGGTACAAGGACTAGGGGACACAGATTTCAGATTTTGGGCAAGAGATACAGGGGGATGTGAGGAAAAACTTTTTTGCACAGCGAGTGGTGAGGACCTGGAATTCGCTGCCTACGGAAGTGGTGGAAGCGGAGACACTCAATGTTTTCAAGGGGAGACTGGATAGGCACTTGAGGAAAATAAACTTGCAGGGCTACGGGGATGGAGCCGGGGAATGGGACTGACTGGATTGCTCTATAGAGAGCCGGCATGGACTTGATGGGCCGAATGGTCTCCTTCTGTGCCGTTATGACTCTATGACTCACTGAGATCATGGCTGGATCTGTGACCTAACTCCATATACCCGCCTTTGGCCCATATCCCTTAATACCTTTGGTTAACAAAATTCTATCAATCTCCAATTTAAGATTAACAATTGATCTAGCATCAATTGCCATTTGCGGAAGAGAGTTCCAAACTTCTACCACCCTTTTTGTGTAGAAGCATTTCCTAATTTCACTCCTGAAAGGTCTGGCTCTAATTTTTAGACTATGCCCCCTGTGCTAGAATCCCCAACCAGCGGAAATAGTTTCTCTCTATCTACCATATCTGTTCCCCTTAATATCTTGAAAACTTTGATCAAATCACCCCTTAACCGTCTAAATTCTAGGGAATACAACCCTAATTTGTGTAATCGCTCCTCGTAACTTAACCCTTGAAGTCCGGGTATCATTCTGGTAAACCTACACTGCACTCCCTCCAAGGCCAATATATCCTTCCCAAGGTGTGGTGCCCAGAACTGCTCACAGTACTCCAGGTGTGGTCTAACCAGGGCTTTGTATAGCTGCAGCATAACTTCTACCCCCTTGTATTCTAGTCCTATAGATATAAAGGCCAGCATTCCATTAGTCTTTTTGATTATTCTCTGTACCTGTTCATGACATTTTAACGATCTATGTACCTGGACCCCCAAGTCTCTTTGGACCTCCCCTGTTTTTAGCTTTTCACCATTTAGAAAGTACCCTGTTCTATCCTTTTTAGGTCCAAAGTGGATGACCTCACATTTGCCTACATTGAAATCCATTAGCCACAGTTTTACCCATTCACTTAATCTATCAATATCCCTTTGTAATTTTATGCTTTCATCTACAGAGGTAAATCAGAGGTAAAATTGTACAGCAAAGTCTTTCAGCTCTGAAAGAAAAATATAAGTTATTTTTTCAGGTGGGATCTAATGAAGTGTAGTCTATCTTTTTCTTTCTGTGCATTAGTCCTGAGTCCTGCTTGTTTCGGTTACCTTTCCCAGTCACCAGTTAGGGAGACACACACACATGCTCAGGGATGAGAGAGATGTGAAAGGAAAGAGAGATAATGAATTAATCTGGAAAAATGAACAGTGAATAGAATAAACCCAGAGAAAATTAGAAAAAAGCCTGTCAAAAAAGCATTTAAAAAGATGAAGTAATTCAAAGATGAATAAAGGAGAAAGAGAATATGGGGAATAAATAACAAAGCAGGAGAAGATAACAACAAAAGAACAGACAATACAAAGGAAGAATTACTGAAAATATAAAGAATGTTAACGATGATTCAATACAATTGAGGCCAATAAAATATACTCTTTTAATGCTGTATTGCGTATGGAGTATGAAATCTGTTCCCACTTGTGAGGTATCATCGCTACTGGAATCATTTCTCGTGTGCCATCAGCAATGAACATAAATAACTTGAAGTGCCTAATATCTCCAATGCCCCTGAAAGCACTTTGTCTCTGGGCAGACAAAACCCAGTCTTGCTGAACGATAGAGCAAAAGAAAAGAAGCCTCATGTACTCGTCTCCCTCGTGCCAATTCCATTGTTTTTCTTAAAAACAGCGATCTACCATTTTTCCATCAGTTGTTGATCTTAAAACTATTATAAGGGGAAATGAAACTGCTATAAAGAGAAGTTAAAAGCAATCTAATACTAATGCATTATCTAAATTCTCTGCCCCAACCAAATAAAAACTGGCTTTTTTAAAACGATCAGGTCGATCAGCTCAGAGTTGAAAAGGACATCTAGGTTGTGAACAGTCTGGTTCATCCTGAGACAGTGCCCAAGGAGGGGGATGGAGTTAGTGGCAAGGGTACAGAGTTTGTGGAAGGGGCGAAAGACAATGGCTTCAGTCTTCTCAATGTTTAGCTGGGGTAAGTTTGGTTTCATCCAAGATTGGATGTTAGGCAAGCAGTCTGACAGCAGAGAGAGAAGTGGTGGAAAGGAGAGCTGGGCATCATCAGTATAAACGTGGAAGCTTACCCCATCTCTGCACTCCTCTAATTCTGGCCTCTTGAGCATCGCCGATTTTAATCGCTCCACCATTGGTGGCCGTGCCTTCAGCTGCCAAGGCCCTAAGCTCTGGAATTCCCTCCCTAAACTTCTCCACCTCTCTTTCTTCTTTTAAGATGCTCCTCTGCCCTAATATCTCTGCTCCGTGTCAAATTTTGGTTGATAACGCTCCTGTGAAGTGCTTTGGGACGTTTTACTATATTAAAGGTGCTATATAAATACACGTTGTTGTTGTTGCAGATGATGTCGACAAGGGGAAGTATGTAGGTGAGGAAAAGATAGGGACCAAGCTTGTATCCTTGGGGGACTTTGAAGTTAGTGCAGGGATGGAAAGAGAAGCCATTGCTCGAGATGACGTGCATTTTTCTCCCTATCTTGGCTGTATCTATGATGTAAAGGCTCAATGTTTAGAAAATTGACCACATTATACCCCCACAAAAATGTTGATTTACAATTGTGCTACCAGGTTCAGGAAGCCAATTACAATAATTTAAGTAGTTATTGCCAGACGTTTGTACTGTATACATCAATTGGATCTCTGCATTACCCAGCAGACCTCGGCATGCCCAGCTCCTGACTGAAAAGTAAAAGGCAGAGAACAGTGCATGGAGGTTAAACTCCCTAGACGTAAACAAGGAAAATAGGCAATGTAAAAGTGTCTTAATACAGTTTTTCAGTGACAATAGTGCTGCCAAGCAACAAGGATGATGATCTGATATATGGAGAGTCAATACAATACCTGGCAGGAATTTTGATTTGAAGGTTAATGGCAAATGTGGCAGCATCTTCCCCCAGCACTCTGCCAGTAAGCTGGTCAGGTGGACATGAAAGATCCCATGGCACTATTTCGAAGAAGAGTAGGGGAGTTATCCCCGGGGTCCTGGCCAATATTTCTCCCTCAACCAACATAACAAAAACAGACTATCTGGACATTTTCACATTGCTGTTTGTAGGAGCTTGCTGTGCGCAAATTGGCTGCCGCGTTTCCCACATTACAACAGTGACTCCACTTCAAAAGTACTTCATTGGCTGTAAAGCGCTTTGAGACGTCCGGTGGTCGTGAAAGGCGCTATATAAATGCAAGTCTTTTTATCCTGTTAATTAAGCTGGCAAGCTCTAGTCTTTGGTAGAGGTCCAACATCATAGATAAATACCAATGCTGGTTAAGAACTCGCTTTTTTATATTAGTCATCAGTCACAACCGTATGCAAAATACATTTGGCCGCAAAGTGAAAGACCTTGCTGTCTGACCTTTAAGGAAATGTTTTATTAAAAAGCACAGCAGACCTATAACCTATTGGGTGTGTGCTTTAAATCTGAATTGTAGCTGTCGGCAGGTTATCTGTTGTGATTATGATTGAATACACAAATTAAAGCACAGCACACACTTCCTGCGATACTGTGTAAATCCAATAATAATGTAAGACTTCAGATGGATCACAAGATAGATATAGTTCAGAGACGCAAGAGTAAAGAAGAACTAACCCATAATAAAATATAGGCGTGTGTGTGTGTATATATTTATATATAATTTATTTATCTTGTAAAACATGTTGCTGCGAATCAAGTTTGTAATTTATTGAAAATTTTCATAGATGAGATCATTTAAAGACAATCACTGTGCTACATTTTGGATATTAACATCTGAGAAAGGGCTTTTTCAGTGTTCTTCACCAGCGTGTCCATAGAGCAGTGTAGCTGTAAAGAAGATAAAGATGCAGTGAAGATGTTTTATCTAAAGCCTGCCCGGCTTCTCATGTCCTGATTTGGTCTTTCAACACTCAAGAAGCCCTGATCAGTTAAGAGTAGGGATTAAGTCACCAGAAGAAAGCAATATCACTAACAAACATCGAGCATACACACATTCATTAGGATTAGCACACATCATAAGAAACACTTGATACTTAGGTTACATTGAATATTTCCCCCCCTCTTCACCCCACCTCCCCCCAATGAATGCTTTTCCATCAAACATGTAAACTGGAACCATCAGCTTAATTGCTGTTGAATCGGCAAATCGTGGAGAAAGCTTCCTTTGCCAGTCTAAAGGAGAGAAAATAAATTCCCAGCCTTGTGCAGCATCAGCCCATCTTGAAAAAGAATGGCACTACCCTATTTTATTGCATCAAAAAATGCAGGTTATGGGCATAAAGATTAGAAATCAGAAAGGAAAAGAAAATCAGCCGCCCTTTCTGTAGTGCTGTGGCTTTGCAAAGTTTGCTAAGTTGCTTGTCTTTTCTGACAAATTGAGATTGGGTTAAATCCACCCAGGTAAAATCGGCACACAAAACATAGGCATTTTGTTTGGTCGGATGATGTGATATAATCTTTCCACTGTTGATCATACATTTAAATCCCTGTAGTTATAACTTAAGTACACCTACACCATGAGCCTAAAAGCTCCTTACTGGCTTATGAATTCGTATGCAATATTCTCCCTGTTACTGAACATTATGCTGTTTAACTGCATAGGTTTTAATGTTCATTTTAGGCTTATGCTGTGTGAAAATGTGCATTATGAAAATGTGCATTAAGATTGCAGCCTATGACCAGAGATGATTACTTTCCCAACATGAAACCTCTGAAGATGTTGCATTTGGAGATCGTTTTGTCGCACTAGCCCCCCCACCCCCCAACTCCTCATCCCCAGTAGCGCACAGTGAGCAGTTACCCTATTTGTAGTGCCCAGAGCATGCTTGCATTCTAAATCACTGCAAGAATTATAAACGTGCAGTAGACCTTACACAGAAAAGATCACAAAACCCCATTCTATTAATTCATATTCTAACTGCTCGAGCGAGATTAAAAGGTTCAATATAAGTATCAAACAGTTTCTGGAACTGGAGGCTTATTATCTCTATTGATGGACTGTAATTAGTTGCAGTTTTATAATAGCAATTACCTGATGCAGATTATATCCTGTTTTCAGCCTCACACACAAAAAAAACAACAGTAATCCACTGCAGTAATAGTGTTGCAGCAATATGACACCATCTGAGGCACTTTGCAGTAAAAGTGTCTGCATTAGTTGTACTAATTACTGTAATTTATTGTTTTGCACGTGTGTAAATTTGAATAGGGATAGCATAAAAGCAAACCTCATCATGTCTATACTTGTGGTTCAAACGCCTATTTCAGTATTTCAGATTTGGATGAGGAAGAGACTAAATCAGTATGCTGAAGCAAAATTTTCATTTTCATATAGTCAGTCAGTGAATCTGAAGATGAAATGATTGGCTGAGCTTTTAATATGTGGCCAAGCAGTAAATTCCACCCTAAGCAATTTATACCCGTTTCCTTTCAGTCTGCAGCCAGCCTCAAAGCAGTTTCAGAATATTTTGGGTTGATTTTTTTTCCAGCCGCCCTTATTGAAAGGTATCTTTTTGTCATTCCATTAGGTTCTTTGATAAAAATGCACTCACCAAATGCGAGTGCACTCTACAGGTACCTTTCCTTCCTATTAATTTACTTACACGTGCTGTCTCTTAGCTGAAATCGGTCTGCTTTTTTCTCTTTGTAGTGCTGGCATTTGAAGATGGGGAACCTTGACAGGGCTTGATAGGGAGTCTGTAGTTAAATAAATGGATTTGCAGACAAAAGGACCTTGGCTCTCTGCTGGAACTTTGATCATCCACTGGGATTGATTTCTTATCAAGTCATGAAGAGAAAACATTTTCAATGCAAAGTTTTCCTTTTTAAAAAAAAATAAAAGGCCTAAAGGCCCAGCAGTGGGTCTGCAGTGTCATAGGGTCTAATCACTTACATTTGTGAGGCTGCGTTCAGATCTGGTGCCTACCTCATTAAATCCTGGAAGAAATTCTTTCTAAATTAATTCATAAGGCCAAACAGCCTTTCAAAAGAATGGTTTAAAAACCCTATGAGGGATTTGAAAGGTAACAGGTTGGTTGTAGCTGGGCCTGTCCTTCATGGCCTTTGATTGTGATGTTTCACAGCAGGTTAGCATTCTTAATTTTGTTCATTTTCTCAAACTCTCATTGATGGTCATCCGCAACAGCCACTTAGAGTATTACAGAGATAATCAGGGTCACTTCAAATTTCTGTGGTACAAATAATCTTGACACTGGAGTAACTATAGCCATGGATTTATACAGCACTCTCTGTATCATTCACATAAGATAAAACTTTACGGGCTGGGTTTTGATACTGGGGCGGGTTGGGGTCGTGTCATCCACTTTTCATGTTATCCACCCGACTGCAATTGGATGTGGGAGATTGATGCGATTTTCACCTAATTGGGCAATTGAGTTCCAGCATGTGGGAACCCATGACCCAATTAGTGTTTTCAGTCTAAAAGTCGCCTCTGATGATGTCATCATTGCTGCTGCATTGAAGGTCTTCAAACACTGCCTGGCCTTTGCTGTGAGAGGACCTGGAGGCAAAATGAGCAGCCGCAGCCCTAAGCCACCGCCACCACCACCACCACCACCCAGCTGATAGTCAGCTATCCAAATGTGCTCCCGCTAGGTTTCACATTCGTGGTTCAGAACAGGCGTGCTTCACGTAGAACAAGGGTTAAAATCAGAAAGGCCTTTCAAAATGGCATTATAGAGGCAATTTAGTGCTTGTTAAGGGCCTTAACAGCCAATCCCACCTCTTGGAAGCGGGACGGAGTCGGGACCAGCAGACACGATTTAATGAAAATTGCGTGGAGGCGGGCTTGTGCCCGCCTGCCAGTTTTCGCAATTTTAACCCCCCACACGCTTCCAAACCCACCTCCACGGGTCAATGAAAATTCTGCCCTACATGTCTAAACTCCTGGATGGATATAGTACATCTTTTCAATAATTTGAATGAAAATTTTCAACTGATAGGTAACAAACTCCAGAGTAAAGTTTGCAATAGAAGCCCCTTATCTAAGTGTCATCCCCACACATAACCTCTGACCATGGATTGTATATTGGTGCAGGGTAAACACATTCCTGATGTGAGATTGGTCTTGAGAGAAGCACCATTATGGTAGCTTTGATGGCTCCTTGCTCATATCTCTGGTTTTTGACACATTTTACTCTGGTCAGAGGTTGCACTTGATTCAACACTGATTTAAACTGATCTGTGAGTGCCAGTGTAACGTCATTGAATGCTGTGCTCCAATTAATTGGTTTTGTTATAAAGTAAACTCCTCTCAGGGTTTACAGTCAGCATACATCTTCAACCATTATATCACTGGAGATAATGTCATGTGAATGGTTAACGGATTTGAGGCTCCATCCATTCAGTTGGACCTGCTTCATATGGCCCATTCCCCGTGATTCATTCTGTCCTTTGAAGGTGGAAATCTTTGGATTTGGAGACCAAGAAGATGGGAGGTGGTGGGTGTTCTGAAAGGAGGAGAGAGAGTGAAGAAACAGGATTTAGGGAGGGAATTACAGGGTGTGGCGCCTAGACAGGTGGAGTGAAGGAGGAGGAAGGTGCACAACAAACTGCAGTCAGAGGACTTGAGAGTTCGGGGAGAATTGTAGCATTAGAGAAGATTACATAAGTAGAGAGGGGTGAGGCTATGGAGGAATTTAAGCTCAAACATGAGAACTTCAAATCTGAGGCACTGATTCAGCCTAACTTGCCACTCACTCTTCCAACTTTCCTTCTTTCTTGGCATGTGGATGCCACTCACTTCCTGTCCCCCTGCTTGCTCCTGGATTTTAACATTTGGCTCCCTCTTGCTCTCGGCCTGCTTTGGATCCACCTTCTCACTACGCCCAAACTTTGACTCTTGGCTGCCATTCACTCACTGTCTTGCTTGCCTCCAAGTTTTCTGTCCTTGGCCTGCAGGCAATGCCATGAGAGATATATTAGTATAGAAGAAATATCCATAAATGACAACTAGGGATGAAACCCTGTGGAAATAAATGTCAAGGTTTGAATCCTTATTTGCCATTAAGGGATTTAAAATAAATCAAATTTCATCTCCTCCTTCCGTTTCTGTTCTCCCTCATCGCCTCCCCTGAAGGTGTTGATTCCTTGCTGGACTGTGGTTCCAGGAGTGCCTGTTGTCCTAAGGTACCTTGCCCATGTGACCATTCTTTATCATTGAGTCAATCAGTATTAGCAGATTATTCAGCCAGAGACAACATCACAGCCGAGCCTGATGCTGTCCTTGGCCCATGCACGAACCTCCACGAAGGATTGTGGATAGTCATCAGGAGTAGGAAAACTGGCCTATTTTCCCTTCCTTGACCAAGCAGTACCGAGGCTAACTGGTGGGCTCCTATCCCTTCCCATGTGAGATTAGTTAACTCAGTACAGAGTGCAGATCACACCTCGTGCCTTCGTGGTTTACATAGCTTAGTTAGTTGGTGTCTTAGCCAGCTGGACTCGCTCTTTTTAACTTGACAATATAATTTCCCCAATAAACATTGCCTACTACTGAGGGAAGAAGTTTTAAGTTTTTTTTTAAATCCAGAAATTATAAGAGCAGAGTTGAAGGTTATGAAAGGTCAGCAATCACTCAGTACCTCCTCTTAACAAATTCCACTTAGCCACTGACTGTAAGAATAATTTGGAAGACTGCTGCCTTGCTGACTTAGTATGTAAATGCACTGTGAACCACGCAGACCGGAAAGACCCAGAATCACTCCCTGATCTGTGCGGAGTTAGAGAAAAAGGGAGGAAATTGTGGAAAAGGGATTCAAACAATTGGAACAGCACAAGCAGTTTCCAGAAGTTTCTTGTCTTTGAAACATCACATGCAGTTCTGTAATGTAAGCGGTGCATATATAGTAGGGGACATGGTATTTGTGCTCTATGATTTTTTTTAAAAATCTTTTAAGATGGCCAAGAGAACCGGATGGAAAAATAGGCTAGCACACTGACCTTTGACCTGTTGGATTGGGGTTTGAATCCATCCCAGATTGAAGGAATGAACATCTAATTTCTCAGACAACTGTTAATGGTCAGGCTGTCTAAACCCACTTCCAGTAGACGGAACTCACACCATAAATAGTGATGACATCATAAAACTGATCTGTTTATAAACTTGAACTTAGTTATTGCTAGATGATGAGCTGTGAATAACTGCACTATGGAGGCATTGAATATAGGTTCATCCCAAGATTCTCTCCAGCAAGTTCTCAAATCTCAGCTGGTTCATAAGGGTCAGATGGGATCTAGTGCCTTCCAGGGAAAAGAGGGGCATTGAATAGGTGAATCAGCCTGTAACAGTGTTGCAGACTCTCTGAGCAGAAGAGGTCCAGGTCAAGGAATGGTAGAGTCCTAAAGAGGTGTTTAGAAGAAAAAAAACTTCTGTAAAGGGCTGGAGTATGATGTAATTATCTGAGCACATAATCTTAACTACACATGGCTGAGAGGACAAGTTCTCTAGTATGAAGCTTGAAGCACTTGCCACACGTTGTATCTCTACAGTGTGTGCCTGAGGCAGCTTGGCACAGTTGACAGTGCACTTGGCTTTGAGTCAAAGCTTTTGAGTTCAGTGCCCACTACAGGATTTGAGCACTTAATCCAGGCTGACTCCAACACTGAGATCGTCGTGCATTGTGAGAGGACTCTGTTAAGATGAATATTAAGATCTCAAAGCAGTTTGAAGAAGAGCAAAGATCCTGGGTACCATTCCTCTGTCAACCAACCCCTTCTGTAAAAATAAATTAACTGATTATTCAATGAATTATCTGTGGGGTTTTGCTGTATGTAAAAAAAAAAGTAGCTATACTTTTTCAATCACTGCACTTCAAAGTAATTAATTGTATGTGAAGCATTTCTGACAAGGTGCTATAAATCCAAGTCTTTCTTTAGTCAAGTTGTTGGGGACCTGCCTTTTTATAGAGACTATATCCTTTTGTTCTCTTTTGGGAATGGTTTGCTTAATATAGGCTGTGCTCGAAGCCCTACCTTAGTTGTTTCCACAATAAATGTCATCAGCTTCTGTTTAGATTTATAATAGTGCTTTCAAGAAAGCAATAATAAACTAGAATTGTAACTGCAACTCCGACATAGCTTTAACACTGTCTTGTTATAACAAAAATGCTTCTGAACATACATTGTGTATCTTTGAAGATGACTGGGAGATTTGGGAAGCACAGTTATTTACAAAATGCCCTTTGACATCTGGGACTCAGCTTTGAATCTAGCCCTGCCTGATGAGATGAACGCGTCATCTTTCTAATAACAAGTTTGGTCTGTCTCAATCTATTTGCAGTGGCCACAAATCCACAGCACAAATCTACCCATGGCATTCATGTGCTGCAAAAGAACAAATATTGTGCATTTTATTGTAAGAATGTTGCAGAATCTTTAAAACAAATCTTAAACTAAAATTTTTGTCATTTAATACCATAGAACACCAGTGGTGATGGGGCTCCCTGCCTATCTCATGGGGTTCGAACTTGAAACAGAAAACTCGGTTAACTTGGTGCCGGTACCATCTATTTTTTTAATTCAGGGAATCCAGGTGAAAGCCCAAAGCTGGGCCCGGCAAGATTGGAATTAATGAAATAAATTGGGATGAGTGATTTAAGTATTGCCAAAATTGGGTTTTAAAAGCATGTGAGTTGTAGCAGGAAGGTAAAACTGCGGGAGATGAGGAGTTTCACAATTTTGCGATTTAAGCCTGTAAACAGCTGTACTGTGGAGTGGCGAAACCCTGCAGTTCCCTCCATAGGTAAGGAGAGAAAATCAAAGAGCAAGTCAGTCTCACAGACCTCCTACTAGCCAGTTCATGGCAGATCCAGTTTCAGGAACAGATTGCCTGCCTACCTCCTTGTTTACAGAAGGTGTGTGGTGCTGAATGACATTTATAAAAATACAAAGAAATGTTTTTATTAGCCCCATTACTGCTGGGAAGCACACCACTGAGAATGGGAGTTGGCCTTGTAAATAGCAAGGGCCCTAAAATAAATAAAATAATTGTGGCAGAGATGGAAGCAGCTTCTCACTGATGTAATCTCTGTCATAGTAGTCCTGCCATCAAAAAGGGAAAACCGTCGAACAAACCTTGGAAACTTGCTGCCGAGCATCCTGTCGGTAGCACACACTGCCATCACAATGCGTGCGCTGTTGGAGGGAGTGGATGTTTTGAGTTGAAGGGAGTGGATGTTTAAGCTGAATTGCAGTTTGCTTATTTAGAATAAATATACGTTCTTGTCAATAGTCTTGCTTGGTGGCCAATTGAAGATTATTTCCCAAGCCAGGTTGAAAGGTCATGGTAGTACAGTAATGGTATCTCCAGCTACTGCAGCAGTAAAATCAAAGCCTCTTTCAATCTGTCAATCTTATAAGGAGTGAGTGGGCAAAAACCCAATATAGGAATGTACTATTAAAACTGCTAACCATGGTAATAATTACACTTGAATTAAAAGAATAAACATGTAATTTTACAGTTATATTTAATCCATTAGTCAGACCTATGTTGACGCTCGAGCCAACTTCGTGCAGGTCTCTTTTTTAATTCGTTTTTTTATGGGATGTGGGTGTCGCTGGCAAGGCCTGCATTTATTGCCCATCCCTAATTGCCCTTGAGACGCTGGTGGTGAGCCGCCTTCTTGAACCGCTGCAGTCCTTGTGGTGAAGGTACTCCCACAGTGCTGTTAGGTAGGGAGCTCCAGGATTTTGACCCAGCGACGATGAAGGATCGGCGATATACTTCTAAGTCAGAATGGTGTGTGACTTGGAGGGGAATTTGGAGGTGGTGGTGTTTCCATGCGCCTGCTGCCCTTGTCCTTCTAGGTGGAAGAGGTCGCGGGTTTGGGAGGTGCTGCTGAAGAAGCCTTGGTGAGTTGCTGCAGTGCATCTTGTAGATGGTGCACACTACAGCCACGGTACGCCGGTGGTGAAGGGAGTGAATGTTCAAGGTGGTGGATGGGGTACCAATCAAGCGGGCTGCTTTGTCCTGGATAGTGTCGAGCTTCTTGATTGTTGTTGGAGCTGCACTCATCCATGCAAGTGGAGAGTATTCCATCACACTCCTTATTTGTGCCTTGTAGATGGTGGAAAGGCTCTGGGGAGTCAGGAGGTGAGACACTCGCCACAGAATACCCAGCCTCTGACCTGCTCTTGTTGCCACAGTATTTATGTGGCTGGTCCAGTTAAGTTTCTGGTCAATGGTAACCCCCAGGATGTTGATGGTGGGGGATTTGGCGATGGTAATGCCGTTGAATGTCATGGGGAGGTGGTTAGACACTCGCTTGTTGGAGATAGTCATTGTCTGGCACTTCTGTGGCGCGAATGTTACCTGCCACTGATCAGCCCAAGCCTGAACGTCATCCAGGTCTTGTTATATGCGGGCATGGATTGCTTCATTATCTGAGGAGTTGTGAATGGCGCTGAACACTGTGCAGTCATCAGCGAACATCCCCATTTCTGACCTTATGTTGGAGGGAAGATCATTGATGAAGCAGCTGAAGATGGTTGGGCCTAGGACACTGCCCTGAGGAACTCCTGCAGCGATGTCCTGGGGCTGTGATGATTGACCTTCAACCACCACAACCATCTTCCTTTGTGCTTGGTATGTCTCCAGCCAGTTGAGCGTTTCCCCCCGATTCCCATTGACTTCAGTTTTACTAGGGTTCCTTGATGCCAGACTCGGTCAAATGCTGCCTTGATGTCAAGGGCAGTCACTCTTACCTCATCTCTGGAATTGAGCTCCTTTGTCCATGTTTGGACCAAGGCTGTAATGAGGTCAGGAGCTGAGTGGTCTTGGCGGAACCCAAATTGGGCATCAGTGAGCAGGTTATTGGTGAGTAAGTGCCGCTTGATAGCACTGTCGACGACACCTTCCATCACTTTGCTGATGATTGAGAGTAGACTGATGAGGCGGTAATTGGCCGGGTTGGATTTGTCCTGCTTTTAGTGGACAGGACATACCTAGGTAGTTTTCCACATTGTCGGATCGATGCCAGAGTTGTAGCTGTACTGGAACAGCTTGGCTAGAGGCGTGGCTAGTTTTGGAGCACAAGTCTTCAGCACGATAGCCGGGATGTTGTCGGGGCCCATGACCTTTGCTGTATCCAGTGCGCTCAGCCGTTTCTTGATATTACGTGGAGTGAATCGAATTGGCTGAAGACTGGCTTCTGTGATGGTGGGGACCTCAGGAGGAGGCCGATATGGATCATCCACTCGTCACTTGTGGCTGAAGATGGTTGCAAACGTTTCAGCCTTGTCTTTTGCACTCACGTGCTGGGCTCCACCATCATTGAGGATGGGGATATTCTTGGAGCCGCCTCCTCCCGTTAGTTGTTTAATGGTCCACCACTATTCACGACTGGATGTGGCTGGACTGCAGAGTTTTGATCTGATCCGTTGATTGTGCGATACCTTAGCCCTGTCTATAGCATGCTGCTTCCGCTTTTTAGCATGCATGTAGTCCTGTGTTGCAGCTTCCCCAGGTTGGCACCTCATTTTTAGGTATGCCTGGTGCTGCTCCTGGCATGCTCCTCTTCACTCCTTATTGAACCAGGGTTGGTCCCCTGGCTTGATGGTAATGGTAGAGTGAGGGATATGCCGGGCCATGAGGTTACAGATTGTGGTGGAATACAATTCTGCTGCTGCTGATGGCCCACAGCACCTCATGGATGCCCAGTTTTTAGCTGCTAGATCTGTTCTGAATCTATCCAATTTAGCACTGTGGTAGTGCCACACAACATGATGGAGGGTGTCCTCAGTGTGAAGACGGGACTTCGTCTCCACAATGACTGTGCGGTGGTCACTGCTACCAATACTGTCATGGACAGACGCATCTGCGACAGGTAGATTGGTGAGGACGAGGTCAAGTAGGTTTTTCCCCTCATGTTGGTTCTCTCACCACCTGTCGCAGGCCCAGACTGGCAGTTATGTCCTTCAGGACTCGGCCAGCTCGGTCAGTAGTGGTGCTACCGAGCCACTCTTGGTGATGGGCATTGAAGTCCTCCACCCAGAGTACATTCTGTGCCCTTGCTCTCAGTGCTTCTTCCAAGTGGTGTTCAACATGGAGGAGTACTGATTCATCAGCTGAAGGAGGGCAATAGGTGATAATCAGCAGGAGGTTTCCTTGACTATGCTTGACCTGAAGCCATGAGACTTCATGGGGTCCGGAGTGAATGTTGAGGACTCCCAGGGCCACTCCTTCCCGACTGTATACCACTGTGCCGCCACCCCTGGTGGGTCTGCCCTGCCGGTGGGACAGGACATACCCAGGGATGGTGATGGAGGAGTTTGGGACATTGGCTGAAAGGTATGATTCTGTGAGTATGACTATGTCAGGCTGTTGCTTGATTAGTCTGGGACAGCTCTCCCAATTTTGGCACAGGTCCCCAGATGTTGGTGAGGAGGACTTTGCAGGGTCGACTGGGCTGGGTGTGCTGTTGCCGTGTCCGTAGCTGGTGCCGAGGTCGATGCCGGGTGGTCCGTCCTGTTTCATTGTTATTATTGTGTTTCGTAGCGGTTTGTTGCAACTGAGTGACTTGCATTTCAGAGGGCAGTTAAGAGTCAACCACATTGCTGTGGGTCTGGAGTCATGTATAGGCCAGACCAGGTAAGGACAGCAGATTTCTTTCCCTGAAGGACATTAGTGAACCAGATGGGTTTTTACGGCAATCCGATAGTTTCATGGTTACCATTACTAATACTAGCTTTTTATTCCAGATTTATTTAATTAACTGAGAGGATAAAGTTTCATTGTTCACTAGAACTTGATATATTTTTATGCTAGCTGTTGCAGAGCTGACTCATATGAGGACATCCTTTGTTTCAATTATTATTTTTTTTAAATATTTGTGATAAAACTCAGTCTGTTTAACTGCCTCTGTCTGTTGTCCACACAATGCACATCAATGAAAACCAATAGGGTGAGCAGGTGGCCTGCATCCAATCCACACCAGTTCTGTTTTGTGCTATAATGCCAAGAGGTACATGAGGGGTTTACCTATGGGTGATGTGGACTGTCCATTTTACCCTCTTCCTTGTGGAGGAAGTGCTTGGCCTCACCTCTTAAAACAACATGGTTGAGATTAGCAGCTCAGCTGGTTTGTGGGAAGGGGGGTGAAATAGCAGATGTGAATGTATGTCAAAACACTCTATAATGCTGTACACTGGTACTTAATGCACTGTGACAATGCACCACCGTTGTAGTCATAAATAATCGCAGTCTGAGCTCTGTTTTCTTGGAAATAATATATTGATCAAAATGAAAATCAAAAGACACTAGTGTGTTCAGATTTGGACCCATTTTCATTGTCAAACCTACTTTATAAGATGATGCGATGCTGTTTATCAAGCCATTTGCTCTCCATTTTTGTTATTAAATTTGTGATATCTGGCTTAAGATAAGAGCTACACGGTGGTGCTGACCTCCGCAGTTGATCTGACTTTTTAGCCATGAGTATTTCCATTACATCCTACTGGGTGTCATTTGCCAACATTTGTTGGACCGTGAGTCTAAAAGTTGGAACCATCTACGCATTGTACTGACTTAGTTCCAGTCCTTTTGTAACGCCCAATTACCTTTTGTACATGATTCTCATAAATGTCCCAGTGTGATATTTATCAATGTTAATTAGAGGGAAAAGAAATCTCCTGTGCATTTCCTTGACACCATAGCACTCGAAGCTGTGCGCACCGGTGGTTAAAGCACACCTCCTGAGATTCACAAACAATGTAAAATGCACCAGAAAACATGACCATGTCTTTCACAATATCCTTCCAGAAATAATCAGTAAAGTTTGTGAAAGATAGATTTGTTTAAACTTGTACATACAGACCATCCCATCTGATAGGGCTTATATATATATTCCGTTACATGTAAGAGCATGTTACAAAGCTGATACACTCTCAGTGATTAGATGGTACTTTCATTGTTTATGCTGTTTTCTGAGCATCTTGAAGGCATTCCGCTCTTGTAACCTATCCTCAGATCTCCGTTTACTTCTACCTGGTCCATGGTTGTAACAGTTAAATTTTCCTTTCCATAGCCTAATTCATTGTGGATAATTCTGCAATACTGGATGTATTCAATAAGCAAGGACCACACTTGCGTATGGGGGACCCCGAGCTCCCGGTGGCCTGTCACTTTAATTCACCGCTTCACTCCCACTCTGACCTCACCGTCCTCGGCCTATTACACTGTTCCACGGAAGCTCAGCGTAAGCTCGAGGAACAGCACCTCATCTTTCGTTTAGGCACGCTACAGCCCTCTGGACTCAATATCGAGTTCAACAATTTTAGATCATAACCTCAGCTCCAATCACATTTATATTTTATTTTATCCACCCTTTTATTTGTCCCCCCCACCTTTTTTTTCCTCCTAGAAGCTGGCAGCTGTCCTTCATTCTGCCAGTGGATTTCACACTTCATTCAGCCTTAATCTGTCACATTAACACCACCTCTAGCCTTGCATATCTCTTAATGTCTCTTCATCTCCTCCTTTGTTCCTTTATCCCCTCCCCCTTTTCCCAGCTTTACCCTGGCCTTAAATCTATTTGATTTCCAGCTCTTCCCAGTTCTGATGAAAGGTCATCGACCTGAAACGTCAACTCTCTTTCATCAAGGTTGCTTGGTAAACTCTTGTACTGCTCTCCCTGGTATAACATCCACCTCAGCGGCCATAAGTTCAAACTCATTGCGCTCACTTGGCCTGGCTGTCAACAGCTCTCTTTGTCTCTTGCCAAAACTGTTTACTACTCAAAGATCATCCTGCAGAGCAGAAACAACTCCAAATTCCTTCTGTCAATCATTAGCTTTCTCCTCGGACCTCTGCCCATCTCAGCCCCATTTTAACCTCAGACTCAATAAACAAGGACTCCACAATTTCTTTTATTCAAAATCAAAGCGATTGCTTTTCAGCCACTGCTTCCTCTGGCTACTCCCAGTCCCCAAATTCCTATCTGCCCTCCAATTAACAATGCTCTTTCAACTCCTATTCTTTGCCGTTTCTCCCCATCACTTGTTCATCCTTGACCTCAGTCATTTGATGCATGCAGCCTATCAACTGCTCCCGTGATTCATCTCCCCCCCCACCCCCCCCTCCCCCACATTCCCAAGCACCTAAATTGACCCGCTCGCCCCATGCTTGCTGACATCATTCACCAGTCTCTCTCATCTGGCATTAACCCCACCTCCTTCAAGGTTATCTCTTCCCTCCGCAAGAAACCCACAGTAAACCCCTCCACTCTCTCCACTTACTACCCAATCTCAAACCTTCCATTCCTCTTCATCCAGAGGCTGGAATTTTTACATTGCAGAGCTTGCGGGTTTGGGAGCGGATTAGCAGTTAAAAGCGCTGAAATTGACAGCGTGTCGGGAACCTGCTGTCATCCCGCCGACTTCCGCATTTAACTGGGGCACCATAATGGCCCGATTACCTAAGGTTGCACCAGTGCACCTATCTGGCTCCCAGATGCTGTACCAACTTCCCAACCATGCCCCCACCAACAACACCAAGCAGTCCTAAAATGACCAATCCATTTCTGTCAATCAAACACACATTGCTGGATGTTAAGTAATGTCTCAACATTCACTCCAGGTGACAAGGTCACTTCCCAGGTAGCAGGCAAAAATGGACAAGATGGGAAAGTAGTGCAAAGATATAAATTTATGTGCGTCATAAAGAGAACTGAAAGTTAACACTAACATTTTGACAAACACCCTTGTGCATCTACAATTGTGTCTTTTTTCTTTTCCGAGTGCTCATTGGAGGTGCAACCCCTTTGGCTTCAGCAGAGGTAGAAGCAGGTTGCTAACTTCCCTGCTCTGACTGCTTTGACACGTTTGGCAGATGTCCTCTGGCTTTTAGGGCCTTTGAGGGCCCCGCCAAAGACTGCTCCTCCTCCGACTGTGCAGGGGCAGACTCTGCCATCACGATCCGAGGCAGCATGTGGGGCTCTGACTGAGTGGGAGGCAATGGTAGAGAAATGGGAGCCCTTTGAGAAGAGCCCCCACTTCCATGTTCCCTGTCACCATCATCCCTCTCATGGGCCACCCGCACTTCCCTGCTAGCAAGGAGTTGGAGAGCACCTTGCTGCACAGCAGTGGGGTGATGAATGCCCAAGTCTATGTTGGTATCCCTCCTCGAGATGAGGTCAATTAGAGTCTGCAATCTGTTGTTCACAGCAAGCATGTTCTCGTTCGACTGGCACATTAGCTGCTCCATGCAGGTGGCCATCCTTTCCATGGACCAGCACATCGGCACCATCGCCTGCGAGATAGTGGTGCTCATGCTGGATATGGACTCCTCCATTCTCTGTACAGTCGCACACATCGCGGCTGGAAAAGCTGCCAAAGCCTCGAGCATTTGTTGCTGCTCCTCCAAGATCCACCTCTTTGTTGACGGCCCCTGAGGTTCAGCATCTGCATCCAGCTGAGCAGAGCTGGGAGCGTCCTGCACTCTCCGGTGAGGACTCTTCACTGCCGACCCTGTCTCCACCATCTACTCTTGCTCACTTGTGAAGTGTGAGACACCAGGTGACAACACTACTCTATGTCTCGCTGCTGCCTTTGATAACATTGACAATTTCACCCTTTTTCAACATTTCTCCTCTACAGCCCACCTCCAAGGCACTGCTCTCTTCTGGTTCCACTCTTACCTAATTCAATTTGGGCACTTTATTGCTGCCAGCAGCTTCTCCTTCTCTGTTTGCATGGTCATCTTTGGTGTACTCCAGGGATCAGTCCTTGCCCCCTTTGCCTTTACTGTCTACATGCTACCCCTTGGTAACCTTATAGCACCGTGTCAACCAACATATGCATGCTGACAACACTCAACTCAACCTTGCTGCAACCTCCAAAGGTTGTTGCCACATTTTCAAATTACCTGACTGATATCAAGATCTGGCTGAGCCAAAACTTCCTCCAGTTGAATGTTAACAAGACCAAACCCATCCTCTTTGGCTCACGGCAGCACCTCCATTTTCTGGCCTGGATTTCATCAACAATGCTACCTGCCATCTCGAGATGAGTCAGGAAGTACATGACCATGGTCTACTGCTCAACTCTTTCCCCCACATCCGATCTGTTTAAAAAAGACAGCTTACTTCCATCTCTGCGATATTATTAGTCTCCATAATAGAAACATAGGAACAGGAGTAGGCCATTTAGCCCCCTCGAGCCTGTTCCACCATTCAGTGAGATCATGGCTCATCTGTGACCTAACTCCATATACCCACATTTGCCCCATATTCCTTAATACATTTGGTTAACAAAAATCTATCAATCTCAGATTTAAAATTAACAATTGACATCGCATCAACTGCCATTTGTGGAAGAGAGTTCCAAACTTCTACCACCCATTGCGTGTAGAAATGTTTCTTAACTTCACTCCTGAAAGATCTAGCTCTAATTTTTAGGCTATGTTGGGGCCGCACTTTAGGAAGGATGTGAAGGCCTTAGAGAGAGTGCAGAAAAAATTTACAAGAATCATTCCAAGGATGAGGGACTTCAGTTATGTGGATAGACTGGAGAAGCTGGGGTTGTTCTCCTTGGAGCAGAGAAGGTTGAGAGGAGATTTGATGGGTCTAGACACAGTAGATAGAGAGAAACTGTTCCCATTAGAGGAAGGGTCGAGCACCAGAGGACACAGATTTAAGGTGATTGGTAACAGAACCAAAGGCGACATGAGGAAAAACTTTTTTACGTGGTTAGGATCTGGAATGCACTGCCTGAAAGGGTGGTGGAGGCAAACTCAATTGTGGCTTTCAAAAGGGAATTGGATAAGTACCTGAAGGAAAATTTTTTGCAGGATTACGGGGAAAGCGTGGGGGAGTGGGACTAGCTGAAGTGCTCTTGCAGAGAGCCGGCACAGGATCGACGGGCCAAATGGCCCCCTTCTGGGCTGTAACCATTCTATGATTCTATGTCCCGTAGTCCTAGACTTCCCATCCAGGGGAAACAGTTTCTCTCTATCTATCCTATCACTTCCCCTTAATATCTTGAAAACTTTGATTAAATCACCCCTTAACCTTCTAAATTCCAGGGAATACAACCCTAGTTTGTGTAATCTCGCCTAGTAATTTAACCCTTGGAGTCCAGGTATCATTCTAGTAAATCTATGTTGCACTCCCTCCAAGGCCAATATATCCTTCCTAATTACTCCAGGTGTGGTCTAATCAGGGCTTTGTATAGCTGTAGCATAACTTCTACCCCCATGTATTCTAGTCCTCTAAATATAAAGCCCAGCATTCCATTAGCCTTTTTAATTATTTTCTGTACCTGCCCATCTATGTACATGGATCCCAGGTCTCTTTGGACCGCCACTGTTTCTAGCTTTTCACCATTTAGAAAGTACTCTGATCTGCCCTTTTTAGGTCCAAAGTGGATGACCTCACATTTGGCAACATTGAAATCCATTTGCCACAGTTTTGACCATTCTATTAATATCTCTTTGTAATTTTATGCTTCCATCTGCACTGCTTACAATGCCACCTAGCTTTGTGCCATCGGCAAACTTGGATATGTGGCTCGCTATCCCATCCTCTAAGTCGTTAATAAATACGGTGAATAGTTGAGGCCCCAACACAGATCCCTGTGGAACACCACTAGTCACATCCTGCCAATTAGAGTACCTGCCCATTATTTCTACTCTCTGTCTCCTGCCGCTCAGCCAATTTCCTAACCAGGTCAATAACTTGCCTTCAATTCCATGAGCTTCAACTTTAGCTAACATTCTCTTTTATGAGAGACTTTATCGAATGCTTTCTAGAAGTCCATATAAATAACATCCATATGCATTAGTCACTTCTTAAAAAATTCAATCAGGTTCGTCAGGCATGAACTACCCTTTACAAATCCATGCTGGCTCTCTCTCATCAGCTGAAAATTTTCAAGGTGTTCAGTCACTCCATCCTTAATTATAGACTCTAGTAATTTCCCAACCAAAGATGTTAGGCTAACTGGTTTATAATTCCCTGATTTCCCCCTTCTCACCTTTCTTAAATAGCGGAGTGACGTGCAATTTTCCAATCTAAAGGAATGGTTCCTGAATCGAGAGAACTTTGGAAGATTATAGTTAGGGCATCTGCAATGTTCTCACCTACTTCCTTTAAAACCCTGGGATGGAAACCATCTGGTCCTCGGGATTTGTCACTCTTTAGTGCCATTATTTTCTTCATTGCTGTTATTTTGCTTACGTTAATTTTGGTGAGTCCCCGTCCCTGATTCAATATTAGTTTCCTTGGGATGTCTGGCATGCAATCCTCTTCCTCTACTATAAATACTGACGCAAAGTAATTATTCAACATGTCCGCCATTTCCTTATATTCATTTATAATATCACCGTTATCAGTTTTCAAGGGGCCCACATTACTCCTGACTACCCTCTTTTTCCTAATATAATTGTAAAAAAAAATTGTGTTGATTTTGATATCTTTGCAAGTTTCTTTTCATACTCCTTTTTTGTAGGTCTTAATATCTGTTTTGTCACGTTTTGTTGTTGGCACTGTCTATGATGAGCATTTCCTAGATTTTAACAATGTTCCCTTACCACTTTGCCTCCAACCTCATCATCTCCCACAGACTCTCCTGTCCCTCTACTAATGATTTTCAGCGTTACCTGTCCATGTGGACTTGGCATTTTCAGTGATCGTGTTCCTCCACCTCGGTTACATTTCTCTAGTGCTTGTTATGGGCCAGTCTTTCCTTTGGAAGGAGAGAAGACAATGTTAAAGGCTTGTGAGTGGCGTGAGCACTTCACCAATTTCAGAGATCTTCCTGTTGCTGATTCCACCCCCAGTCTCCTTGAGACATTCCTACACTTGTGCTTCTTTCTGCTCAGACACTGATAATGCAACAACACTCTATTTCTCTCCCGGCCAGTGGTGCAAGCCAATGTGAAGCACTATTATTGCTCCAAAACCACTCTACTTTGACAATGAGAGCCCCGGAATAAAAAGCCAGCAGGTTAGTGGCAGAGTCACGTGGCAGGCAGTCGTCACTAACCTTTGAATCAGAGAAAGTCCAGCAACTGCTCCTGCCTTTAATCTTCGCACGTACCTTCTGCTCCACTAACGCTGGACGTCTCACCTCTTGTACATTAAAAATACTGATGTGATTTAAGCGAGGACAATGTGAAGTATATAAGCTCCCTTAATGGCAGAGTGTAGGAGTACCCACTAATTTTAGATCAAGGACCACAGAACCAAGCAGTGGCTTTCTCTAGGGCTGCTCTCCCAAACCCACCAAAATACAACTCTCTATGTTTATTTGGAACAAGTAGCTGAAAGATAATTACCAACATAAATCCAAAACTATTGCTCATGAACATAATCAGTTTTTATATGGAAGTACTTTTCTCAGCTAGGTTTCCAATACTTGTGTCCACAAACTGTTGTCTAAAGTTTAGCTGTCGACCTCATTATGTCTGTACTTTTTCCATCCAAGTAACAAGAGGACTACTGGAAAACCACCACTTGAGATGTACCTCAGCTAAGGACTCCTAGCAGCACCAAGCAGGAAGCTTACCAGTGCTCTGTGTCCATAGGCTGTGTGGTTTTAGCTTGTTGAAGTCCAGAAATACCCCTGTGCATACTTGGCAGCCCCTAAGCCTGGACTCCTGACAACCTGCACTTAAGCTGTTTGAACTTGGGTAAGTGTGGTTTATTCCTACAAGGAGAGAGTGTACAGGGAAGCAGAACCTCCACTCGGGTACATTTTGCAGCAGCTTGGTGATTTAAAAACATAAAGGGCCTGAATTTGCGGTCAGAGGCTTCCCGCGGGCCGATGCCTCCAACCAACAAAAAATCTATGCACCTACCTGATGGTCCTGGATCCACGGAGACTCGCGCTCCTGGGCCTCTATGCGTAGACTTGCACAGAGGCCCACGTATCCCAGGGGCACAGGCGGTTCACAAGCACCCCTGGGATCATGTGGGCCGGCCCAACCAATGAAAGAAGGGGGATCCCCATTCATACTTATGGGGGTTCCGTATGTACGGAAACCTCATAAGCATGAATGGGGATCATATAAAAAAACACATTTACATACTAAATAAATAAATTTTAAAAATTACATATTTAAAATACAATTTAATTAAACACTTAAAACAAAAATTTAATTTTTTGAAAAATAAATTTAAATGTTTTAAAGGGGCTAAAAATAACCTTAACTTATTTTACAGGTGTTTTAATGTTTAAATAATTGGAAAAAAAATATTTTTATATTCATATAAACTCTTGCGCTGGTAAAAGCAGCCCTTATGCCTGCTTTTACCAGGCGTAAGAATTCCACAGGTATTCGCTGGGCAGTAGTTGGGCAAATAGCCCAACTTTCCGCCCGCGGATGTCCATTTCCCAGGGATGGCTACGATCTGTGAAGAAGATTCTTGACAGATCGCAAGTTCAGGGTTTTCGTGCATGCGCTTCCAGTGCAACAACCCAGAACTTCGCGCATACACACCCGTAGGCACCAGAAAATACGGGCCAATGTGTTAGAAATTGGAGCTGGGGTTTTCTAAATTCCTGACTATTGTGTGGAAACTGCTGAGCTGGTAAAATGTTCTTTCAGGGACTATAAATGATAGGACCCTGTCAGACTAATTGAAGAGGTGTTTGAAGTGATCCTTATGGTTATGTAACAAATATCTGGCTATCTGATCACTTACAAAAGATTATTGTGTATTTTTGTATGATTAGATTAGAGGGCAATAGTGCTCCTGTCCAGCAACAGCTACAACCATAAAGATATATCAATTAGAGCAGATTTTCCAAGAAATAGGAATTTGTGTACATCCTTTCCCCTGCTTTGACTTGTAATAGATCGTTCGTGACTTGTTTAAGGTTATGTATGGATTTTTCGAAGATTTACGAGGCACCTTTAATAGAAAAAAAGTGTTGGTTGAAATGACCAAATATGGAATTTTGTGATCTTGTAAATATTGAAATTTTATTATAAATTAAAAATAATCTGATAACTTCCAGAATGCTTTTGGAATTTGAAGTTTTAGGTTTTTGTTTTAAAAGAAAGTAAATCTTATGAATTAATTTAAAGAGGTGTGGAAAAAGTCTGTAGAATTTGTGTATTATACTAATTTATTATATATTTAATTAAGCTTTATTAGAAACATGGTGCTTTTCCATTTCAGTTAAAATGGTGTTCTAAGGTATTAGTGTTTTGAGCAATGTATTTAAGTGAGCTCAATGGATGCTCATCTCTCTGCAAATGATTTTTAAAAATAAATATTGGTGTGGCATCACTTAACCCAGCCAGACCTATCTGCCTCTTCCATGTCTGGTATGGTGACAGATGTGATCGTGAGCTTAATGTGTCTGATCACTCTATTACATATTGTACAGGAAAGGAGATAAGATGTAAGAGGTTTGACGATGCTGTTGCAGTCAGCTCATCCTTCAAAATGCCAGCCTTACAGAGTAGCACGAGTCCCACCTATAATTAACTGTTAAGAAAAAAAATGTTTGCCTGGCAATTTTTTAACATGATCCAGCTAAGAGACACGGCCCAGAAATTGATCTCGCTCTGTTCCCGCGGGGGTAAGCCTTCCCCGCGATGTCTCACCTCGCTTATGCTTTTTCAGATCCAGCTCGCACGAACTTGATGTTCCAGACATCAGCTGTGCTGGGCTTGCGTATCCCAGCGGCGTAGTGAATTCGTGCGAGCTGTGGGATCACGTGACTCGGTTAGAGCCAATGGCAGCACACCATCTTCCATTCATAAGTCTCACAGCATGGCTGTGAAATCTATGAATCTTACACCCCCCCAAAATAACAGCTAAACCTCAATTAAATTTAAAAAAAAACCCATCACATTAATAAAATAAGTATAGTTAATTAAATTAACCATTTTAAATAAAAAATTAAATTTTTGAAAAAATTTAAAATCTTTTAAAAAGTTATAAAAATAAACTTACCTGTCTTTAAAGTCTCTAAAAAAGATATACCTGTAAAAAAAAAATCAAAAAAATACTTAATTCACTACTTACCTTCTTAAAAGCGGGTCTTACTCCTCCTTTTTACATTTCCAAAATCTTCCCTACTTACCTGCGCGTCCAAAGCATGAAGTGCACAGCGTGCGCGCAGCCTGTAGCGCGCACGCGATGCACCCAGGACCCGCCCCCTTTTCAGAAGAGCAATTGCCGGTTTTCAGCGCATGCGCAGGGCATGCAGAAAACCGGCAATTGGAGTGGGAATACGCGAGAGTACGCAGTGTGTACTCTCGCGTCCCGGGATCAATTTTCGGCCCAATAGATTCATCTACATTGTTTGTGTAGCCCACCACTGTAGAGCACAACCAAAGAATTAGGCGCAAGTTGATAACAGCCAAGGGACCCCATGTATGCACAAGGAACTGCTGGAGTTAAAACTGCATAGCTTCGAGGCAGTGAGCACAGGTAAGCCTTCTGTTGCCTATCCAGCAAGGACCATCTTATCCAGTAGAGCAGTGCAAGGTTATTTGGAGCCAGTGGGAAGAATAAGCTCTCGTGACAAATCTGTCCTTCCAGGAAAAGTCAGTGCATCAGGCTGCTGGTCAATCATCAACAGTGCCCTGGAGAACAACAAACTCAGATTAGCAACTCTGCCACAAAGGATCAACTTGGTTCCAATCATCAGACCTACCTCTTTGAATCCAAAGAGACCCCACTTACTCCCCCCACCCTGCCAAAAGAAAATCCTGGAACTCCTTCCCTAACAGCACTATGGGAGTACTTTCACCATGCGGACTGCAGCGGTTCAAGGGTAATTAGGGGATGGGCAAAAAAATGCAGGCCTTGCCAGCGACACCCACATCCCAGGAACAAATAAAAAAATAAAGTCACCAGTTGGTCATTAGACAACTGGTAAGCACAACTTACCTCACTAGGTAGATAGCAGACACCAGGAACTCCGCACAAGCCACATAGTGAAGACAACATTTCAACATAAAAAATATGAGAACATTGCCACCATTCCCCTGACAACAGCATGGATACACATTGTACGATTCTTCCTCCAGTTGGTGTGAGCTTCACCAGAAACTGCTTGCCTGTGTGACCCAACCACTGAATCCAGGTTATACGAGTGCCTGGTTCTGACCCCGATAAACAACAACCTATATTTATATAGCATTTTTCATGTAACAACCAGCAAACAATGGGTCAGAGGACACTAACAGGAAGTGAGAGAGCAGTTATGGGAGGTAACCAAATGCACCAGGTAGGTTTTGAGGAGGTTGTTGAAAGTAGAGAGTGAGAGGTGACAATACAGAATAATTTTGAAAGAAAATTCCAGGGTTGGGCTGTGGTGGCTGGAGTCTAGAACTGATGGTGCAGTAGAAGGAGGAGGACAGACACAGAAGGTCAGAGTCAGAAGAATGGAGGGCACATTACAACAATGACTACACTTCAAAAGTACTTCCATTGGCTGTAAAATGCTTTGGGAGTACCTGAGGTCATGAAAGGCTCTATATAAATGTAAGTCTTTTTTTCACATCCTAGAATGGAGGTTGAAGAACATTGAGAAGATTGTAAAAGTATAGTGGAATGAGGTTATGAAGGGATCTGAATAAGGATATGAGGATTTTAAAATCAAGATGCTGAGGAATGGGGAGCCATTTAAAATCAATGACATGGGTGATAGGTGTTTGGGACTTAATACAGAAAAGGATATGAGCTGCAGAGCTCTGGATCAATTGGAGCTGCAGGGTGGTGCTGAGGAGAGTTTTAAATAAATCAAGCCTTGAGGTGATGAAAGCATAGTTGAGGGTGTTGATGGGGATGGAGTGAGTTCGGCACATAGGCAGGTGATGGACTTAATGTGGAGTTTGAAACTCAGCTCAGAGTTAAATCGGACACAGCAAGTTTCAGCCTGACTGAACAGCTAGGAAGGGAAATAAAATCACAACATTTATGCTGGGACCGGAACTTAATCACTTCATAGGAACATAGGAATTACTAGATGAAAAAAGACCACGGTCCATTTACTTTACCTTCTACCATCCTGGTAGTTGCATGATACAATGATACTAGAGTTGTTGTCTAATCATAGCAATCAATCTCTATCAATTAGTCTACAACAGACCCAGGACATGAAGTGAAAAAATGGTTAGTGGTGGAAAGCTTTGGGAGCCATGGGTCCAAAGTCAACTGTTCCTCCCAAGGAAACTACACTTACCATACGTCATGCCCAAATTACTCAAACTGTATCCCAAAATATTATTTTCTATAACAAAGCTATCTAATTTGCATTTAAATGAATCAATTCTATCTGCTCCCACCATCTCCCTAGGGAGCCTGCTCCCCCATCTTGTCGATGTCACGCTGCAGGATGTTCTGGCTAATCCACAAATTAATTATCAGTCAATCACACAGCACAGCGGCAGTCATGGAATGGAGTGTGGTAAGGAGGAGGTGAATTTACCACTCACACATCTGAAAGCTGACCGCATGCTCATGGATGATGCAGATAAGAAGAGGATGGGTTACACAGTATTGGGCAAACACAAACTTTCCTGTGTTTTATTTCTCAGTAGTTTGTTTTGTATACTGTTAGACATGATAATAGGTTTCTGTGTGAGTCAGATACCCAAATATGTTAGTTGAACTTAGTGCCAGCACAGAACTAGAGGACATAAATACAACGTGAACAAACCTCAAGTGAGACTGGAGTTCAGAAGATTTTTTTTTTCCCATAGTGTACTAGATATGTGGAATAGACTTTCAACGCAAGCAATTAGTCCTGTGTCGATGAACTTCTTTAAAAGAGAGCTGGATCAATATCTGGATTTAAGCTTCTGATGATAAACATTAATATGGTTGATCAAATAGACTCTGGAACAGTCTGGTTCCTGTCCTGCTGGAATAGACATGTTTTCAGTTCAGCAGTCTTGGCTTCTTTTACCAAAACGCTCCTGGATAAATTTACAAGCATCTTCTTGTGAACTTTTCCTGTGTACTGTCAAAAACTAAATTAAACTTAAGAAAGGTAGGGAACTATTTTGTTGGATAAATACATCCCAATTTGTAACCAGTTACAATTCACAGCTCATTTTCTGTCCGTTAACCAATCTTCAATCCATGCTAATATATTCCCCCATCCCATGAGCCCTAATTTTGTGTAATAACCTCTTGTGTGGCACTTTATCGAATACTTTTTGAAAATCCAAATATGCTACATCCACTAGTTCCCCCATATCTACCCTGCTAAATGCAACCTGAAAAAACTTTTAACACATTTGTCAAACATGATTTCCCTTTCATAAATCCGTGTTGACTGCCCAATCATTTTATGATTTTCTAAGTGTCCTGTTACCACGTCCCTAACAATAGATTTTAGCATTTATAATGGGAAATCACATCTCTCCTTAAACAGTGTAACGTTCCAAAGTTGGAGTGTTGCATTTCCCAAGAGTCCTGAGCTGAACCAGCACTGAGGAGTTGTTCCTGTGCAGAGTAAATATGAAGTGTTTATGCTATTATCATGATTTATGATGATCTGGAATGCACTGCCTGAAAGGGTGGTGAAAGCAGATTCAATAGTAACTTTCAAAAGGGAATTGGATAAATACTTGAAACGGAGAAATTTACAGGGCTATTAGCAAAGAATAGGTGAGTGGGACTAATTTGATAGTTCTTTCAAGGAGACAGTAGAGACACGATGGGCTGAATAGCTTGTGCTGTATAATTCTCTGAAGTAACTTTTTCCTGGGCACACAGGGAATCACTGTAGTATCTCAGACTGCTGTTTCGGTTGAATAATGCTGTTTAGGTCGATAATGTGTCATTTTGCCTCCCAAACTTAACCCTCCTCAAGTTACTCATTCAAAATATTGAAGCCCATGTAAAGTCTCACACTCCCATCATCCCTGACTCCTCCAAGCTGCAATGTATCCCCATATCCCAGCAAGTTGACTTCAAAATTCTTGTCCCTACTTTCAAATCCCTCCATAGTTTCATCCCATCCCATCCTAGTTAACTCTAGCCTTTCATTCCCCCATTCGCCTTCAGTTAACCCAAAATGGATTAACAGACAAATTAAAACTGATATAAAGAGGAAGAAAACTTCTACAAATCCTACACAGAAAGGGGGAATGGGTTCACTGGGAGGAATGTAAGGAAATGGAGAAACAAGTTAAAAAGATCAAAAGGGCAAAGGGAGACTAAGGTTTAGCCTCTGCTGCTATGCTTTTTTCTAACAGTAAAGAAATCTTACAGTACTCGTAACAGTAAGAGAGCACTCAAAGAGGATGCAAATAGAGCCAAAACTGAGGATGAGCAAAAGACAGTCAATATTCTGAATCATTACTTCACAAGGGAAGATATGAACAATGTACCTTCCCCAAACATATGCCAAATATAATCAATGACTTTGTTATTAATGAGATGGAAGTCCTAGATAGTTTAAATTGGCTCATAACAAATAAATCACCAGGGCTCGATGGTATTTACCCCAGAGTGCTGAGAAAGACTAGCTAGGAGATTTGAGGAGCTAGGAGATTTAACAACCATTATGATGGAGTCATGCGACATCAGGTGTGACCAGTAGATTGGAAGCAGGCCAATTCACCTCGTATTCAAAAAGGGGGATAAAACAGATCCATCAGTTGCACCTCCATTCCATATAAAATAATGGAATTGATCATCAGGAGTAAACACGAGGAGTCTAAGTATAATAACAAGCAAGTAAACAGTAGCCAACATGGATTCAGAAGGAGAAGATCAGCCTGAACAACCTCCTCAACTTCTTTGAGAAGGTACCATCCCAAGTGGACTGTGTAAAGCCCCACGACATAGTGTACCCAGATTGACAAAACCATTTGACAAAGTCCCTCATGAAAGGCTATTAGTCAAACTCAAATCTGGGAGATTCAGGGGAAATCCTGGGAATAGATAAGGAACTGGTTGAAGGGTAGAAATCAACAAATACTGGTTTAGAGGAGTTATGTTGGGGTAGGGGGAGTATCAAGGGTATGCTCCAGAGCTCAGTGGTGGAACCACTGTTGTTTCTCATTTACATACATGACCTCGACTCAGAAACTGAATGTAAAATGGTCAAATTTGCTGATGATACCAAACTAAGAGGTCAGTGGATTCGGAGAAAGCAGCTCAAAAATTCATGAGTTAGTTCAACAAAATAAATATCTGGACAGAGTAATGGCAGAGGAAATTCAATGCAGACAAGTGAAAACTACTGCACATGGGTTGGAAAAATAAGCAACATATCCATACTATACTCCAGGAATGGTGTGGAAGTTGCTAACGATGATTTGGCAAGAGACCAGTGAGTCTTAGTAGATGCTACACTAAACATGTCCAACCAATATAGAGCAGCAATCAACAAAGCCAATATATAGCAAAACAGCTGAATCTAAGTCAAAAGAATTCACGATCATACTGTACAGTGCTCTGGTCAGACCACACCCTGAGTGCTATGTCCAGTTCTGGTCACTGAGACATGAGAGAGTTATTCAAGCATTGGAGACTGTGCAGAGAAGATCCACAAAGCTAATCCCTGGTGTCGGATTTGAGATATGAGGAAAGACTGGAGAGACTTGGGCTTTTCAGCCTGGAAAGGGGATGTCTGAGACGTAATCTTATCGAGATATATAAAATAGTAAATGGTATGGAAAAGTTAAATCTGGGATATTAGTTTAAATTAAATTGTGGAATTAAGCCAAGGGACACAGCTTCAAATTAGTAAAAGGTAATTTTAAAACTGACATCAGTTAGTCCTTCACGCAGAGAGTGTTCGACACTTGGAATAGACTTCCAGATGAAATGGTGGTAGTGAAAACCCTGGAACCATTTAAGAAACACTTAGGGCTGGATTTTGATGCTGGGGCGGGTTGGGGTCGTGTCATCCGCATTTCGTGTTATCCACCCGACTGCAATTGGATGTGGGAGATTGATGCAATTTTCACTTAATTGGGCAATTGAGTTCCAGCATGTGGGAACCCATGAACCAATTATTGGTTTCAGTCTGAAAGTCGCCTCTGATGATGTCATCATTGCTGCTGCATTGCAGGTCAGAGATTGCCTGGCCTTTGCTGTGAGAGGACCTGGATGCAAAATGAGCAGCAGAGAGAGAGAGAGAGATTTTTTTTGCATCCACTTCCTCTCACAGCAAAGGCCAGGCAGTCTGTGAAGACCTTCAATGCAGCAGCATCAGAGGTGATATTAGACCTAATACTACTGCTACCTTCATCACATCTCCGTTGTAATAGTGTACCTGCAGCTGATAGTCAGCAATCCAAATCTGCTCCCGCCAGGTTTCACAATCGTGGTTCAGAACAGGCGTGCTTCACGTAGATCAAGGGTTAAAATCACAAAGGCCTTTCAAAATGGCATTATAGAGCCAATTTAGTGCTTGTTAAGGGCCTTAACAGCCTATCCCATCTCTTAAAGGCAGGACGGAGTCGGGACCAGCAGACACGATTTAATGAAAATTGCGTGGAGGCGGACTTGTGCCCGCCCGCCAGTTTTCGCAATTATAACCCTCCAAACCCGCCTCCACGGGTCAATGAAAATCCAGCCCTTAGATTCTGAAATTGGGTCACTGTAAGGGGGCTTCTGGATGGATGAAGCAGTATGGACTGAATGGTTCTCCTCATCCATAATTATCTTGAGATGTCTTCCCACACAAGGAGTGCTATAGAAGTGCATTAGGGAAGCATTTAATCGTTTTTGTCTTCTTGGCGGTTTTAACATTAGATAGTGACTGTTTGAAGAGACTACATTTAAAACCTGGTCAGGTCAATAATGAAGCAGTTGTACTTGGTCCATGGAAGTTGTGGGCTGAATAGTCTTGTCTTGTGCCTTATTACCACTTCTCATCCCATACTTTTTTACATTCTTAATGGCAGCAGTGGCAATTATATCATGCCTCATCTAAAGGCATCTTAGACTTTCTTTCAGTAGGCAGAATTTTTTTGAGATGCTGTTCTGAATTTGAAGTGTGTTTCTGAGATATGGAATAAAGAACTATGTATAAGAAGTAACTTATTATTACTGTCATATTTTGTTTTTGTCCAGCTGAGTAATGTTGTTGAAGACTGCATGAGGTGTACCCTGTTTATAGTGAGCCTCCAAAAGGCTCACTAATAATATGGTGCTTGTGTGTAACACAAAAACTTGTTACCGGCCACTGACTAAACAGAGCATGTCATAATGCTAAGGCTGCTCAAAGATAATAGTTACACTGTTCTCAAAAACCTTTTTTTTTGTAGTTGGAGCTGCTTTCGTGTATAAAATGTAAAATTTGTTTTTACATTTTTATCCTTTTTAAAAAAAAAAGTCATTTAAATAGTGCTTTACCAAGTCTCTCGGAAATATCTCAAAACACTTGACCGACAATGAATTAATCTGAAATGCACTGACTGTTGTTATGTAGGCAAACACCACAGCCATTTAGCTCACAGCAGCTTTCATAAACATCAATTAATCACTAGTTCATTTGTTTTTGGTGGTATTGAGGGAGAGATGTTGGCCAAGACACCACGAAAGCACCCACTCTTCTTAGAATATGTCTACCTGGACCTCCAGAACCTCCGGAATGGGCAGACAGGCCTCAGTTCAACATCTCATTCAAAGAACAATACCCCCAACAGTACAGCACCTCCTTAGTACCATATTGGAGTGTCTTTTTTTATTCTTTCATGGGATGTGGGCTTCACTGGCAAAAGAAGCATTTATTGCCCATCCCTAGTTGCCCTTGAGAAGGTGATGGTGCGCTGCCTTCTTGAACCGCTGCAGTCCATGTGGTGAAGGTACTCCCACAGTGCTGTTAGGAAGGGAGTTTCAGGACTTTGTCCCAGCAACGATGAAGGAATGGCGATATATTTCCAAGTCAGGATGGTGTGTGACTTAGAGGGGAACTTGCAGGTGGTGCTGTTCCCATGTGCCTGCTGACCTTGTTCTTCTAGGTGGAAGAGGTTGCGGGCTTGGGAGGTGCTGTCGAAAAAGCCTTGGTGAGTTACTGCAGTGCATCTTGTAGATGGTACACACTGCAGCCACGGTGCGCCGTTGATGGAGGGAGTGAATATTTAAGGTGGTGGATGGGGTGCCAATCAAGCGAGCTGCTTTGTCCTGGATGGAGTTTCTTAAGTGTTGTTGGAGCTGCACTCATCCAGGCAAGTGGAGAGTATTCCATCACACTCCTGACTTGCGTCTTGTAGATGGTGGAAAGGCTTTGTGGAGTTAGAAGGTGAGACACTCACCGCAAAATACCAAGCCTCTGACCTGCTCTTGTAGCCACAGTATTTATGTGGCTGGTCCAGTTAAGTTGCTGGTCAATGGTGACCCCCAGGATGTTGATGGTGGGGGATTTGGCGATGGTAATGCCGTTGAATGTCAAGGAGTGGTGGTTAAACTCTCTCTTGTTGGAGATGGTCATTGCCTGGCACTTGTGTGGTGTGAATGTTACTTGCAGTCTATATTAAGTCCTGCAGTGGCACTTAAAAAGAGGCTATTCTGATATTATGGTGTAACATGGTAACTGACTGTAAATACAGCAACAAAAAGTTATTAGCTACAGCCATCTCTGTTGTCTAGTCATTGGTTAAAGGTACTGTAATATGTGGTGGAAATCACAATTTGATTTATAGACTTCAGGGCACAGGATTACAGCTTCTAAATGGATGGAGGGCATGGTATATTCGCACGCTGTCTTGAACTGGATGTTAAACGAGCTAAGACTGATGACAGGAAGGTTTTCTTTCTCTGCTAAGCATTAGGATCCTCTGCAAAATCAATTTGCTTAATTTCAACCCAGGTCTTAGCATCTGCTGATTCACAGAACAATACTGCCCATAATTTGCCACAAGCTGACAATTTCATTCAGTGGATCCATTAGGAAGACTGAGGTAGAAAGTAGAAAAATTGACAATAGTCTACTAGGTGATGTTCTAATAAGATTAAGGGTAATTGTACCCTGAGAGTATAGGAAATATAGTGTCGAGGAAGTTTTATTTTTGACTGATTACTTTCTCTTTATCTCTCTTTCCCCCGCCCCCCCCCACCCCCCACCTTCCTCCCTTGCTGTACCTAACATGGGAGAGCTTTTTTTTCCCCTTTTGAAGGTAAACTCCATCTCTCTTTCTCCCTGGTCACCCCAGGCTATACACTAACTCTAGCTGAGCAACAAGAACTCCCACTCCTTGGCGGTGTTACCAAAGAACTAGAAGCTCCATTTTTCATTTTGGTGGTTGGATTAGACTGTCCTTAAACCTCATCACAATCTTTCTCAACAGATTACAATGGCCAAGTTTCCCTTGCCACTGTGTTCCTTAGCAATCAAATGCAGATATCATTATGCAATCATCTTTAGCCTGTTCGCATACAGTGGGACTAAAGATTTATCTAAATTTAGACAGTTACTGATTTGATTTGGCACTGAAGAGTTAAGTAACTGCAATGTATTGTTAGACTGTAGAATGTTTATCCTGATATTTTGGGCTGACAGCCAATAGATAAATTCCATTTGAACTATGACCACCTCATTTGGCCAGCACGATAAGACTCGTGGGAGACTCCCTTTGTAAGGCAATAACATGGAGAAATCCTCATGACTATCAACTGCACTTATATTCCAAAGATGACATTCTCTTAGGCAAATTGGTCCTTAAGCAGAGGAAACTCACCTTTTTTTGTTGGGTTAATCCTAAACTATGTGGAGGATCAGTGAGTGAAAGAAACTAATGTCATATTATGGTCTTCCTTATTCCATGAACGTAGTTTATCTTTTCACGTACCTCAATCCCACCAATTTTCCTCACTTTTTAACAAATTTAATGTATACTGGCAAACTACATCCATTAAAGGTAAGTAAAGATTAATTAGTGGATTTGATTTTCGTTACGTGTGAAATATGGGGAAGTACATATGACTTTTGCATGACAGGGTGTAGAATTCCTCCAATAGCCAATGGATATATCTTGAAGTAACAAATGAGATGGTCATAGTTCAAGTGTCAGACTCGCCTCGGAGTCGGAAGGTCATGGATTAAGGCCCCACTCCAGAGACCTGAGCACATAATCTAGGCTGAAACTTCAGTGCAGTACTGAGGGAGTACAAAGAACAGCTGTATGAGAGAAAAGAAATAACTTTTAAACTGCGCAGATTTTGAAGCCCACACAGTGCACCGAGTCCTACAGTGGTTACTTATGAAAAACTCAGATTAACTGGTCATTCATCTCATATATTTTTGTGGGATTTTGCTGTGTTTAAAATAACTGCCACATTTACCGACATAACAGGAACTTCACAATGTAATTCATTCCAGGTGACATTTCTGTCCCATGTAGTAAGGGGCTATATAAATGCAAATTCTTTATTTTCTTTCATACATCTGTTCTTGGCTAGGTTACTGGCTCCTTTACTGCATATCTGAATTCTTGCATGCCTCTTTCCCTTTTACGTGTAATTCAAGCTTTTCCTACTTCATCCTTCCCTCTATCACTTATATCTGTTTGATGAGGGGGTAGTCAAACAATTCAGGGTGCTTCGGATGGATCTGGAATCAATGATGGTGTAAAGTGAGCCTCCTAATCACTGTGCTGCCTTCCCCATGGTGAGTTTTCAATTGAGCTGAACGTTGCTTTTTTTGGAGAAAAGGTGGGATCCGTTGAGTAGGTTGTTTCAAGCTACACTCTCACCCTTCCCAGTAGTCAAGTCAAGTAAGAGTCAGCAGTTAGTAAAATACTGGCCTCAGGTAATTACCATCTTACATTAATGTGATTATCATGATTGTGTGTTCACAACAAATTGACAAGTTCTTTATTTGTTGCAGCTCTGATAGCGATTGGCCAGTATAGCACAACCATTGAAACAGTGGATGTAGGCTGGTGTAAAGAAATCACAGATAAGGGAGCAACCCAGATCTCGCAGACCAGCAAGTCCCTCAGGTACTTGGGACTGATGAGGTGTGATAAGGTAAGAGGCTTCACTGAAGGCACTTAAGGTTAGCGCAACTTTGCCACGTTAATGTTTCATTGACTTGCTTAACAGCTGTCTGGTATGTTCAGTTTTGTAATGGTCACAAAGCCAATGCAGACTGATAGGGATGCCACAGTTTATCTATTTTATAGGAATATGCCTGCTATATTGAAGAAATTAAATAACGTTTTAAAGAAGGATGACGTAAATATTTTGTTATCAAATCAAAATGTGGTATGCATAAAATAAAAATGACCGCATTACCCACCGATCCTTCTCCCATGATTACCTAGTATCTTTCTCAGATCAACTTTCATGTTTAAAGCAAAGATGCTAATTCTCTGGGGAGGTCTCCTGTATCATTTTCTAAGATTAGTGGAATCATAGGGCTGGATTCTGCCAATGGGGAGCTTTTGGAGGCGGGACTCCCACATGTCGGGTTTCATTCCCGCCTCCATCAACTTCTGGCCAACCCATGCTATTTTCCCTTGATTGACCTTGTTAAGCCCGCCCAGCGGGCTTAGCAGGCCAATTAAGGGAAAGCCGGTTATAGAGAACGTCAACGTATGACGTTTCATCTGTCAATTTTTGACAGATGAATTGTCATCGTTTGACAGCTCTGTGAAGCTGTCAAACAGTGACATTCTCTGTAGTTTGATGAGTTCTTGAATTCAAGACCTCATCAAACCTCTTTCTTTTGCAGAAATTAGATGGTTGTTACATTGGAGAATGAAACGGCCATCTGTCATCTCAGCATACTCACCGATTGAAGCCTGCAGGAAGAAACAAAGGTAAGTAAACTTTTTCTACCAACTTCCACTTACCTCACATACTCACCTCTCCACACTTGCACCCATCACTTACCTTCACAGCGCACTTTTGCACCCCTTCGACCCCCGCAGACCCACTACTCGCCTCGGTGACCCTGGCGGGAAGGCCGCACTTGTGTGGGCAAAATGGTGATAATCCCCTTATCTGCCTGTTAACTACCTTTTACTAGGCAGTTAAGTGGCTGTAATCCCTTCCCGCCTCCAAGGAGACGGGACCCGGCGCGGGACGGCTACCCGCCATTTTCCAGGCAGTCCCGCCTCCCCAAGGCTGGCAAAATCCAGCCTACAGAGTCATAACGGCACAGAAGGAGGCCATTTGGCCCATCGAGTCCGTTCCGGCTCTCTGTGGAGCAATCCAGTCGGTCCCATTCCCCCGCTCTATCCCCGTAGCCCTGCAAGTTTATTTCCCTTAAGTGCCTATCCAGTCTCCCCTTGTAAACATTGAGTGTCTCTGTTTCCACCACTTCATCGGCAGCGAGTTCCAGGTCCTCACCACTCGCTGCGTAAAAAAGTTTTTCCTCATATCCCCCCTATATCTCTTGCCCAAAACCTTAAATCTGTGTCCCCTAGTCCTTGTACCATCAACTAGTGGGAACAGCCTTTCCCCGTCTAGCCTATCCAAACCCGTCATAATCTTGTACACCTCTATCAAATCACCCCTCAACCTCCTTTGCTCTAATGAAAACAAATCCAGCTTCTCCAACCTGTCCCTGTAGCTAAGATCCCCCATCCCCAGAACCATACTGGTAAATCTCCTCTGCACCCTCTCAAGGGCCTTCACATCCTTCCTAAAGTGTGGTGACTAGAACTGGACACAGTACTCCAGTTGAGGCCTAACCAGCGCTTTATAAAGGTTCAGCATAACTTCTCTACTTTTGTACTCAATACCTCTATTTATGAAGCCCAAGATCCCATATGCTTTGCTAACCACTCTCTCAATATGTCCTGCCACCTTCAGGGACCTAAGCCCATTAACTCCCAGGTCCCTCTGTCCCTGCACACTCTTTAAAAAAAAAAGTGCCATTAAGTGTATATTGCCTCTCCCTGTTCCTTCTGCCAAAATGCATCACCTCACACTTCTCTGCCACTTGTCTGCCCATTCTGCTAGCCTTTCTATGTCCTGTTGCAGTCGATTGGTATCATCATCACTGTTTGCCACACCCCAAGTTTGGTGTCATCGGCAAATTTAGAAATTCTACTCTGTATTCCAATATCCAGGTCATATTTTTATATATATATATATATATATCAAAAAAAGCAGTGGCCCCAGTACTGACCCTTGGGGAACACCACTGTCTACCATCCTCCAGTCTGAAAAACAGCCATTTACCACAACTCACTGTTTTCTGTCCTTAAGCCAATTCCTTATCCAAGCTGCCACTGACCCACCTATTCCATGAGCCTCAATTTTGTTAACCAGCCTTCTATGTGGTACTTTGTCAAACACCTTCCGAAAATCCATGTAGACAACATCCATTGCATTCCCTTCATCAATCCTCCCTGTTACTTCATCAAAAAATTCAATTAGATTAGTCAAACACGATCTGCCTTTTACAAATCCGTGTTGGCTCTCCTTAATTAGCTTAAACCTCTCCAAGTGCCCGTTAATCTTTTCCTTGATTATTGTTTCTGAAACTTTACCCACCACTGACGTTAAACTAGTTACTAGGATTGTCCTTACACCCTTTCTTGAACAATGGTGTCACATTTGCCACTTTCCAATCCTCAGGCACCTCCCCCGTGGATAAATGAACTGCATATGTAGAATGTGTCATTTCTCTTTCTTTTCTTTGGTGAATTTTTGTGGTTGTTAAAGCGAGGGCTATCCATGCTGAGGAAAGGAACAGTTTTCTACTTTCAGTGCCCAGTGTTAACATTGAGCACTGTCAGATCAGATAAAGAGCAGCCACATGCAGATAAGGTGCTACGACTTGGTCTCTATCCCAGCTTTTCTTGTTCAGGACCAAAGGCGGTTTTAATAAGCAGATCTACATCTCCTGTGACCTGAAATTGACTTCCTGTTGTATGCTGTGAATGGGACTACCATGCCATAGGATCAATAAAATCCCTTTTACACACAATACTTTGCATGAAGATTGAGTGGGCTGCTCATCCGCTGTCCTGACCATTCCAATGAGTGGGAGATACACACTGTCAGAAGGTATAATGTAATCTAATTTATTTACAAGAATAGGAATTACACTAAGCAAAAAGAAATACATCAAGTAATTAACAATGCAGTGTCAAACTTACACAATACTTTAAATTGTCCCAAAAATAATAATACAGTCCAAACTCCTAAGCATAGAAAGTGCGAGACTCCATTGTCGGCACAGAACCTCACTAGATACAAGTGAACAGGACAAAATTGGGGCTACGGTATTGTAGCACTATTTCAATCCCGCATCCAGCCGTTGGCAGCCGAGTCTTTGTCTTGTAATTTCTGCCCTTCAGTGACTTTTTCCAGATTCTTTTAACTGAGTCTTTGATAAATGTAATGTGAGTGCTTCTGCTCTACAAAGCCCCTCACAATGCTCCAACATAGATAAAAACAGACAAACTGGGAACTGGAGAAGGGGGAAATCAGAAGCATTTATTCCAAGCAGGCTGTGATACTTCACACTAAAGTACTTCTTTCCCACTAGACAGGCAAGCATGTTATTAATCAATTTTAACTTTCAGGTAAGCCTCAGACTTCTGGTTATTCTAGTGAGTTGATTGCTTTTGACACTTACCTTGCAGATCAAATAACTTGGTTCCAGGAACAAGTTTTGCATAAATTTTACATTTCAAAGACATGAGGGAATTTTTGATGCAATTAACTTGTATTGACTTCATTCCAAGAAACTGGCTGAACTAAATAGCTCCAATAGAATATTTGCCACACAAAGACAGGATTTTGCTTTTTAAAATGCCTGTAGTCATTTTGTAAACTTTTTTTTCTTAAAGGCATATAAAAGGAATCCAGTACCGATAGTTTGCATGATAGAGCTTTGGTTCCATTGCATAAGAAATCATTTATATAGCACCTTTCATGACCTCAGGACATCCCAAAGCGCTTTATAGCCAATTAAGTACTTTTGAAGTGTAGTCATTGTTGTACTGTAGTAAACGCGGCAGCCAATTTGCGCACAGCAAGGCCCCATAAACAGCAATGAGATAAATGACCAGATAATCTGATTTGTGCTGTTGGATAAATATTGGCTAGGGAACCCATGGCGCACTCACTTGCTCTTCTTCAAAATAGTGCCATGGGATCTTTTATGTCCACCTGAGAGGGCAGACTTGGTTTAACGTTTCCTCTGAAAGATGGCACCTCCGACAGTGCAGCACTCCCTCAGTACTGCCCTGGAGTGTCAACCTGGATTATGTGCTCAAGTCTCTGGAGTGGGACTTGAACCCACAACCTTCAGACTCGGAGGCGGGAATGCTACCAACTGAGCCAAAGCTGACACTATATAGAGAGCCACTTCAGTCTCAAGAGGCCTCAACTGACACTCAGCATGCAGCCATCTCACTGACTTCAGTCACCAGGGGAGCACATAGAAGGAGATTCAGTTGTACACAAATTATATCCATTCAAGAAAAGGAAGCAGGGTGATGCATAACAGAGGGCGACACACACGAACACTTGTAAGGAATAAATGTTTGGTAGCACTTTTGCAATTTTGTATTCCAAGTGTTCTTGCTCTTGCCTGGGTACTGGTTGATCATAAAGAAGGAAGCTGATAAATGGGACCATATGCAGCATTGGCCAACATTGGGTAGGGTACAGTAGGTTGATGTACAGAACAGATGACTGTATAGGCATTGGGGGCCATCAGATACTTAGTTGAAATGATCTAGCAGAGCCTGCCCAAAGTCTGGTACATTCTGTGGAAGATCTGCAGCCAATCCTTTTGTGTTCTTATGGTTTTTTTTTCTGGTTGTAGTGGATTCCCCCCACAATGGCTCCATGTGGATGCCTGTCTGCAGAGCACTTGCACTAATTGCAGTTCTGGCTTAAAATCTTTAAGTGCACGTGTTGCCCTCAGCAGATCACTGTGCTGTTTGTTTTAACTCTGCGTCTTGCTGGTTTTTGATGCAACAGCTGAGCAATGACTTCACACCTGACCAGACGAGTGGTCATGCAGTATGAAATGGATGGGGGAATCAGTATTGTCCATCTCCATCCATACTTCTGTTCCACAGCGTACACTTTATGCCACCACTGCTGGCATAAAGCAGCAGAAGAATTTCCTCGAAGTCCAAATGTAACTTTTTGCTACCCAAGTGTTGCAACATTATCCTTATAAGATGTCGCTTAAAAAAAAGGATATAATTAGTTTAAATATAGATTATGGATAATCAGCCATTGTAACACTATGGAAAATAAACTTTAAACATTTGACACAACATAGTAGGGCCAACATAGATGAGGGAAACAAGATCAGGGTTTTGCTCAGCACAGTGTATCTCTCTCCAGTGAAAGTTTGAAATCTCTGTTTCCATAAATTACCAAATGTAGTACAGGATAAAGCAGTGAATGTGTCATAAGAAATGTCTGCGACTCTCTGTACTTGTGCTGTCTACTCTGTACTTACGAAGCAATCAATGAGGCTCATTATATTACATACTGCACCATGACACACTATTTGGCTGACTCCCAATTAATGTGATATAGCAAGAGTTTATGTAGAAAATAAAGAAAGGTGAATTACTTTTAAAGTGTTTATCCCCTTAGCTAATGGCGGTGAACAGGTAAGTGCTGAACTAATGGGCAGGGAGGTAAATAATAAGGGAATTGGGTTTAACAATTTTCACTTTTTAATGTAGTGCCTACACTCACATAAGGTGCATTAAAATTCAGGTTTGCCAGCTCGGAAAATTATGGCTTAATCCAAGGTATGTTGCAACACAAAACCAACTCAAATATCTGGATATTAAATTACTTCAATGAAACAAATCAAGTTGGTAAAAAAGTGTGATGATAAACAGCTTCCACTGTATCATCTCTGTTTGTAATGGAACTTAATGGAACAGGAATATTTAAATTGCATCCTCTTTATTGTCATTTTGCAGCCTATATGGTGTAGTACAGGCTGCCAAGACATGACAATGTGAATTTATTTGCACGCCAGTGATCCATTTGAACTCTCTAACAGCATTATACCAATGATTATTCCTCAAACATGACCTTGTAATAACACCACCTGTTGCACATATTCCTTGCATCTTTTTACTATTGGTCGTACAGAGGAAAACTGTCAAATTAGTGCCAGTTCATGCCAGATTAAAGGCAGTGTTGTACTGTTCACTCATGTTCACTGACAACTTCAATATGTCTGTAAAACCTATTTCCCTTGTGACTCTTATCAAGAAGAGCCCATCATCTGGGCTGAATTTAACTTGGTCTGAGAAGTGAAAGACTTGGGAACAATGTTTTAACGTACCGTGTCACCCAGTCCCCTAAAAATCCAATTACTAGCATTTTGGATATGTACCAGAAATGCCAATTATCCATTTTTCTTGTAAAATGTTTCCATTCTGTTGCAAATCCTGTTGCTAATGATCTCTTGTAAATCTCTTTTATTGTATAAAAAAAATTAATCGCATGGTGCTAGTTTTGTTCTTTTTTCTACCTTCAGCCCCTGTACATATAAAGCACATTATTTTAATTGTGCTCCAAAATTCCCTCTCCTCCACAATTGCCTTGCGCATCACATCCATTAGTATTTAACCCCCCCCCCCCCCCCCCATTGATGTCTGAGTTAGAGTTTGAAATCCAGCAGTTTATTTGGTCTAGTCTGTTTGGGAACTGAAACATAACCAGAAAATGTATCCATATTCAGGTAAAGCTATGTGTGAATTATGCCTGTAAATAGAGGATTGCTGTGTTCATTCATAGAAACATAGAAACTAGAGCAGGAGTAGGCCATTCGGCCCGTCGAGCCTGCTCCACCATTCAATACGATCATGGCTGATCATTCAATCTCTTCCCCCCCCCCCCCCTTCAGAATCAGGCAGAATATCATTAATTGCTAGCCTCAATAAATTGTATAATAGACCAAATACTAGCAACAAAATCTCAGTAGCAGAAAAATAATTTTGCTCCTGACTGAGGTAAGTTTGGGCTTTAAATATCTCTCCTGTTTAACTTCAGTGTCTATTTTGTAGGACACTGAAGATTGTCTAATGTTGGCACAACATGCACACATGGCCCTGGGGAGAAATCCCTGCCTTTTACACTAGTTGATCTTTGACATCTGGGCTGTGAAATTCGGCACCTTCACGGCGGCTGATAAGGCTGGTTTTGGCAAAAAAAATGGTGGCTGCCTTGCTTCTGCTCACTTCCGGCACCTAGTATGGCGGCTGCCATTTTGGACAGGTCGGCAGTGCGGTCGTTGCCTGCGCTCGCTAGAAAAATGGTAATGAGGCAGATCGTGATGTCAATCAGTGTGCAACGCTGATTTGACGCACGACCTGCCATTTTTGACGTCGCCGCTCCCTCTACAAAACATGAACAGCTGAACATGCGTTTAACTACATGAGGAACCCCCCCCCCCCTAACCAGCGGTATTTAAAGGGATCATCAACAACTTGCAGGTGACTTGCTTTTTGATTTCTACTGGCTCTATAAAGTTGTGCAACTGTTTGGAGCTTTCTACAGTTATTTCAAGTTAGTGAGGTGACAGGGAGTGGTGCTGCAAGTGGAGAAGGCCTTGCTTCTGATTTCAAGCATTCTGCTCTGACCACTTGCTCCCATTCATGGGGGCGAAGAAAAGATATGCAAGGAGGGCTCTCAACAGGAGGCCTTACTCACCTCGGGTCTTCCGAGAGCACTTCACTTATCTCCACTTAAGCGAGGAGCAGTGCATCAGGAGGCTCCGCTTCAGCAAGGAGGTGGTCGCAGAACTCTGCCACATCCTGCAACCAGACCTGCAGCCTCAGAGCAGGGCAACCACGGCTCTCCCAGTGGTAGTCAAGGTCACCGTGGCCCTCAATTTCTTCGCCAGCAGATCCTTCCAGTCTGCAGCAGGAGACATAGCTAACATCTCCCAGTTCGTTATCCTTCGCTGCATCCGGGAGGTCACAGAGGCTCTGTAAACCAGGAGAAGGGACTACGAACAGAGAGAAGCAGGAGGAGCGCGCATGCAGCGTTGCCAGGTTAGCGGGCTTCCCCATGGTGCAGGGCGCCATTGACGACACTCATGTGGCTTTGCAAGTGCCGCATTACAATCCTGAGATCTTCCATAACCACAAAGGCTACCACTCACTTAATGTGCAGTTGTTGTGCGACCACGCCCTGATGGTCAGTGCCCGCTACCCTGGCAGCAGTTGTGATGCCTTTATCCTGCATCATTCCAGTGTGCCAGCAGTCTTCCAGCCACCACGTCAAACACGAGGGTGGCTGCTTGGAGACAAGGGCTATCTGCACCTGGCTGATGACTCCCCTCCGCAACCTCACCACTCGTGTCCAGCACTCATATAATGAGAGCCATGCTGCCATGAGGATCATCGTCGAGCAGACCATCAGGATGCTGAAGCAACGGTTCCACTGCCTTGACCGCTCGGGAAGAGCCCTCTAGTACTCGGCAGAGCGGGTGTCCTATTTCGTGGTGGTCTGCTGCATGCTCCACAACTTGGACTTCAAGAGGGCGCAGCCCTTGCCAGCAGGGTTTGCGGCACCACCTCAGGAAGAGGACGAGGGCTGGCTGGCTGAAAGGCAGCGGCAAGGGCAATGGCGGAGTGGCAGTGGTGGGAATAGGAATGCTGTCGTCCTGAGAGAGGACAGCCGGTTCCTGCTCCACAGACTCTCTGCCACTCCCCCGGGGCGGCGCCTCAGCATTCCTTGCAATCTGTTGGAGGACCAGTGCATCTAAATCAGGCTGGGCCATGACACTGCCCATTTTTGGGCCATATCCAATTTCTAGGCCCATAGATACAATATCTGCTGCACTACCTTAATCAACCCTCTCTATTAGACCTCAATCAGGTTAGTCGGACAAGATTTGCTTTTAACAAATCTGTGCTGGCTGTCCCTTATTAAGTCATGATGCGGAGATGCCGGTGTTGGACTGGGGTGGACAAAATTGAGAGGTCGCACAACACCAGTTATAGTCCAACAGTTTTATTTGAAATCACAAGCTTTCGGAGCTATCGATCGCCCCTTCCTCAGGTGAAGTAAAGAAATACAGCTCACAAGCTTTCGGAGCTATCGATCGCCCCTTCCTCAGGTGAAGTAAAGAAATACAGCTGTATTTCTTTACTTCACCTGAGGAAGGGGCGATCGATAGCTCCAAAAGCTTGTGATTTCAAATAAAACTGTTGGACTATAACCTGGTGTTGTGCGACCTCTCAATTTTGTCCCTTATTAACCCATGCTTCTCCAAGTGAGAATTAATTTTGCCCTTGACAGTGGTCTCTGGTCTCTCGTGGTCCCACCACTCTCCCCGTTTTTTTGAACAGGGGTGTAACATTTGCAATCCTCCAGTCCTCTGGCACCACTACCATATCCAAGGAGGATTGAAAGATTGTGGTCAGAGCTTCTTCTATCTCCACCCTAGCTTCCCTCAGCAGCCTAGGACTTGAGCCCACAACCTTCTGACTCAAAGGCGCAAGTGCTGCCACTGATCAATGACTGACACCGCAATGGGTGAGTGGGTAAGGACACTGAAAGGAGTTCAGCCATATAGACCATGTGAATTTTCCAGGTTCGATCCCCGATTTGTGCTGAGTTGTCTGATCTGATCCAGGGGTGGCAGTAGTGTCCCTGGGTTAGGGAGAGAGAAAAATAACACCTAATGGACAGATAAGCTGTGTTTTGTCTTCCATCAACCCTCTCATGAAAATCAAAATTAAATTGGAAGAATTTGGACCAATATTTGAAACAGTGAGGCTGCTGGAAGAATAAGCATTTGACTTGTACAATGTAAATTCCGGTATTGTCTTGCCTGTGCTGTGGGAATACTGAGATTTTCCTATCTGGTCGCAGATCCAGGGCAAATCCAGTATGCTTGGTGCCTGCTCCTGCCTGGTGCTGTTGGCAGCACATCTATCATCAGCGACTTGATGGTTGCATGGAGACATTGGTCGGAATTTTCCAGGATGGTAGCGGGCGTGATCGGTGGCGGGTTGGGTGGGAAAGTTGTTATTTTTGACAGCAGGTCGGAAACCCGCTGTCATCTCGCTCCCATGCGCCTTTCCCCCAGGCACGTCTGTCATCACGGAGCAGACCCAACCGGTAGCGGCGGGCAACCCAATTGAAATCATTATCAGGTAGTTTACAGGCACTTAAGAGCCTTTTCTCACTTGCTTTTTAAATTTCCCTGCATGGCCACGGGATTCACGCAGTTCAGGAAGCAGGTCTGTCAACCTGAGGCAGGAGTTCTGTGGCCATTGCACCAGCTGATTACTTGACAGCATCAAATGTACAGTAAAAGCTCCCACCTGACAGATGATCACTTTCCTCAGGCAGACGCTGTTGCTCAGTCCATTTCCAGCACAGATTCTGCAGGCTGCAAGTGTTTCCAGCAAAGTCTCCATCCAGTCTCACCTCATTGGAAGAACACTCTCACCACTGACAGAATGCTTCTGTCATCTGTACTTCACCTGCCATCTATTCCATCAACATGGGTGCTGATAATACGGTATCACCTTGGTCCTCAGAATCTGACCACGATGAGCCCCAACACCAGCAGCACCAACAACACCAACCTCCGCAATCACCTGATGCTACACAGGGCATCAGCACCTGAGCACATTGCTGCCCGGGAGGCCAGGGATGACCTCATCATGGCCAGATTTAGTTAACTTTACGCTGTACACCCATATGGCTGCCACATGATGCGCCAGGTTGGCACCACCCCACACCAACACTGTAAAGCATCCCTGCAATGACCAAGCCATTCCTTTTACACACACCACCATTGCGGGGGGTACCATTATGTCTCACCATTCACTGCAACTCACTAAGCCACTTCCAAAGGTGCACACAAATCTGTCAAGACCGGAAAGTGCTGAAAATAAAGGTTTCAATGTTTGACACCACATTAACAGAAACTTCACATGAACATTGGCTAAAACACCCAAGTGGCTACCCTTGTGTGTTGTTAGTTGATATGATTGCATTAGGCTGAGGGTGGGTGTGAGGGGTGGCTAGTGAGATGGGGATGTGATAATGTAGATAGAGAGGGATGGGTGGAGGTGCAAGGTATGTTGGTTTGAGTAAGGATGTGCAGGAATAGGGTAGGGAAGGCAGAGTGATGGGGATGTGACGAGAGGCACAGCAGAATGCAGTTGAGTGTGGCTTTGTACTAACATTTCCTGATCTAAGGAGATCATTGAAACGTTTGCAGCACTGCACCCAGGTCCTCCTGACCACATCCCTGCTTGTGCCCTTCTCTGCAATCTGCAACCAGGCTGTCTTGGTCTCCTGGTGGGTCTCTTCCGCCCATCGGAAGGGAAGAGGACCTCTCTGCGTGCTCTGACTCCCTCCATAAGCATATGGAGGGAGTCATCGGAGAAGCTGGGTGCAGCCCTCTGCCTCTGTGCAGTTAATGTCAGTGTTTGCAGCACTCCAATGCTATAGTGCACTGACAGCACTATGTTAGATTAAACTTCAAATCCAATGTGGCCATGGTCCCTTTGAAGATCCTGGCTGAAAACGTGTTATGAATGACGTCACCAGACCCGCTCCATCTCATTGGGCCGGGTAACGCGCTGGGGGAGCTTAATAGGCAGCATTAAGGTAAGTTAATTTTCAACAGCGGGATGGAGCCAGCAGTGGGGTCGCGACCCCCCACTAAAACAGATGATCTGGTTATTATCACATTGCTGTTTGTGGGAGCTTGCTATGTGCAAATTGGCTGCCGTGTTTCCTACATTACAACAGTGCCTATACTTCAAAAAGTACTTAATTGGCTGTAAAGCGCTTTGGGACGTCCAGTGGTCGTGAAAGGCGCAATATAAATGCAAGTCTTTCTTATTTATTACCCAATTATGAGTTGGCAACAGTGTAACTTTTCTCTTTGAAAATAAACAATGACCAGATAACTGTGGTAAAGAGTCTCCTAAAGTTGGACCACCTAATGGCTTGGGTCTTATTTCTGATTAGTTTAATACTATTCCCCTTGATAATATAGCTCAGATATCCTGAAATTATGGATACCTAGTTTTTCTTTCAAAAGCTGTCCTCCATCCTGCACGAGTAGGACTAATAGCATGTTTATCCTTATGATCATGATGTAAAAATGCTAAAAGAAGTAATTAAGCTAGCTTTGAGCACATTACTTTAACCCAGAATTGCTTACCCATGTAATTATTGTATCTGCTGTGCATGTGTTGAGGCATGGTTAATGTCTTGGTGGACAGACCAAACTAACTAATTTGGGGGATATTAAAACCAGTTGCACCAACAATGCATAAGGATTTTCTGTTTATTATCTAATGCAAAATATGCACAGAAGAGGGCCTAAAATACCCATGACAAATGTTCAGTATTAAAATGTATAAAATGTTATGCAGATTTATTAGTTACTCCAGATGTGTCAGAAATCATCAGCGCTCCTACAGACAACTTTTGGTACTGATCATCAGTTTGCCACCGATCCCTTTCTGCCTGTTTGTTTGGGTCACATTCAGGATTACAGTGCATAAATCTAAATTGCAGAAGTTGTTTGCCACAATAGGTTAGTTGAAACCTTGATTGAAGATTATAGGGATAGGAGATTATGGCCTGAATAATTACCCCTCTGAAACTGACCGCAACTTCAGGATTTAACCCATGCGCATCCTAACATGGAAATCTTGAAGTTGCAGTCAGTCATTCGCTGCTCCGACACTGGCTGCGCTGTGCCCCCCCACCCCCCTGTAGTTGGCAATTGGTATAATCAAGGAAATCAGTGAAACTGGCGCAAAATTGGGCTTTTCTGTGGTAATATCGTTGTTTAAATACCCCATTAAAAGCTAGACCTTGTTGGATTAGGTGTAACTGGGGTTTTAACAGCGTATTGACTGCTAAGCAAACGTTATGGCTCTGATGTGGATGTAGTATATTTGGATTTCCAGAAGGCATTTGATAAGGTGCCACATAAAAGGTTACTGCACAAGATAAGAGCGCATGGGGCTGGGGGTAATATTTTGGCATGGATAGGGGATTGGCTAACTAACAGAAAACAGAGAGTCGGGATAAATGGGTCATTTTCCGGTTGGCAACCAGTAACTAGTGGGGTGCCACAGGGATCAGTGCTGGGAGCTCAACTATTTACAATCTATATTAATGACTTGGATGAAGGGACCAAGTGTACTGTAGCCAAATTTGCTGATGATACAAAGATAGATGGGTTAGCAAGTTGTGAGGAGGACACAAAGGGCTCGATTTTGTCATGGGGCGGGCTGGGGTCGTGTCATCCGCTTTTCGTGTTTGCCACCCGACTGCAATTGGATGTGGGAGAATTATTCGATTTTCCCCTAATTGGGCAATTGAGTTCCAGCATGTGGGAACCCATGACCCAATTAAGGTCTGCAAAGACTGCCAACCTTTTGGCCTTTGCTGTGAGAGGGACCTGGAGGCAAAATGAGCAGCAGGAGACCTAAGTCTGCTCCCAGATTTATTTTTCTTCACCGCCACCACCACCTCCCTGCAGAATAATGATTCATCAAATCTCCTTCTTAATGGTGGAGCTGCAGCTGATAGTCAGCAATCCAAGTGTGCTACCGCCAGGTTTCACCGTCGTGTTTCAGAGGAGGCGTGCATCACGTCAGAAAAGTGTTAAAATCAGAAAGGCCTCTCAAAATGGGATTATAGAGGCAATTAAGTGGTTGTTAAGGGCCTATCCCGCCTCTTTGAGGCGGGACGGAGACGGGATCAGAAACCACGCATTTGGGAAAATTGCTCGGAGGTGGAATGGAGGTGGGGTCGGGCCCGCCCGCCATTTTTTGCAATTTTAACACCCCACACGCCTCCATTCCCGCCTCCTCGGGCCTGGCAAAATCGAGCCCAAAGAGTCTGAAAGTGATATAGATAGGTTAAGTGAGTGGGCAAAAAAATGGCAGATGGAGTACAATGTGGGAAAATGTGAGGTTATCCACTTTGGAAGGAAGAATGAAAAAACAAATTATTATTTAAATGGAGTGAGACTACAAAATGCTGCGCTACAAAGGGATCTGGGGGTCCTAGTACAAGAAACACAAAAACTTAGCATGCAGGTACAGCAAGTAATTAGGAAGGCTAATGGGACGTTGGCCTTTATTGCAAGGGGTATGGAGTATAAAAGTAGGGAAGTTTTGATGCAACTTTACAGGGTGCTGGTGAGACCACACCTGGAGTACTGCGTACAGTTGTGGTCTCCATATTTTAAGGAAGGATATACTTGCATTGGAGGCAGTGTAGAGAAGGTTCACTAGGTTGATTCCTGGGATGAAGGGGTTGATGTATGATGAAAGGTTGAGCAGGTTAGGCCTATACTCATTGGAGTTTAGAAGAATGAGAGGTGATCTTATTGAAACATACAAGATTCTGAGGGGGATTGACAGGGTGGATGCTGAGAGGATGTTTCCCCTAGTGGGGCTATCTAGAACTAGGGGGCATAGTTTCAGAATAAGGGGTCGCCCATTTAAGATGGAGATGAGAAGGAATTTCTTCTCTCTGAGGGTCGTGAATCTTTGGAATTCTCTACCCCAGAGAGCTGTGGAGGCGGAGTCACTGAATATATTCAAGGCGGAGATTGACAGACATTTGAACTACAAGGGAGTCAAGGGGTATGGGGAGAGGGCGGAAAAGTGGTGTTGAGGACAAGATTGGATCAGCCATGATCTTATTGAATGGCGGAGCAGGCTCGAGGGGCCAGTTGGCCTACTCTGCTCCTGTTTCTTATGTTCTTATGAAAAATTAACTTTAATTTTGCAGAGTATCAAATTTATCCATTATAATTATATTTTTTTAAAGTTTGTTCATATTTATTTCAGGTTTACCTTTTCCCTATGAGAGCCCCAATCTTTGTTTTGCTCTCTGTAACATTTTTAAAAAGTCAGAATAAAAGGAGCTTCTTCACTTCCTGTTTCCCTCTCTGTGAGAATTCTGCATTGTGAATTGCTTAGACAGCTTGTTGATGTCACAGCAGCTCGCGCTATGGGATTCCCACTACACTACACTACACTGATCTCAATTGCACGTCGAAAAAGGCAAACTTCTCGCCATAGAGATCGCAAAATCTTTGTGGGAAGCTTTCTTCGGGGCCAGCGGCAAACGCTTTTGCTTCGCTGCTGACCGCAAATTATGGCCCAATGAAATACTTATAGACACGATTGTTCCTGTGTTGCTGGAGCCAAGGAAATATCATGTGTGGCAAGCAGCTGGCTAGGGTTCAATTATGGAGATGTACAACAGGTTAGATGGCCTGGAATTTTGCTTGATTACCTTTGAAGGTCAGTCGAACTTTCCCTCAGGGTAATAAATCAGTGTGATAGAGTCCATGATAAAGTAGACTGAATAAAGTAGTACATATACGCATATTGGGCCAAATGGCCTGTTCTCATTCTATGTTTTCTGATGTTCTAACCTTAGAATTTCAACCAGGCTCAGGAGCCTGGCCAGGAATTATTATGACTGTGGGATGATAGATAGCAGTTATAAAAGGAATGATTAATAAATGAAGACATGAAATAATTTAATAATGGTTAACAGCCTGGTGAAAATCGAAAGACCTATTTGAATATACAGTAGGAATCCGTATGCAGTAAGGTTTAGAAGGAAATTTATATAGAAGGGAGAAAGATGTGTGTCTGTGTTCGTGTTTGTGTGGGATACATTTTGATGAGGTTAAATAACCACAGTAGACCAATTGACCTTGACTTTGGGAGGCAGTGACAGGTAGGGTGTTGTATCTTCCCTAGTAAAGCTAATTGGGGGAGGAGGTACATTGTGAAATGAAGCAGAAGTCAATGGAGGAATTAAGGGATGTGGAAGAAACAATGATTTTGTGTTTGACTGACATCAGCTGATCTTTTCTAGTTTCACTAGACAAGGGTTAATACTGAAAATCATTTTTTAAGCTTTTGGCCTTGTATGTGCTTAAAAAAGTCTTTATTAGGATTTCTTCAGTTTTTCCATTTTATTTTTTGTGTCAGAGTCTCTGCTCGGTTTGAATTATTTGCAGTACACATAAATCAGAATTGCAGAGTTGTTAACGGTCTTGTCTGTAAAAGATCAGAGCATTTTCAAGGCCAGGCGAAACCACACACTTGTATGACTCCATTGAATATCACTTGCCTCCAGGCAGGAATGCCACAATGGAAGAAGAATGGATTGATCAAACCATAAAAAATCATCAAAAGAATTCATTATTAATCAAATTAGTGTTGCCATGACCTTTTTTTTCCCCATCTCAGCTCATCAGCGTAACCATCTTAGAAAAAAACGTTTAAAGCAAATGTCACTCTTCACATCCTGGATGGTAAATGTCAGCACTGAAGAATAAAGTCTTTTTATATACACTAATAATTATATAGAAATGATGATATTCCCCCATATCAGGCTGTAAGATAAATCCCAGTATCACTATATTTGATCCTTTGCTTTGGTATAAATGTTCGGGTATAGTATAAACGTTCGGGAAATCATAATCCGATTTGATCGAGGGAGGCTGCAGTCTGTCAGCATTTATCACCATCCGTGGTGACAAGCCTATCGGCCAGGTAACAAAAGCAAAAGTCCTTTCCTTCCACCCCTCATCCTATATATGCTACAGAGCAACATGCTCTGAAGTTTATTCCAAGACAGCAATAAAATGGAAAGTTTGGGCTTTGCATCAGAAAGTTGTCTGATGTAATTTCAACCCATTGATTACTGCCTTGTAAATGCAGACCTCTGACACAGAAAAATAAATGTTGGAATGCTTTATAATCTGCTCACTGTCGACAACAGTGTTATGATAGGTTTATTTCTGAGGTATAATGTTTTCAAATCATGTACAAACTTCTCTTTTAGTATATGTGCGTGAGATTCCTCTTTTATTAGAAATCAGGAGAATGTCTGTTTTTATCCATACTTAATGGCCCACCAACAAAATCAGGTTATCGGGAATCACACGTTTCAAAGCCCTATGTTCTCATGCTTAAGTTGGCAGGTTGTTAATTCAAGAGAAGTGCGGTAATCTTTCCGTTTTCTTTCGAAGAGGAATAACCCCTCCAGCGTGCTGTTTTCCCCCTGTATTTCACGGGTACATTGCTTGTGTTTCCTCCTGGATACCTACAAGAATGAAAAATATGGATTGTATTATAGTAGTGTTGTATGACTCCATTGTGTTGTATGAGCATTATTGTTATGCTAGTATGCTAAATAGTAAGAAAATACAAAAGTCAATCTTGGTTGAGGCTGGTGACATTACCCCACAGGTCATTTCCATGTTTTGAAAATTGCTAGTTTGATGACATCTGGTGATACCCCATAAATGTTCGGCCTGTTCTGTTTCATGCACCTTCTTGGATCCCAGTTTTAAAATTGCTTTAGTTTATTTATAGGATATCAGGGCACACCTATCTCATTCCTCCCTCATTCTCGCTGTAGTTTTCTTCCTGTATCTATCTATATAGGTTTACTGTAAAATGTGGGAGCTTTTAGAGAGACGGGAACATTTGACAACATAAAAGTATTGACTGCATCTCAGTTCTTAAGGTAGCATTTTATGGCAGTGATTTGTTTTTATTGAATTTGAAATTAAACTATAACTTTAAACATAACAGTTATTTGGAAAAGGGGAAACAGCACTTTTCAAATAAATTGCAAGTGATTATTTCCAAACTGTTCGCAGTGTGAAAGTTGCCACATTATTGCTTTGAATCCTTGGGGGATTAATGAAGCTTTCTCTGACAAATTAGACTAATTGCACAGAGTAAGAAGGGGCTTAAGGCAATCAGCAACCCAGAAACAATGGCTGGATGCCTGACGGGTCAGGCGTTGTGCAGTCGAGGCAACAGAGCAAAAGAATGAGCAATTTGTGGGCAAAATGTATTCTTTGGCTTGCAGTATGTCCACCCGAAGCAGTGAAAACAGCAGCTTGGGGGGGAAAGAACAAAGGGAAGATCTGTGATAGGGTGGAAGGCAGGAGAGATTAAAAGACAAAAGGAATGATGATGATGCGAGGCAAAAGGAGATGGTAATGGGACAAATAAAGGAACAAAAGATGGGTCTGTAAGAGGTGTAAATGGGAAAAGCAGAATCATCAACAGCTACCATCCAAAATAAATGGGGGCAGAGGTTATGGTCTGAAGTTGTTGAACTCAATGTTGAGTCCAGAAGGCTGTAAAGTGCCTAATCGAAAGATGAGGTGCTGTTACTCGAGCTTACATTGAGCTTGGTTGGAACAGTGTAGGAAGATGAAGACAGAGGGGTCAGGGTGGGAGTGGAGCCGAGAATTAAAGTGAAAGGCAACCGGAAGCTCAGGGTCACATTTGCAGACTGAACGGAGGTGTTCCACAAAGCGGTCACCCAATCTACATTTGGCCTCCCCAATGTAGAGGAGTACAAGTAAATCGCTGTTTCACCTGGAAGGAGTATTTGGGGACCTGGACGGTGGGAAAGGAGGAAGTAAAAGGGTAGGTGTTGTATCTCCTGCGCTTGCACAAGAAGGTGCCGTGGGAAAGGGAGAGGGTGTTGGTGGTGATTGAGGAGTGGACCAGGGTGTCACGGAGGGAACGGTCCCTTCGGAATGCTGAAAGGGGAGGGGAGGTGATGATATGTTTGGTGGTGGGGTCAGGCTGGAGGTGGCAGAAATTATCCGTTGAATGTGGAGGCTGGTGGGGTGGAAGGTGAGGACAAGGGGAACCCTATCGTGGTTCTGGGAGGGAGGGGAAGGGTGAGGGCAGAAGTGCAGGAAATGGAACAGACGCGGTCGAGGGCCCTGTCAACCACGGTGGAGAAGAATCCTCGGTTGAGGAAAAAGGAAGACATATCGGAAGCACTGGTGTGGAAGGTGGCATCGTCAGAACAGACGTGATGGAGACGGAGAAACTGGGAGATAGGTATAGAGTCCTTACAGTGCGCTTATGGTGAATATTGGTCGATAGCCTATTCCCAGAAACGGAGACAGAGAAGTCGAGGAAGGGAAGAGTCAGAGATGGACCATGTGGAGGGAAGGGTGGAAATTGGAAGCAAAGTGAATGAAATTTTCCAGTTCGGGGCAAGAGCAGGAAACGGCACTGACACAGTCATCAATATACCGGAAAAAGAGGTGAGGATGGGGACCTGAGTTGTACTGGAACAAAGAATGTTCCACATATCCTACAAAAGGCAGGCATGGTTTGGACCCAGGTATTAAAAAGCTTTCACGTTAGGTTAAAATGGGAAAATGCATCACCCTTTTTCCCCCTCCTGATAACTGATGATGTTCATTCACAGTAATACAAATGCTGATTCCAATATTTCCTGGAGCCTTATTTAAGGATAGGACCAATAATGCTGGAGAAATCCAATTTGTGCTTCTTTAATGTTCCTCAAGTGGCGTGGAAGATGAGCAGTAATCCAGGTTCAGAGTAACAGAGGGAGTGGGAGATGAGCAATAATCCAGGGTCAGAGTAACAGGGAGTGGGAGATGAGCAATAATCCAGGTTCAGAGTAACAGGGAGTGGGAGATGAGCAATAATCCAGGGTCAGAGTAACAGGGAGTGGGAGATGAGCAATAATCCAGGGTCAGAGTAACAGAGGGAGTGGGAGATGAGCAATAATCCAGGGTCAGAGTAACAGAGGGAGTGGGAGATGAGCAATAATCCAGGTTCAGAGTAACAGGGAGTGGGAGATGAGCAATAATCCAGGGTCAGAGTAACAGGGAGTGGGAGATGAGCAATAATCCAGGGTCAGAGTAACAGGGAGTGGGAGATGAGCAATAATCCAGGGTCAGAGTAATGGAGGGAGTGGGAGATGAGCAATAATCCAGGGTCAGAGTAATGGAGGGAGTGGGAGATGAGCAATAATCCAGGGTCAGAGTAATGGAGGGAGTGGGAGATGAGCAATAATCCAGGGTCAGAGTAATGGAGGGAGTGGGAGATGAGCAATAATCCAGGGTCAGAGTAACAGAGGGAGTGGGAGATGAGCAATAATCCAGGGTCAGAGTAATGGAGGACCAAGACCTTGTAGAAATTTGAATTTGAAAATGAAAATTTTGAAATTGCTGTGACACAGGAAGCCAGTAAGGTTGGAAGTGATGGATGTTGAGGTTTTCAGAGGGAGCGGACTCAGACTGCAGATTTTTGCTTAGTTGAAGGTTGTGAAAAGTGGGGATGGGGAGGCTGTCAATGAGATAATTTATGCTATTAATCCTCGAGGTGTGGATGAGGATTTTAGTTGCGTGTGGTTAAGAACATTACCGATGGAAGAAGGCAATCTTTGTGACAGACCAGGTGTGAGGATGAAAGCTGAGCTTAGGGTCAAATGGAATGGCAGGGTGTTTACCACTGGGTTCAACCTGAACTAGCAGCAAGGAAAGTTGAGGGTGTCAGAGTTGGAGACACATAGGTGCCAGCACACATTGAACTAGGTGGCTTTTGCTTTGTAATGGTGGGTTATTGGAAGTTTCAAATCATCCAGGACTAAAACAACAGTGACAGAGATAGAGTTGTCAGCCGACATGTGAAAGCTGACTTCATGCTTGTGGATGATGCTGAGGAGTAGCATGTAGATTAGCGTCTTGGGTGAATTTCCCTCTGATGGAGTACTTGGCTTCCTCAAGGCACCATCCCGATCACCTGGATGGGAATGAAAACTTGTGGAAAATTGTGCATATAAACCCACATCATACTAGTCTGTGGCACAGTGTGGCAGTACACAAGATTTCCTCAACCATGAGGCAAGTGACATTTTCTGTGTCTAATATTTGCTGATTATAGTTGGTTCAAATTTTCCAGTCACTGAATGGAAATTGTGTTCTGCCGCAATCAGGAATTGCTATGATAAATATGTTTAATGTTTCACCAAAATTCCCAGAACTTAAAATTAGTATAGCAATTTCATGTATCGGGTTATTGTTATGTAGAGCAGGGCAGACTGTATTGTAATTAATGGATAACAGCAGTGGTAGTACCAGCGTTGATTGAGGATATAACATGATTCCAGTATTTAATCTCCAGCATCCCTCATACAATAAAGATTCTGGTTTCTAAGAGCAATTTGGTAGATCTTTAAATATATTGAAGTAGGAATATAAGGAAGAGGTTTTATTTTACAAGGAAAGGCTGACTGAAAGGCTCCTGTGTGAAATGAGTTTGGCCAGTTTGATTCCAGTTCCGAGGGGTGTGATCCCTGACACAAAGTTGCATACTGGTTGGCAAAATTTGGATTAAATTGGCAATCTTAAAGATGACAAGTGGGAAACTGAAACTGAGCTTGGCTATGGTGCACCTGACCTTGGAGCAGATGACACTGAGATTTGGTGGAAAACATGTGTTCCACCCCGAGCACTACCGTTCCTCACCATGGTGAGCACAGATGTTTTTTGAAATGTAGGTTTGATTCTTCCCTCTACCAAGTTCTCCATTTCAGGCTCTCTGCTTCATGGCATAGTGCAGGGACTGGGTATGTAACCTCAGAGAAGAGTGAAACACAAATGGGGAGTGGTCAATAGGTGCCTCCTGCCTACTGGCCAAGAGCAACATTGGCCATGGTTTGGAATAAACCTGTCAGCCCGCTCCACCCTCTTGAAAACTGGTGGAGCTAGTAAGGCAAGAAAATAGGACAAGAGAGTAACCTACACTCAATATAACATACAAGGGCAACTACCCTCAAACTTCTCTTTTGAAGGACACCATCCGGAATTTTCTTGAGTCACTTACACTTGTGTGAATGTGAACTATACTGTAAATATATGAAACATCTTTCCATTGCTGTTAAATGTGTGCCAGAAATTATAATAATCTGCCACTCAGATTCTTCTCCATCCCCTAAATAAACTGACCTGCACAGATTTACTCATATCAGGTCTCCAAGTCTTTGTTTTTCTCAGCAACAACAAGGATCAAATTCTTTCTTGTTACATAGGGCTGTCAATAGGACTTTAAACTAGTAAGACCGGGGAGGGATCTGAATCATGTCTGAAGATAAAAGAAATATGAGATGAGAGTAAACGTCAGACCAAGGTAAGGAACAAAAATAACATAAACGGATCAGAGAACATATAGAGTTATAAAACAGTAGTATAAAAGGATTGTAAAAGGAACAACTATTAAAGACGAATTAAACTGCCTGTACAGCAATGTACACAGCATCCAAAATAAAATGGAGGAACTAGAGGCAATAATCCGTAGCGAGGTACCAGATGTAGTCGCAATAACTGAAACATGGCTACATAAAGAACAGGACTGGCAACTAAATATTTCAGGTTATAACATAATCAGAAAGGATAGGGAAGGAAGAAGGGGGTGGTAGCTGTACTAATTAGAGATAACATAAAGGCAGTAGAAAAAAGGGACATAACTAAAAGGATAGAAACAGATTCCATATGGATTGAAATAAAAGATAAAATGGGATCAATCACACTAATAGGGGTATATTACAGACCACCTAATAGTGGAAAGGGGGTGGAGGAAGAAATATGTAAGCAAATATGTGAAATGAGTAAAGGACATAGAATAATATTCGTGGGAGATTTGAACTACCCTCAAATAAACTGGCAGGTAGAGGTAGCGAAAGGGGTACAAGGAATGGAGTTTTTACAATGTGTGTAGGACTCCTTTCTTACCCAGTATGCAAACAGCCCAACAAGAGAGGGAGCACTGCTGGATCTAGTAATGGGAAATGAACCAGAACAGATAAGAGAAGTAAGCGTAGGGGAGCATCTAGGGAATAGCGCCCCGAAAAAATTAGCACCCCCGCGGCCGAAATTGAGTGGTAGCGCCCCAAGAGGGAAGCGGGGCGCTACTGGAAGCGCCCCGCCTCCCTCTTGGGGCGCTGCGAGGGAATATCGCGGCGCTAGGTGGCGCTGCGGCATGTCGCGCCGTGGTATTGCAGGCCTTCCTCCCCTTCTTAAAGGGGAGGGGCCTTGCGCAGCGTGACCCGGAGCCCAGCTGGGCCACCGGGATCGGAGTGCCGGCAAAAGAGCCCGGCACTCGAGAAGTGCCGGGCTCATGGAGCGCAGCCAGCATTCTGCGGGGGGCAGGGGGGGGGGGGGTGCTCAGGAGGCCGCCCGGTACCTCGCCTTTAAATAGCGCCGCCCCAGCCGCAGGTAGGCCCCCCTGGCCCCGTTGGATATAGCGTCCGGCGGTGAGTCAGGGGGCGCTACCGATGATCGTGAGCGGGGCTCTGCGCACGGCAATGCCGTCATCGGCGGTGGCACAGCACCGCGGGGTGCTAACGGTTGCCGCTGCCGCTAACCTCCCGCTGAATTTCGCAGGAGGCATTGGCGGTGCCGCGCCCGGGCGCTAGTTGCTTTGCGCCCCGTTAGCACCCTCTTAGGGCGCTAACGGGAGGCGCAAAGCAACCGAATTTTCCCCCCCTGATTTTAAAGTGATGAGAATGTAACACGGGAAAATAAACTGGAAAAATTTACTGACAAAGAAAGAAATAGAACAGCATTGGGAAACATTTAAAATGGTAATGACACACCATGGATAAATAAAGAAATAAGGGCAAAATTGAAACGAAAGAAAAAGGCAAACACTAAGTACATAGACAGCAAAGGAGAGGATGACAAAAGGGAATACGAAAGGTTAGGAAAGAAGTCAAAAAACAATTAAGTCGGCAAAGAGAAAGTACAAAATTAAATTATCAAGGAATATAAAAAGCAATAGTGACGTATTCTTCAGACACATAAATAAAAAAATAAGAATCAGGATAGGGCCACTGAGGTACACAGATGATAAACTCACAGGTAATGACAGCGAAATGGTAGAAATATTAAATCATTATTTTGCCTCGGTATTTACCAGGGAGACTAACAGGGTGGGCATGACATTAGAAGAAGAGAGCAAAAAAGATATAAAAATATTTAAGCTAGAAATGGGGGCAATAATTGATAAACTAATCAAACTTAGAGAGGATAAAACCCCTGGTCTGAATGGATTGCATCCGCGCATGTTAAAAGAAGTTAGGGAAGAGACTAACTTCATTAGAAAAGGGAATAGTGCCAGAGGATTTATAGACAGCTAATGTGTTTCCTATATTTAAAAAGGGAGATAGAACAAGTCCAGGGAACTATAGACCAATTAGCTTAACCTTGGTGGTAGGAAAGAAAATAGAATCCTTACTCAAAGATGTAATAGAATAACATCTAGAAACTGAAAATATAATAGGGTAATCAGCACAGATATCAAAAGGGAAGGTCATGCATGACCAACATAATTGAATTCTTTGAAGAAGTAACAGAAAGGGTAGACAAGGGTAATACAGTAGACATAATATACCCTGTATTTGGATTTTCAAAAGACCTTCGATAAGATACCACATAGCAGACTCATGACTAAGATCAGAACATGTGGAGTCAGAGGACAAGGAGCAGACTGGATAGCAAACTGGCTACAAAACAGAAAACAGAGATAGGGGGTTAAAGGTAGTTACTCAGACTGGCAAAACGTGGGAAGTGGTGTTCCATAAGGATCAGTGCTGAGACCACTGTTGTTCACCATTTACATAAACAATTTGAACTCGGGAATAGGAAGTACAATTTCAAAATTTGCGGATGACACCAAATTATGAGGTATAGTTGATACAGAGGAGGACTGCGACAAAATACAGGAAGACATTAATAAACTTGCAGAATGGGTGTGTAATTGGCAAATGAACTTCAATGTAAATAAGTCTGAGCTGGTACACTTTGGTAGGAAGAATAAGGGGGCCACACACTCCTTGGAAAATAAGTGTCTAAATGGGGTAGAGGAGCAAAGGGATCTGGGAGTACAGATGCGCAAATCACTAAAAGTAGCGACGCAGGTTAATAAGGCCATAAATAAAGCACTGGGGTTCATTTCTAGAGGGATAGAATTGAAAAGCAGAGAAGTTATGTTGAACTTGTATAGAACCTTGGTTAGACCACACTTGGAGTACTGTGAACAGTTCTGGTCTCCATATTATAAAAAAGATATAGAGACATTGGAGAAGGTGAGAAAAAGATTTACTAGAATGCTACCAGAACTGAGAGGTTATACCTATTGGAAACGATTGAACAGGCTGGGGCTCTTTTCTCCAGAAAAGAGAAGACTGAGGGGGTGACCTGATAGAGATCTTTAATATTTTGAAAGCGTTTGACAGGGTAGACTTAGAGAAGATGCAGGGGTACGGTAGCGTAGTGGTTATGTTACTGGACTAGTAATCCAGAATTCAAATCCCATCACGGCAGCTGGGGAATTTAAATTCAGTTAATTAAATAAATTTGAATTAAATATAAAAGCTAGTCTCAGTAATGGTGACCATGAAACTACCGGATTGTCGTAAAAACTCATTTGGTTCACTAATGTCCTTTAGGGAAGGAAATCTGCCGCCTTTACCCGGTCTGGCCTATATGTGACTCCAAACCCACAGCAATGTGGTTGACTCTTAACTGCCCTCTGAAATGGCTGAGCAAGCCACTCATTTGTAACAAATCGCTACGACAAAGTCAGCACTATGGGAGTACCTTCACCACACAGACTGCAGCAATTCAAGAAGGTGGCTCACCACCATCTTCTCGAGGGCAATTAGGGATGGGCAATAAATGTCAGCCTTGCCAGCGACGCCCACATCCCATGAACGAATAAATAATTTAAAAAAAAGATGTTTCTACTTGCGGGGGAGACCAGAACTAGGGGCCATAAATATAAGATAGTCACTATAAAACCAATAGGGAATTCAGGAGAAACTTCTTTACCCAGAGTGGATAGAATGTGGAACTCATTACCACTACCAGTTGAGGCGGCTAGCATAGATGCATTTAGGGGAAGCTAGATAAACACATGAGGGAGAAAGGAATAGAAGGATATGTTGATGGGGTTAGATGAAGAAGGGTAGGAGGAGGCTCACGTGGAGCATAAACACCGGCATGGACCTGTTGGGCCAAATGGCCTGTTCCTGTGCTATAAATATTATGTAATACATATTTGCTTTCATCAGCGCCCTATTGTTACAGAGCTACTATATATACTTTTAAACAAGGACATTTTCAAGGCTGTGTAACAATTATTTCTTCACCTAACCCTTCTAACTCCCTTGTATTGAAAACAAGCTTCCACACCAGGTTGAAAATGAAAAGCTTCTATGTGCTAGGTAACAAATACTCCATAGCTGGTACTGGCTAGGCGCATTAAGTGAGTAAATTGATAAAAAGCCTCCTGATATATTACAAAAAGTTCTTAATGTAAAGTGTTAAGTACTAAATGTTGTGATCAAATAGATTTTATGAAATAAACGGAAGAAGTTTATTGATAACCTCGGAGTCAAGACCAGATAAAATTCAACGTCATAACATCTTCCATATAGAAAAGGCTCTAACTTTATATGTGATAGAAGAAAGCCTAAGCAATGTTTTTAGGGCTGTTGTACCTATGTCAGTAACTTACAGCAAATTCCATGGATTGGGAACAACTTTTCATGTTATGCTTGAGTCTCAATCCGTTTTAAGTGGCAACCAGGTGCTGTTCAAGCTCTGACGCCTAACAATTTGATCTTGCTGCCTTTTATCAATAGCATTTTAACCATGCTCATTAAAATTTAAAAGACTTCAAATTAATATATCCAAACCAGTGATTAACTTAGTCTAAATATTTATCTAAAAGAAAGATGATGCTGCTTTCTTCTGGGATTCTACTGCAGACTTATTGATCATTGGTACATTAAACCAGTAGCAGAACTTTCCACTGAAAATGGTATTTGGTTGCCACACTTTGGTAGATGCACTTTACTTCGATTGTAACAAGTTGTAATGGCAGTCACCTCACATAAAGACACTGACAAACTGCAACATTTCTGATTTTAGATGAAGTTCACTTCCTGTATCATGTGTACTTTCAGATGAGTGTGGCATAACCTCACACTCACCGCCACTAAAACCCTCATCCACAACTTCATCACCTTCAGGCTCAATTTCTGTCACATTCTCTGGCCTCCCAAGTCCCACTCTACTGCAACTCATCAACACGCCACAATCTGCATCTTATCCAGTATCAAGTCCTGTTTTTCTATCATCCATGTGTTTGCTACCTCTGCCAGCGCATTCAATTTAAAATCCTCATCCTTGTCAACAGGACCCTCCGCACTCTCTCCCCATCCTATCTCGGCAACTTTTTCCAACTCCACACTTCTGACTCTGGCCTTCTTTGCATGCATCCTCCATCAGCTGTAACCTTGCTGGCAGACGCATCAGCTGTATTGGCCCTACTCTCTGGAACTCCTTCAACTTGCTGACGTACCTTATAGCCCAGGCCCTTGTCTGCCTGCCTGCCCTAACTCTTCTAATGCTGTTCAGTGTCTGTTCTTGTGTCTGTGAATTGTCCTGGGATGATTACTGTATCAGGTGCTATACAAATGTAAGCTGTTGTTGACCAGTTTCCTCTGGACTTTCTCCCATAGACGCTTTTATATATTTTTTTATAGTTACATGTCATTCTTGTGCTTGTGGATGTCAAACTGCCTTTATCATTTTAAACACCTCAAATATAGCACCTCTCAATTTTCTCAACTCCAGGGAGTACAAGCCATGTTAATGCAACCTGGCGTCATAATTTAACCCTTAAAGATCCGGTATTCTGGTGAATCTGCGCTGTACCTCCTCCAAGGACAATATATCCTTCCTGAGGTGCGGTGCCCAAAACTGAACACAGTACTCCAGATGAGGTCTGACCAAGGCTCTGTACAACTCAAACACAGTTTTCTCCTTTTGTATTCCAGCTCCCTTGAAATAATGGCCAACATTTGATTAGTCTTTTTGATTGCTTTTTGTACCTGTGCACTAGCTTTTAATGATTTGTGCACTTGGACACTCAAATTCTATTCCTCCTCCATGGTTCCTAGTCTCTTGCTATTAAGAAAATATTCTGATTTGACTTTCTTGGATCCAAGGTGGATGACCTCACACTTCCCCACATTGAACTCCATCTGCCACAGTTTTGCCCACTCATTTAATCTGTCTTGTATCCCTTTGTAACTTCCTGCTCCTATCTGTACAATTTACTGTGCCTCCTAACTTAGTGTCATCTGCAAACTTGGATATACAACCCTCTATTCCTTCATCAAAGTCAATGATATACATGGTGAAAAGCTGAGACCCCAGTACAGATCCTTGGGGAACAACACTTGTCACATCCCACCAATCAGAGAACATTCCCTTTATCCCTACTTTCTGTTTCCTACCTCCCAACCAATTACAACGGATGTATATTTCTCTGGTATATTGCTGAATTAAAAATATAAACTTGCACATTCTTCTTCTTCTTAGGCAGTCCCTCGGAACCGAGGATGACTTGCTTCCACATTAAAAATGAGTTCGCAGGTGACTGATGAGTCCAATGTGGGACCTACAGTCTCTGTCACAGGTGGGGCAGACGGTGGTTGAAGGGGCAGATGGGTGGGGTGCTTGGGTTGACGTGCGCTCCTTGTGCTGCCTGTGCTTGGCTTCCGCTTGCTCCTGGCGAAGAGACTCGAGGTATTCGGCGCCTTCCCGGATGCTTCTCCTCCACTTTGTGCGGTCTTGGGCCATGGATTCCCAGGTGTCGGTGGGGATGTTACGCTTTTTCAAGGAGGCTTTGAGGGTGTCCTTGAAGCATTTCCTCTCACCTGGGGCTCTCTTGCCGTGCCGGAGCTCCTAGTAGAGTGCTTGTTTTGGGAGTCTCGTATCGGGCATGCGGACAATGTGACCCGTCCATCAGAGCTCATCGAGCGTGGTCAAAGCTTCGATGCTGGGGATGTTGGCCTGAGCAAGAACACTGACGTTGGTGCGCCTATCCTGCCAATGGATTTGCAGGATCTTGCGGAGGCAGCGTTGGTGTTACCTCTCCAGTGCTTTGAGGTGCCTGCTGTACATGGTCCATGTCTCTGAGGCATACAGCAGGGCGGGTATCACTGCTGCTCTGTAGACCATGAGCTTAGTGCCGGGTTTGAGGTCCTGGTCTTCAAACACTCTCTTCCTCAGCGACCGAAGGCTGCACTGGCACACTGAAGGCGGTGTTGGACTTAGTCGTCGACGTCTGCCCTTGTTGACAGTAGGCTCCCGAGGTATGGAAAGTGGTCCACGTTGTCCAAGGCCTTGTCGTGGATTTTGATGATCGGGGGGCAGTACTGTGTGGCGGGGGCAGGTTGGTAGAGGGCCTTTGTCTTACGGATGTTGAGTGTAAGGCCCATGCTCTCGTACGCTTCGGTGAAGGTGTTGATGATGGTTTGGAGTTCGACCGCCGAGTGAGCGCAGACGCAAGCGTCGTCTACATACTGTAATTCGACGACAGAGGATGGGACAACCTTGGATCTGGACTGGAGGCGACGGAGGTTGAACAGTTTCCCGTTTGTTCTGTAAATGAGCTCCACTCCAGCGGGGAGCTTACTGAGGGTGAGATGGAGCATTGCAGCAAGGAAGATCGAGAAGAGCGTTGGTGCGATGACACAGCCTTGCTTGACCCCGGTTCGTACTTGAATTGGGTCTGTGGTGGAACCGTTGGTCAGGATCACGGCTTGCATGTCATCGTGAAGCAGGCGGAGGATGGTGACAAACTTTTGAGGGCAGCCGAATTTGCGGAGGACACTCCATAATCCCTCACGGTTGACAGTGTCGAAGGCCTTTGTGAGATCAAAGAAGGCCATGTACAGCGGTTGGTGCTGTTCCCTGCATTTCTCTTGTAATTGACGTGCGGTGAAGATCATGTCCATTGTGCCCCTTAGTGGGCGGAATCTGCATTGCGACTCTGGGAGGAGCTCTTCGGCCACTGGGAGAAGGCGATTGAGGAGGATTCTTGCGATGACTTTCCCTGTGGCAGACAGCAGGGAAACTCCTCTGTAATTACCGCAATCGGACTTGTCACCTTTCTTGAAGATGGTCACAATTACGGCGTCTCTGAGATCCCCTGGCATGCTCTCCTCCTTCCATATAAGAGAAATAAGTTCATGAATTCGCGCCAGTAGTGCTTCTCCGCCATGCTTTAATGCCTCGGCGGGGATTCCATCTGCTCCTGAGGCCTTGTTGTTCTTCAGTTGTCGGATGGCCTTTTCAACCTCATGCCGGGCTGGGGTTGTGCTGAGATGGTGGCGGGTAGCATGCTGCGGGATGGAGTTGAGGACACTCACGTCGAAGACAGAGTCGCGGTTAAGGAGATCTTCGAAGTGCTCCTTCCAGCGGGCACTGACTGCCTCTCTGTCCTTGATGAGTACCTCTCCGTTCTTGGCCCGCAGTGGGTAGGGCCTTGGGTGCTTGGGCCGTAGATGGTTTTGACTGCGCTAAAGAATCCACGCACGTCGTGGTTGTCGGCTAGCTGCTGCATCTCCTATGCTTTCTCCACCCACCATCTTGCACATTATTCAGACGCCGTTAACAATAACACACATAGCCAGTACAATCAACAAAATAATCTTGATTTTCATATGGCTGTTACCGTAGGATGTAAGAAAAATGATAAAATGTGGATATATATATATATATAGCTTCCCAATGACTAGGAACCAATATAAGAGGAAGTCACCCTCAAGGCGCTGTCATGTGCCTCTTGGCTCAGAGCAGCGTTGCAGAGCCCTGGGAATGGCTCACCTATCCGCTTACTTGCAGCTGGTGCATGGCCTGGGAGTCCCTTGTAGTCTTGAGAATAAGACAGAGTGATTTCACACCCTAAACAGTAAGTTGCCAGGTTCAAAAACATTGCAGAAGATTAGAGGGTTAAGTTTGCATCATAAAGTATGTGAGCAAAGTGATTTGCACAGCCACCTGAACCCAGGGTACACTACAGCTACAACATATTAAGAAATAGTTTTGTTTAAATTATACATGGATTTATATTGTTTATTTTCATTTAGCTTTTCAGGGTTTTTACCATTTAAGTTTTACTTTGAGTTTGTATGTCCCCTTACCACCATTAAGCTTTTCAGTGCTGCCTCAAGTTGCATAGTGTTTTACCACATTGTAATTCTAGACCAGGGTTTCAGTAGGGGACAGCTGAAAGCAAAAGAGCGTTCCATAAGAACATAAGAAATAGGAGCAGGAGTAGGCTATTCGGCCCCTCGAGCCTTCAATAAGATCATGGCTGATCTTCTACCTCAACTCCACTTTCCTGCACTATCCCCATATCCCTTGATTCCCTTAATATCCTAAAATCTATCGATCTCTGTCTTGAATATACTCAATGACTGAGCCTCCACAGCCCTCTGGGGTAGAGAATTCCGAAGATTCACCAGCCTCTGAGTGAAGAAATTTCTCCTCATCTCAGTCCTAAATGGCCGACCCTTTATTCTGATACTGTGACCCCTGGTTCTAGACTCCCCAGCCAGGGAAAACATCCTCCCTGCATCTACCCTGTCAAGCCCTGTAAGAATTTTGTATGTTTCAATTAAATCACCTCTCATTCTTCTGAACTCCAGAGAATATAGGCCTAGTCTACTCAATCTGTCCTCATAGGACAATCCCCCCTTCCCAGGAACCAGTCTGGTGAACCTTCGTTGCACTCCCTCTGTGGCAAGTATATCCTTCCTTAGCTAAGGAGACCAAAATTGTACACAGTACTCCAGGTGTGGTCTCACCAGGGCCCTATATAATTGCAGTAAGACGTCTTTACTCTTGTACTCAAATCCTCTTGTAATAAAGGCCAACGTACCATTTGCTTTCCTAATTGCTTGCTGTACCTGCATGTTAACTTTCAGTGATTCGTGTACAAGGACACCCAGGTCCCTCTGAACACCAACATTTCCCAATCTCTCACCATTTTAAAAAATACTCTGCTTTTCTATTTTCCTACCAAAGTGGATAACTTCACAATTCTCCACATTATATTCCATTTGCCATGTTCTTGCCCACTCACTTAGCCTGTCTATATCCCCTTGAAGCCTCTTTGCATCCTCCTCACTACTTACATTCTCACCTAGTTCCCTGAGAAATAATAGTTTATGTAACACCTCAGTAGATTATGTTCTACTTAATTGGGACTTATATTAACATTTCAACACCTCGTTATTCGTAGACTATTGACAAGGTCTCTTAAACTTTCCTGACCTTGCAAATTAAAAATTTATTGCAAACAAATTAGTTTTTATCCTGTAGCAAACTTTGTAGTTGCCTTCAACTCTCCAAAATGGACGCTGCAAGTCAAGAGAAAGAAAAATAGACAAGAAAACTTTTCAGATTTGTTTAAAAGAAAAGATAATTAGATTGGATAAAAGAGAAGTAAAATTAGGGAGGAAAAAATGAAGACACAGCAAGCAGAAGTAATAAAGTGTTTGAAATGTTTTATTTTTATTTAAAATGTATAGTTCAGCATTTCTATTACAGTAATAAAAGTTATTGCTTACATTTTCGTCGCTCTACTTCTGTCATAATGGCCCAGACTTTGCTGACAATATAACGGTGAGGTTAATGACACTCGCTGTTATTTATGCTACAGTAACATCAGGCAAGGGGCAGGTGTGCGGTTAAACATGGAAATCCAAAAGTTGCGCTCAGAGTTGCGGCGTTCCACTGTGAAAACGGCCTTTCGCTGTCTGCCTCACCACTGAAATGCATTGAATGGCGTGAAGTTGCTGTATTTGCGTGGTAGATATGAACTAAGCTTGCCATAGAAAGTTAAGTCTTGTCATTTCAAGTCTAAATACCCTTTTAATGATTTAATAAGTGTTAATTACTGTCAATCAACCTCTCTGGGACTGAAAATTAACTCTTACAAGTGTGGAGTCTCATTCCTTCAGGTATTAATTGTTGGAGATTTTAACTTTTTTACTTTTCTTTTTGTTTTTTCTCTCTTAATCCAGTCTTCCTTTCCCTCTCTTTATTTCTCTTTCTGTATCTGATTTGACATTGAATTCACCCACTTTAATTTACACTTCCTTCTCAGTCCTTCCTCTGTGTTATTTCTCAATCCTTCAATCTGATTGGTTAAGGAGATACACAGTTGCTTGTCCTGTTCACTCAGGTCCCAGATGCCCTGTTTCCCTCGCTGCAACATTATCAGCTCACACTTTCAGCAACTTGCCACGCAAAAAATGTAAAAATCTAAACTTAACGGCAGATGCCGTTAGATGCCCTGCTACAGCAAACTCTGGCCCAGTGTGTTTGTTTCAGCTTTATGGTATGAGTGTGGTGTTTCCTTGGTAACATGGAGAGAGTTCTTAGAGCTTTCAGTAGGAGTGGCACAAAGGACTTTTAGTGCCTCTGGCAGGTCATTTAAGTTCATTTCACGGCCCGTAATTTCCGATAGGAGGCATCCTGCGTGCGGATGTCTCCTATCGGGAAAAAATCTACACCCTTACCTGAGGGCTCCCGAGGTCCGGACTCTTCTGCTCCTGGGCCTCTCCTGGTGTGTGCGCGCGCACTGAGGCCCAGGTATCCCAGGGGCGCAGGCAGGTAGACCTGTCAAAAGTATGAATGGGGATCACTGAAAAGAGACACTACAACAGTAAATAAATTTTAAAATCATGTTTTTAAAATGAGTTAAAATTACGTTAAATTAAATATTAAACAAATTTAATTTTTTGATAATTGAAGTTTTTTACGGGGCTAAAAATAAACTTACCTTTTTTAAAAGTATTTTTACATTATAAATGAGTGGGGGGAAATTTTTTTTTTAACTTTTTTAAATTCTAATGCAGGTAAAAGCAGGCCTTACGCCTGCTTTTACCAGGCGTAAGATTTTTAAGTGTTTTCAGTGGGCGGAGGTTCTGCAGAAAGCAGAACTCTCCACCCGCAGAGGCCCTTCTCCAGGGCAGGCGTGCGATCTGTCAAGACGATTCTTGACAGATCGGAGGTGCTGGTTTTCAGCGCATGTGCTTCGCATGCCTGAAACCGGCACTTGTGATGTCCCTACAGGTGTGTACACAGCTCGTACACACCCATAGGCATCGGAAATTACGGGCCCACAGTTGTGGGCCTCTGTATGAAATTAAAATTGCACTGCCAAAAATCCTATCCAACAGATCTGGAGACCCAAACCCAGTATTAAAAAAAAGCTCTTTACTTAAGCAAAGTGGATTGCACATTGCTGGTTACTTAAGGCTGCGATATGTTAAGAGGCACTGGTGTCAGGACTTGCTTTTCCCTAATATTAAATTGTGGACCAGATTATTGATTTCACTGTTTCAAACAGTGATTGATAGTCTGAAAGTGATAAGAATTTGAAACTCAGATAACCATAACTTTAAATAGCCCTTTTTAATTTGTAAGTGGGTTCTATAAATCAGCTATGATGAGATAGATAATTATTTTTGTTAATAAACACTCTGCCTTGCAATGGAACATTGTAAGTGGTAATCTATTGTTTAAATATATTAATACATTTTTGAGCAGTAAGCAGTTTTGGCAATGGGGAATGGAATACCTGTACTTTTCGTACACAAAATCAAACACTTCCAAGGCAGATGCACTAGAGATCAGGTGCAGAGAGACACATCATCTACCCTGTCCAACAATGTGCCTTTCGTCCAGAGCTGCAGTCTGTACTGCACCAGTGTGATTTTTTCCATTTTATACACGTCCTCTTTATGACTTCACTTCGAATCATAGAAGTTTATGGCATAGCAGGAGGTCATTCGGCCCATTGTGTCTGTGCCGGCCAAAAAAGAGCTATCCAGTCTAATCCCAGTTTCCAGCTCTTGGTCAGTAGCCTTGTAGGTTACGGCACTTCAAGTGCACATCCAAGTACATTTTAAATGCGATGGGGGTTTCTGCAGTGAGTTCCAGACCCCCACCACCCTCTGGGTGAAAACAATTCTCCTCAACCCCCCTCTAATCCTTCTACCAATGACTTTAAATCTATGGCCTCTGGTTATTGACCTCTCTGCTAAGGGAAATAGGTCCTTCCTATCCACTCTATCTAGGCCCCTCATAATTTTATACACCTCAATTAAATCTCCCCTCAGCCTCCTAAGAAAACAACCCAGCCTATCCACTCTTTCCTCATAGCTAAAATTCTCCAGTCCTGGCAACATCCTCGTAAATCACCTCTGTACCCTCTCTAGTGCAATCACATCTTTCCTGTAATGTGGTGACCAGAACTGTCCGCAGTACTCTAGCTGTGGCCTAAATAGAGTTTTATACAGTTCAAGCATAACATCCCTGCTCTTATATTCTGTGCCTCGGCTAATAAAGGAAAGTAACCCGTATGCCTTCTTAACCACGTTATCTACCTGTCCTGCTACCTTCAGGGATCTGTGGACATGCACTGCATGGTCCCTCTGTTCCTTTACACTTCTCAGTATCCTACCATTTATTGTGTATTCCCATGCCTTGTTAGTCCTCCCCAAATGCATTACCTCACACTTCTCCGGATTGAATTCCATTTGCCACTTTTCTGCCCACCTGACCAGTCCATTGATATCTTCCTGCAGTCTACAGCTTTCTTCCTCACCATCAACCACACAGCCAATTTTTGTATCATCTGCAAACATTTTAATCATGCCCCCTACATTGAAGTCTAAATCCTAGATAAATCACCAAAGGCAAGGGACCTAGTACTGAGCCCTGTGGAACCCCACTGGAAGCAGCCTTCCAGTCACAAAAACACCTGTTGACCATTACCCTTTACTTCCTGCCACTGAGCCAATTTTGGATCGCATTTGCCACTTTCCCTTAAATCCGATTGACTTACCTTTCTGACCAGTCTGCCATGTGGGACCTTGTCAAAAGCCTTGCTAAAATCCATGTAGACTACATCAAATGCGCTATCCTCATTGACCCTCCTTGTTACCTCTTCAAAAAAGTCAAGCAAGCTAGTCAACAAATCCATACTGACTGTCCTTGATTTATCTGTACCTTTCTAAATGACGATTTATTCTGTCCCTCAGAATTTTTTCCAGTAATTTGCCACCACCAAGGTTAGGCTGACTGGCCTGTAATTACTCAGTCTATCCCTTTCTCTCTTTTTAAACAGTGGTACATCGTTAGCAGTCCTCTGGCACCATGTTGATCTCATCTAATATTTTACACTCCTCCTCCTTAACTACAATGTCTGCATTGTATCTTTCTTTTGTGAAGACAGGCGCAAAGTATTCTTTAAGAACCATACCTATGTCTTCTGGCTCCACACACAGGTTACCTTTTTGGTCTCTAATAGGCCCTACTCTTTCCTTAGTTATCCTCTTGCTCTTTATGTATTTGATGTAAGCTCCCAAAGTGCGGACCCAGTGATATACAAGGTCGACGCTACTAGCTTGTTGGAAGAAAGACTGACCAAGTAATTGAAGTCACAACGGTTTATTACAGGCCTGGGGAGAACCTCTCATGTCGCTTACATGAGTACAACTCCACCGAGCTAATGAAAACACACATATTTATATCCAATCAGGTTTAAAAGTTACACACAATGCTAGGTCTAAAAAACACATTACTCGTTTTACAAATATTTCTGTCTTGCCTTTACAGAGATCCAATTAGGTTTAAAAGTTACTTGGTTAGCAAACATTTCTGTCTCGCCTTATGGGGATCTCGTTATCCGAGGGTGGCTGTAAAAGTTACATACAATGCTATCTGTAAATCTCGTTGAAGGAGGTAGACTCCGAAAGCTTGTAAGGTGTTGTGTGACTTGAAACAAATCTCGTTAAAGGCCTGGCTTTCTGCAAATGAGTCATGCCCGAATTGCCCTGGTTATATCCAATTTTTAATATCTTACTTCAGTATTTATAAAACATCTTTGGGTTTTCCTTGACTTTACTAGCCAATATTTTTTCATGCCCTCTCTTTGTTTTCCTAATTTCCTTTTTAATTTCACCCTTGCCCTTTCTATACTCCTTTAGGCTTTCTGCAGTATTGAGCTCTCTGTATCTGACAAAAGCTTTTTTTTTCCTTATCCTACCCTGTATGCACCTTGACATCCAGGGGGCTCTAGATTTGGGAGCCGCACCCTTTTTCTTTATGGGAACATATTTGCTCTGAACCCTCACTATCTCCTCCTTGAATGCCTTCCTCTTGAGTAAACGAGAGGCCCGATTTGTTGGCAGTTTGGTAAGAAAGAAAGACTTGCATTTATATAGCGCCTTTCGTGACCACTGGACTTCCCAAAGTGCTTTACAGCCAATGAAGTACTTTTTGAAGTGTAGTCACTATTGTAAACGTGGCAGCCAATTTGTGCACAGCAAGCTCCCACAAACAGCAGTGTGATAATGACCAGATCATCTGTTTTAATGATGTTGATTGATATTGGCCAGGACACCGGGGATAACTCCCCTGCTCTTCTTTGAAATAGTGCCATGGGATCTTTTACGTCCACTTGAGAGGGTAGACGGGGCCTCAGTTTAACGTCTCATCCGAAACACGGCACCTCTGCCAGTGCAGCACTCCCTCAGTACTGCACTGGAGTGTCAGCCTAGAATTTTGTGCTCAAGGCCCTGGAGTGGGACTTGAACCCACAACCTGCTGACTCAGAGGCGAGGGTGCTACCAACTAAGCCACTACTAGCACGAGACGTTCAAACTCATTTCACGTAGGAACCTTACTACCGACAAAGAGAGGAGACCTCCATCCTTCAGCAGGCATTAGAGGTGAAAGAATTCACTGTGCCACCCAGTTCTTTGAAGATTTTTTAAAATCATAAAATAATATCAGTCCACAATGTATGATTGACAATTTGCAATTCATCAGGGAAATTTGGAGCTGATTTGTGCTGTTGTCTTGGGTACAGTCATCTCACATAGTTTATGTCAGGAAAATATTATAGGTTGATGAAATATTGTACATTCAAGTCAAGTACACATGCAAAATGGTGGGGGGTGCAGCAGATTTGATTTGGATGGATGAGCTGGGCTGGGCCAAACGGCATTCGTCATCTGTGCCTATCTTGAGATTTTGAAAGTATAAACCAAGATGAAGGGAAGCAATAGTGTCAGCGTCAGTACTGTGACTGCAAATGATTTACCTCCAGATGTGTGTTGCATATCATTGAATAAAAAGAATTCCATGCCTAGCTCCTTTGCAGCAGCTACATAATGGAGCACACATGCTGAGCAAAGAGTGCATCCACTTCAGGGCTCTAGTATCCTCTCAGGCTCTTTATACACAAAGTATTTGGCAAATGATGCCAGTGAAAATTAAAAAATAATTTCCCCATGATTAGTTTGAAAATGGTCTTTCCAGTTGACCATTTTGGACTGTTCCGGCATTGTCCATGATAAAGGTAGTTAACCATTAATTGGTAACGTGCTCTGTTTATTGGGTGTTTTGTATGTGCAAAGGTTTATTTTGCCTTTTCTGTTTTGCCAGTGTTTCTACATTTTCATTTTCTCTCACTGTATTGTGTGTCCAGTTTCTTTCCCACATTTAAGGAGTTGGGATCTGGTATCTTATGAGCTGTGGGTATTGAAATGTTAAGTAGTTTTTTTTTGCTTTGCTCAATATGTTCATCTACATCTTCAGATTTTGTAACCATAGTTAGTGATGTGTTCCAGAGTAACTTTTGTCTTTGCTCATGACAGGAAATGTGCATTTTTTTATAGTTTGCTTTGATGCTGCATTGTTCCATGATTTCATATATTTCATATAATGCAACATTTCTAGTTGTTTCAGTTAGTGTTTTCTGTAACAGTTCAGGCTTATACATATGAAACAAAGCTTAAAACAAAAAGGAATATTTCAGCTTTATAAAAATATATGGGGTGAAATTGGTCCACGCCAATAGCGTAAATTGACCTGCTAGTGAATCGGCAACCCGTTTTACACCGTGCTCAATTTTCTTTTACATTTTGCACTGCTGCCATTGACCAATTTCACCCCAAATATGCCAGCTTGTTTGATAATTAAATCTTGACTGATCCATGCTCTCCAACTACGGGCCCAACTCTAACCTTCATTTCTACTTGAAGGTCCTCAAACATGAGACTACACTTGTGTGGTCCCATTCCTACCTATCCAAATGTATCTCCAGCAATAGTTTATTATTATGCCCCTGCACCATCACCTCCAGAGTCCCCCAATGATCGATCCTTGGCGCCTCCACTTTCTCATCCATATTTTGTCTCTCAGTAACATCATCCACAGACATGGTGTAAGCTTTCATATTTATGCTGATGACATCCAGTTCTACTTCTCCACTATATCCCTTGACCCCACGATCAGACTGCCTGTCTGGCATCATCATTGATGAGTCGCAACTTCTTTCCACTGCAAATCGGGAGGACCAAAGTGGAGGATGTTATGCTTCAGTTGGACAGAGCCTTGGTCAGACCCCATCTGGGGTACTGTGTTCAGTTTTGGGCACTGTACCTCAGAAAGGATTTATTGGCCTTGGACGGGATACAGTGTAGATCCATCAGAATGATGCCAGAGCTTTAAGTGTTAAATGATGAGGACAGGTTGCATAAACTTGGCTTGTATTCCCTGGAGTTTAGATGGTTGAGTGATGATCTAATTGGTGTTTAAAAAATGATAAAAGGATACAGAGAAGCTATTTCCTCTAATGGGGGAATCCAGTACAACTTTAAAATCAGAGTTAGGCCACTCATGAGTGAAATCAGGAATTCTGTCCCCCAAAAGACTGTGGATGCTGGGTCAATTGAAATGTCAAGACTGAGATAAGCGTATTTTTGTTAGGTAAGGGTATCAAGGGATATGAATCAAAGGCGGATAAATGGAGTTGAGGTAGAGATCAGCCATGATCTAACTGAATGGCGGAACAGGCACAAGGGGCTAAATAGCCTACTCCTGTTCCTATGTTTCTAAGACCAAAGTCATTTATTATCAGCCCTCACTATAAACTGTGGTCCCTTACAACTGATTTCATCAGTCTCCCTGGCCACTCAGTCAATGTGAGCCAGACCATTATAAACCTTGTTATCCTGTTCGACCCTGAGCTGAGCATCAAGCTCCACGTTCTATCCAACACTAAAACTGTTTTCTTCCATCTCCGCAATATCTCCTATCTCGGCTCCTCTGCTGCTGAAATCCTTATCCATGCCTTTGTCACCTTTAGACAATTATTCCAATGCCCTCCATGCTGGCCTCCCACTCTCCAACCTCCAGAAACTCCAACTTGTCCAAAATCTAGCAGCGTGTATCTTATCCTGCACTAATTCCCACTTCCCAATAACCTCTGTCCTCGCTAACCTACATTAGCGCTTTGTCCTCTGATACATTAAATTTAAAACGCTCATCCTTTTCTTTAAATCCCTTCATGGCATTGTTTCATCCTATCCCTGAAACTTCCTCCAGCCTTATATCCACTGCTGTACCATTAGGTCCTCTAATTCTGGTTGTTGAATATCTCCCTTCCCTTCGCCCATCATTGGTGGTAGAGTCATCGGCCACCTCTGCCCTACTTTCTAGAATTCCCTTCCTCAACTCTGATTCTCCATTTCTTTCTCTACCATAAAAAAACACTACTTAAAACCCACCTTTTTGACCTAGCTTTCGGCCATGCTTCCTAATCTTTCCCATCATTCGTCAGCTTCCTTCCCCTAATGATGTCTATTGTGAGGCACCTTGGGATGTAGATGCAAGTTCTTATTGTTATATATGTCTATACGATCACTTCTCAGTCACTTGCTTTCAAGGCTGACAGATCCAAGTTTCTCCCATCTCTCCTATCTCAGATCTTGCACTAGGAATCAGCCTCATGACTCTTCTCTGCACTGCCTCCAGTACTTGCAACAAGTCTCCCTTGTGTTTGAGTAACCAGAACTGAGTACAATACTCAAGGTGCAGTCTGACCAGAATACTGTACAGTTCGATCAGAACTTCTTGTCACTTGTATTCGACTGTTTTCTGGCTATGTAGTTCAGCTTTTTATTTGCATTGTTGATTGCTGCTTCTTATTGACTGGACATGTTGACCACCATGTCTACTAAGATCCCTAGATCTCTTTCAATTTCACTGTCAGCTATTTCAACACCATTCATGGAGTGTGTGCGTGGCCCATTTTACCTTCCAATGTGCAGTACTTTACACTTGTCCATATTAAATTTCATCTGCCATTGTTCTGCCCACTTACATATTTTATCCAACTCATTTATATTTTGAGATGCATCCTCAAAATCAACTGCCCTTCCTAGTTTGGTATCATCTGCAAATTTCACAAGTCTGTCTTGTGTTTCTGAATGCACGTGATTGATGTAAATTCGTAACAGTCATGGTCCAATACCAACCTCTGGGGCACTTTACTCAGCACTCTCCCTCTCCAACCCCCAATATTACTTCTGCAACTAGTTCCTGTTGTTTTCTATCCTTTAGCCAATCAGCATCAATGTGGAGTTGGTTAATGCCAGAGCCCATTATGCTTTTTGGCCAATAGCAAACAACAACTGAAAGTCTTCATTCACGGCTCATTCAGACAGTGAAGAGGTTTAACTTTCCCAGCCATTTGGCAACAAACCTTTTCCGACTCTCAAATAACACTGTTTTACAAATAGAACAGTTTCTACAGGAACAGGTGCAAAAACCAGCATTGCAGAGCCATTTCGGGAAGCAGTTCAACAATATAATTGCACTATATTACAAATCGGGTCACCATATTTAGTTGATGGGAACTAATTCATTCATTCTACCATAAGCTAGCAACACACATTCTGTCCACTGTTCCTATCTTAGAAGGGTGTGATAACATATGCACAATTGTAAGCGCTTCACCTCATCAAAAAAAATCAGCGCAGTAGAAGATATTGACTAGTGGTTAATAAGGATAAATATAGGTGCTAAAATTGTATGTATGAACATTCCCAGACAAGGTTTTGGGGAATGATTTATGACTGCCCTTATATAACACACTCCTGTTAAGTATATAACTGATTTTACATTTACCAAGACCATTCACCTTATACAATTCCACATGAAGTATGGTTCTGTTGAAAATTTGTTTTTATATTTTAAGTAATAGTACAGGTTAAGAGCTCTGATTGTTTTAATGACATTGGCAAGACTATTGTAGACATTGAAAAATGAGGTGTTAAGATGGCCCAATTTAGGTGAACAATTAATAGTTTAACATCTCCAAGGTGCAAATGAGGGCACAGGCTGCAAATTATGCATTAACATGTAAATTATTTTAAATAGGAAAAATAGGTTGCTGTCTTGACTTTAAAATTATACACTAATAGGCAGGTAAACGTTAAACATGTGGTAAAGAAAATGAGTGGGTGGTCGCTAAATTGTCTGAGACCCAATATGGGGTATGGTATTGTGGTTATGTTTCTGGACTAGTAATCCAGAGGCCTGGACTAATATTCCAAAGAATGTGAGTTCAAATCCCACTTTGGCAATTTGAGAATTTGAATTCACTTTTAAAAAAAATCTGGAAATCAAAAGCTGATATCAGTAAAAATGACCATGAAGCTGTGATTTTCAAACTGTTACAAAAATGTAATTACAGGTATTACAACAATGTCATCAGGCTTCCTCACCCTGAGAATTGAATATTCTCTGTTTGGCTGTGTGGGCTCTATTATATTTCCTTATTTACAGTCCTGTCAATTATTAATTTGATACTTCATCACATTGGTTGAATATACTTGACACCATAATCCTGGTGGCTCAGTGGGTATATGCACTATGTAATATAATACCAGGAATGTCACAGGCTCAATCCTCAGGCAGTGCTGTGCTAGCTGATATTAGATGGGCTGTAGTGAAGATACTAGTTGTCTCAATGCTGTCATGCTGCCGAAGGGACAAATTGGCCAAGATTTTAATTCCTAATCTATACCCAGTGACGCCAATGGAAAATGTGCACCCGTAGATGTCGGTTATGGGCAGGATTGGACTGGGCTGTGGTGTTGCACTAAAATAGCTGCTGACCGTCACTGTCTGGTTCATAACTGAAGAATGACCATCTGGATGAGATATTGGAGAGCTGCCATTGTCTGTAGATCTGACCTGCATCATGAGTAGAGGTGAAATGTGAGGGAAAAGCTAGACTTTAATTCTTCCATCTTGAAATCTGTGTTTTATAGGTGAATGAAGACACAGTGGAACGTCTAGTTCAAGAATATCCACATATCACATTCAGCACTGTGATGCAAGACTGCAAGCGGACACTAGAACGAGCCTATCAGATGGGGTGGATTCCTAATACATCAACGGCATCATAATGCTGTGAAGAATCTGCTGTAAACTCACTTTGTGGTTCTTGTAATTCTTAAATACAGTAATGTAAAGAGTGAGTGCAAGAGAAATCACAAGCAGTAGGCTATGCTGGACTGAACTTATAACCACAAAAGACAGTACTTTTCCTTTTTATGTTCCTGTTTCGACAATCTTTGCTCTTTGAAGATTGAAATCATGGATTTTCATATATCCATGGAAGGAGTTTTTAAAAAATAATAATAATTGGGGGCAGGTATGGTTTCTAGCCCAAAGTAGTTTTATTTTATGAATCATTTGATACTAGCTGTCTTTTTTGTTTCTTTGAAACAGCTGTAATCAAATCTATTGAAATGTATATTCAGAAAGTTTAAAGTAAAAGATATGTCTCCTCCCCAACCCACTTTCTGCTCATTGCTACATCTGAGCTCCTAATAGATGTAATAGGATTTTTCAGGTGTGACAGTAATCTGCTAAATTCATCTAGTTATACTCTTGTTCAACAACTCCTCTCTTAGATAATCTCTGTTAAGATTACATCTCATTTTATTATAAGCTTGGTTAAAAATCTGAGTTCCGTTTTATTAAGCTTCATTCATCCTTGAAATAATCAATTACTACTGATGATAAAGACTAGCAACGACCCGGTTAAAATTTCACTGTAGGCAGAAGAATAAATGGAGTGTTTTTCCCCTGAATTTGGACTTTAACTGTGGCCAGCATGTACAATAATGACTGACGTATTTTGTTACTGTTTGTATGTTCTTTTTCTACATACACAGTTGTTAATAACTAGCTTGTGTAAGACATACTTTTTATAACATGGTCAAAGCAAAATAAAACTAACTTTTGCCAGTTATGCAATTGTTGTAAATATCATGCCTGAACACTTTATTAATTATTTAGTAGAAGAAAGTGTTCTGAAAGGTAATAGTTAAAGTTGACAAAATAACGCTGGATTATTGCGTTATTTAATACTTGTCATTAAATGAACTTCTCCTGTGAAAAAGTCTGTACACATTATGTTGTGTTTCAAATTCAAAAGCCAAGAAGTTCAGTGTTTTGGCCTTCAGTTTCTGACCAAAGTGATCAACCTTCAGAATACAGAATAAGTGTACAATTCTTTCTTACTTGCATATGATAATTAATTATGTCATCAGATGTCAAGAAAAAGTAGTATGCAGTGTGTGAACCTATGTATGTTTAAAAATAAAGGGTTCAACAGGGTGTAAACCATTTTACAGGGAAACCTAGGAATGTAAAAGAGGATGTGTGTGTGAGTGTGTTTTAAATGTATACAGTAGTTCTGGAATACAAATTGTACAGCCAGCCGGAGGATCTGCTTTAATGTTCCGTGACTGTGCTAAAAGTAAGGAGAAGGCACGAAGGAGAAAGAAAAGGCAATTTAAGTGATGTTTGGTAAATGCCGCCTTTGAGAGCCCATACAGTAATTGAGCAGATTAAGATAACTGACAGTAGCTGCGTAGTGTGTCTAACTGGAGGTCTCTGTGGGTCGTGTCTCAGATCCTGTGCAGACTCGTTAAACAAGTTTGTCAATTTTCCATTAGATTGATTTTTCTCAAGTCTAGAAGAGTTGTCTCATTTTCTGTCTGAGACACCGCCATTTCCCAATATTGTATCTTTCTGTTTAATTCTGTGTTAGAATGTGTTGAAGAATTTTGGAGTTCACAGCTGACGGAGATGATTTAATTTGGAGAATGCACCAACATAAAGTATTTTGCAACATTTCTGTGACAAGTGCTTTAACCCTTCGGTAATGTTTTGACTGGGATACACAACAGCCAACATTACACACCTTCAGCTCAATCAGCAAAGGCTGCTGATTAAAGGGAAGGAACGACTTGGAATACTATTAAAAGTACTCCCCTGCACCCTTCCTATCTGAATAGGAATAATAGTTATAAAATTATCTGGTACTTGCATTAACATTTGTTGCTTCGAGAGAATCTCACCATCTTGGATCTCCTCAGCTCCTTGCTGCTCCAATACTTTCAGTTGTAGGGAGGGGCCTCCTGCATCTTGGAGTAACCTACTCATGTCAGTGGAGTCACGTGGGACTGAGAGTCAGTTCAGAGTCAGCTGAGCTTAGCAAGCTCTCTCTTTACATAAAATTACGTAGAATATGCAGCACAGAAACAGGCCATTCGGCCCAACTAGTCTGTGCTGGTGTTTATACTCCACACGAGTCTCCTCCCATTCCATCTACCTCATCTCAGCCTTTCATGATATCTTACTATTCCCTTTTCACTCATGTCGTCGTCTAGTTCCTTTTGAAAGCATCTAAGCTATTTGCCTCAACCACTGCCTGTGGTAGCGAGTTCCACATTCTAACCATTCTCGGAGTAAAGAAATTTCTCCTTATTGCCCTGTTGGATTTATTAGTAACTATCTTGTATTTATGGCTCCTAGTTTTGGATTCTCCCACAGGTGGAAACATTCTCTCCACATCTACCCTGTCTATCCCATTCATAATTTTAAATACCTTTATCAGGTCACCTTTATGTCTTCTCTTTTCTAAAGAAAAAAGCCCCGACCTGTTCAATCTTTCCAAATAGCTGTAATCTCTCCATTCTAGTACCATCCATTCTTGGCTGAGTATACAGCAGTACCCAGCCAGCCGTGTTTTTCCCTCAGGGCTGGCTGGCTGGCTCAGGTCAAACTGAAATACCGACTCCCATTGAAATGAATGGAGCACTATGGGGTGCAAGTGGCTGTTTCCTGTAATTGAAGTAGTCAGAACAGCTCAGGAGAAAAGATGACAATTGACAGGTCTCTATCAGGCAGTAAATTTGATGGTATTTCAATGCATGTGCCATATCTTTTTTATAGTTGTATTATTTTCAGATTGAGAAGTGGAAGTCCTTTCAACAGAAAGTACCCCCCAGAATTTTTTTCCCTTTTAGAGTTTTGAATGTTCCATGATTTCATACATTTCTCTAATAGTAATAAATAAAATCCAGTTTAGGGACTGTACAATAAAGTTTTATACATAATCTCAAAACCATACATTTTGAAAGATGCTAAAAAATACGTACCCTAAATGCAAGATATATGTGAAAAGCCCATCTTTTCAGCATTTAAAATGGTTGATTTTCCTCAGAAAACAGAGACTCTAAATGTACTTTCAGACGTCTTGTCTGAACTCTTGTACCTAGCTCTATTGACAAAAAACGTCCTCTGTTCTTTTGGCCATGTTTTGTGTTATGTTATTTCTGCTTCTCTTCCTCCTGCTTTATTATTTCAGTTGACACTGCAGAGTAAGCATAATGGATATGCCTTGCATAAAAATATGCAAGCAGATAAGGAGGCGAGCCCTAATCTTCAAGATGCACATACAATTTCCAAGTAATTCAATAAAAACTTCTATGTTGCGTGGCAAATTGATACTTACTGTTTATTGAGACTCTTCATTTAATGGAATAAGTATACCCACAATTTTCATTCCCATACAGTTAACTTTAACACAGCCTTAAGCAAGGTTTGAGATTAGAAGGATTTCCCATCCAATTAGTGGATATCTGGACTAGATTCTCAAATGATGAAGTGTTGGTAACACTTAAAAAAAAAAGAGCTGTATAAGTATCCGGTTAGGAATGCGATTGAGAGTTATAATGATGAGCACTGACAGAGATGATTAATGGGACATGATGGCTCCTGTTCTGCTGAGACAATGGAATGTCGTGGCAACTGGACAAGGATAAATAATATAGGGTTTAATGTCAGGTACTCTGAGGTTTCACTTAATTTACCTTTAGGGGGAAGAAAGGGAGAACTTTATAGAACTTTTGTTCAGGAGACTAATTGGATTTGGTATTATCCATAATAGAACAGGTTGTACATGATTTGTGGAAGGAATGCTTGATGGGCTGGCTGGCCTTTTCTCATTTCATGTTTTCTTTGGTTCTCAACAAATGTTGACTTTCCAAGTGACTTTGGACATTTTCTTATCCATAGATTTTTTTTTTCCCACACTGTAAATTTGATTTATTTTACCAGAGAGGTGTTCAATGAAAATAAACTGTAAACTGTATCTTGTAAAATCACAGTCATACACGGTGAGAAAATAAATGTTGGAAATTACTTATTAATTTGTTACATGAAGACTGTCCAATAAACACCATTTCCGAAAGCATCTCTAGTAGGACGTTGTTGCAATTTTGTATTCATGTATTTATTTCACTACATAAACTAATGGATCATTGGTCTATAACTATCACTGTTGGGTCTGGTTTGCTGACTATTGAGGCTGGATATTCTGCGATGAGTGCCTCACCTCCTGATTCCCCAAAGCCTTTCTACCATCTACAAGGCACAAGTCAGGAGTGTGATGGAATACTCTCCACTTGCCTGGATGAGTGCAGCTCCAACAACACTCAAGAAGCTCGACACCATCCAGGACAAAGCAGCCCACTTGATTGGCACCCCATCCACCACCTTATACATTCACTCTCTCCACCACCGGCATACCGTGGCTGCAGTATGTACCATCTACAAGATGCACTGCAGCAACTCGCCAAGGCTTCTTCGGCAGCATTTCCCAAACCCGCAACCTCTTCCACCTAGAAGGACAAAGGCAACAGGCACATGGGAACACCACCTGCAAGTTCCCCTCCAAGTCACACACCATCCTGACTTGGAAATATATCGCCGTCCCTTCATAGTCGCTGGGTCAAAATCCTCGAACTCCCTAACAGCACTGTGGGAGTACCTTCACCACATGGACTGCAGCGGTTCAAGAAGGCGGCTCCCCACCACCTTCTCCAGGGCAATTAGGGGTAGGCAATAAATGCTGGCCTTGCTGTGAACGAATAAAAAACATTTTTTTAAAGACCTCTATCAGGTCTCCTCTCGGCCTTCTCTTTTCTAAAGAGAAAAGCCCCAACCTGTTCAATCTTTCCCGATAGCTGTAACCTCTGAGTTCTGGTACCACCCTTGTAAATGTTTTTGCACTTTTGCCTGTGCTTCTATGTCCTTTTTATAGTATGGAGACCACAACTGTGCACAGTACTCGCAGTGCGGTCTGACCAGGGTCCTATACAAGTTTAACATAATTTCACTACTTTTGAATTCTATACCCCTAGAAATAAATCCCAGTGCTTTGTTAGCATTTTTAATTGCTTTGCTGATGTGTGATGCTGCTTTTAATGATTTGTTCACCTGTATCCCTAGATCCCTTTGCTCATGACCTTATTCAGTTTGTTATTTTCTGAGGTGTAGGTAATGTTTCTGTTTTTTCTACCAAAGTGCATCACCTCACATTTATATTAAAGTTCATTTGTCACTTAACTACCCTGTCTGCAAGTTTCCTAATGTCTTCTTGTACAATGTTGCATTCTTCCTCAGTGTTAGCTATAACCCCCAGTTTGGTATCATCTGCAAATTTTGATATTGAGTTACTTATTACTAAATCCAAATCATTAATATAAATTATGAATAACAGTGGTCCAGCACTGATCTTTGTGAAATACCATTTTATACCTTCCTCCACTCCACTCTGCTCTTATTTTTTAGCCAATTTGCAATCCATTCAGCTATTTGTCCTCTGACTCCACTTGCCCTTGTAAATAAGGGGGGGGGGGGGCTTAAATTTTAAATGGACCACAAGCTGAGTGCAGTCAGTTATATAGCAATCTAATGGATTTGACCAGTGCACCAATTTTAACATGAAAAACAGAGATTACTTTTTCAGCTGGTCTGGAGACATCAGTACTCAGGGCTTGCAGCAACAATATTCCTTCTCCCCCGACACGGGTACCTTGGTAACTGGAATTCTTGCTAAGATCTGGCCAAAGTTATGCAAATGAAGGTGATGCCAGAAAATCCACCAAGTCAATGTTGGGAGCCACAGGTGGGCACAAAGCCTATCCTACCACAGTTTCTGTGGGATTCCTGCTGAAGTGGAAAATCTAAGTAGTCCATGTTACTGCTCAAGATTTCAATTTTAAAAAAACATTGTGAATTTTTATGATTGTTAAGATAGCCATGTTTGAGAATGGAACACTTTCATCAGTTATACCCCTCTCAGGACAGCCTGCCCTTCAATATGCCTAGATGCTACAGAACATTTATTTTCTATGTTGCCTGACTGTGCTTTATTTCTGACCTCCCACTGCAATGACATTTTTTCCACTTTCCACACCAGCCACCATTATGGGCTGTTTGATATTACCAGCTTAATGTCAATTTGAAAGAAAGACTTGCATTTATATAGTGCCTTCATGACCTCAGGACATCCCAAAGCACTTTACAGCCAATGAAGTACTTTTGAAGTGTAGTCACTGTTGTAATGTAGGAAATAAGGCAGCCAATTTGTGCACAGCAAGCTCCCACAAACAGCAATGTGATAATGACCAGATAATCTGTTTTTTAGTGATGTTGATTGAGGGATAAATATTCGTCAAGACACCAGGGATAACTCCGCTGCTCTTCTTCGAAATAGTGCCGTGGGATCTTTTATGTCCACCTGAGATGGCAGACAGGGCCTCGGTTTAACATCTCATCCGAAAAACGGCACCTCTGACAGTGCAGCACTCCCTCAGTACTGCACTGGAGTGTCAGCCTAGATTTTTTTTGTGCTCAAGTCTCTGGAATGGGACCTGAACCCACAACCTTATGACTCAGAGGCGAGAGTGCTACAAACTGAGCCACGGCTGACACAACCATTTGTGCGAATCATGTACAGTTTATGGTATTGCTTTGCATCCAGTGTTGAATGGGTCGAGACTGCCCAAACTCATTTCTTGTAGGACATTTAAAGACAGCAGAGAGAGGAGACTTTGACCCAGTCCAATTTGGCTGGATACGTGCTTGAAGATGAAGGAACAGCGCATTAACCCACTGTGCACCCAGCCTGCTACCACAGTGTAGCTCTGCATGTATTATCTCTGAACAGTGCTGTTTGATGTTTATTAATAGCCAAGTTGAGACATGCTGAAAAATTGCTAGTTCAATAAAGACAACTTAGTCAATATTAAAAGATGTCAATATAATCTCACAGTGCACCACAGTGATTACCATTATGAGTTGAACTATTTTAAAAGTGGGTTAGCACAGGCAGCACCTTTATGTCCTGTATTCTCTGGGTTCATCAACCCGAAAATGCACTGCAGGCAATTCAATGAGATTTTCCCAAGATTGCTACAGTTTATAGAAATATAGAAACCTATTTGTCAAAGTTTTTGTCTTCTTTAAAAGAATGAATTAAAAAGGAAAATTCAATGGAGTCTCTGAAAGAATGCAAGAATATCTGATCCACATTTTCTTCCAGTCATTATTGCTAACAAGAAAGCTGGTGTGAGTATAAAATGTAAAACCATTTTAGGTTCAAACAGACTTTTTCATGCTTCAATGACTGGAGCGAAAGAATGTAATCTCAATTTATATGTCACGTGTGTTGTATAAGCAGTGATTTATAGTTTATGTCTTCACCATCAGAACTTTTTTTATACAACAGTCGAGAAACTAGTGTTTAGTTACCCATTGTACCCTCTTTAATGATTTATTGTTTAAAAAATTGGCATGAGATCTTTACCATTTTGATATGACATCACCATCTGCACAGGCAACTTGATATGACATCACCATCTGCATTACATAATTATCATGGACAGGTGGTTTATAGAGAATTAACCACGTGTTTCATTTGTTTGTCCTTGCAATGCGAATGAAATGGGCAGGCGTCTCTCAGTGGTTTACTTTTTGGTGTCCATACTTACTGCATTGTTCCCATTATACAGGTCTTCATCAGGAAGTACATTGATGTCAGAAGATACAGTTGTACAGGATCTTGGAAATGGTTCTTTACAACAAGTATAAATTCACTTTCCTGAGGGGTACCTCTTTTTTAAATCATTTACAGAGGTGCAAGTAGACGGTCTTTGTGATGGAGAGGATATGGGGTCAGAGCTCAGCTCAGGGTCATATAGGACGCTAAGGTTGCAAACAGTCTGGTTTAGCCTGAGACAGTGGCCAGGGAGTGGGATGGAATACCGCGGTAGCGAGGGAACAGAGTTTGTGGCGGGAGGCAAAGTCAATGGCTTCGGTCTTCCCAATATTTAATTGGAGGAAATGTCACCTCATCCAGGACTAGATGTTGGACAAGCAGTCTGACAACACAGAGGCAGTAGAGGATTTGACAGAGGTGGTGTTGAGGTAGAGCTGGGTGCTGTCAGCGTACATTTGGAGCCTGGCATCGTGTCTTTGGATGATGTCGCCGGGGGGCAGCATGTAGATGGGAAATAACGTCAAACTAGACTAAGCAAGTATGGAATGTATCACAAGAACATTTGACTATAATTTGAAACAATTTATCTTCCCCCACTATTACTCATTGGCAGGTGCACATTTGACATACCGTGTGCCTCACCTTCAAAACGATATTAATGCACTGGAGAGTGTTCATAGACGAGGATGATTTCAGACCTGTAAACACTTTTGTGAAATGAAATCCTTAAAATCAAATTTATTTTCTTTGATGAACTGAAGTTTGAGAGGAAATTTGATCACGGTTTTTAAAATGTTGAATCCATAGATAATGCTGTATCTGTAGATAACTTTAAACTGTGATCACAGAACTAGAGGACGCAAGTTCAAAACTGCCAAGCCTCAAGCTAAATGGAGATCAGAAGAGATTTTCTTCTCCAAGTAGTAGCCAATGTTAAATAGAATACCATCAAAACGGCTTCATGCTGTCAATTAACTCCTTCATAAAAGAGCTGGATGAATATCTCATTGAGAAAAGGATTGAAAGTTACACTGGTAAGTACAAACAGAGATGATGAAATACTCCATGGAACAGTGTGATTTCAATCGTGCTGGGACCATGAAAATATCAAGTGGAATGTAATCAGTCAGGAGTGGATAATGTAGACAAGGATAACAAAATTCACTGTCCCCATTTAGGTTGCAGCAGGAAATCTGAAACATCCAATTGTATTGTTTCACTGAACAGTGTGTTGACATTTTAAGTTCCCTGCTGTCTCTTCTAGAACTGATTTGAAATGTGTGAAACCTTTTCAGTGCAATGGAAGTATCTGTTCCTGCCTGGCAATCTATTCAGAAATTGGAAGGAGAACAACTCCTATTTTTACTGATTTTATATTAAAGCACCTTCAAGCTCTGAGCAGCATGGTTGGCAAGTTAGTGCTGGATTTCTGCAAGTACCAAATTAATTGTGCCTTGAACTGGTTACATTTCACTTTATACTGTATTCACTACTCACGATGTGGTCTCCGCTACATTGGGGAGACCAAACGCAGATTGGGTGACCGCTTTGCAGAACACCTCCATTCAGTCCATAAGTGTAACCCTGAGCTTCCGGTCGCCTGTCACTTTAATTCTCCGCTCCACTCCCACTCTGACCTCTCCGTCCTCGGGCTCTTGCACTGTTCCAATGAAGCTCAACGTAAGCTCGAGGAACAGCACCTCATCTTTCGATTGGACACTTTACAGCCTTCTGGACTCAACATCGAGTTCAACAATTTCAGACTATAACCTCGGCCCCTATCTTTTTCACATGGCAGCTGTTGATGATTCTGCCATTCCCATTTACACCTCTTCTAGACTCGTCTTTTGTTTATTAACTTGTCCCATTACCATCTCCTTTTGCCTCGCACCATCATCCCTTTTGTCTTTTAATCTCTCCTGCCTTCCCTCCTCTCACAGAGCTTCCCTTTTGTTCTTTCCTCCCCTCCCCATTCCCTGCCCCTGCACTTGCTTAAAACATGCTTTATCTCTAACTTTTTCCAGTTCTGACGAAAGGTCATCGACCTGAAATGTTAACTCTGACTCTCCACAGATGCTGCCTGATCTGCTGAGTATTTCCAGCATTTCCTGTTTTTATTTCAGATTTCCAGCATCTGCAGTATTTTGCTTTTGTATTAATTGTGCCTTAAGTTTGACTGTGAGGGTGAAGCAGAATATTTCTGTTACACTTACCCTGCTGCTTTCATACTATTACCAGGCTCTGGAGAAAGCTTAATGCAATCATCGTAGGCACTTCCATCAGCAAGGAGCCGGGGTGGGGGGGAAACTACCCTCAGACCACTACACACTCACACTCACACTCACTGCCTCATCACATCAGCAAGATAGATGACACTGGCAAAAGTTTGTTTTTCAAAATTTTAATCTAATTTACAATTTTCACATTAAATTTAGCAATATAATTAAATATTTTTTCTGCAGTCTTCTTGTTTTATTGAAAAGTAGGGACAGCAAACAAAATATAGCTCAATTCTGACACAACATTGGAATTAGAATTTTAAAAGCAAATTTTATCAGCACAGTTTACTTACAGATATTATTGTAGGGAAAACACTTACCATTAACTCATAAAGGTATGAAGATGCCTGCAACTGGTTGTACTGCAGCTAGTATAATATAAAAGCAGAGTAAGAGCATCATTTGAAGGTAGCCTCATTTTTACCTGCTCCTAGGAATTAGGAAAAGTATTGGGTTCTTAGGAGAAGGTAATGGAATGTAAGCTGCTGCAAAATAAATAATGGGGTTGTTAATGACAAATAAATATTTCTCTTAGGTTGATGTAAATTTTGGGCTGAAGGATTTGATAAGAAATGATGCGTTTCCTACTTTGAAGGGGTATATAACAGCATGAGTGTTTATTTGATTGAAATGCCTATTGTGTCATGGGCCAAGAAAGACTTGCATTTATATAACGCCTTTCACGACCATCGGACATCCCAAAGTGCTTTACAGCCAATGAAGTACTTTTTTTTTTGAAGTGTAGTCGCTGTTGCAATGTAGGAAACACAGTAGCAAGCTCCCACAAACAGCAATGTGATAATGACCAGATAATCTGTTTTTGTTATGTTGAATGAGGGATTGGCCAGGACACCGAGGATAACTCCCCTGCTCTTCATCGAAATAGTGCCATGGGATCTTTTACGTCCACCTGAGAGGGCAGATGGGTCCTCGGTTTAATGTCTCATCCGAAAGATGGCACCTCCGACAGTGCAGCACTCCCTCAGCACTGCACTGGAGTGTCAGCCTAGATTTTTGTGCTCAAGTGTCTGGAGTGGGACTTGAACCCACAACCTTCTGACTCAGAGGCGAGTGTGCTACCACTGAGAGACTGGTTGACGAGGCTAAATTGGATGCACTAGAGGTAACATCAGAAGTGACAGCCAAGTTGAATTATGGCTGGTCACAGCATGGTCACAGTAAATAATAATTCATATAGGTCTGAGAGCGTTAAAAAAACAAGCCTGAAGGCTTTGTGTCTTAATGCAAGGAGCATTCGGAACAAGGTGGATGAATTAGCTGCGCAAATAGAGGTAAATGAATACGATTTGATTGGGATTACAGAAACATGGCTCCAGGGTGGCCAAGGCTGGGAACTCAACATCCAGGGGTATTCAATATTTAGGAAAGATAGGCAAAAAAGAAAGGGAGGTGGGGTAGCATTGCTGGTTAAAGAGGGGATTAACACAATTGAAAGGAAGGATATTAGCTCTGATGATGCGGAATCCGTATGGGTAGAACTGAGAAATAACAAGGGGCAGAAAACGTTAGTGGGCGTGGTATATAGACCTCCAAACAGTAATACGGAGGTTGGGGACGGCATTAAAAGGGAAATTGGAGAAGCATGCAGTAAGGGCACAGCAGTCATCATGGGTGACTTTAATTTACATATAGATTGAGCTAACCAAATTAGTAAAAATACTGTGGAGGAGGAATTCCTAGAATGTTTACGGGATGGTTTTCTGGAACAATGGCCCAGAAATTGATCTCGCTCTGTTCCCGCGGGGGTAAGCCTTCCCCGCGATCTCTCACTCCGCTTGTGCTTTTTCAGATCCAGCTCGCACGAACTTGATGTTCCAGACATCAGCCGGGCAGTGCTTGCGTATCCCACCGGCGTAGTGAATTCGTGCGAGCTGTGGGATCACGTGACTCAGTTAGAGCCAATGGCAGCACACCATCTTCCATTCATAAGTTTCACATACGTGCTGTGAAATCTATGAATCTTACACCCCCCCAAAATAACAGCTAAACCTCAATTAAATTTAAAAAAAAACATCACATTAATAAAATAAGTATAGTTAAATAAATTAACCATTTTAAATAAAAAATTAAATTTTTGAAAAAATTTAAAATCTTTTAAAAAGTTATAAAAATAAACTTACCTGTCTTTAAAGTCTCTAAAAAAGATATACCTGTTAAAAAAAATTCAAAAAAATACTTAATTCACTACTTACCTTGTTAAAAGTGGGTCTTACTCCTCCTTTTTCCATTTCTAAAATCTTCAGTACTTACCTGCGCGTCCAAAGCATGAAGTGCACAGCGTGCGCGCAGCCTGTAGCGCGCACGCGATGCACCGAGGAACCGCCCCCTTTTCAAAAGAGCAATTGCCGGTTTTCAGCGCATGCGCAGGGCATGCAGAAACCAGCAATTGCAGAGGGAATACGCGAGAGTACGCAGTGCGTACTCTCGCGCAGCAGGATGAATTTTTGGCCCAATATGTCGAGGAACCAACCAGAGATCAGGCCATCTTAGACTGGGTATTATGTAACGAGAAAGGATTAATTAGCAATCTTGTTGTACGAGGCCCCTTGGGTCAGAGTGATCATAATATGATAGAATTCTTCATTAGGATGGAGAGTGAAGTAGTTGAATCAGAGACTAGGGTCCTGAATTTAAATAAAAGAAAGTACGATGGTATAAGGCGCGAATTGGGTAGGATTGATTGGGGAATGTCACTCAAAGGGTTGACGGCGGATAGGCAATAGCAAACATTCAAAGACTGCATGGATGAACTACAGAATTTGTTCATCCCAGTGTGGCATAAGAATAAAACAAAAAGGGTGACTCAACCGTGGCTAACAAGGGAAATTAGGGATAGCATAAGATCCAAGGAGAGGGCATATAAATTGGCCAGAAAAAGCGGTAACCCTGAGGATTGGGAGCAGTTTAGGATTCAACAAAGGAGGACAAAGGGATTAATTAAGAAGGGGAAAATAGAATACGAGAGTAAGCTTGCAGGGAACATAAAAACTGACTGTAAGAGCTTTTATAGATATGTGAAGAGAAAAAGATTAGTGAAATCAAGTGTAGGTCCCTTGCAGTCAGAAGTGGGGTAAGTTATAATGGGGAACAAAGAAATGGCAGACCAATTAAATGCATATTTTGGTTCTGTCTTCACAAAGGAGGACACAAATAACCTCCCAGAGATGTTGGAGAACATAGGGTCTGATGAAAGGGAGGAACTGAAAGAAATCAGTATTTGCAGGGAAATGGTGTTAGGGAAATTGACGGGATTGAAGGCCGATAAATCCCCAGGGCCTGATAATCTACATCCTAGGGTACTTAAGGAAGTGGCCCTAGAAATAGTAGATGCATTGCTGATCATCTTCCAACATTCGATGGAATCTGGAACTGTACCCATGGATTGGAGGGTAGCTAATGTTACCCCACTATTCAAAAAGGGTGGTAGAGAGAAAGCAGGGAATTACAGACCGGTAAGCCTGACATCGGTATTGGGGAAAATGCTAGAGTCCATTATAAAGGATGTAATAGCTGAGCACTTGAAAAACAGTGACAGGATCGGACAAAGTCAACATGGATTTACAAAAGGTAAATCGTGCTTGACTAATCTACTGGAATTTTTTGAGGATGTAACTGGGAAATAGATAAGGGAGAACCAGTAGATGTGGTGTATTTGGACTTTCAAAAGGCTTTCGATAAGGTCCCGCATAAGAGATTAGCGTGTAAAGTTAAGGCACATGGGATTGGGGGCAAGGTATTGACTTGGATAAAGAACAGGTTGGCGGACAGAAAGCAGAGAGTAGGAATTAATGGGTCTTTTCCCGAGTGGCAGGCAGTGACTAGTGGGGTACCGCAGGGTTCGGTCCTTGGACCCCAAATATTCACAATATACATTAATGATCTAGACAAGGGAACTAAATGTAATATCTCCAAGTTTGCAGATGACACAAAGCTGGGTGGGCGTGTGTGCTCCGAGGAGGATACTGAGAAACTCCAGGATGATTTGGACAGGTTGGGTGAGTGGGCAGAAGCGTGGCAGATGCAATATAACGTGGATAAATGCGAGGTTATCCACTTTGGTGTCAAAAACAGAAAGGCAGACTATTATCTGAATGGCAATAGATTGGGAGAAGGGGAAGTGCAACGAGACCTGGGTGTCCTTGTGCACCAGTCGCTGAAGGTAAGCATGCAGGTGCAGCAGGCGGTGAAGAAGGCAAATGGTATGTTGGCCTTCATAGCGAAAGGGTTTGCGTATAGGAACAGGGATGTCCTGCTGCAGTTGTACAGGGCCTTGGTGAGACCACACCTTGAGTACTGTGTGCAGTTTTGGTCGCCTTATCTGAGGAAGGATGTTCTTGCCATGGAAGGAGTTCAGCGAAGATTCACAAGGCTGATACCTGGGATGGCAGGAATGACATATGAGGAGAGATTGGATCGATTGGGCTTATACTCGCTGGAGTATAGAAGAATGAGAGGGGATCTCATTGAAACATATAAAATTCTGACAGGTCTGGACAAACTAGATGCAGGAAGAATGTTCCCGATGGTCGGAGAGTCCAGAACCAGGGGTCATAATCTAAGGATAAGGGGTAAGCCATTAAAGACAGAAATGAGGAAGAATTTCTTCACCCAGAGAGTGGTGAACCTGTGGAATTCTCCACCACAGAAGGTCATTGAGGCCAAGTCATTAAATATATTCAAGAAGGAGTTAGATATATTTCTTAAAGCTAAAGGTATCAAGGGATATGGGGAGAAGGCAGGTACAGGGTACTGAGTTTGGATGATCAGCCATGATCTCATCGAATGGCGGAGCAGGCTCGAGGGGCCGAATGGCCTACTCCTGCTCCTATATTCTATGTTTCTATGGCTGTAAAGTGCTTTGGGACGTCCTGAGGTTGTAAAAGGCGCTATATAAATCTAAGTCTTCCTTTAAATTGTAACTTTTTATGCATGTATTTAAATCAAACACTGTGGGCTGGAATTTGCGGTCGGAGGCGTACCTCCGGAGTGCGCCTCCGACCCTAAAAATAATACGAACCTACCTGCTGGCTCCCAGGCTTCTGAGACTTTGGGTCCTGGGCCTGCAGGCATACGCCTGCGTAAGGGCCCATGGATCCCAGGGACGCAGGCGGCTCGGAAGTGTCCCTGGGATCACATGGGCCAGGTCCTCCTATCAGAAAGGAGGATTCCATTGCTGTCATTTCCGAACAGAATCCCCTAATGACAAGCAATGGAATCCCCAAATTATTAAACAATTTACACAATTCTAATTAAAAAAATGTTTCCATTTTCACATTTAATTAAAAGTTCCTTTAATGAAGCATTTACAATAAAAATTAAATTTTTTGAAAAATAATTTTAAATATTTTAATCCAGGCCAAAATTTAAATAAACTAATTTTAAAAGTTTGTGGATGATTTTTTATTTTTATTTTATTTACATTTATATTAACCCTTACACTGGTGAAAGCAGGCCCTATGCCTGCTTTTACCAGGCGTAAGGGTTTTGTGGGCATTTGCTGGGCAGTAGTTGGGCAAATAGCCCAACTCTGCGCCAGCGAAAGTGATTTTTCTTTCAATTCGGAGGATCTGTCGAGGCGAACTTTGACAGATCGCAACTCCCGGGCAAATCCGAAACTTGCGGAGCTTTTCACAAGGCTTACGATGGCGTACGCTGTGCACATTGGTTTACTGGTTAAACGAATTAGGTTTAGGTTTTTGTACATTTATACAGAGGTTTTTAAATACAAAATCTTGTAAACCAATTAGATGAAAATCAATATGCTTCTGAGCAGGTCAGTGGAAATACAGTTTGACAAATTTTAAGTGGAGATTTGAGTTCACTATTAGAAGAAGCATTTGGTCATATAAGGTACACTAAGATTGAAAAAATAATGCTGTTAGTGACATTGTTTTTAGCTGATATTTTGGGGATAATGCGGGAGATGCAGGACAATAAATAAATGAGGAAAAGCAAACTTTCTCACAGTGCTGAATCCAAATCTATCGAATATCAAGTTGCGTTTTGTCTGCTAACCCTTATTTTCTATTTTTTTTGGTTCCACCCAGTATTATTGTGTTTACGTTGATTCTACCGGTTGGGTATGTGCATTGGCCAAGATAATTTATTTGGACTTAATAACATCAGTCTTGGAGAAATAGAACATTTTACAGTATGACAACATAAATAAGTGTCAACATTACAGATTCCAGCACAGCACAGTGAGATGCGAATAAAGCTGCCTCTGCTTTGTCTGAACAAAGCACCTTATCTGCAACCTCAGAAGAACACCTGCTACAACACCAGTGTGACATTTCTATTTCTCACATCAGCCAACTTCTTGGCCTTGAAATTAGTGCAGAATTATGGTAGTTTTGTCCTGTGCAGTTGCACTCATTAAATCCTTGATTGAGGCTGTCCAAATCCATTCATGTCAGACCTACAGGCAGCAGAGAGAGATCTGCAACCCATCAGTCTGGATTTAAACTCGAGTCAGTGAGGTCAAAAAAAATGATGCCACCACACTTCACTATCCATTCTCGTCTGAGACTCCCACTTTTTGTTAGCGCACTTGTAATGCTTTAGCACTTTTTAAGCATGCGTCACAATCTCAACTCCCTTGGCATATTGATTTATATTAGCAAAAAGCACACATCTTCACATATCATTAAGATAAAAGTTGATATCGTTTTCAACCTGCATAGGGAACGAGAGCAACGAGTAGATCGTCATCAAGATTGTAAACTCCGTTACAAGTCATTTTATGATCTATTATTTTTAAAGTTACTGCAAGTTTTAATCTTAATGTTGGGGGTCAGTGTCGGATAAACCCATACTACTGCCCTGTGTTGCTGGGCCGCGCACACGTCTCACTTACCTGCCAATGTCACCATGCCTTACAATAGATTTATTTGAACACTGTTTTAAGAATATGATATTTTATTATACCTGTCAAAGTGCCTGCCTTCTGATTGGCTGTTGACTGTTAAAAATTGACTACTGATAGCCTCAGGATTTCAGTTAAGACTAGTAAGGATCGTTCACACCATTTCCCACATTGACTCAACGCATTACTAATCCATTATGAGATAGACGAGCATTCTTTATCACATCCAGCCTAAATTTCCACTCGTAAACTTATTTATAAGTCTTTTTTATTTAGCAATTCATATTATCTGACTTTAAGAACAAAGAAATAGGAGCAGGAGTAGGCCATACGGCCCCTTGAGCCTCCTCCGCCATTCGATAAGATTATGGCTGATCTTCTACATCAACTCCACTTTCCCGCTCTATCTCCATATCCCTTGATTCCCTTAGAGCCCGAAAATCTATGGATCTCGGTCTTGAATATATTCACAACTGAGCCTCCACAACCTCTGGGGTAGAGAATTCCAAAGATTCACAACCCTCTGAGTGAAGAAATTTCTCCTCATCTCAGTCCTAAATGGCCGACCCCTTATCCCGAAACTATGAAGGGCAAGGGCCTCCTCCTGAGGTCCCCACCACCACAGAAGCCAGTCTTCAGCCAATTCGATTCACTCCACGTGATACAAGAAACAGCTGAGCGCACTGGTTACAGCAAAGGCTATGGGCCCCGACAACATCCCAGCTGTCGTGCTGAAGACTTGTGCTCCAAAACAAGCCACGCCTCAAGCCAAGCTGTTCCAGTACAGCTATAACACTGCCATCTATCCGACAATGTGGAAAACTGCCCAGGTATGTCCTGTCCACAAAAAGCAGGACAAATCCAATCCGGCCATCAGTCTACTCTCAATCATCAGCAAAGTGATGGAAGGTGTCGTCGACAGTGCTATCAAGCAGCACTTACTCTCCAATAACCTGCTCACTGATGCCCAGTTTGGGTTCCGCCAGGACCACTCGACTCCAGACCTCATTACAGCCTTGATCCAAACATGGACAAAAGAGCTGAATTCCAGAGGTGAGGTAAGAGTGATTGCCCTTTACATCAAGGCAGCATTTGACCGAGTGTGGCATCAAGGAGCCCTAGTAAAACTGAAGTCAATGGGAATCGCGGGGAAAACTCTCCACTGGCTGGAGTCATACCTAGCACAAAGGAAGATGGTTGTGGTGGTTGGAGGTCAATCATCACAGCCCCAGGACATCACTGCAGGAGTTCTTCAGGGCAGTGTCCTAGGCCCAACCATCTTCAGCTGCTTCATCAATGACCTTCCCCTCAGCATAAGGTCAGAAGTGGGGATGTTCGCTGATGACTGCACAGTATTCAGTGCCATTCGCAACTCCACAGATAATAAAGCAGTCCATGCCCGCATGCAGCAAGACCTGGACGACATTCAGGCTTGGGCTGATAAGTGGCAGGTAACATTTGCGCCACACAAGTGCCAGGCAATGACTATCTCCAACAAGCGAACGTCTAACAACCGCCCCTTGACATTCAATGGCATTACCATTGCTGAATCCCCCATCATCAATATCCTGGGGGTCACCATTGACCAGAAACGTAACTGGACCAGCCACATAAATACTGTGGCAACAAGATCAGGTCAGAGGCTGGGTATTCTGCGCCGAGTGTCTCACCTCCTGACTCCCCACCATCTAAAAGGCACAAGTCAGGAATGTGATAGAATACTCTCCACTTGCCTGGATGAGCAGCTCCAACAACATTCAAGAAGCTCGACACCATCCAAGACAAAGCAGCCCACTTGATTGGCACCGCATGCACCACCTTAAACATTCACTCCCTCCACCACCGGTGTACCGTGGCTGCAGTGTGTACCATCTACAAGATGCACTGCAGCAACTCGCCAAGGCTTCTTTGGCAGCACCACCCAAACTCCCGACCTCTTCCACCTAGAAGGACAAGGGCAGCAGGTGCATGGGAACACCACCACCTTCAAGTTCCCCTCCAAGTCACACAGCATCCTGACTTGGAAGTATATCGCCGTTCCTTCATCGTCTCTGGGTCAAAACCCTGGAACTCCCTCCCTAACAGCACTGTGGGAGTACCTTCACCACACGGACTGCATTGGTTCAAGAAGGTGGCTTGCCACCACCTTCTCAAGGGCAACTCGGGATGGGCAATAAATGCTAGCCTTGCCAGTGATGCCCACATCCCATGAACGAATATTAAAAACATGACCCCTAGTTCTCGACTCTCCAGCCAGGGGAACCAACCTCTCAGCATCTACCCTGTCAAGCCCTCTAATTTTGTAGCGATCTATATGGGGCTCCAGTGTACAACACTACACAATACAGGGACACAGATTCAGTCCTCCGCTCTGTTAGGTTCTCCATCCCAAGCCGTACTGTATAGGAGGTGCCAAATGAGGACCCGAGGAAAAATCAGATTGGAAGTGTCCACTGGGCTACATCATATTGGCTGGCCATAGGCCATATTGGCAGTGATCTGGGAGCAGCCCACATGCCCGTTAGACACAGCAGGTGCATGTTCTCATAGAAGGGCATGTACCCTTTAAAAAAAAATCAAAAGCAACACCTTTCCTTTTCCAAGTATCCTACAAAATGAGTCACTGCAGCTCTTAACTAATGATTGTTCACAGTAAAGAAGACACAAAAAGTGACGTCTCCACTCAGTACCAAGCTTAAAACACTGCTTTTGTAGATTACGTTCAATGTGCTGGATTCTCTCACAAAGTCCACAGAGGTTCAGCAAGACAGCAACCATGGCAACGTTTTCACACTTAAGTGGTAAGATTTAATACTAATAATGGACCTATCTTCTTTGTAACAGAGAATTGAGGCCACTGATTGAAGGACTTGACCTGCCTGTCCTCAATTCTCCAGAGCTGTGCAGATGGTCATCCATTATAACTTAAATAATCACAGATTATAGTACTACCCATTCGAGTGTCTATTTGTTACACTCATGATATTAGTGCGTTTATTACCTCATCTATCACCAAGGCAGCTTTGTGTAGCATCTGCAACATGTTGCCAAGATCTCTGTTTTTATTGAGTCAAATGGTTTCTAGTATAAGATCCTAATGGACCCTGTCTACTCTGTTTGTAATCATGTTCATCAAAAAAGGGAAAACTTTCTTAGATATACAGTGCATGAATTTTTAAATCGTGGTTAATTGGTTTAAAAGACGATGAAAGAATCGCTGATCCTAGTTGGAGGAGACTTTGATATCTTGCAAAGGTAGTGCCATCTCCTATAGAATCAGATTGTGTTGTATTGATTGTTACCCAATTTGGTGAAATAATAAAATTATTTAAATGTTATCACTTTCATTGTAATGACTACAACAGCTACGACTCAAAGATAGGACTTGTTGGGCCGGATATTCCGATCCCTCCGGATGGGTACGCGCTGTGTACCCACCCGTAGGGACATTGGAAATGCCGGTTTTAGGCATGCACTGCACATGCGCTGGAAACCGGCATTTCCGATCTGTCAAGAATGGTCTTAACAGATCCTCCGGCTGCCCTGGAGAAGGGCCTCTGCGGGCAGATTGTTCCACTTTTTGGAGACCCTCTGCCCGCAGAAAACACTTACAATTCTTGCGTCTGGTAAAAGCAGGCGTAAGGCCTGCTTTTACCAGGATAAGAGTTGAAAAAAGTAAAAAAAAAATTTCCACTGATTTATCATTTAAAAATACTTTAAAGAAAGGTAAGTTTATTTTTAGCCCCGTTAAAAACTTTAATTATTTTTTTCAAAAATTTAAATATTTGTTTAAAATAGTTAATTTATGTAATTTCAAGTCATTTTAAAAATGTGATTTTTAAAAAATTTATTTGAAGTTTTACTATGTTTTGGGGGTGATCTCCATTCATATATTTGACAGGTCTTCCTGTCAAATGTATGAAGGGAGATTCCGTTCTCTGATTGGCTCCCCATGGTCCACGTGATCCCAGGGACGCTGCGAACTACCTGCGCCTCTGGGATACGTGGGCCCTGCACACCGGCAGTTTGGAACTGTACGCCTCCCGGGAGCCCTCAGGTAAGGGCGCAGATTTTTCCACATCGCAGCCCTCCGCCCGCGGGAGGCCTGCAATCGGAATATCTGGGCCAATTTTTAATTATTAATGAAAATGTGGAAATTTATGATGTTTTGGGTCACACTATTTTTACTCTTCTACTACTGTACTTTAGAGTACATCCCAATAAATAAGTTCCCACCATTCCACAAGCCATCAGGTTCTCAATATTAAATTCAAGATCTCTGCCATGTAAGAACAATTAATGGAAATGCAGGGATTTTCATGATTTAAAAAAATTGTGGCTATATAATAACAAAAAGCACTAGGGGTTGTAGTGTACTAAAAATGTCCTACTTCAGCTACCTGGTTTCAATTTGCCAACGCACTCTTCATAAGGAAGGCCAGAATTTGTTTATCTTCCCTTTCCTTCTGGAGGTACTGAGTTACGCTGGACACAGTTGCATGGGCACCAGCAGTTGTCCAGCACCTTACCCAAGGTGCTACTCTTCCTATTAGAAGCCTGGCAGTGAGTGTCGGCCAGTTATATTGACCATGAGGAACCTCACAGCCGAGTCTGATCCTAACCCCACCCACCATCCTCACACACACAGTCTTCAGTATGTGTTGCACCAAGAGCATGTAGGGAAATGGTGTTAGGGAAATTGACGGCATTAAAGACCGATAAATCCCGAGGGCCTGATAATCTACATCCTAGGGTACTTAAGGAAGTGGCCCTAGAAATAGTAGATGCATTGCTGGTCACCTTCCAAAATTCTATAGACTCTGGAACAGTTCCCATGGATTGGAGGGTAGCTAATGTTACCCCACTGTTCAAAAAAGGTGGTAAAGAAAAAACGGGGAATTATAGACCGGTAAGCCTGACATCGGTTGTGGGGAAAATGCTAGAGTCCATTATAAAAGATGTAATAGCAGAGCACTTGGAAAACAGTGACAGGATTGGACAAAGTCAACATGGATTTATAAAAGGTAAATCATGCTTGACTAATCTACTGGAATTTTTTGAGGATGTAACTGATAGAATAGATAAGGGAGATCCAGTGGATGTGGTGTATTTGGACTTTCAGAAGGCTTTCGATAAGGTCCCGCATAAGAGATTAGCGTGTAAAGTTAAGGCACATGGGATTGGGGGCAAGGTACTGACTTGGATAGAGAACTGGTTGGCAGACAGGAAACAAAGAGTTGGAATAAACGGGTCTTTTTCTGAGTGGCAGGCAGTGACTAGTGGGGTTCCGCAGGGATCGGTCCTAGGACCCCAGCTATTCACAATATATATTAATGATCTAGACGAGGGAACTAGATGTAATATCTCCAAGTTTGCAGACGACACAAAGCTGGGTGGACATGTGTGCTGCGAGGAGGATGCCGGTAAACTCCAGTATGATTTGGACAGGTTGGGTGATTGGGCAGACGCATGGCAGATGCAAGTATAATGTGGATAAATGCGAGGTTATCCACTTTGGTGTCAAAAACAGAAAGGCAGATTATTATCTGAATGGCAATCGATTGGGAGAAGGGGAAGTGCAACAAAACCTGGGTGTCCTTGTGCACCAGTCGCTGAAGGTAAGCATGCAGGTGCAGCAGGCGGTTAAGAAGGCAAATGGTATGTTGGCCTTCGTAGCGAGAGGGTTTGAGTACAGGAACAAGGATGTCTTGCTGCAGCTGTACAGGGCCTTGGTGAGACCACACCTTGAGTATTGTGTGCAGTTTTGGTCGCCTTATCTGAGGAAGGATGTTCTTGCCATGGAGGGAGTGCAGCGAAGATTTACCAGACTGATACCTGGGATGGCAGGAATGATGTATGAGGAGAGATTGGGTCGATTAGGCTTATATTCGCTAGAGTTTAGAAGAATGAGAGGGGATCTCATTGAAACTTATAAAATTCTAACAGGGCTAGACAGACTGGATGCAGGAAGGATGTTCCCGATGGCGGGTGAGTCCAGAACAAGAGGTCACAGTCTAAAGATAAGGGGTAAGCCATTTAGGACAGAGATGAGGAGGAATTACTTCACCCAGAGAGTGGTGAACCTGTGGAATTCTCTACCACAGAAGGCAGTTGAGGCCAAGTCAGTAAATATATTCAAGAAGGATTTAGATATATTTCTTAAGGCTAAAGGTATCAAGGAATATGGGGAGAAGGCAGGGACTGGGTACTGAGTTTGGATGATCAGCCATGATCTCATCAAATGGCGGAGCAGGCTCGAGGGGCCGAATGGCCTACTCCTGCTCCTATCTTCTATGTTTCTATGAGCCCTGCCATATTTTGTCTGTGTGAGTGACTGCACGGTGGTACAGCAGTGAAGTCTCTTCTGTGCATAACTTTCCTTTGAACACTGAGTCATATATATTGCTAGAGTCTATCGCACCAAATAAAAGACTACATGTTAGTAAACATATCGAAGCACACAGCTAAAATCTATCAAACAATGTAAAGGGAGATGAAGATAGACTGTGTTCACCATCAGAATTTTTTTTATAAGTTAAAAAACATAGGGGGCAAAATTCGATAGCCCCCCCCCCGAAAATCAGCGCGGGAATTGTGATAGAACATAGAACATAGAACAGTACAGCACAGTACAGGCCCTTCGGCCCTCGATGTTGTGCCGAGCATTGTCCGAAACCAAGATCAAGCTATCCCACTCCCTATCATTCTGGTGTGCTCCATGTGCTTATCCAATAACCGCTTGAAAGTTCCTAAAGTGTCCGACTCCACTATCACAGCAGGCAGTCCATTCCACACCCCAACCACTCTCTGAGTAAAGAATCTACCTCGGACATCCCTTCTATATCTCCCCCCATGCACCTTATAGTTATGCCCCCTTGTAACAGCTACATCCACCCGAGGAAATAGTCTCTGAACATCCACTCTATCTATCCCCCTCATCATCTTATAAACCTCTATTAAGTCGCCGCTCATCCTCCTCTGCTCTAAAGAGAAAAGCCCTAGCTCCCTCAATCTTTCCTCATAAGACCTCCCCCCCAAACCAGGCAGCATCCTGGTAAATCTCCTTTGCACTCTTTCCAATGCTTCCACGTCCTTCCTATAGTGAGGTGACCAGAACTGCACACAATATTCCAAATGTGGTCTCACCAAGGTCCTGTACAGTTGCAGCATAACCTCACGGTTCTTAAACTCAAACCCCTTGTTAATAAACGCTAACACACTATAGGCCTTCTTTACTGCTCTATCCACTTGAGTGGCAACCTTCAGAGATCTGTGGATATGAACCCCCAGATCCCTCTGTTCCTCCATGTTCCTCAGAACCCTGCCGTTGACCCTGTATTCCTTATTCAAATTTGCCCTACCAAAATGAATCACCTCGCACTTATCAGGGTTAAATTCCATCTGCCATTTTTGGCCCAGCTCTGCATCCTATCAATGTCTCTTTGCAGCCTACAACAGCCCTCCACCTCATCCACTACTCCACCAATCTTGGTGTCATCAGCAAATTTACTGATCCACCCTTCAGTCCCCTCCTCCAAGTCATTGATAAAAATCACAAACAGCAGAGGACCCAGCACCGACCCCTGTGGCACACCGCTGGTAACTGGTCTCCAGTCCGAAAATTTTCCATCCACCACCACCCTCTGCCTTCTATGAGATAGCCAGTTACTTATCCAATCGGCCAAATTTCCCTCTATCCCACAACTCCTTACTTTCTTCATGAGCCGACCATGGGGAACCTTATCAAACGCCTTACTAAAATCCATGTATACGACATCAACTGCTCTACCTTCATCTACACACTTAGTTACCTCCTCAAAGAATTCAATCAAATTTGTTAGGCAAGACTTACCCTTCACGAATCCGTGTTGACTATCCCGGATTAAGTTGCATCTTTCCAAATGGTCATAAATCCTATCCCTCAGGACCTTTTCCATTATCTTACCAACCACCGAAGTAAGACTAACCGGCCTATAATTACCAGGGTCATTCCTATTTCCTTTCTTGAAGAGAGGAACAACATTCGCCACTCTCCAGTCCTCTGGCACCATCCCCGTGGACAGTGAGGACCCAAAGATCAAAGCCAAAGGCTCTGCAATCTCCTCCCTTGCCTCCCAAAGAATCCTAGGATATATCCCATCTGGCCCAGGGGACTTATCGACCCTCAGGTTCTTAAAAATTGCTAAAACATCTTCCCTCAGAACATCTACCTCCTCCAGCCTATCCACCTTTATCACACTCTCATCCTCAAAAACATGGCCCCTCTCCTCGGTGAACACTGACGAAAAGTATTCATTCATCACCTCTCCTATCTCTTCTGACTCCATGCACAAGTTCCCACTACTGTCCTTGACCGGCCCTACCCTCACCCTGGTCATTCTTTTATTTCTCACATAAGAGTAAAAAGCCTTGGAGTTTTCCTTGATCCGACCCGCCAAGGACTTCTCATGCCCCCTCCTAGCTCTCCTAAGCTCTTTTTTTAGCTCATTCCTTGCTACCTTGTACCCCTCAATCGACCCAACTGAACCTTGTTTTCTCATCCTTACATACGCTTCCTTTTTCCTCTTGACTAGACATTCAACCTCTTTTGTGAACCATGGTTCTCTCACTCGGCCATTTCCTCCCTGCCTGACAGGGACATACCTATCAAGGACACGCAGTAATTGCTCCATGAAAAAGCTCCACTTTTCGTTTGTGCCTTTCCCTGATAGTTTCTGTTCCCATCTTATGCTCCCTAATTCTCACCTAATCGCATCATAATTACCCCTCCCCCAATTATAAATCCTGCCCTGCCGTATGGCCCTATCCCTCTCCATTGCAATAGTGAAAGTCACCGAATTGTGGTCACTATCTCCAAAGTGCTCTCCCACATACAAATCAAACACTTGGCCCAGTTCATTACCCAGTACCAAATCCAATGTGGCCCCACCTCTTTTCGGCCTATCCACATATTGTGTCAGGAAACCCTCCTGCACACACTGTGCAAAAACTATCCCATCTGAACTGTTTGACCTATAAAGGTTCCAATCAATATTTGGAAAGTTGAAGTCACCCATGACAACTACTCTGTGACCTCCACACCTATTCATAATCTGCTTTGCAATTTCTTCCTCCACATCTCTATTACTATTTGGGGGCCTATAGAAAACTCCTAACAACGTGACCGCTCCTTTCCTATTTCTAACTTCAGCCCATATTACCTCAGACGGCAGATCCCCCTCGAACTGCCTTTCTGCCGCTGTTAAACTATCTTTGATTAACAATGCTACTCCTCCACCTTTCTTACCACCTTCCCTACTCTTACTGAAACATCTATACCCCGGAACTTCCAACAACCATTCCTGTCCCTGTTCTAACCATGTCTCCGTAATGGCCACCACATCGTAGTCCCAAGTACCAATCCACGCTCCAAGTTCTCCTACCTTATTCCGTGATGCGTGCTTAATCTGCGCCCATTCACTATGATTCAGGCAGCACGCAAACTTCATGCTGCCTACTAATTATAATGATTGTGGCGTGCAGCCCAGCATTGAACGCGCTGTTGAGTGGCTGCACACCTGAGCAGGGGGCCCAAGTTGGTGCAAGGCTAGTACCACTTAAAGCTAGCCTGCACTACTAAAGCCAGCCTGCACCTCTTAAAGGGGAGGTGAATTCTGGCTGGAGCAGGTACTGGAAGTGGCTGGGAAAGAGACTGTGAGCTACAACAACAGTATATTATGATGCAACAGGGCAAAGAGGGTGCACCCAGATTCTGAGACACAGCACTCGAGGCCTTGGTGCAGGAGGTGGACAGGAGAAGAGATATCCTGTATCTACAGGGGGCCAGGAGGACTTCTGGACAAGCTCTGAGAGGAAATGGGAGCAGATAGCCACAGAGATCAATGCAAGCAGTGTCGCCCCAAGAACCTGGATGTAGTGCAGGAAGAAGTTTAATGACCTCACACGAGTGGTCAAGGTCAGTGAATTTATCTTCAAATGCCATAGCCTTACAACTGAACCACCAGCCTCAGATGTTCAGTTCTGATGAAAGGTCATCGACCTGAAACGTCAACTCTCTTTCTCTCTCCACGGATGCTGCCTGGCCTGCTGAGTTTTTCCAGCGTTTTCTGTTGTTACACCAGCCTCAGACACTGCTCAATGCACCACACACCCTTCACTCACCTACCAACAATCTCAATCAATCACAACTCATACCTCACATTCATAGCTTCACCTAACCCTCAGACACTTAGCACTGCTGCAAGCCTCACACCCACATCTCACAGCTTGCACACATTGCCAGCTAGTCAACCATGACAGACACATCACTGAAACAGATTGCACAACACTCAATGACACACTTCCCTCTCTCTTGCAGGAGAAGTTGATGCATAACCGCAGACAGCAGGCACGGCTGCATGTCCTAACCAAGATGAAAGAGACGGCAGTCGCCATAATTGGAACGGCCGTCGCTGAGGCTGTGGCTGAAACAATTCAAGATGACGGTATCCTCATACTTAATCCTCCTTCTCACATCCCATTTCGCCCTCATCCCAAAATCTCTTCTGATTTACAAGTTGCTGATGGTGTAAGCATGCACCTCTTACTTTCCTCCCTCTCCTCACCAAAAACCTACCCTTGTGCCTTTGTCCTTTCAGATACCCAAGAACTCGAACCTGGCCAGGCAGTAGTGGAAGAGGAAGAAGAGACTGATTATGAAGAAACACCATGACTCAATCTCATATTCGCAGCCACCAGCTCAGATACTGACACTGCTCATCATTTAGAGGGTAGCAGAGAGGCGGGATCTGCACATGGTGAGTCACTGGGCATGAGTGGGCTGCAGCCAGGGCAGGGGGAAAAGGTAGTCCCGTTCACCCATCACCCCTGTGCTTGCTGACCTACATTGACTCCCGGTTAAGCAACGGCTCGATTTTAAAATTCTCATCCTTGTTTTCAAATCCCTCCATGGCCTCACCCCTCCCTATCTCTGTAACCTCCTCCAGCTCCACAACCCTCCAAGATATCAGTGCTCCTCTAATTCTGGCCTCTTAAGCATCCTTGATTTTAATCACTCAACCATTGCTGGCCGTACCTTCATCTGCCAAGGCCCAAAGCTCTGGAATTCCCTCCCTAAACCTCTCCACCTCTCTACCTCTTCTTCCTCCTTTAAGACGCCCCTTAAAACCTACCCCTTTGACCAAGCTTTTTGTCATCTGGCCTAACATCTCCTTGTGTGGCTCGGTGTCAAATTTTGTTTTATAACACTCCTGTGAAGTGCCTTGGGACGTTTTATTACGTTAAAGGTGCCATATAAATACAAGTTGTTGTTGTTGTTGTAGTGCAGGTGCCAGCTCCCTAGGGGGTCGTGGTCCCACACAAGTTCTGCTGCAGAGGACTCAGCTTAGCACTTCGATGGACAGGCTACAGACGAAGGCTGATGGGTCTGCACAATGAAATGCTTGGTGCATTGGCAGGCTTGTCAGAAAGCCTGCGTGTAATGTCAAGGAGCATGGAGGAGTCCGGCTCCAACTTTGCACAGGGCTTTACGCAGAGCTTGGAGCCCATCCTTTCCAACGTAGAAGTGATGGTCAACTCCATTAGCACACTTGTGGACCCAAACATGATGCAGCGTCTGATGGCCGATGTCTCAGCTTCCATTGCAGCACAAGCAGCTTCCACCCAAAGTCTGAGTGCTGCAGTAGAAGCTCAGACTGAAGTCATGCAAGCTCAGACTGCTGCCATCATGGCTGCAGATAGCAGTGTTTAAAGGGGCTTGCAGGGTATCACAGCAGTCCAGCAATCTGTCCTCCAACAGATTACTAGGATTGCTGAGGCACCGCCCGGGGGAGTGGCAGTGACAGCATTTGTCCTCCCACTGCTACCACTCCACCAGTGCCCTTGCTGTTGCCTGTCAGCCAGACAGCCCAAACTGCTGCCGCCCATGCCGAGATGGTGCAGTCCGCAACCGGGCTTTTAGACCCATAGCTGCTCGAGGTCATCCTCCAAGGCCATCTGCGGTCTCCCCCACTGAAGGTCAGCAGCCTTCCACCAGGCATGCTAAAGCCACTGGGGTAGGAGCACTAGGACAGACAAAGGCACACGGAAGACAGGCACTAAGGGAATGCACAAGGGTGATTAGGTGACATTTGTATTCAATATGGCATAGTTTGAGTTATAAATTTGCTTTGAAATGTTTCTTTTATCTTGGCTTTTATTTTTGCTTTGTGGCCAAGCAAACGCTGTGATGGTCAGTGACAGACGGAAGGTACAGAGTGTGGGACTGTTGGTGCATGGGGAATTGGGACTACGGTTACTGGTATCGCGGTTGGATGAGACTGTCACGGACAGCCCGGACAGAAAGGGGCTGTCTAGGTTGCCTCCGCCCTTCCTCTTCCTCCTCCTCTTCCTCTTCCTCCTTCTCCTCCTTCTCTTCCTCCTTCTCCTCCTTCTCTTCCTCCTCTTCTTCCTCCTCCTCCTCAGCTGGTCATCGTATAGCTGGTGGCAAGGGCAGTGCCCTCATGATGGAGAGATTGTGCAGCGTGAAGCTGACCACCACGAATTTTGACACGCTCTGCCGAGTACTGCAAGGCTCCTCCAGGCATCAGAATCGTTGTTTAAGCACCCCAATGGCCTGCTCTATGACATTTCATGTGGCACCATGGCTTTCGTTGTATGAATGCTGCCCACGTGTGTCTTGGTTGCAGACCGGAGTCATGAGTCACGTTGTCGCCCAGTAGCCACCCTCTGGTTTGTTGTGGTGGCTCAAATACAGATGCCACAGCGGACTGGTGCAGAATGAAGGCATCATGACTGCTGCCAGGATACCGGGCATTAACTTGCATGATACGCTGCGTATGGTCGCACACCAGCTGGACATTGAGGGAGTGGAATCCCTTTCGGTTGCGGTTTAGCTCAGAATTGACATGAGGCGCCCGCAAAGCGACATGCGTGCAGTCTATGGCACCCTGCACCATGGGGAAGTCTGCAAACCTCGCGAAGCTGCGTGCTCGCTCCGCCTACTGCTCTCTGGCCAGAGAGAATGAAATGTATTCAGCTCTCTTGGAATACAGAGCTTCAGTGCATGCAACAGTGCATGGCAAACTGGGAGATGTTGCAAATATCGCTCGCTCCAACCTGGAAGGAGCCAGAGGCATAAAAGTTCACGGCCACGGTTACCTTCACAGCCACTGGCAAAGCCGTCCTCGCCCTGCTCTGAGGTTGCAGGTGTGGCTGCAGCAGGTGGCAGATTTCAGTGAGGACGTCCTTAGTGAAGCGCAGACATCTCACACACTGTTCCTCGCTGAGGTTCAGGTAGGAGAATTGCTCCCTGAACGCCCTGGGCGGAAATGGCCTCCTGTTGAGAGCCCTTCTCCCCCTCCTCCTCCGCTTCCCTTTTCTAGCAGCTTGTCCTGCTCTGTGTCGTCTGTGCTCATTTGCCCTCTCATGCTGCAGGCCAAGGGGAATGCCTACTCCTGCACCCATGTCTGGGAGCAACTGGTTTCTGCAGAAGTCAGGAAGTCCGTCAGCACCTGCCACACCACTCCCTGTAGACTTTAAATAACTGTAGAAAGCTCCAAACACTTGTACAAACTCAGCAACACTAACAGCCAGTAGAAATCAATCAGCAACTAACATGTATGTAGTTGATGATCCCTTTAAATGGCACTGGTGGGGTGTCCTTCCTGCTGCTGAACACATGTTCAGCTGTGTGTGTTTAACAGAGGGCGTTAGCTGGAGCGTTGAGTTCCAAAATGGCAGCGTGGCATCAAATGAGCGTTACACGCGGATTGAGGACACGATCTGCGCACGCTGCATACTTCCAGCACACGCTTTCTGTGCCCACACTGGTGTCCTCACCAAATTGCCATCCGGTGCAGCCCGCTCCAGAAGTGGGCACATGCTCCTCGGAAGCCATTTTGGAAGCAAAACAGCTCCTGTAGTGCCCAAGCAACGGATGCTAATGGAGCAGAATTTTGCGGCCAGACTGTTCCTCATAACTTCAAAAAAGTAAAAACTCTGTTTAAAACTCAGAAAGTACATTTAATACCATCTGCTAATTGAATCTAACTTGTGTATTTTCTATAACTCAGGAAACCTAATCATATTTTTCATGAAACATTGAGGCTATATTCCTTCAGTTAATGGGGAAAATACTAGTGATTATTGTAAGCAGATAAAATTTTCACACGATTACCCATATTTTCTCTCCTTTTTCCCTGAAGGTGCTGACACGTGCTGTAATTGGATTCTACCGATATCAGCACAAGTGGCCATTTGTCATGTGTGAGCCTAGACAATGATTATTGACTGGCTATTGAACTGTGGGAGACAGTCCAGCCCGATCCATCCCTTTTTCAGCAGGGGTCATTGAATTGCAATCAGAAGCTGAAATCCTGGCTGCTTTTTTGCTTTCGACAGGAGCACTGAGGCCAACTGCATCACCCCTACCACTGCCTCAGCTGAAGTCAATTAACTTCGCATAGACAGGGAATTAAACCTGGGACCCTCCTGTCTGTGTGACCAAGAAGGTGCCAGGTTTGGGATTACAAAAATGCCGCCATGGTTAACAAAATGGCAGAGCAAGTTCAATGGACCAGATGGTCTACTCCTGTTCCCATGCCTAATTATCATAGGCAAATTTCAAAAAAACACCTTAAACTCTAGGGTTCTGAAATTTTGGAAGTATGATATTGATGATTTCTTTTCCTGGAAATGTTCTCCCTTGCACATAACACTCTGCCCACATTCATACTATTTCGCACTAAGCCTGCTCACCTAAACCTTTTCCCTCATTGACCTCCACAGACCTCCTTATCTCCCAGCACAATGATTTCAAAGTCCTTGTCCTGATTTACAAATCTTTCTGCTACCTCCCCCATTCCTATGTCCAACTCACATTCTCTGCTCTTCCAACACTGATCTACTCAGCAGCCCCTCTCTCTGCTTCACATGTGGTGGCAGAGCCTTCAGCCATCACACCCCTGCACTCTGCAATTCTCTTCCTAAACTCCTCCACCCTCAAAAGCTTCCTCGATGCCTACTTTTTCACCCATAACTCCGATCAGCTGCCCTAACGCTCCTCCCAATCGACCAGTCAATATCTGATCCCTCTTGTAAAGAAACTTGGGATATTTTGCTACACTTCAGATACTATGAGGGTTATTTTGGCCGAAGGATGAAAACCGGCGCTAAATGAGTGCTGTGCTAATAAGAAACGTCTTTTTGAAAGTCTGGATTTAGCAATTTTTGGGTTAATTGATGATTATCATGATTTAAACGTGCTTGCAGGCGCTGAAATCGACAACTGCAGGTTTAGCACTCATGCGCTGATTAGACGCAATTTTCCTGAAGCCGTATATGTAGCCTGCACTCACCTACTTCCACTGAAGGCATTGTGTGCGATGGCTGGGAGTGGAAGAATGCCTCAAGGACCTAGAGAGAGGGCGCCCAGGTTCTCTGATGTGGCACTGGAGCTCCTGGTGGAGGAAAACGGTCGCATAGTGGTTATGTTACTGGATTGTAATCCAGAGACCATAGCAGCTGGGAATTCAAATTCAGTTAATTAAATAAATCTGGAATAAAAAGCTAGTATCAGTAATGGTGACCATGAAATTATCAGATTGTTGTAAAAATCCATCTGGTTCACTAATGTCCTTTAGGGAAGGAAATCTGCCGTCCTTATCTGGTCTGGACTATATGTGACTCCAGACCCACAGCAATGTGGTTGACTCTTAACTGCCCTCTGAAATGTCCTAGCAAGTCACTCAGTTGTAACAAACCACTACGAAAAACAATAATAAGAATAAAACTGGATGGACCACCCGGCATCGACTTAGGCACCGGCTTCGGACACGACAATGGCACACCCAGCCCAGTCGACCCTGCTAAGTCCTCCTCACTAACATCTGGGGACTTGTGCCAAAATTGGGAGAGCTGTCCCACAGACTAGTCAAGCGACAGCCTGACATAGTCATACTCACAGAATCATACCTTTCAGAAAATGTCCCAAACTTCTCCATCACCATCCCTGGGTATGTCCTGTCAAATCAGCAGGGCAGACCCACCAGAGGTGGTGGCACAGTGGTATACAGTTGGCAGGGAGTGGCCCTGGGAGTCCTCAACATTGATTCCAGACCCCATGAAGTCTCATGACTTCAGGTCAAGCATAGGCTTGCTGATTACCACGTACCGCCCTCCCTCAGCTGATGAATCAGTACTCCTCCATGTAGAACATGACTTGGAAGAAGCACTGAGGGTAGCAAGGGCACAGAATGTACTCTGGGTGGGGGACTTCAATGTCCATCACCAAGAGTGGCTCAGTAACAGTACTACTGACCAAGGAGGCTCCATGCATATCACCATTCTCAATGATGGCGGAGCCCAGCACGTGAGTGCAAAAGACAAGGCTGAAGTGTTTGCAAACATCTTCAGCCAGAAGTGCCAAGTGGATGATCCATATCGGCCTCCTCCTGATGTCCCCAAAATCACAGCAGCCAGTCTTCAGCCAATTCGATTAAATCCACATGTTATCAAGAAACAGCTGAGCGCACTGGCTACAAAAAAGGTTCGACAGTATTCCGGCTGTCGTGCTGAAGACATGTGCTCTAGAACTAGCTGTGCCTCTAGCCAAGCTGTTCCAGTACAGCTACAACACCGGCATCTACCCGACTATGTGGAAAACTGCCCAGGTATGTCCTGTCCACAAAAAGCAGGACAAATCCAATCCAGCCAATTACCACCCCATCAATCTACTCACAATCATCAGTAAAGTGATGGAAGGTGTCGTCGACAATGCTATCAAGCAGTACTTACTCACCAATAACCTGCTCACCTATGCTCAGTTTGGGTTCCGCCAGGACCACTCGGCTCCAGACCTCATTACAGCCTTGGTCCAAACATGGACAAAAAAGCTGAATTCCAGAGATGAGGTGAGAGTGACTGCCCTTGACATCAAGGCAGCATTTGCCCGAGTGTGGCATCAAGGAGCCCTAGTAAAATTGAAGTCAATGGGAATCAGGGGAAACTCTCCACTGGCTGGAGTCATACCTAGCACAAAGGAAGATGGTTGCAGTTGTTGGAGGACAATCATTAGGAAAAATAAAAAAGCAAATTATTATTTAAATGGAGAGAGACTACAAAATGCTGCGGTACAGAGGGATCTGGGGGTCCTCATACATGAAACACAAAAAGTTAGCATGCAGGTACAGCAAGTAATTTGGAAGGCAAATAGAATGTTGGTCTTTATTGCAAGGGGGATGGAGTATAAAAGTAGGGAAGTCTTGCTACAACTGTACAGGGCGCTGGTGAGACCACACTGCGTGCAGTTTTGATCTCCTTATTTAAGGAGGGATATACTTGCATTGGAGGCAGTTCAGAGAAGGTTCACTAGGTTGATTCCTGAGTTGAAGGGGTTGTCTTATGAAGAAAGGTTGAGCAGGTTGGGTCTATACTTATTGGAGTTTAGAAGAATAACAGGTGATCTTATTGAAACATATAAGATTCTGAGGGGGATTGACAGGGTAGATGCAGAGAGGATTTGCTCCTCGTGGGGGAATCTAGAACTAGGGGACATAGTTTCAGGATAAGGGGTCGCCCGTTTAAAACAGAGATGAGGAGGAATTTCTTTTCTCAGAGGGTCGTGAATCTTTGGAATTCTCTACCCCAGAGAGCTGTGGAGGCGGAGTCATTGAATATATTCAAGGCGGAGATAGACAGCTATTTGAGCTACAGGGGAGTCAAGAGTTATGGGGAGTGGGCGGGAAAGTGGCGTTGAGGCCAAGATCAGATCAGCCATGATCTTATTGAATGGCGTGGCAGGCTCTAGGGGCTGAATGGCCTACTCCTGCTCCTAGTTCTTATGTTCTTAAGTTCTTATCTCAGCCCCAGGACATCACTGCATGAGTTCCTCAGGGCAGTGTCCTAGGCCCAACCATCTTCAGCTGCTTCATCAATGACCTTCCCTCCATCATAAGGTCAGAAATGGGTATGTTCACTGATGATTGCAGTGTTCAGATCCATTCACAACTCCTCAGGTAATGAAGCAGCCCATGCCCGCATGCAACAAGACTTGGACGACATTCAGGCTTGGACTGATAAGTGGCAAGTAACATTCGCAACACACAAGTGCCAGGCAATAACTATCTCCAACAAGCGAGAGTTTAACCACCACCCCTTGACATTCAATGGCATTACCATCGCCGAATCCCCCACCATCAACATCCTGGGGGTCACCATTGACCAGAAACTTAACTGGACCAGCCACATAAAAACTGTGGCAACAAGAGCAGGTCAGAGGCTAGGTATTCTGCAGCGAGTGTCTCACCTCCTGACTCCCCAAAGCCTTTCCACCATCTACAAGGCACAAGTCAGGAGTGTGATGGAATACTCTCCACTTGCCTGGATGAGTGCAGCTGCAACAACACTCAAGAAGCTCGACACCATCCAGGACAAAGCAGTCCACTTGATTCGCACCCCATCCACCACGTTAAGCATTCACTCCCTCCACCACCGGCGTACCATGGCTGCAGTGTGTACCATCTACAAGATGCACTGCAGCAACTCGCGAAGGCTTCTTCGGCAGCACCTCCCAAACCCACGACCTCTTCCACCTAGAAGGACAAGGGCACCAGGCGCATGGGAACACCTTCGCCTGCCAGTTTCCCTCCATGTTAAACATCATCCTGACTTGGAAATATATCGCCGTTCCTTCATTGTCGCTGGGTCAAAATCCTGAAACTCCCTCCCTAACAGCACTATGGGAGTACCTTCACCACACGGACTGCAGTGGTTCAAGAAGGCGGCTCCCCACCACCTTCTCGAGGGCAATTAGGGGCTGGGCAAAAATATGCTGGCCTTGCCAGCGATGCCCACATCCCATCAACGAATAAAAAAAAGGTCGTGAAGAGGAGGGCTCTCCTATACCCGTAGGGGGAAGGAGGCCACAGAGTTATCTGATGCGGCGCATGTGGGAAGAGATCACCCGGGAGGTCACAGCAGGTGCCCTGCCCAGGACATGGCTCCAGAAATGTAATGACTTGACACGAGTGGTCAAAGTAAGATCCCATCTCACAAACACCCTTCTCAATAACTGCACCACCACCACCAGTATCACAACCAATGTTCCTGTTGAGCTGCGCGGTTGCGTGGCCACACAGCGGTCTGAAGGTCCCCTGCAGGCCGCTTGCCGGCTTTCTAATGGAAAAACCGTGCATGCGCGAAGATTTGAATGGGCCGCGCAGCCCTTTAAAGGGGCCGTGCACCCAAGAAAAGCATTACAGGGAACATTGATCACAGCTTCAACACACTTTATCCATCATCTAACTATACACTGATATTCACACACTCCACACTATTGCATCCTTCACAGGCATTGCTCACACCTTAGACACATTTCACAACTCTTTTACCATGTGAGGCATCACACACACACAACCACACCTATCAATACACTCATTCACAATTACCACTCTTTCTCTTTCAGGAAAAGATAGCAGCAGGACCTGACCAGGGGAGGTCAACCACGTCTACATGATATCACTCCCCTTGAGGAGACAGTGCTGACCGTGATCATAGAAACATAGAGGATAGGAGCAGGAGTAGGCCATTCGGCCCCTCGAGCCTGCTCCGCCATTTAATGAGATCATGGCTGATCATCCAAATTCAGTACCCTGTCCCTGCTTTCTCCCCATATCCCTTGATCCCTTTAGCTACAGAGCATTTTGGAAGGGGAGGGTGAACAGCCAGTTGTCGTGGTGCATATAGGTACCAACGATATAGGTAAAAAAACGGGATGAGGTCCTAAAAGCAGAATATAGGGAGTTAGGAGGTAAATTAAAAAATAGGACCTCAAAGGTGGTAATCTCAGGATTGCTACCAGTGCCACGTGCTAGTCAGAGTAGAAATAGAAGGATATTTCAAATGAATACGTGGCTAGAGGAATGGTGCAAGGGAGAGGGATTCAAATTCCTGGGGCATTGGAACCGGTTCTGGGGGAGGTGGGACCAGTACAAACCGGACGGTCTACACCTGGGCAGGGCCGGGACCGATGTCCTAGGGGGAGTGTTTGCTAGTGCTCTGGGGGAGGGTTTAAACTAAAATGGCAGGGGGTTGGAAACCTGAGCAGGGAGACAGAGGAAAGGGAAACAAGGATAAAAGCAAAAGATAGGAAGGAGAAAAACAAAAGTTGCAGTCAGAGTAAACAACGGTTTAAATCAAACATGGCCACAGTAAATACTAATTCTAATAGGTCTAAGAGCATTAAAAAAACAAGACTGAAGGCTTTGTGTCTTAATGCAAGGAGCATTCGGAACAATGTGGACGAGTTAGCTGCGCAAATAGAGGTAAACGAATATGATTTGATTGGGATTACCGAAACATGGCTCCAGGGTGGCCAAGGCTGGGAACTCAATATCTAGGGGTACTCAATATTCAGGAAAGATAGGCAAAAAGGAAAGGGAGGTGGGGTAGCATTGCTGATTAAAGAGCGGATTAACACAATTGAAAGGAAGGATATTAGCTCTGATGATGTGGAATCTGTATGGGTTGAACTGAGAAATAACAAGGGGCAGAAAACGTTAGTGGGAGTGATATATAGACATCCAAACAGTAACGCGGAGGTTGGGGATGGCATTAAAAGAGAAATTAGAGAAGCGTGCAATATGGGCACAGCAGTCATCATGGGTGACTTTAATCTAAATATAGATTGGGCTAACCAAATTAGTAACAATACTATGGAGGAGGAATTCCTGGAGTGTTTACGGGATGGTTTCCTGGACCAATATGTCGAGGAACCAACCAGAGATCAGGCCATCTTAGATTGGGTATTATGCAATGAGAAAGGATTAATTAGCAATCTTGTTGTGCGAGGCCCCTTGGGTCAGAGCGATCATAATATGATAGAATTCTTCATTAGGATGGAGAGTGAAGTAGTTGACTCAGAGACTAGAGTCCTGAATTTAAATAAAGGAAACTACGATGGTATGAGGTGCGAGTTGGATCGGATTGATTGGGGAATGTCACTCAAAGGGTTGGCGGTGGATAGGCAATGGCAAACATTCAAAGACCGCATGGACGAACTACAGAATTTGTTCATCCCAGTTTGGCATAAGAATAAAACAAAAAGGGTGACTCAACTGTGGCTAACAAGGGATATTAGGGATAGCATAAGATCCAAGGAGAGGGCATATAAATTGGCCAGAAAAAGCAGTAACCCTGTGGATTGGGAACAGTTTAAGATTCAACAAAGGAGGACAAAGGGATTAATTAAGAAGGGGAAAATAGAATACGAGAGTAAGCTTGCAGGGAACATAAAAACTGACTGTAAAAGCTTTTATAGATATGTGAAGAGAAAAAGATTAGTGAAATCAAGCATAGGTCCCTTGCAGTCAGAATCAGGGGAACTTATAATGGGGAACAAAGAAATGTCAGACCAATTAAATACATATTTTGGTTCTGTCTTCACAAAGGAGGACACAAATAACCTCCCAGAGATGTTGGGGAACATAGGGTCTGATGAAAGGGAGGAACTGAAAGAAATCAGTATTTGCAGGGAAATGGTGTTAGGGAAATTGAAGGGATTGAAGGCCGATAAATCCCCAGGGCCTGATAATCTACATCCTAGGGTACTTAAGGAAGTGACCCTAGAAATAGTAGATGCATTGCTGATCATCTTCCAACATTCGATGGAATCTGGAATAGTACCCATGGATTGGAGGGTAGCTAATGTTACCCCACTATTCAAAAAGGGTGGTAGAGAGAAAACGGGGAATTACAGACCGGTAAGCCTGACATCGGTATTGGGGAAAATGCTAGAGTCCATTCTAAAAGATGTAATAGCTGAGCACTTGAAAAACAGTGACAGGATCGGACAAAGTCAACATGGATTTACAAAAGGTAAATCATGCTTGACTAATCTACTGGAATTTTTTGAGGATGTAACTGGTAAAATAGATAAGGGAGAACCAGTGGATGTGGTGTATTTGGACTTCCAAAAGGCTTTTGATAAGGTCCCGCATAAGAGATTAGCGGGTAAAGTTAAGGCACATGGGATTGGGGGCAAGGTATTGACTTGGATAGAGAACTGGTTGGCAGACAGAAAGCAAAGAGTTGCAATAAATGGGTCTTTTTCCGAGTGCCAGGCAGTGACTAGTGGGGTACCGCAGGGATCAGTCCTTGGACCCCAGCTATTCACAATATATATTAATGATCTAGACAAGGGAACTAGATGTAATATCTCCAAGTTTGCAGACGACACAAAACTGGGTGGGCGTGCGTGCTGCGAGGAGGATGCCGAGAAACTCCAGGATGATTTGGACAGGTTGGGTGATTGGGCAGAAGCGTGGCAGATGCAATATAACGTGGATAAATGCGAGGTTATCCACTTTGGTGTCAAAAACAGAAAGGCAGATTATTATCTGAATGGCAATAGATTGGGAGAAGGGGAAGTGCAACGAGACCTGGGTGTCCTTGTGCACCAGTCGCTGAAGGTAAGCATGCAGGTGCAGCAGGCGGTTAAGAAGGCAAATGGTATGTTGGCCTTCATAGCGAGAGGGCTTGAGTACAGGAACAAGGATGTCTTGCTGCAGTTGTACAGGGCCTTGGTGAGACCACACCTTGAGTACTGTGTGCAGTTTTGGTCGCCTTATCTGAGGAAGGATGTTCTTGCCATTGAAGGAGTTCAGCGAAGATTCACAAGGCTGATACCTGGGATGGCAGGAATGACGTATGAAGAGAGATTGGGTCAATTGGGCTTATACTCGCAGGAGTTTAGAAGAATGAGAGGGGATCTCATTGAAACTTATAAAATTCTGACAGGACAGGACAAACTAGATGCAGGAAGGATGTTCCCGATGGTCGGGGAGTCCAGAACCAGGGGTCACAGTCTAAGGATAAGGGGTAAGCCATTTAGGACAGAAATGAGGAGGAATTTCTTCACCCAGAGAGTGGTGAACCTGTGGAATTCTCTACCACAGAAGGCAGTAGAGGCCAATTCATTAAATATATTCAAGAAGGAGTTGGATTTAGGCTAGCTTAGAAGAGGGATGCTCACAGTGGGAAACACCGGGCACTAGTGGGCAGCAGCCACACCAGGTTGAAGGGACCCCACAGTTGCTACCTTGCCGGGGGGCAAGGTCACATACTAGTTCTGCTGCAGAGGAATCAGATGAGGGCCTCGCAGGGCCAAGCTTCAGAAGAAGGCTGATGGGTGCAACAAACCATATGCTTGGTGCAATGGAGAGCCTGCCTGAAAGCCATGGGGTTCTGTCTAGGGGAATGGAGGAGTCCACCTCCACCTTAGTCCGTGACTGGACGCAGAGCCTGGAACCCATCAACTCCAGGATCAAGAAGCTGGTGACTTGCAGCCAGCGACCTGTGGAGCGCGACATCATGCAGCATCTGATGACTGAGGTCGCAGCTTCCATGGAACGGCAAACTGCTGCACTGGAAGCTCAGGCAGCTGCCATGGTGGCTCTGGGCTCCTCGGTTGAAAGGGGCTGACAGAGTGTCTCCAATGCCCAGTGATCTATGCTCCACCAGATCACTGGGCGGGCTGAACAGAGGCCCCGAGGTAGTGGCGTGGGAATCATGGAGCAGGAATCTACTGGCCTCTCTCCAGATGCCAGCATTGCTACTCCCTCCCCCACCACTCCACCATTGCCCTAGATGTTGCCTGTCAGTTAGGCGGCCCAGACTGCTCAAGCCCATGCTGAGATGGTGCAGTCAGAGGTGGGGCTATCATGACCCACAGCCTCTCGAGGGCATCCCAGGAGGACGTCTGAACTGCCCTCTTCAAATTTTCAGCAGCCATCCACCTAACCTGCTGCTGCCACTAGGGTTGCACTTCGTAGAAGCACTAGATTACACAAGAGCACTTATAGATAGCCACTAAGAGTAAGCACCAGGGTGAATAGTTCAATATTTGCAAGTTCTGTTGGTTGTCTAATGATTCCCTTGTTTGTTTTTGATGTAGATGAAGAGTGATGATGGTACTTGTGTAGTGGTGGAATCGGTGGTCTTTTTTTTGTGATCTTCATGGGGAAGGGGTTGAAAGGATTGAGTGCAGATGATGGACTGCCTGATGCATCATAAATCATAGAAGGTACATCATGTGGCAACAGTGCTCTGGAGTCTGATGGTGGAGGACGTCTCTCAAAAGCGCTCTTCAATTAGATGGCGGTGAGCGTCCCTCCCATGTGCGGGCTGTCTACCTGGAACCCTCAGGTGCTCCCCCGGTTTCCCTCCTCTTCCTCCTTCTCCTCTTGTGGCTCCTCAGCTTGACCCTCTGGCACAATTGCTGGTGGTAATGGCTGATCTCTCATGATCGCCAGATTGTAGAGCATAGAGAAAATCACCACGGATCTGGACATCTTCTTGGCCGAGTACTGTAGAGCACCTCCTGACTGGCCAAGATATCTAAACCTCTGCTTGAGGACCCCAATGGTTTGCTCAATGATATTCCTGGTGGCTGAGTGGCTCTCATTGTGTGAGTGCTCAGCTGGTGTCTGAGGGTTTCTCAGGGGAGTCATGAGCCATGGCATCAGGGGGTATCCCTTGTCACCTAGTAGTCAGTCATGCACATTGCGTTGGGGCTCAACGATCTGTGGGAAGGATAACTGTCTCATTGTAAAAGCATTGTGGCAGCTCCTTGGATAGCAGGCATTCACATGCATGATGCTCTGCCGGTGGTCGCACACGAGCTGCACATTGAGGGAATGAAATCCCTTCCTGTTCCTGAACACCTCCGAGATTAAATGAGGGGTTCGCATGGCCACAGGTGTACAATCAATGGCTCCCTGGACCATTAGGTCCCACAGTCCTGTCAAATCCTAGAGCTCTCTGTCTCTGGTCTTCTCTGGCAATAGGGAATAATATATAGACATTCCTTAGAGCAGGTAGAGCCTCAGAGACCTCCCTAATACAGAAGTGTACACTGGATTGTGATATGTGACTTATATCACCTGTGGCAGCCTGGAAGATTCCAGCAGCATTAAAATTAAGTGCTACTGTGACCTTGACTGGCACAGGCAATACAGTCCTGGCTATGCTGCAAGGTCTGAGTCTCTGTTCCACGAGGCCACAGATCTCTATAATGATGTCCTTGGTAAAACGCAGCCTCCTCATGCACTGGTCTTGGGTCATGTGAATGTAGTAGTAGTGCTCTCTGAAGGCCCTGGGTAGATAGGGCCTCCTGCTGAGAGCCCACCTATCCCACCTGTCCCTCTCTCCTGCAGCAGCTGGCGCTTCTCTGCCTGGCCTCATCTCCTCCTCCAATTCCTCATGCAGAGTAAGAGTGACCCCTGGCAAGATACCCATGACCAAGCAGTCCCGTTCTCCTGGTGACTCCTATAAGGTCTCCAATAAAGTACAGTAGCACTGCACTCACTCTTTTTAGGTGAAGTCCTGAGAGAATATCTGGGAAATATGTTGACAGAGTGTTGGTGAAGTCTTGACAAAGTGTCCCAGAAAGTTTCCCGATGCGTCTCAAGAGTCTTCTTTCAACGCAATGTGGTCAGTCGATCTCAATCAGCAAGTGAACAGTGAAAGCTGAGCATGGCTTTCAGTAACGCTTTACTCCTGTTCAGCTGGTCGGCGTTCGGAGAGGTCGTTAAATGAAGCGTTACCCACCAAAATAGCGTGCAACATTGTTAATGAGCACTAGCCGGCAATTTAATCGTCAATCAGCCCCTTAACAATTCTCCGGGCAGCCGTTCCTAGTGCTCTTTAGCGCCTTAAGTATTTGGCCAAAATAGCCCGCTATATAAGTGCAAGTGACTATCCATGAGGGTATTTTTTTTGTTTTGTACAAGAAGTTTACACACTTTCTGAGAATATGCTTTGTTACAGCGTCCATGCTATAACATAGATTTCATAATACTTGTCATTACATATAATGGGGCAGAAATGAGGCTCGCCACGGGTGAGTACGCACTGTGTACTCACCCGTGGACGGAACGAAAGTGTCAGTTTCTTGCATGCACTGCGCATGCGCGGGAAACCGGCACTTCCGTTCCCCTGAAGGAAGGGGTTCAGAGGTCGAACGCGCACGCCAGAGGGCCAGCGCGTTCGCCTCGCACTTCGGGTTTTCTTACAGGTTCCTCCGTGAGGGTAAGCACGGAGAAGATACACTTTGAAAAAGGAGGCGCAAGGCCTTCTTTTAACAAAGTAAGTGTTGATTTTATTAAAATTTAAGCCTTTTTTTCACAGATTTATCTTTTTTAATTACTTTAAAGAAAGGTAAGTTTAGTTTTAACCCTGTTAAAAAGTGTAATTAATTTTTTCAAAAATTTTAATTTTTGTTTAAAATAGTTAATTAATGTAATTTATAGTTATTTTAAAAATGTGATTTTGAAAAAAAAATAATTTGTAGTTTTAGGGATGTTTTGGGGCTGATCTGTATTCATAGATTTGACAGGTCTTCTTGTCAAATCTATGAATGAAAGATGGTCTGCTGCCATTGGCTCTCCATGGCCCACGTGATCCCAGGGGACGCATCGCACTAACTGCGCCCCTGGGATACGCAAGCACTGCGCGCCGGCAGTTGGGGGAGGCCCAGGACCCGAATTCCTCGTGGGCCCAGAGGTCAACGGCAGGCGCGGTAGGTAGGTGCGCGCGCGATCCTTGCACCCGCGGGAAGCCAGGGAGCTGAATTTCTGGCCCAATGAGTATTATATAGTTATACGAATCTACATATTAGGGTGATGGTGGCAGGGTTGGAGTTTTTCATGATCAAGGAGCTGGAGGCTCTTAGGGAGTGGTGGGGGGAGGTGTTGTATTAGGTTGAGGCAGCAGTGGCTCCATGTCAGAGTTGATCAGAGTGCTGGGGCCTGTCAGACCTAAAATCAGCCTGGTTGTGGGAGATGGTGGTGGATGGAAGTCTGGCTGGCTGGGAGACTTCTCGTATCCCCTGGTGTTTTCCAAGCTTCATGTATGGTCCATAATTACTTGCTCTGACTGGCAAATACACAAATGTTCTTTTGATGTGTTTGTTGTGGGGTGCCGTGCTGGGTATTTCACACCAGGGGATGCATTTCCTCGTTGCCAAGAGTGGGATTTGTGTGAGCCTGTGAGTGACGAGTATTTCTTGTCCCATCAGCAACAGCCAAATGTGCATGGAGTTGGGCCCAGGGGGGATGTCATAGCTCCAGTGACTTTCTGGACCTCTATCCAGATGGGTTATAGGCTGGGGCAGGAGCACAATGTCTGCAGGAGTGCGCTCTTGTGCCACCAATTTTGCCAACACATACCTGCCGGGGTTGGTTGAAATTTTCTACATTTGCTACGGGTACAGGTCATGAGTATCAGCCTCAAGGCCTCCTTCAGTCTTCTGCTGAGAGCAGACAGTCTAGGTCATGCTGTTGTCCAGGGCAACTCATGTTAGGTTACAGCTTCACAGGCACCCACAACAATCTGGTACTTCACCCAAGTGGCTGTGCTTCATGCATGAGTCTAGACAGTGTGTGCTTGGAAGCTATTTGACTGTGGAATCATCACAGCTGAGCCTTATGCCTACACATGCACCCTCTTAGCAGGAGCCACTGGATTCTGATTTTACCACTCCTCTGCCCAGTGCTGCTAAGACTAATTGTACGAGCCCCATTGTTTCTGCCCCCCCCCCCCCCGACAGTTAACTCAGCACATATGTGGGATCAAACTTAGAAACATCCTGGCCTGTGTTGTACTGTACTAGATTGGGCATTGCAATTACTAGGGATGGGCAATAAATGCTGGCCTTGCTAGCGACACTCATGAATGAATATATAAAAAAAAATTACATGCTAAAACAGTTGGGAGTTCAATACTAATAATTTATGTTAATTAGATATTATAATGAAGAAAAGTCGCTCAACTATGAAATGAGTTTCCAAATAACTAAGCATCTAAGATAGCTCCTACAACGAACTCATGGGTACAGGGATTGCTTAGCGTCAGACTAGACCATGCTGACCAGAAGATGCCAGGTTCAATTCCTGGTCTTTGTTACGTTAGCTGATCTCAACCAGTGCAATAATTGCTGTGCTATGATTGGCCTCACCATCCCTGCAAAAGGGAAGGGAAGAAAATCAGCAAAGTACCTGCTGACAGCTGTTATCCAGGCATCCGTAATGGACCAGCGTGGGGATAGACAGAATAGTGATTGGTTGTGATACCCTCTGAAAATAGTTGGCCTGCTTGGTTTTGTGAGGCACTGGAGGAATTTTGATGCCTGTGTGACTGCACCCCAGCAAACGTCAGCACCCTCAAAAAAAAATGAAAGGCCTGAAATTCTAGGAGTCTCAGTGCACAGTCAGAGGTTCAGTGGAGTGAAACCCTCAGCCGACCATGGCCAACTGTGGGGACAGTTAGGGCAGGCCCCCATTCCCCATAAAAAATGCAGTTACAAAGTATTTTTTCACAAAATATCTGGTAAGATATGCAGATGAGACAACAGGTCAGTGAACGAAATACTGCTGCAGGTTCTGCAGTGACATGTTTGAAATTAATCTTTTAGCCATAGCTATGTGCTTAAGCCAGTATTATGCTTTGTTCCATTTCATTATCTTTGCAAGATTATTTAAAATATTCAACACATACTTTTCACAGAAAAAATTACAAATATCTTTTTCATGCTGTTTATGAATTGCATTTTGGATGTTGGTGGGGCTTTGAGTATGGATGCCTTCAAAGTATGAAATGGATGCTCACAATCTGCTGTATGGTGGCAAAGAGTTTGAGTTTCATAGGAGAAGCATACAAACATGGGGTGGATTAGAACTGGTTGTGTACCTATTCAATTCAATAATTAAAATTGCTAATTTGTTTGCAGCCATGTTCTGTACGATTGACCTGATCTTTATGCAGCAGTTTATTAGATACTGATATGGGGCTCATTTTCAAAGTGATGTACGTAGTGTACCCTTGCTCCAATACGCAAATTGTTTTGCAGTAAGTATAGGGGTAGATCGCCACGTAAGTGTCAGAAACTGCACAGTGAACCCATAAATCATATCACTAGAACGCTTGTAAAATGCAGCCTCCAAAATAGTGTTACTGTGACAGATAAAGTGTAGTGTCAGCTTTTATGGAGAATGGATATCCGTTCCAGGAAAACTCCTCCACATACTGCTGGGAAAGGGAAAGAAAACACCCACTCGACAGCAGGCAGCACCTGTCCCAGATAACTTCATGCTAGTGCCACTTCTAATCAAAGGACCACCAAAACACCGTGAGCATTTATTATTTTAATTTTAAAACACAGCACAGTGTAGTACATTCTATTTCAGGGCTCGTTCACTTTCATATCACAAATTGACGAATTCCTTTCTTATTCCATCCTATTTCATCCATTGATTTCTATCGTTAGTCTTCATGATTTCAAAAGCATTGGGCCTGAATTTGCGGTCGGAGGCTTCCCGCGGGCGAATGCCTCTGAACCGCAAGAAAAGTACGAACCTACCTGATGGTCCCGGAGGTTCGGACACTTGCGCTCCTGGGCCTCTACGTGTACACCTGCGTAAAGGCCAACGTATCACAGGGTGCGCCCCGAGATCACGTGGGCCAGCCCAACCAATCAAAAAGGGGGATTCCCATTATGCTTATGGGAATGCCATTTACATACGGAATCCCCAGAACCATGAACAGGAATCCCTGAAAAAAATACAATTACGCATCAGTTAAATTTAAAAAAATCATTACATGTTCAAAATTAATTAAAGTACAATTTAATTAAACATTTAAAATAAAAATTACATTTTTAAAAAATAAATTTAAACGTTTTAAATAATCTAAACTAATTTTTAAAAGTTTTTTTATGTTGAAATAATTTTTACAAATATTTTAATATTTACTTAAATTCTTATGCTGGCAAAAGAAAGCTTTACGCCCGCTTTTACCAGGCGTAAGAGTTTCATGGGCATTCGCTGGGCAGTCGTTGGGCAAATAGCCCAACTCTGCCCGCGGATGTCCATTTCCCGGGGATGGGGCACAAAAACCCCACAGGAAAAATGGTCCAACCGTGGCTTACAAGAGAAGTTAAAGATAGTATTTGATCAAAGGAAGAGGCTTATAATGTTGCCAAAAAGAGCAGTAAGCCTGAGGATTGGGAGGATTTTAGAATTCAACAAAGGAGGACCAAGAAATTGATAAAGAAAGGGAAAATAGAATATGAGAGTAAACTAGCAAGAGACATAAAAACAGACTGTAAAAGCTTCTATAGGTATATAAAAAGGAAAAGATTCGCGAAAATAAATGTGGGTCCCTTACAGGCTGAGACAGGAGAAATTATAATGGGGAATAAGGAAATGGCCGAGAAATTAAATAAATACTTTGGGCTGGATTTTGCCAATGGGGAGCTTTTGGAGGCAGGACTCCCACTTGTCGGGTTTTAGTCCCGCCTCCATCAACTTCTGGCCAACCCACGCTATTTTCCCTTGATTGACCTTGTTAAGCCCGCCCAGCGGGCTTAGCAGGCCAATTAGGGGAAGCCGGTTACAGAGAGCGTCAGCTGTGAAGCTGTCAAACACTGACATTCTCTGTAGTTTGATGAGTTCTTGAATTCAAGACTCATCAAACCTCTTTCTTTAGCAGAAATTAGATGGTTGTTGCATTGGAGAATGCAGCAGCCATCTGCCATCTCTGCCGGTAAGATGCGAGACTCTCCGCATACCCAACTCTTGAAGCCTGCAGGAAGAAACAAAGGTAAGTTAACTTTTTCTAACACTTTCCACTTACCTCACATACTCACCTCGCCACACTTGCACCCATCACTTACCTTCACAGTGCACTTTTGCACCCCTCCGACCCCCGCAGACCCACTACTCGCCTCGATGACCCTAGCGGGGTTCGCAGCCTTCGGGAAGCCCGCACTTGTGTGGGTAAAATGGGGATAATCCTCTTATCTGCTTGTTAACCATCTGTTAACAGGCAAATAAGTGGAACTAATCCCCTTCCTGCTTCCAAGGAGACGGGACCCGGCGCGGGTCAGCTACCCGCCTCCTGCCAAGATGGCACGGAGGCGGGTTGGGGGCGGGATGGGCACCCACCCCCAGATTCTGCCATTTTCCCGGCAGTCCTGCCTCCATACCCGCCTCCCCAGGGCTGGCAAGATCGCACCCTTTGTGTCTGTCTTCGTGGAAGAAGACACAAAAAACTTCCCGGAAATAGTGGAGAACCAAGGCTCTAACGAGAATGAGGAACTGAAAGAAATTAGTATTAGTAAAAAAATAGTTCTGGAGAAATTAATGGGACTGAAAGTCAATAAATCCCCTGGACCTGATGCCCTGCACCCTAGGGTTTTGAAAGAGTTGGCTATAGAGATATTGCATGCAGTGGTTGTCATTTTCCAAAATTCCATAGATTCTAGAACGGTTCCCGCGGATTGGAAGGTAACAAATGTAACCCCACTATTTTAGAAAGGAGGGAGAGAGAAAATGGGGAACTACAGACCAGTTAGCCTGACATCAGTATTAGGGAAAATGCTAGAATCTATTATTAAGGACGTGGTAACAGGGCACTTAGAAAATAATAATAGGATTGAAGAGTCAACACGGATTTATGAAAGAGAAATCGTGTTTGATGAATCTGTTGGAGTTTTTTGAGGTTGTAACTAGCAGAATAGATAAGGGGGAACCAGTGGATGTGGTGTATTTGGATTTCCAGAAGGCATTCGATAAGGTGCCACACAGGAGGTTATTAAACAAAATTAGGGCTCATGGGATTGGTTAACGGACAGAAAACAGAGAGTAGGAATAAACGGGTCATTTTCGGGTTGGCAGGGTGTAACTAATGGGGTACAGCAAGGATCAGTGCTTGGGCCTCAGCTATTCACAATCTATATCAATGATTTGGATGAGGGGACCAAATGTAATATATCTAAATTTGCTGATGATACAAGGCTGGGTGGGAATGTAAGTTGTGAGGAGGATGCAAGGAGGCTTCAAGGGGATATAGACAAACTAAATGAGTGGGCAAGAATATGGCAAATGGAATATAATGTGGAGAAATGTGAAGTTCTCCACTTTGGTAGGAAAAATAGAAAAGCAGAGTATTTTTTAAATGGTGAGAGATTGGGAAATGTTGGTGTTCAGAGGGACCTGGGTGTCCATGTACATGAATCACTGAAAGTTAACATGCAGGTACAGCAAGCAATTAGGAAAGCAAATGGTATGTTGGTCTTTATTACAAGAGGATTTGAGTATAAGAGTAAAGACATCTTACTGCAATTATATAGGGCCCTGGTGAGACCACACCTGGAGTATTGTGTACTGTTTTGGTCTCCTTACCTAAGGAAGGATATACTTGCCATAGAAGGAGTGCAACGAAGGTTCACGAGATTGATTCCTGGGATGGCGGGAATGTCGTATGAGAAGAGATTGAGTAAACTAGGCCTGTATTCTCTTGAATTCAGAAGAATGAGAGGGGATCTCATTGAAGCATACAAAATTATTACAGGGCTTGATAGGGTGGAGGCTCAGTCATTGGGTATATTCAAAACAGAAGTCGATAGATTTCTGACTAGTAAGGGCATCAAGGGATGTGGCGATAGGGCCGGTGAATGGAGTTGAGGCAGAAGATCAGCCATGATCTCATTGAATGGCGGAGCAGGCTCGAAGGGCCGAATGTCCTACTCCTGCTCCTATTTCTTATGTTGTTAGACTAGGCCTATATTCTCTAGAGTTTAGAAGAATGAGAGGTGATCTCATTGAAAGATACAAAATTCTTACAGGACTTGACAGGGTAGATGCAGGGAGGATGTTTCCCTTGGCTGGGGAGTCTAGAACCAGGGGTCACAGTCTCAGAATAAAGGGTCAGCCATTTAGGACTGAGATGAGGAGAAATTTCTTCACTTAGAGGGTGGTGAATATATTGGAATTTTCTACCCCGGAGGGCTGTGGAGGCTCAGTCGTTGAGTATATTCAAGACGGAGATCGATAGATTTTTGGATATTAGGGGAATCAAGGGATATGGGGATAGTGCAGGAAAGTGGAGATGAGGTAGAAGATCAGCCATGATCTTATTGAATGGTGGAGCAGGCTCGAAGGGCCAAATGGCCAACTCCTGCTCCTATTTCTTATGTTCTTATGTTCTTATCTGTCAAGCTGAAACTTGACAGATCGCAAGTTCTGGGTTTTCACGCATGCGCATTGCACGCGGAAACCCGGAACTTGTGGGGCATTTATGGCCGTGTATGTGGTCATAAGCCCCGGAAAATCCAGACCATTGTTTTTCTTGCTCTCCAATTTTCTCCTCTACCATCTCCTCCCCTGATGTTGTTGACTCTTTGCTCGGGTATGTTTCCATGAGAATGTCGTACCTTGCCCAAATGCCCATTGTTCGTGTGTGAGCCTTGACAGTGAGTGTCAGCAGGATATTTGGTCATGGGAGGCATCATAGCCAAGCCCAAGGCTGTCTTTACCCAACGTCCACACACACACACACTTCTAGCAGAGGTTACCCTGGCTGAGTTTCTGCACTACGGATGCTGAGACCAATTACAATGTCCCTACTGCTGTCCTGGGTGAGCTCAGCAACCTGAGTTCAGACCAAGGATTGAATTGGTTGACATGATTCAACTATTTACTGTCTAAACTCACTTAGACATCAGAGGAGCCTTGGTGGTGTTTATCTTATTTTAAACAGGTTTGCTTTGCACTAACCCTATCTTAACTGCCATCGTTCCCTCCAGAGTATCCAAAGCCAGAGAAAATGCCAACGAATCAAAACCCTGGCTTTTTATGGTCCAAATCCTGATTAGGATTTATTTTAACTATATTCTTCATGCAGGAAAACTCCCTCCCTACTGCTGAGATAAACCTGAATCCATATTCAACCTTGATTTCCAAAACCATTATCTTCCCCATCCAAACGTAAACACAAATGAGAAGTCGCACAACACCAGGTTATAGTCCAACAGTTTTATTTAAAATTACGAGCTTTCGGAGCTCTGCTCCTTCGTCAGGTACAGTGAGGGAATACAAATCGATTACAAAGTATATATAGACAGAGAACAATGTGTCTGCAGAGATACAATCTGTCAGGGAGGCATTACATCAAAGACACAGCAGAGTACAGCTAAGACAATGAGGTGGATCACAGGGGGTCCAACGTGTCAAATGCTGCAGTCTGCAGTTAAGCTTTTTACTTTTTAAAAAAAACTGTGAACCAGACAACGATGTCGAGTCACGTTCTGTAGCGTGACATGAAACCGAGATCCCGGTTGAGGCCGTCCTCATGGGTGCGGAACTTGGCTATCAGTTTCTGCTTGATGATTTTGCGTTGTCGTGTGTCTCGAAGGCCGCCTTGGAGAACGCTAACCCGCAGATCTGAGGCTTAATATCCTTGACTGCTGAAGTGTTCCCCGACTGGGAGGTAACAATCCTGCCTGGCGATTGTTGCGCGGTGTCCGTTCATACGTTGTCTCAGTGTCTGCATGGTCTCGCCGATGTACCATGCCACGGTGCATTCTTTCCTGCAACGTATGAGGTAGACAACGTTGGCCGAGTCACATGAGTATGTACCATGTACCTGGTGGGTAGTGTCCTCATGTGTGATGATGGTATCTGTGTTGATGATCTGGCATGTCTTGCAGAGGTTGCCGTGGTAGGGTTGTGTGGTGTCGTGGTCGCTGTTCTCCTGACAGCTGGGTAATTTGCTGCGAACTATGGTACTTTTGAGGTTAGGCGGCTGGTTGAAAGCGAGTAGTGGAGGCGTGCGGATGGCTTTAGCAAGGTGTTCGTCGTCATCGATGACATGTTGAAGGCTGCGAAGAACATGGCGTAATGTAAACACAATGGCAGCGATTTCCCCGACCTCGGTGGGTCCAGTGCGGCCGGGGTCGGTGGCGGGTTGAGACCTCGCTGCCAGCTCCAGCCTGCTGTCCAAAATGATTTTCCCCTGATTGGGCTTGTTAAGCCAGCCCAGCGCGTTTCCCGGCCAATTGAAGGAAGCGGGTCTGATGACGTCATTCGATGATGTGTCATCAGCCAGTTTCCTTAAAGGGAAAATGCGCAAATTGATTTTGACAGTTGTGCTGTCAGTGTTCTACAGCATTGAGGTACTGCAAACACTGCACAGAAGTGCACGGCTGCACCCAGGCTCTCCCATGACTCCCTCCATATGCTTATGGAGGGAGTCACAGCGCGCAGGGAGGTTCTCTTCCCTTCCAATGGATGGAAGAGACCTCCCCAGGAGATCAACGCAGCCTGGTTGCACATTGCACAGGAGGGCACAAGCAGGGATGTCGTCAGGAGTCCCTGGCTGCAGTGGCGCAAACCTTTCAATGATCTCAGTAGATCACAAAACGTTACTGCAAAGCCACACTCAACCTCATCCCGCTGTGGCACTCATCACATCCCCATCACTCTGCCTTCCCTACCCTACTCCTGTACATCCTTACTCACACCAACATACCTTGCACCTCCACCCATCCCTCTCTATCTACATTATCACTTCCCCATCTCACTAGTCACCCCTCACACTCACCCTCATCCTAGTCCAGTCATACCAACTAACAACACACAAGGGTAGGCACTTGTGTGTTTTAGCCAATGTTCATGTGAAGTTTCTGTTAATGCGCAGGCAAACATTGAAACCTTTATTTTCAACACTTTGCATTCTTGGACAGATTTGTGTGCACCTTTGGAAGATGGCAGGTGAAGTTGAGATGACAGAAGCAATCTGTCAATGGTGAGAGAGGTTGTTCCAATGAGGTGACACTGGATACAGAGTTTACTCTAAACACTTACAACCTGCATAAAGCGCAATCTGTCTTCCAAATGCAGTAAGCAACGGATTCTGAGCTTGGAAAGTGAACAGCTGTGAGATGGGAGCTTTTATACCACATTTGCAGCTGTCAAGTAAAGAGATCAGTTCATGGTGACACAACTCTGACCTCCTTATCTGATTTGATCCCCGAGCAGCGTGGAACCCATGGGCGACCTTGTAAAATGTTAAAGTGAGCTCAAAATTCTCTTTAACAGGCTGTTAACAAGGTCTTAATCACCTAAATTGTCTCCCCTGCCGCTTGGAGTTGGGTCTGTTCAGCGCTGACAGACCCAACATCTGGGAAACTAACGTGGCGGTGGGTTGACAGTGGGTTTCCTACCGCTGTCAAAAAAATGTTTTTCCCACCCGCCCCACCACCTGCTGGGCCCCTGAAAAATTCCCCCCAGAAGACCCGAAAATCCACGGGCCATGATCCTGGTGGTTGTGCCAGGATTGCGCCTGCTGGTGTCCTCCAGCGTTGACCCTACTAGAGTTTGTGGGGTCAGCGGGAGGACACTTCATCAGTGTCCGCCTTTGCCATGCAGCCAGAATATTCATGTGCTTGGTCACCAATTGGGAGATGTTGCCCAGTTCCCTTGACCCCTGTGTAAGGGGGCCAATCCAGATGTGTTTTTAAAAGATTTATGGGGTCCGTGCAACTTCACTGGCCTGAATCCAACAGTGAGACCCACTTGCACCCATCTGGAGGTTGGTTCACCTCATCTCTCTCGACATACCGGCCTCTAGTCCTACACGAGGTTCACTTGCGAAGCAGGAACTCCTAGCATAGGGAGCCCCTCTCCCCGGCTCTGCCCCACAGCCAACACCTAATGTCATTGCCCGTTTAAGGATGAGCAGAGGTTCCGCCCCTTACAAGGGCAACCAGAAAATCAACGGCCCAGCCATTTTAGAGTGGGTTCTGCTGGAGGTATGGTGGGTGTCTAGTGGAGCCCTGAGATAATTCTGGGCTGATGTATCAAACTGACTCTTGCTGCGATTTTACAGATGTACCAATTCGAGTCCATCAAAACCCCAGAATGTCATCTGAGCTCCCTTCAAATAAATCCTAGACAATGTGGCCATGGGTTGATCATATTCTTCAGTACCAGGTTAGTTTTCAATTCATCAGCATCTCTGTCAATTTTCTCTCAATTTTGTAACTTACCAAATTTAACTTTGACAACATAAAAGCCTGACTGACTTTACTCCAACTCTGGGTTACCTGATGGTTCAGCTCGTTATGATAGAGTAACTGAGTCATGCAGACTAGGAGGACTCCTGGTTTGATCCCTGGTCTGTGCTCAGCTGAAGCAGTGGTAGGGCACCTTACCTCACTGCCCATAGGCTGGGGAGGAGAATATCGGCCATAGTTACCACTATACAGCAATCTCTGTCCGACTTTGTTCAATGAGGGCAAGATTGGGCTAGGCTGTGATACCCCTGCAATTAAATAGACACTGTCTTTATAACCATATACATAAAGATTGACCACCTGGTAGGATACGCCCGCAGCATTACCTCTGGGCTCCCCCAAGGATCTATCTTTGACCCCCGCCTATTTCTCATCTATATGCTGCCCCTTGGTGACATCATCCGAAAACACAGCGTCAGTTTCCACATGTACGCTGACGACACCCAGCTCTACCTCACCACCACTTCTCTCGACCCCTCCACGGTCTCTAAATTGTCAGACTGCTTGTCTGACATCCAGTACTAGATGAGCAGAAATTTTCTCCAATTAAATATTGGGAAGACTGAAGCCACTGTCTTCGTCCCCGCCACAAACTCCGCTGCCTAGCCATCGACTCCATCCCTCTCCCTAACATCTGTCTGAGGCTGAACGAGACTGTTCGCAACCTTGGTGTCATACTTGACCCTGAAATGAGCTTCTGACCACATATCTGTGGCAAAGCTAAGACCGCCTATTTCCACCTCTGTAACATCGCCCGTCTCCGCCCCTGCCTCAGCTCATCTGCTGCTGAAACCCTCATCCATGCCTTTGTTACCTCTAGACTTGACTATTCCAACGCACTCCTGGCTGGCCTCCCACATTCTACTCTACATAAACTTGGTGTCATCCAAAACTCGGCTGTCCGTGTCCTAACTCGCACCAAGTCCCGTTCACCCATCACCCATGTGCTCGCTGACCTACATTGGCTCCTGGTTAAGCAACGCCTCGATTTCAAAATTCTCATCCTTGTTTTCAAATCCCTCCATGGCCTCGTCCCTCCCTATCTGTGTAATCTCCTTCAGCCCCACAACCCCCCCGAGATATCTGCGCTCCTCAAATTCTGCCCTCTTGAGCATCCCTGATTATAATCGCTCAACCATTGGTGGCCGTGCCTTCAGCTGCCTAGGCCCTAAGCTCTGGAATTCCCTGCCTAAACCTCTTCACCTCTCTACCTCTCTTTCCTACTTTAAGTTGCTGCTTCAAACCTACCTCTTTGACCAAGCTTTTGGTCACCTGCCCTAATTTCTTCTTATGTGGCTCGGTGTCAAATTTTTGTCTTAAAATACTCCTGTGAAGCACTTTGGACGTTTTACACGTTGTTGTTGATACTCGAGGGCTGCCTGCTCTTACATTTTTGGGGCTTTACTCCAGACCATTTCCAGAGGTAAGCACTCACTCCCTATGAACTAGAGTGCATCTATACCTGCTCAATATCTCGTTAATTTGTAGCAAATTTAGGGATCAAACAGAATGCCCTTGTGAACGTAATTCAGTTACTCATAATATAATGTGCCTTCACCTGTTTTTTGTTGACTTTGCAAGACAGTAAAATAAGCACTTCGCTGGATTGTGGCTTCGACTATAAACTGACAAACAGATTTATTAAAGAATAAATGGAGAAGTGAGTGGAAGCATTGAGACGCTGTAGATTTACAGTTGTCACAGGCTTAACTATCTCTTTTTGGTAGACAGAAAATAACAAACAATTGCAACAGCTGCGCCAAAGTACGATGTAAACTGGACTGCATACAAGGCCCCTGAATATTAACCTTAGCGTGGCATTTTGATGCTGACCACCCATGGTGTCTCTCTCTGGCTGATTGATCAATATTCAGACAGGCTACTCCATTTGACCAGAACAGGCTGAAAAATGTTTTTTTAAATGGTCAGGCAAAGGAAATTTAAATGTGTTTCTTGAACTCAAAATGAAATGCCACTGAAGCACATATACAAATAAAACCCAGAAGCTGCTTGTATTTGAATTGAATGGCTTAGCCTGTCTGTCAGATGCCTGACACAGACATAGGGGGTGAAATTGGGCTTGGTAGTGCTGTTTTTTGGGTGCTTCGAGGTCCCTTAAGGTTCCAAAATGGCCTCGCGCGCTTCTGACGCGAAATGTGCCGGACATCATATTGGTAAAGGGGTTAGCGTGCGCGCACCTAGCGCTGGATTTTGATACTGGGGCGGGTTGGGGTCGTGTCATCCGCATTTCGTGTTATCCACCCGACTGCAATTGGATGTGGGAGATTGATGCAATTTTCACCTAATTGGGCAATTGAGTTCCAGCATGTGGGAACCCATGAACCAATTAGTGGTTTCAGTCTGAAAGTCGCCTCTGATGATGTCATCATTGCTGCTGTATTGCAGGTCAGAGACTGCCTGGCCTTTGCTGTGAGAGGACGTGGATGCAAAATGCGCAGCAGTTGAGAGAGAGAGAGAGAGAGAGAGAGAGAGATCCTCTTCTCACAGCAAAGGCCAGGCAGTTTCTGAAGACCTTCAATGTAGCAGCATCAGAGGCGACTTTCAGACCTAATACTACTACTACCTTCATCACATCTCCGTTGTAATAGTGGACCTGCAGCTGATAGTCAGCTATCCAAATGTGCTCCCGCCAGGTTTCACAATCGTGTTTCAGAACAGGCGTGCTTCATGTAGATCAAGGGTTAAAATCACAAAGGCCTTTCAAAATGGCATTATAGAGACAATTTAGTGCTTGTTAAGGGCCTTAACAGCCTATCCCGCCTCTTAAAGGCGGGATGGAGTCGGGACCAGCAGACACGATTTAATGAAAATTGCGTGGAGGCGGGATGGAGGCGGACTTGTGCCCACCCGCCAGTTTTCGCAATTTTAACCCCCCACACGCCTCCAAACCTGCCTCCACGGGTCAATGAAAATCCAGCCCCTAATGTCCGCTGGCTGCATACAGATCATGATGTCAATCAGTGTGCAAGTTTTGGGTGCTTTCTATAGTTGGTTAAAGTTTCAGTAGTCTACAGGGAGTGGTCTGGCAGGTGTTGAAGTACCTTTTTGGTAGCTTAAAGGCTTCTGCACAGACCAGTTGCTCCCAGACATCGGTGGACCAGTAGGCCTTCCTCTTGACATTGAGCATGACTGGGAGAATGAGCAGAGGTCACGCAGAGCAGGACAAGCTGCTAGAAGAGGGAGGAAGGGCAGAAGGGCTCTCAGCAGGAGGCCTTATCCGCAGAGGATGTTTAGGGAGCAATTCTCCTACCTGAACTTCAGCCACAACCAATGCTTGAGACATCTGCACTTCACAAAAGAGGTCGTCACTGAAATCTGCCACCTGGTGCAGCCACAACTCCAACCTCAGAGTAGGGCAAGGACCGCTTTGCCTGTGGCTGTCAAGGTGACTGTGGCTCTGAACATTCAAGTGCCTGGCTCCTTCCAAGTTACTACTGGAGATATAAACAACATCTCTCAGTTTTCAATGCACGGCTGCATAAGGGAGGTCACTGAGGGTCTCTATGCAATGAGAGATAACTTCATTTCATTCCCTCTTGCCAGAGAGAAGCAGGCGGAGCGAGCACGAGGGTTTGCTAGGATTGCAGGCTTCCCCATGGTGCAGGGTGCCACTGACTGCGTGCGATTATGTTAATTCTGAACCGAAAGGGATTTCACTTCCTCAACGTCCAGCTGGTGTGCGACCAGAGGGAGCGCATCATGCAGGTCTATGCCGGTATCCTGGCAGCAGTCATGATGCCTTCATTCTGTGACAGTCCTCTGTGCCAGTTGTATTTCAGCCACCATGGCAAACCAAAGGGTAGCTACTGGGTGACGAGGGCTATCCGCTGACGACATGGCTCATGATTCCGGTGCGCAAACCATGCACACGTGTACAGCAGGCATACAACGAGAGCCATGCTGCCACAAGAAATCTGATAGAGCAGAGCATTGGCATTCTGAAGCAACGATTCCGCTGCCTGGACCGCTCTGGAGGAGCCCTGCAGTACTCAGCTGAGCAGGTCTCAAGATGTGTCATGGCATGCTGCATGCTGCACAACCTTGCCATCATGAGGGAACAGTCCCTGCCACCACCTATCAGGTGAGAAGCTGAGGAGCAGGAGCATGAGGAGTAGGAGGCAGAGGAGGAGGAGACGGAGGAAGAGGAGGAGGCTGCAACCTAGACAGCCACATTTTGCCCAGGCTCTACGTGAACAACAGTCCCACACTCATTACCTTCCCTCTGTCACTGACCGTCAGATTATCCTCTTTCCCACAATGCAAAAATAAAAGCCAACACAAAATACACATTCGAATCCAAATGTAAAATTTAATCATGCCATAGTGCATACAAAAATAAAGTAATCACCCTTGTGCATTCCTTTAGTGCCTGTCGTGGTGCTCCTACGAGGTGCTACCCCAGTGACTACAGCACAGCTGGTGGAAGGCTGCTGACTTTCAGTGGAGAGGACTTCAGATGATCTTGGAGGGTGACCTCGAGCAGCTCTGGGCCGAGAAGGCCTGGCTGCAGACTGCACCATCTTGGCCTGGGCTGCAGCAATCTGGGCTGGCTGGCTGACAGGCAACACCAAGGGCACTGGCGGAGTGGCAGTGGTGGGAGGACGAATGCTGTCATCCAGAGAGAGGACAGCAGGTTCATGCTCCACGGAGCCACTGCCACTCCACCGGGGCAGCGTCTCAGCAATCCTAGTAATCTTTTGGGAGAGCAGATTGCTGGAGTGCTGTGAACGATGGTTTCTAGAGCCATGATAGCAGCAGTCTAAGCTTCTATGGCAACAAGCTCTAATTGCATGACACCAGTCTGAGCTTCCACTGCCGCACTCAGACGTTGGGTGGCTGCTGCTTGTGCTGCAATGGAAGCTGAGACATCGGCCATCAGACGCTGCATCATGGTTGGTTCCACAGGTGTGTTAATGGAGGTGGCAACCTGTTCCATGTTGGAAAGGATGGGCTCCAAGCTCTGCGCAAAGCCCTGTGCAAAGTTGATGCCAGACTCCTACATGCTCCTTGACATTGCACGCAGGCTTTCCAGTGCATCAAACATTTGGGTGTGTAAACCCATCAGCCTTCTTCTGTAGCCTGGCCCATCGAAGTCATCATCTGAGTCCTCTGCAGCAGAACTAGTGTCCGACCTCACCCGCCGGAGAGCTGGCACCTACGCTATCCTTTCCCCCCGCCCTGGCTTCAGCGCACTTGTGCCCGGTGTCTCATCACATGCAGATCTCACCTCTATCCCATCCTCTTAATTATGCACAGTGTCTGTACCTGAGTTGGTGGCTGCGACTGAGAAGTCGAGAGATGGTGTGTCTTCATCTTCACTGTCTTCTTGCTCTTCCTCCACTGCCTATGCAGGTTGAAGTTCTTGGGTATCTGAAAGGAAAAATGGACAAGGGTACAGCTATAAAAAGCCCTGATTAGACCACACCTGGAGTACTGTGAGCAGTTCTGGGCACCACACCGTAGGAATATTGTACAACACCTCATCCACCTTCATACAAGTTGGATCCCAGTCATGACCAAAGCGAATGACGACGACACGATCCTCCTCCGACAGAATGGCCTGGTCCACTTGCCAGCCATTGTGGAGATGTGGTAACATGTACGACATCCTGACAGAGTTGTACAACTTCTCCCGCCCCGGCTATTGACCTTGGAGGGAGTGCAGCGTAGGTTTACCAGAATGATACACAGACTCTAGGGGTTAAATTACAAGGAGAGACTACACAAACTAGGGTTGTATTCTCTGGAATTTAGGAGGTTAAGGGGTGATTTGATCGAAGTTTTCAAGGTATCAAGGAGAACAGATAGGGTCGATAAAAGAAACTATATCTGCTGGTTGGGGAGTCTAGGACTGGGGGCATAGTCTAAAAATTAGAGCCAGTCCTTTCAGGAGTGAAATTAGGAAACACTTCTTCTACTTCTTCTTAGGCAGTCCCTCGGAACTGAGGGTGACTTGCTTCCACACTAAAAGTGAGTTCTCAGGTGACTGATGAGTCCAATGTGGGACCTACAGTCTCTGTCACAGGTGGGGCAGACGGTGGTTGGGTTGACGTGTGCTCCTTCCGCTGTTTGTGCTTGGCTTCCGCTTGCTCCCGGCGAAGAGACTCGAGGTGTTCGGCGCCTTCCCGGATGCTTCTCCTCCACTTTGTGCGGTCTTGGGCCAGGGATTCCCAGGTGTTGGTGGGGATGTTGCACTTTTTCCAAGGAGGCTTTGAGGGTGTCCTTGAAGCGTTTCCTCTACCCACCTGGGGCTCTCTTGCCGTGTCGGAGCTCCGAGTAGAGCACTTGTTTTGGGAGTCTCGTATCGGGCATGTGGACAATGTGGCCTGTCCATCGGAGCTGATCGAGCGTGGTCAGAGCTTTGATGCTGGGGATGTTGGCCTGAGCGAGAACACTGATGTTGGTGCGCCTATCCTGCCAATGGATTTGCAGGATCTTGCGGAGGCAGCGTTGGTGGTACCTCTCCAGTGCTTTGAGGTGCCTATTGTACATGGTCCATGTCTCTGAAGCATACAGGAGGGCGGGTATCACTACTGCTCTGTAGACCATGAGCTTAGTGCCGAGTTTGAGGTCTTGGTCTTCAAACACTCTCTTCCTCAGGCGACCGAAGGCTGCACTGGCACACTGAAGGCGGTGTTGGACTTCGTCGTCGACATCTGCCCTTGTTGACAGTAGGATCCCGAGGTATGGAAAGTGGTCCACGTTGTCCAAGGCCTTGTTGTGGATTTTGATAATCGGGGGCAGTACTGTGTGGCGGGGGCAGGTTGGTAGAGGACCTTTGTCTTACGGATGTTTAGTGTAAGGCCCATGCTCTCGTACGCTTTGGTGAAGGTGTTGACGATGGTTTGGAGTTCGACCTCCGAGTGAGCGCAGACGCAAGCGTCGTCTGCATACGTAAAAGCTTGTAGCAAAACACTTTTACCTGAACAGAGCCTATAAATAAATTAGGTATTAAAAAGGAAAGATTTTATCTAAACATTGCTTTGCTCGCCTCAGCAGTGGCCCTTCCCATAATGGCCAACATCGTCTCCTTCATGGAGTTTAGGACTTGCAGGCGCTCCTCTCCCCCTCCGGTTAATTCCTGCTGCCTCCGTTGTGCGCCACCTTCTCCTGCAAGAGAGAGGGAAGTGTGCCAGTGAGTGTGGTGCAATCTGCTTGGTTGATGTGGCTGTCACGGTTGACTCGCTGGCAGTGTGTGCGAGTTGTGAGATGTGGTTTGAGGTTTGCAACAGTGCTAAGTGTGTGAGTAGTGCAGGCTAGCTTCAGCAACTCATGATATTGGGCCTCCTGCTGATGTGTGCAGCCCATTAACAGCATGGAGAAATCAGATCAGGCAGCACAGAGTTGGTGTGCTGCTTGCATTTCACTCAACAGGCACAAGTTAATTGTGCATCACGATCCCCGTGCATATCAAACCAAGGTGGGCCATTGTCTGGAAGAGAATCTGACTTTTAACCCCGTATATACAACAGAAAGGAAGACCAATATTATGGCACAGAGGAAATGTATCGAGCCTCTTGCTGACACCATTGAGCAGGCGCAGCGGACATCGCGGCTGATTTACGCGATATACAAAAATCGATCCACATATTTCTGGAGCTTCATTAAACTTCCAACACAGTCTCCCCACCCCCCTTCTAAAACCTTAAAAGAAATGTTTCGCGACTTTTTTCTTGTGTATAACAAATCTTGCCCTATCCAAGGAAACTATAATTCCCCCCAAAAGGCTCATTCTGACCCAATGGGGCTACAACCAAAACCTTGGGCTACCTGCACAGTTAATAAAACAATAATCCATCCAGCACTTTATTAGCTGTGCAGTGTTTTGTGATGTTCCATCAAGAGTTAAAATTCCCGTAGACATCGGAGCCAATTTCCATGGGGGTTCTCTTGTTCGTCCGCTGTAACCTCACCGGAAGAGCTGCGAAAACCCCGGAAAAATGGTTTGAACGCCGTTCACAGTTTTTTTTACGAGGTTTCTGCAATTCTATAGCCGACGTTACAGTTGACGAGCAGGATAACTGCCGTGGACATTTACCCCCATAAAGTCCAGTGTATTTTATTTATGTTGATTATACCAGAACAATAAATTATGGTCTATGACTAGTGAAAGATACTAACTATACAAATGAAGGCCACTTTTCTAATGCTCACAGTAACAGCAACGGCATTTCCACTGTTGTCGTGTAATCTTATTCTGAGGTGGTTAATGCCCTACTAACGTAAGTTAAAATCTTCTCCTAATTATTCTGATCCTGCCAGAGAACATCTCCCAAATCACACGTACCAGCATCAATCTGAATGACAAAAGGCTGGTTATAATCAGGATGTCCCAGTACCGAAGTTCTCAATTAATTCACTTTCAAGGACCTCAAAAGTATTGTCATCCCCTTGGGTCCACTTTCAAGTCAGACATTTTTCTTCAGTATGTTCAGGGGTTGTACAATTACCAAGATGCCTGGCACAGAGCTGTAATATCATCCTATTATCCAAGAATCTCTTTTTATTACTTTATTTTCAGAGACTTCAAGAAAAATTCAGAGGTAATACAGCATCTGTACAGCAATTTTATACAGCTTCTAAGAAGCAGCTGCGAGTATATTTTATTGTTGCAGGGATTTGTTTTAAATCCTGCTGTTCAAAATTTGGAGAAAATAATAGCAGCCAAACAGACTTAACAGTTGTCTCCTCTAAGACCCTTAAGAACTATTCCATTAATCTTTCAAATCTCACCAAGGCATTTTAAGCTCAAATGACATGACCTTAAATTAATACAAGCCATACTATGCTACAAGGGCAGACTCTACCTTGCTTATTGGATCCAGCTCCACTTGCCAATAGTTACTATTAAGGCCCAGTGAAGTGAAGCATTAAGATACACTAAGAGGATCTAGAGTTTCATGGATGGTGGTTAATGGACATACACCTCACTCAGTTTTAGCATTAAGCAGAATATAATCAACAAAAAGTCCAGCAGTTCCACTTCCCTCAGGAATTAAACAATTGATAAATAATTCCCAAGGTAACCTAGGGGGTCTTCCTTTTTGAGACAATTTTGTGCCGTTTCTCTTTTTGCAGCACTCAGGCTGTGAGAAGCAAGTTTTGCTGATATTTCCAATATCAATAAATAGGACTTACCTGACCGTTTTGGACAAAGCAAGAAACTGTAAGAAACTGATCCAACAAAACCTCTGCCTTTTGAAGTCTTCAGCAATGTTGTAATACAAATATAAAGTTTTCCTTCTCCTTGATTTGTTTTAAATCCTGCTGTTCAAAATTTGGAGAAAATAATAGCAACCAAACAGACTTAACAGTTGTCTCCTCTAAGACCCTTAAGAACTATTCCATTAATCTTTCAAATCTCACCAAGGCATTTTAAGCTCAAATGACATGACCTTAAATTAATACAAGCCATACTATGCTACAAGGGCAGACCATCCAATTTAAAACAATCCGAACCAGGTAAATCCTGTGCTCCACTTACACAAACAAATTGTTTCTATCATATCCAGATTGTTATCACTCAGCAGATGCCATAATCAAAAGCATCTGCCACCAAAGTTACTCATCAATTCTACATTTGATGTTTGATAACTAATGACATTAGAATTGTTTATGAATTCCACTCTAATCATATATACCTCAGAACATAAAACATGAAGATGCTAATCCTTTAAAGACTACTGGTGTCAGCTGTGGCTCAGTTGGTAGCACTCACGCCTCTTAGTCAGAAGAGACTTGAGCAAAATAGTCTAGGCTGACACTCCGGTGCAGTACTGAGGGAGTGCTTTCAGAGGGGATGTTAAACCGAGGCCTTGTCAGCCCTCTCAGGTGCATGTAAAAGATCCCATGGCACTATTTCAAAGAAGAGCAGGGGAGTTATCCCCAGTGTCCTGGCTAATATATATCCCCAATTGACATCAATAAAACTGATTATCTGGTCATTATCACATTGCTGTTTGTGGGAGCTTGCTGTGTGCAAATTGGCTGCCATGTTTCCTACATTACAACAGTGACTACACTTCAAAAAGTACTTCATTGGCTGTAAAATGCTTTGGGACGTCAAGTGGTTGTGAAAGGCGCTATATAAATGCAAGTCTTTTAAAGTTTGGAGTTGTTAACAATTATTATGAAACAAGAGATGCTCCACAAAGCATCCTTGTGGGGACATTGTAAAACTATTGGGTACTTGGAGTAAAGTTACAGCAAACAAGAGAAGTTCCTGGATATTTGATAGCTCAGACAATTTTATCTGTTGTAGTCTATACTACCATATGTAGCCCGACCCATCCATTCTAAAATACTCAATGCAGATATGAGCAGTAAAAAAGCAACAAGATTTTTCTGTGCAACTCTTCCCACAATTAGTTTGTTTATTTGGAAATCCTATAATTATGACTTTTCTCCTAACGATTTCATAACTGTTTTGGGAACTATTAACCGCTTTCTATCTTCCAAAGGTATTCATTTGACCATTTATAAATCTACCGATAATTATGTCAACATAATCATGATATATCAATTTCCCCCCAACCATTAGTTTTTCAAATATATAAGTATTTGCTAATTCACTAATGCCCTTTAGGGAAGGAAATCCGCTGTCCTTACCCGGTCTGGCCTATATGTGACTCCAAACCCACAGCAACGTGGTTGACTCTTAACTGCCCTCTGAAATGGCCTAGCAAAACCACTACGAAAAACTATAATAAGAATAAAACTGGACGGACCCCCCAGCATTGACCTAGGCATCAGATTCGGACATGACAAAGGCACACCCAGCCCACTCGACCCTGCAAAGTCCTCCTCACTAACATCTGGGGCCTTGTGTCAAAATCGGGAGAGATGTCCCACAGACTACTCACACAACGGCCTGACATAGTCATACTCACGGAATCATACCTTTCAGCCAATGTCCCAGGCTCCTTCATCACCATCCCTGGGTATGTCCTGTCCCACCGGCACTGTGGTACAGGGGGCCATCCAAGTGGGGGGAAAAGGAAGGAATGTGGTAAGTAGGGGACAGTATAGCCAGAGTGATAGATACTGTCCTTTGCAGCCACAAAAGAGAGTCCCGAAGGCTGTGATGCCTGCCCGGTGCCAGGGTTAAGGATATCTCCTCGTGGCTGGAGAAGAACTTAGAGTGAGAGGGGAAGGATCCAGTTGTCGTGGTCCATGTAGGAACCAACGACATAGGTAGAACTAAGAATGACATTCTGCTGAGGGAGTTTGAGGAGCTAGGGTCTAAATTAATAAGCAGAACCTCAAGGGTAATAATCGCTGGATTACTACCTGAGCCACGTGCAAATTGGCATAGGGTCAAGCAGATCAGAGAGTTAAATGCGTGGCTCAAAGAGTGGTGTGGGAAGAAGGGGTTTCAATTCATGGGGTACTGGCACCAGTACTGGGAAAAGAGGGAGCTGTTCCATCGGGACGGGCTCAACTTAAACCGGGCTGGGACCAGCGTCCTGGCAAATCGAATAACTAGGGCTGTAGATACGGCTTTAAACTAAAAAAGGGCGGGGAAGGGTCAGGTGAGGGGAAATTTAGAAATCTAAAGAGAAAGGTCAAGGCAATAGAGCAGTGTAGCGATTTGGGTAAAAATAAGCAGAGTGTGACAGGAAGGGACAGAGAGTTTAACGGTAGCAGTGCAGCAGAGAATAAAGTCAAAGCAGGGAATAATGGTAAAAAAATTAAATTAAAGGCTCTTTATCTGAATGCACGAAACATTCGTAACAAGATAGATGAACTAGTGGCACAAATAGAGATAAATGGGTTTGATCTAATAGCCATTACAGAGACGTGGCTGCAAGGTGACCAAGGTTGGGAACTAAATGTTCCAGGGTACTTGACGTTTTGAAAAGGCAGGCAGAATGGAAAAGGAGGGGAAGTAGCCCTGATAATAAAGGATGACATAAGGACAGTAGAGAGAAAGGATCTCAGCTCAGAAGATCAGGAAGTAGAATCAGTATGGGTGGAGATAAGGAATAACAAGGGGCAGAAAACACTGGTGGGTGTACTATATAGGCCCCCCTAACAGTAGCTATACCATTGGACAGAATATTAATCAAGAAATAGTAGGAGATTGTAACAAAGGTAATGCAATAATCGTGGGGGACTTCAATTTTCATATAGACTGGACAAATCAAATTGGCAAAGGTAGTCTGGAGGATGAGTTCATGGAATGCATTCAGGACAGTTTCCTAGAACAATACTTCATGGAACCAACCAGGGAATAGGCTATTTTAGATCTTGTATTGTGTAATGAGACAGGGTTAATTAGCAATCTCATAGTAAAGGATCCTCTGGGGAAGAGTGATCATAATATGATGGCATTTCGCATTAAGCTTGAGAGTGACATGCCTAAGTCCAAAACTAGAGTCTTAAACTTAAATAAAGCCAATTACATAGGTATGAGGGATGAGTTGGCTAAGGTAGATTGGAAAAATAAATTAAAAGGTATGGCAGTAGATAAGCACAAAAAGCATACCAAAAATGGTGGGGAACCAAGGGTCTAATGAGGGTGAGGAACTTAACGTAATTAATATAAGTAGAGAAAAAGTACTAGAGAAACTAGTGGGACTAAAAGCTGACAAATCCCCTGGACCTGACGGCCTACATCCTAGGGTTCTAAAAGAGGTAGCTGAAGAGATAGTGGATGCATTGGTTTTGACCTTCCAAAATTCCCTAGATTCTAGAACGGTCCTAGCGGATTGGAAGGTTGCAAATGTAACACCGCTATTCAAGAAAGGAGGGACAGAGAAAACAGGGAACTACAGGCCAAATAGCCTGACATCAGTCATTGGGAAAATGCTGGAATTCATTGTTAAGGAAGTGGTATCAGGGCACTTAGAAAATCATAACATGATTAGGCAGAGTCAACATGGTTTTATGACAGGGAAATTGTGTTTGACAAATTTATTAGAGTTTTTTGAGGATGTAACTAGCAGGGTAGATAAAGAGGAACCAGTGGATGTAGTATAGTTGGATTTCCAAAAGGCGTTTGATAAGGTGCCACATAAAAGGTTATTACACACGATTAGGGCTCATGGGGTTGGAGGTAATATAGTAGCATGGATAGAGGATTGGTTAATGGACAGAAAACAGAGAGTAGGGATAAACGGATCTTTTTCAGGTTGGCAAGCTGTAACTAGTGGGGTGCCGCAAGGATTAGTGTTGGGGCCTCAGCTATTTACAATCTATATTAATGACGTAGATGAAGGAACCGAGTATAATGTATTCAACTTTGCTGACGATACAAAGCTAGGTGCGACAGTAAACTGTGAGGAGGACACAAAGAGTCTGCAAAGGGATATAGATAGACTAAGTGAGTGGGCAGTAAGGTGGCAGATGAAGTATAATGTAGGGAAATGTGAGGTTATTCACTTTGGTAGGAAGAATAGAAAAACAGAATTTTTTTAAATGGTGAGAAACTTTCAAATGCTGGTGTTCAGAGACATTTGGGTGTCCTCGTACAAGAAATACAGAAAGCTAGCATGCAGGTACAGCAAGCAATAAGGAAGGCAAATGACCTGTTGGCCTTTATTGCAAGGGGGGTTGGAGTATATGAGTAAGGAAGTCTTGCTACAATTGTACAGGGTCTTGGTGAGACCACACCTGGAGTACTGTGCACAGTTTTGGTCTCCTTATCTAAGGAAGGATATACTTGCCTTTGAGGCGGTGCAACGAAGGTTCACTAGATTGATTCCTGGGATGAGAGGGCTGGCCTATGATGAGAGATTATGTAGAATGGGCCTATACTCTCTGAAGTTTAGAAGAATGAGAGGTGATCTCATTGAAACATACAAGATTCTGAAGGGGATTGGCAAGGTAAATGCTGAGAGGTTGTTTCCCCTGGCTGGAGTGTCTAGAACTAGGGGGCATAGTCTCAAGATAAGGGGTAGGCCATTTAAGACCGAGATGAGGAGGAATTTCTTCACTCAGAGGGTTGTGAATCTTTGGAATTCTCTGCCCCAGAGGGCTGTGAATGCTGAGTCTTTTAGTATATTCAAGGCTGAGATAGATAGATTTTTGAATATTAAGGGAATCAAGGGATATGGGGATAGTGCAGGAAAGTGGAGATGAGGTAGAAGATCAGCCAGAAGAGGTAGCAGCACTGTGGTATAAAGTCAGGCGGGAGTGGCACTGGGAGTTCTCAGCATTGACTCTGGACCCCATGAGGTCTCATGGCATCAGGTCAAACATGGGCAAGGAAAACTCCTGCTCATTACCACCTACCACCTTCCCTCAGCTGATGAATCAGTACTCTTCCACATTGAACGCCACTTGGAAGAAGCACTGAGGGTAGCAAGGGCACAGAATGTATTCTGGGTGGGGAACTTCAATGTCCATCACCAAGAGTGGCTCGGTAGCACCACTACTGACTGAGCTGGCCGTGTCCTGAAGGACATAACTGTCAGACAGGACCTGCGGCAGGTGGTTTGAAAACCAACACGAGGGGAAAACCTACTTGACCGCGACCTCACCAATCTACCTGTCTCAGATGCATCAGTCCATGATGGTATTGGTAGGAGTGATCACCACACAGTCCTTTTGGAGACAAAGTCTTGTCTTCATACTGAGGACACTCTCCATTGTGTTGTGCGGCACTACCACTGTGCTAAATGGGATAGATTCAGAACAGATCTAGCAGCCCAAAACTGGTCATCCACGAGGCACTGTGGGCCATCAGCAGTAGCAGAATTGTACTCCACCACAATCTGTAACCTCATTACCCGGCATATCCCTCACTCTACCATTACCATCAAGCCAGGCGACCAACCCTGGTTCAATGAGGAGTGTGGAAGAGCATGCCAGGAGCAGCACCAGGCATACCTAAAAATGAGGTACCAACCTGGGGAAGCTACAACACAGGACTACATGCATGCTAGACAGCTGAAGCAGCATCCTATAGACAGAGCTAAGCAATCTCACAACCAACGGTTCAGATCAAAGCTCTGCAGTCCTGCCACATCCAGTCGTGAATGGTTGTGGACAATTAAACAACTAACGAGAGGAGAAGGCTACATGAACATCCCCATCCTCAATGATGGCGGAGCCCAGCACGTGAGTGCAAAAGACAAGGCTGAAGCGTTTGCAACTATCTTCAGCCAGAAGTGCCAAGTTGATGATTCATCTCGGCCTCCTCCTGAGGTCCCCACCATCACAGAAGCAAGTCTTCAGCCAATTCGATTCACTCTATGTGATATCAAGAAATGGCTGAGCGCCTGAGATACAGCAAAGGCTATGGGCCCCGACAACATCCCGGCTGTAGTACTGAAAACTTGTGCTCCAGAACTAGACACACCTCTAGCCAAGCTATTCCAGTACAGCTACAACACCGGCATCTATCCGAAAGAGTGGAAAATTGCCCAGGTATGTTCTGTCCACAAAAAGCAGGACAAATCCAATCTATCCAATTACCGCCCCATCAATCTACTCCCAATCATCAGCAAAGTGATGGAAGGTGTCGTCGACAGTGCTATCAAGCGGCACTTAATCACCAATAACCTGCTCACTGATGCTCAGTTTGGGTTCCGTCAGGACCACTCGGCTCCAGACGTCATTACAGCCTTGGTCCAAACATGGACAAAAGAGCTGAATTCCAGAGGTGAGGTGAGAGCGACTGCCCTTGACATCAAGGCAGCATTTGACCAAGTGTGGCATCAAGGAGCCCTAGTAAAACTGAAGTCAATGGGAATCGGGGGGGAAACTCTCCACTGGCTGGAGTCATACCTAGCACAAAGGAAGATGGTTGTGATTGTTGGAGATCAATTATCTCAGCCCCAGGACATCGCTGCAGGAGTTCTTCAGGGCAGTGTCCGAGGCCCAAACATCTTCAGCTGCGTCATCAATGACCTTCCCTCCATCATAAGGTCAGAAGTGGGGACGTTTGCTAATGATTGCAGAGTGTTCAGTTCCATTCGCAACTCCTCAGATAATGAAGCAGTCTGTGCCCGCATGCAGCAAGATCTGGACAACATTCAGGCTTGGGCTGATAAGTGACAAGTCATATTCTCTCCACACAAGTGCCTGGCAATGACCATCTCCAACAAGAGAAAGTCTAACCACCTCCCTTTGACATTCAATGGCATTACCATTGTGAAATCCCACACCCATCAACATCCTGGGGGTTACCATTGACCAGAAACTTAACTGGACCAGCCACATAAATACTGTGGCAACAAGAGCAAGTCAGAGGCTGGGTATTCTGCAATGAGTGACTCACCTCCTGACTCCCCAAAGCCTTTCCACCATCTACAAGGCACAAGTCAGGAGTGTGATGGCATACTCTCCACTTGCCTGGATGAGTGCATCTCCAACAACACTCAAGAAACTCGACACCATCCAGGACAAAGCAACCCGCTTGATGGGCACCCTATCCACCACCTTAAACATTCACTCCCTCCACCACCGGCGTACCGTGGCTGCAGTGTGTACCATCTACAAGATGCACTGTAGCAACTCACCAAGGCTTCTTCGACAGCACTTCCCAAACGTGTGACCTCTACCAACTAGAAGGACAAGGGCACCAGGCGCATGGGAACACTACCACCTCCAATTCACACACCATCCTGACTTGGAAGTATATCGCCGTTCCTTCATCGTCGTTGGGTCAAAATCCTGGAACTCCCTACCTAACAGCATTATGGGAATACCTTCACCACACAGACTGCAGCGGTTCAAGAAGGTGGCTCACCACCACCTTCTCAAGGGCAATTAGGGATGGGCAATAAATGCTGGCCTTACCAGTGACGTCCACATTCCATGAATGAATTAAAAAAAAAATTATTTTACCCTCTTGAAATGCCAAAGTCAGTTCCTAGTTGATCTCCAAATGTTTCTAACACGAACACAATGGCTGATCTGAAGTGTGAACTGTTTAACTGACTAGAGCCATTGGTCCCGATATTTATGGGGGGGTTCTGAAGATCGTGGGAGAGTCTGAGGTTCACGCAGGGTCAGAGGAAAGCGGGAAGGTAGACAGATCTCGGCAGCAGGTTTACTTGAGGAGTTGGGGGAAGTACTCCTGCTCATCCTGGCCCATAAGCAATGCTATAAAAAGCACTTACCTGCTGATCCGGCTGCTCCCATCTCCCTTTAGCTACCGCCTATCCCGAATCCTGCGAAACCCGGCCATCCAGTGTTAAATTTAAATGGCTGCCAAAATCTGAGGAACAAAGTCTCACTTAAATATTATAATCACAGACCCGCGTCTGCAGAGTGGGTTACTCAGATGCCCCCAAACTCGCCGTGGTTAAACCATAAGTAGGCGCCTTTGCGGCGGGTTAGGCTCAGGTTTCATATAACTGCCATTCTAACCACCAAACCTCTAATGGGGGGAGGAATTAAAATTCACCCCTTATTTTAATTATAGACATCTTTGCCATTGTCAAAGGTTGGCTATCCACTCAATATTGAATGGCTGTTTGATATAACTTGCGGGAATGGTCCCCAATAGTCAGGTAAGTTGTGGGGGGTTTGTGGAGGGAGGAAAGCCTTAGGTTTCCTTGTGGGTCCCAGAGATGCACTCCTGCTCTTCCTAGCCCACAAGGAAACCTTTTAAATAAAAATGATTTACCTTTTGGCCCTCTTCTGGCCCTGCTGCTCCTTTGCACCTGGTGCCCCTGGTGAGGCTGGCACCAGGCACCAAACGGGGCTGTGAGCAGTTAAAATATAGTCAAGATTGGAATGACGCCATCAAACCCAATTTTTGAATTTTAATGAAACGCTCACCTACATGGTGAGAGGCTCACTGGCTGGCCAGACAGTACCTGTTAAAATGACGGTCAGCACATGGCCAGTGAGGATCGGGTAAGTAGGTCACTACAAGGAATTTAACCTCCATGTGCCCAGTTCTCATCGGGTGTGGGGGGTTAAAATCGGGGCTATAATGTCTTCAAGGCAGCTAGGCATGGACAATAACGGCTACCTTGCTAGTGTTGCCCACACGTCAAGAACAAATTAAAAAAATCATCTGTTTTATATTTGTCTTAGTTTAGTTAAAATATCCAGCCTGTTTTTGAAGAGGAGAATCACGCGACAGTACGTGATACATTCCAGTGGCTGGTATACAGAGTCATGGTTCCATATTACGATCTCTGGGTCTCGCTTTCAGTTACTTAGATATTGGGCCGAAAAAGTCCCACTCTGGATCATAGGGGATGTGAGGCACACTTACGAGAATGAACATTGTCCAGATCCTGAGAAAATATTTAATGTAAAACCCATAAATGTGATGGTGTCCTCTTTACTGCAGATCCAACAAGCCAAAAAATATTTTTTTTAAACAGAAATGCCTTCATCAGTAAGCTGGAAGTTTTTCATGATCTGGATGTACAATCCTCTGCTTAATGAATTTCATTATTCACCCACATATATAGTTATTATTTAGGTTGGCATTCTTAGAAATGTACTGAATCCCTTGTAAAGGGCCTGGAAACTGTGCAAAATCAGAAATCAACTCTGACTTACACTGCCTTCAGCTCTTTAACCTTTCGGCCAATTCATCAGGACAGGTCTCAGGATGGAAAGTTGCCAAGTATGGATGGAGTTACCAGTTTCCTCCCACTAATATTTGGCTGTCTGCTGGAACACACTTTTAAATATGACCCTACTGTCAGTATCAGTCAGTGGATTCAAGGTCAAGTGGTCTTCTACTTCAGCAAAATAAGAAATGGGATTATTTTCTAGCTTTTTCAAAATGAGGAAAATACAATTTTGCAGTAACTAAACTCTGAATGTGAGTGAAATAAGACTTCCGTGTACTTTTCTAGAGCTTGCTGTCAAATGCACACAGGAAGAATGAAATAAAACGACGCTCGGATACTTTAGCCCTGAATTTACATTGGCTGTGATTCCAGTAGTTATACTGGGATTGTGCCCACCAGTGACCTCCAGCACTGACCCCACCAGAATATGTGGGGTCAGTGGGAGGGCACATCTTTCACATGAAGCTAGCAGGTACCCGTGCCACTTTGGGCTGATCTCAGATGATCACTGCTGGAATCTCCGTTTCCAACCACCATCCAGGGACAAACAGGGTTGGCAAAAGGAGTGAGCAAATTTGGTCCCTTTTTGTTTTAGTTTATAAATAAACTGATAATGATTAAGAGCAAGTAAACTAGCCATTTTTTTCTCTTTAGCCCAGGGATACTGAAGTTAACCCAATGCTACCACAGCTGAGGTCAGCTAACTCAAGACAATTTATTTAGAATCTCGTTTTATTAGGAACTAAATGTAGGATTCGAGGCTTCAGAACAGTTTAACTCTTACCAATTGAGGTTGCGTCACTTTAATATCACACTCTGATAAATTATTTTCTTATTGTGTCACAATTTATCCATTGCTTTATATTATCAGTACTTCAATTGAAAAAGGATGGTTTTTATTTTATTTTACATCATGCTTACTCTTACTCATTGGGGGTAATTTTAACCCCCAAAAATGGGTGGATTGGGGTCGAGTGAGATGTAAAAAATTTTTAAATCTCAAACCCGACCCCAACCTGCCCACTTCTAGGTTTACCGGAGGTGGGACAGGGGGCGGACGACCAACCCGCTCCCAGAAAGCAGGTTGGCCATGTAAATATTAGAATGAGGCTGCGTGCCTCAGATAGGGTTCCCCTTGTCCTTACCTTTCACCCCACCAGCCTCCACATTCAATGGATCATCCTCCGCCATTTCCGCCACTTCCAGCGAGACCCCACCACCAAACACATCTTCCCCTCACCTCCCCTTTCAGCATTCCGAAGGGACCGCTCCCTCTGCGACACCCTGGTCCGCTCCTCTAGCACCCCTTCCCCTTCGCCCGGCACCTTCCCGTGCAAGTGCAGGAGATGCAACACCTGACCTTTTACCTCCTCCATTCCCACTGTCCAGGGCCCCAAACACTCCTTCCAGGTGAAACAGTGATTTACTTGTACTTTTTGCAATTTAGTATACTGTATTCGCTGCTCACGATGCGGTCTCCTCTACATTGGGGAGACTAAACGCAGATTGGGTGACCGCTTTGCGGAACGCCTCCATTCAATCCGTAACGGTGACTCCGAGTTTCCGGTCGCCTGTCACTTTAATTCTCCGCCCCACTCCCACTCTGACCTCTCCGTCCTCGGCATCTTACACTGTCCCAATGAAGCTCAACGTAGGCTCGAGGAACAGCACCTTATCTTTCGATTAGGCACTTTCTAGCCTTCTGGACTCAACATCGAGTCAACAATTTCAGACCATATCCTCTGCCCCTATCATTTTTTTTCTCTCTCTCACATGGCAGCTGTTGATCATCCTGCCATTGCCATTTACACTTCATCTAGAGTCATCTTTTGTTTCTTAACTTGTCCCATTACCATCTCCTTTTGCCTTGCACCATCATCCCTTTTGACTCTTAGGGCTGGATTTTGATACTGGGGCGGGTTGGGGTCGTGTCATCCGCATTTCGTGTTATCCACCCGACTGCAATTGGATGTGGGAGATTGATGCAATTTTTACTTAATTGGGCAATTGAGTTCCAGCATGTGGGAACCCATGAACCAATTAGTGGTATCAGTCTGAAAGTCGCCTCTGATGATGTCATCATTGTTGCTGCATTGCAGGTCAGAGATTGCCTGGCCTTTGCTGTGAGAGGACCTGGATGCAAAATGAGCAGCATCTCAGAGAGAGAGAGAGAGAGAGAGAGACACTTCACCTGACGAAGGAGCAGCGCTCCGAAAGCTTGTGATTTCAAATAAAACTGTTGGACTATAACCTGGTGTTGTGCGACTTCTCACATTTCTGTATATTGTTCTCTCTTTTTCTCTGTACGTCCTCTCTTGCTTTCTATATCACAGTCTTTATCTCTCTTTGTCTCTATATTCTCATACTTTGCTGCTCTCTATTGGTGTAAGCCCATCCAGGCCTAAAATTTACTACACCCTCCTGGCATAGGGCGCTCTCTCTATCAATATATACAGCCTCAGTAATGAAGAGTTGCAGAGGTAAAACATTGGGGATCTTACAGACAGATGCTAGTTTCAGGTTCTATCACACAAGTTGCATTCTTACTGCCCAACAGTCCCAGTTTCAACAGCTGCCAGTCCTCCAAACCCCTACAGAGGTGTGATCCCTGTTGGTTGGTTCCAGGACTTGGTGCTGCTGGAGGGCTTTTCAACTGGCAGCAGCTTGGAAACAGTACGCGTCAGTGAGCGAGAGATGCAAAGAGGCAGAAGCTTGTGAATGCTGAGAGGCAGAGTTTTTATGGCCTTATCAACCTGAGATGCTGTCTTTAATGTCCTGTGAACCCGTACCCCCCAAATCCGTTTGCTCTTCCATAGCACTGGACCTACTTCCATTCAGAGTATAATTACTGCTTTTATTTTTTTTTACGAAAATGCATCAGCTCACACTTACTAATAATGAATTCCACCTGCCACTCTTTAGCCTATTTCCCCATCTTTGAAGTTTCCTTTGGTCTTCTAAAGAATTAATTGTACCTCCTATTTTGGTATCAAATGAAAATGTCAACACCACTCCCTCTAGGATGACATCCAAATGATTGATGTATACAGTGAACAGAAGTGGCCCCAGAACTGAACTCTGTGGGACATTACTACCCACTTCCAACCTCTTTTAAAAACTGTCCTTGACTCCAACTCTGTTTTCTCCTTTCTAACCAAACCAACCAGTTTGCTATCCTCCCCCTAGTTCCATACCCCTTGATCTTATCTAGTTATCTTCCATGTGGTACCTCTTCAAAGGCTTTCCTAAAGTCCATGTACACTGTATCCACTGTATTTCCTCCATCTACCATGTCTGTTAACTCTTCAAAGGATTCTATAAGGTTTGTCAAGCACGATTGTTCCTTCTGAAATCCATGCCGGCTGGCTACACGGTAATTTTATCTTTAATTAAAGACACTAAAATTTTCCCAACGCAGATATGAAGCTAATTAGTCCGTATTATCTGGATTAGCTCGGTCTCCTTTTTTAAAAATTGACTACTCTACAGTCCTCTGGCACACATTCACACTCAATTGAGCCCTGAAATATAATTTCCAGAGCCTCTGCGATTTTCTCCCTGATCTCTCTCAGGATCCTATGATGTAACCTGTCGGGCCCTGTCTCTTTGACTTCCTTCAGCTTTACTAACTAATATAAAACTTTCCTTTTATCCATCATCATATTGCTCATCTTGCTCTCAATCACTTCAGGATTTACATCCTCTTTGATATCCTTCTCTTTGGCAAAGACTGATAAAAAGTACTTATTAAATACCTCTGCCATTTTTTGTTCATCTACAAATTAACAATCCACAACTCTCAGTGGTCCTACCCTATTTTTAACAATTCTTTTTTTTACTGATATACTTGTAAAATACTTTCTTTTTGATTTAAAAATTTTTTATTTCCTTATATTCCCTTTTAGCTTTCCCGCTTTTAACCTTATCTTATTTTCTCCTGTTCTCCTTTAGCTTTTCATTATTATTATTCTTCAGTCCTCAAAGGCCCCTTCTTCAACTTTAATTGGTTTCTAACCTCTTTATTTATCCATGGCATTCTAAAACTAATAGTAATTTCCTTCTTTTTAAATGGGATATACTTATTCGTATCCTTCGCAATCACTTTTTAAAAAACATCCCGCTGTTGCTCTACAGTCCCGAGTGCCAATTTCTCCTTCCACCTCACCTCATCTAGCTCGCTCCTCCTCTTTCTAAACTCTCCGTTAATAAAATCTGGTGCTCTAGTTTTTTGTACTGACTTTTCCCCTATCAAGTTGGATCTTAAATCTTAAACCTTATCCTATTGTTATCACTACTCCCAATTAGCTCATCTACCTGATCTACGTCACTATTTATAACCAGATTTAGCAACTCCTCCACTCTTGTAGGCCTACTAACAAACTGCTTTCAAAATCCTGCACACATTTTCGGAATTCAATTCCCTTTTCTCCATTTACTCCCTCTATGTCCCAATCGATAAGTGGATAATTAAAAACTCCCAGAACAATCATTTTGTTATTCTTACTCATTCCTCTAATCTGACTGCAAAGTTCCTCTTCCATTTCCTTCCCACAATTTGGAGGGCTGTAATACACCCCTGATAATGTAACAAGCCTATTTTTATCTTTGGGTTCCAACCATATTGATTCTGTTTGTACCCCTTCCTTGTCTATGGCAACTCTGTTTCACTGCTGAATCTTTGTATGCCCAATACTAAGGTACCCCTTTATGTCTGTGACCTCTTATATCTATGCTGGGTATACAGACTGTCTGATGGAATTTTTTTTTTAAAAAAGATGAAAATATTTTTCTTAAGATTACCCAAACTTTTGTCAAGCCTGCTTGTATGTCAGACAAGACAGACTACACAAAAAGGATTTCAGAAACTAAGAGTGTTCTGGGACCCACTTTACAATTAGAGAGCCTTTTAAATATAGTGATTACAAGGAAGTAACCTAATCAAGTGGTTCAGATGACATCACAAACCACAAGACTGAAGCTCCAAAGGTTAATCGCTGTCATCCAACTCTGGAATTCGATTACATCCTTGAAATCACTGTGTGGTATCTCCTACTGTTTAGAAAATATACTGTTTTGATTTCTGGTGGCGGTTTTATTCAGTTTCTGTGTCTGCAGTGGCCTTCAGTGTAGGCGCCAACCGTCAGTGTGCTCGATGCCCTTGATCCGTGATGACATTTACAATGGACAACTATCCACAGTGAAATAATCATTGCAGATATATCAAGAAATAATATGCAGTTGATTGCCAAAAAATCTATGCCTCATATTTATTGTCATTGGTTAAAATTATTCTGAGTAATATAATTACAGTAGACTGAAGCCAAATCTCTCTTGGAAACTGAGACTTGTGTTTAAATTGAAGACTTTGATCTGATTAGGCAATGTGAATATGGTCTGAGCTTTGACACTTTATACAGACAGGACTGCTGGATGTCTGGTCCAATATGGTTAGTGTTGTGTGCAATAAAACTATCCATTTTTTTTTTACCAGATCCCTCTCTATGGATATTTGCTGTTATCCTTACTTCAGTAATTGTGATTAGAGTTCTTGTCTTATGATAAAATAGAGTAGAAACCCCCAATAACTAAATTAGAACAATGTGCCTGTTGCCAACTAATTCTCAGATTGTATAACTCTCATAACTCCCATCAATTAGAAAATATTCTTAACCATAAATATGTCACATATTTTGGGATCATGTTATTTATCTAACAATTCATCTGATAAGAATTTATAGTTTAGTATACCTGGCCAAAAAGTTTTCACAATAAAGATAAATGTTTACACATTAATTTATCTTAAAACAGTCATCCCAGAACAGTGCTACTAATGACCTGTATTTTAAAAGAATCAAATCAGAAAACAAGGAATCCATTATAAAATTTAAAGTGATACAGATACAAAGACTAATACAAAAAGTAGGCATAGAGTACAAAAAGTAAACTAACAAAAGTATCTGGCAATCACTAATGTAATGCTTGGCAATGCAATTCAGACACCATTCACTACCAAAAGAAAGACTTGCATTGAGATAGCACCTTATTACGTTTCTCAGAAATAGCTCAACACACTTCACATACAATGACTGTTGTTTTATATAGGCAAACGCAACAGCCATTTTGCATACAACACTAAGATGAATGATCAGGTTGTTTGTTTTTGGGTATTAAAAGATGGAATGTCGGCCAGGAGAACACCCTGCACTTCCTCAAATACTGCCATTAGATTATGTACTCAAGTGGGGAGTGGATCTGGAGGCCATAATCTTCTAAATGAAGCACGATACCAACTGAGCCAAACTGACACTTAGCAGCTGTTCTGTTGCCATTAGGTAGGAACTGTATCAGGATGGGTGAATTACTAAGTACTTTTTGTAAGTAACATTAGTATTACTCTCAGTTTTTGAGGTCCATGAGTTTAATTTCTTCTGTTATCTTCTATACATTTTTGATAGTGATAGATGCCATAAGTTTAAGCACTAATAACGTACCATGGAAAAAGTCTTGTAAAATGTAAATCCCACCATAAGGTGCTGCATGCCTTCAAGTCCTAGATGACAAACAACAGCAATAACTTTGATAAAAAGAAAAACTGTAAATGCTGAAAAATGGAAATAAAACCAAAAATGCTGAAAATATACAGTAGGTCTATCTGAAAGCACTCGGCCACCACTAACTCCTCTACCGGGAAAGCTGGTGAACAATAATAGAGAGGAGGCGAGGACAGGAGGAGGGAAAGCATCCATTCAGGTCCTTTCCCCAATCGAGGAGGAAGTAATGCAGATGGTGGGGATGGGTTGCATTAGGGGCGTGGTGAGGCTAGAGGATCCATCCTGTAGGGCTCTTGCCATCTTACACTGTTTCTTCTTACTGAAATCTCACCCTCACACATTAAGTATGACAGAGTGCAGCTGCTTTCTGTCTCTGCTTATCCTTCACACTCTCTTCACTTTCAGGTCAACAAAATATAGAGCACTCAGAGGCTGAGGAACTGGCAGTAAACATCACCCATGAAGACACAGTGTCATGCAAACTTACGTTAGTAAACACCAGCTCAGAGACTGGCACTACATGTACTGCAGAGGATAGGCTAGAGTGGTCTGCACTGGGAGACTCACCGAGCACTAGTGCGCAGGAGCTTGGGCAGGAAATGGGACGACCCGAGAAGCAGCTAGCCGGAGGGAGAGCTTGCACCTTGGCTCTGCTGCAGAGGGCACAGATAAAGATTGAGAGTGCAACCTACATTCAAAGACTGATCCCTATACACCAGTACCTTTTAGGTGCACTGGGCAGCCTGCCAGTCAGCTTGTGCACAATGGCACAGAGCATGGAGGAGTCCAGCTCTAGCTTGTGTGGGGTCATCCAGCATGGCATTGAGACCATGCAGTCAACCATGGAGCGACTGGTCAGCTCTATGAACACTGCAGTGGGGCCCACAATGATGGAGCCTCTGGTGACAGCTCTTAGCTTCGTTGGGAGCTCTGACTGCTGCCATTGTGGCTGTGCGGTGTAGCATCTCCTCAACCTTTCGATCCACGAAGGAGAGCATGGATAGGACTGTGGAGAGCAGGCTAGGGGCTTCCAGAGCATCACTACACTTCTTCACTCTGTTCTCACACAGAGCATGGCAGAGTAGAGATGCAGCACCATGACAGTGGCAATGGCTCCATGGGAGAGGCTTATGCTGTCTTTTCTCAGGTTGACAGTACACCTGCTCCCTTGCCAGCCTCTGACCCAGTGCCCTTGTTGTTCCAAACAGACAGATGGTCCAGACTGCCGCGGCCGATGCCAAGACACAGCAGTCTGTAGCCAGGCCCACAAGGTCGCTCGAGGTCGCCCACCACGCCCATCTCAAGTGCCCTTGGGGGAGAATAGGTAAACAAGCACAGATGCCAGGCACTAAGGAATTGCACTAGGGTGATTTCAGTTCCATATCAAGAAGAAGGAAAAGTTGTTCAATCCACAAAGTGTCTGATATGAAGAGGTTTAATTTTGTTGCATTGATCTTGGTCTTCATATTCATAGTTATGTAAGAGAGGTAGTAATGTTGGAGGCCATTCAGAAGGTGGGTCAAGTGTTGGGACTGTTGGTATGCTGGGGGAGGGGGGAGGGTTTGCTCAGGAGAATCTCTCAATAATTTGTTGCCTTACAGCTCTGGCAGCACTGCTCGGACTTGGTCTTTCTCATCATCTTCTTCTTCCTCGTCCCCTTCTTCATTTTGCACCTGGACTTCTTACTCCTGTGTTGACTGCAAGTCTTGGCCCCTGCGAATGGCACAGCTGTGTAGCATGCAGCAAACCACTACAAATCTGGAGATTCACTCCAGACTATACTGCAGGACTCCACCAGACCGGAACCTTTGTTTGAGGGCGCCTATGGTTTTCTCATGTGAGCTCTGATATCTGAATGACTCTCATTGTATCGATGCTCAGTGTCTGTGCCCGGGTTCCTAGCGCAGCCTCCTCACACACTGCAGCTCTGTCATGTTGAGGTACAACATCCTATTCCGGAAGACCTGCACGCTGTAACACCTCCTTGGCCTCCTTCGCCATCTTCTTTGACCCTCCGCAGGTCTTTGCTGCCATGCTTGCTCATGCTGTTACTTTTGCAGCCTCAATGGTAATCCCAGCAACATAGCCATCATTTCCAGAACTCCTGCAGCCAATGAAGTCAAACAGCTGCAGCCAAAAGTCAGCTCTCCAACACCTCAGTTACATAGAATGTACAGCACAGAAAGAGGTCATTCGACCTAACCAGTCCATGCCAGTGTTTATGCTCCACATGAGCCTCCTCTCTCCCCTCTTCATCTAACCCTATCCTTCTATTTCTTTCTCCCTCATGTGCTTTTCTAGCTTCCCCTTAAATGCATCAAAAATGAATCAAAAACAGCCAAAACGTGGCTCCAAAAATCCCCAGCAGCCAAAAACGACTTTCCATCAACTTACCATTGACTTCAATAGAAATAAAAATAGGGAGAGATGTAAAAATGAACTGTCGACTCGCTATCATCCACTTTACACTATTGAACAGAGTCAAGATCTACCCCTATGTATCCAGCTCTGCCTAGCTTGTCAAATCAAAGCTGGCAGGGAAAGGTCCACTGGTTTGTTATCAGATCATTGGCTCTGCAAAAATAGATTCTGTCTATCATAGTTTCATCTACATTAGCAGATAAGGGCCCCTAAAGGATAGAGCAGGGAGCAGCTGAGCCCCCTCCCTAAGCTGGTCCAATGCAAAGTAAAGCATACAATTTAATAAATCTATACAATTATTTGTTCCTTCTGTTACATGATCCTGATCCTCCTACCTTGATTCAGCCATCTAAGACATTGAATTGGGAGTGATTATACGTACAAAAAATAAATACCAGTAAGCTTTTGCAGAAAATTTTCTATCACTACTAGTCCTATAGCGCAATGTGGACCTCTCCAGCAATAATGTACTTGGATTTATACAATACTTTTCAAGGCAGAACATCTAAAACACTTTAAACATTCAATTATTTTTATTTATTATAAAGCCAATTTGATACTAACACAGCACACATGTTGCATAACAGCAAATATATTGCATTATTTCAAAATCAACACTACATTGTATATATTAGAGAAAAAAGAATTTTTTAGTAAAAGCACAAAATACTGGAAACGTGTAATATTTGAAAGAGAAAGAGATATTTCACAAGGGCCCCTTCACTAGAACTGTATTAGATGAAGGGTCGCACCTCAGATGTTAACTGAACTTTCTCTTCCTAACTGCTGTGTATTTTCTGATTTTGTCATTTAATCTCCAGATATTTATATCATCTGAATCTTTTTGATTAAGTAACAACCTAGAAGGTGAGTGACATGTAGCTACTCGTCTTAATATTGCTCGTTACATGGAAAGTAGAACGGTTTTCTCACAAGGGTGAGGTGTGTGTGACAGAGGGAGGGAGTATGGAGAAGCAGAGAGTGTTGTAAATAGTGCCGCCGCCAGGAGGAGTGTTGGAGCTGTCTAACAAGCGGTTCCGATCTGTAAACTCAATCCTGGAGACTGGCTGACTCCACCAGACAAATTCACAGCCCCCTAATAAACTGGAGAGTGGAAAGAGCAGACAAGACGTGCGAAACGCGGGCAAGCAGTCATCTTTAGAGACATTCGATAAACTGCGTACGTTGGAGCAAAGCTGAGTTAGTGAGTTACCTGATGCACGGTTTTGTGACAAGTGAAACTCTGATTTGCCGCTGCAGAATGTGGCCCCGATCATTCCTGATTCATGATTTTGCAACCGCTGTATTTATAACTAATAACGTGGGGCAAATAACAGCAGTTCTCCGTGCTAGCCGGCGTGTGACTGAACATGTCTTTTTACACCACATTATTAATGCTATTGATTTAACCTGACATGACGGAGTCGGTATATTTTCTTACCCAGTTTATTAATTAATTGAGGGGCTTCTGACCATGAACGCACGGCGCGATCATTATAAAGACATTTGTGCCATGGCCCCAGTCCTGGGGAAAATCAGAGGGGTGCAATTATTTTCAATACAATGAAGCGACTTGTGCAAAGCGCTCTTGAAAGTTAAGAGAACGCTGCCGTCAGTGGTGAAGATGAGCCTGTTGGCCCCGGCAGCGCCGCCAGCGCTGTGAGTTGGCCCGGCCTTGGCCGAGCGCAGATATTGGCGGAGAGGAGCTGGAGGCGGGGAGGGTGGCAGCCTATCAGCTGTTGGGGAATGGGGGCTGAGCTCTGCCCCTCTCACACCCCCTGCACCTCCTCCTTGGCTGCAATCCCCGCCCACCCCCAAGCCGCGCGATCCGCCTCCCCCGCCGGCCTCCAAAACAACCGCGACTTGCCAGACTCTCAATGAAGCGGCGGCGGCGGCGCTGGTCTGGCACTGTCGGCTCTCCGCGCCCCTCGCATTTCTCTTTGGATCCCGGCTGCTCGCTTATCTCATCCCGGGAGGGGAGGGGCACACACACATACCAAACAAAAAAACAACAACCGGAGAGGCAAATCCTGTTTGCACCGGGCTGCTGCTGGCCGCTGTGAGCGTGTTTGCGGAGCGCCAGCGCCGTGTGCAGGCTGCAGCGGCGAGTTTGTTCCAGCTCTTCAAAGCACATCTTTCAAACCACATCTTCAGTGGGGGATTTTGTTTTTGGGGGGGGGGGGGGAGAGGCGGGGAGAGGAAGCAAGAAAGGATGCTGTGACTGACTGACTGGATGCTGCCGCCTCGGGAATCTCCAGCTGGTCTTGCTACACTCCCAGTAACTGAGTATCTATAATTTAAAACATCGATCTCTCTCTCTCTCACATCACCAGCAGCACCAACAACGCACGCTGATACTTCTGGGGCTCTTTGCACCGACTTTTTGCTGATTTCTGCTGTCAGTTGCATACAAATTGCGGACTTAACCTCGTCTTGCTGAAAAAGCACAGAACTTTGCGCCGATCCCATTCCCTGCTGACAGTGAGTTGGGGATTTTGTAATTGTCTTTTGATTTCGCAGATCGCTGCCTCACACTTTCTCACCAGATGAATTAATATTTCCTTCTGTGGTGTTTTGGAGGTGTTTGCACAGCTGCAGGTATTTCATCCTCACTTCTTGCTACGATCCTGGACTTTGTCTCTCCGATCCTGGACTCTGACCTTCTCTGAAGACAGACTGAATGAGACTGGCCATCTGAAGCTTTAAGTTTGGAAGGAGAGAGCGGGTTCCTCTCACCCTCTGCAGCCATGATCAACGCGGAGGTGTTTGTCGTCTTCGTGGTGCTGTGGATGTGTGTTTGGTCGCAGGAGCCCGGCAAAGCGGTGGCCGATCGGTACGCCGTCTACTGGAACAGCACCAACCCGAGGTAAGGCGCGCCTGGAGCCGGCTGGCCGGTCGCGGAGCGGGGAGGGAGCTCCACCTTTACCTTTTTTATACAAAATGAAATCTCACTGATGGGAATTGGGTAACTGCAAGTCCCACAGGTTTGGGTCACCGTCTGGTCGCCCTCTGGGGCTGACACTATTTTATGGACACCAAAAAAATGATATTTTTTTTTGGTTGGGGGAGAATCCTGGTGTTAAACCAGCCCGACTGGACTTTGCTTGTAATTCATGAAGTAGACGAGAGGGCATTTTCAGGTGAAGTGCGCACATCACTGAGGTGACATTTGAACCGGTTTAGTGTTTTGAATCGTAATGAAAGTTGCTGTTGAGACAGCCGGGCACTTGGTCCGGCTGTGGGTTCTGGGCTCTCCAGTATTTGTGTGTGTGTGCGTGTGTTTAAAGCTACATTCATTGAGGTTTTAGCTCGAGTGCTTCCAACAAGTCGGTGTCCCGCCGCATTGAGGGGCTTCTCCCCGGGAGTGTGTGAGGGGCGGCGGGCCCGGAGACTCTGTCACCCGCCCGCTGCTGAAACCCAGGAGGAACTGATTCCATTCATCACACTCGGCCAGCGGGCCAGCAGCTTCCTCCACCAGCCTGCCCTTTTTTTTTTAGTTGTTGCGAAGTTTGTTTTATTTATTTTTAATTGTAACGATATAATGGAAGCGGCTGCACAGTAAAAGTGGCTTCTCGCCGGACCATTCATTCTCCAACCGCTCGCTAAAGGACTATAAAAAGATTTTAATATTAAAAAAAATAGATGGGGGGAGATTAAATCTGGAATTTTGGAGCGAACATCGTGCAATCTTTAATCGAATAACTGGATGTATAAATTGTGAGATTGTCCAGGCGGTGCCTCCTGGTTATTGTGAGCCGGGAAAGGTGCGAAAGTTTGAGTGAAACTTGACGACAGTTTCAGCCGTCAGTGTGTGGCCGGGCCCGGCTCACCTCCCAGCAACATCGGATCATGATGCCACTAAAAACAACTTAGTAAAGTTTTATTAGAAGTTTCACTCTCCGCTTTGTACAGCTAGAATTATTGCAGCGTTGAACATTCCCATGTGTGTTTTGTTGAAGTTTCCTTTGCCTTACATTTGCCAGGACACAGCCGAATGTCTGCCGTACTATTTTCTTTTTACCGAAATCAAAAATAGAAAACCTGTGGGGTTTTTTTAAACAGGGACAACATCTGAGTTTGGATTAGCAGCTGCACTTTATGCAAGCCCCCCCCACCAATCTCTTGTAATGTTTCTCTCATTGATCTGCAGAGGCTGAAAGTTTTTAATTACAAAAGTAAACCAGAAATGCAAATCGATTTGTAAGATAATTGTTGAGCAATTCGAGGATTAAAGAAAAACAAAGTTCTATTCTTTTCTGTAAGAGAGGCTTAAATTGCAAATGTACTCCAATCAGAGGTCACCTCAGCACATTTAGAGAGTGTGGTGCTGGGCTGCAAAACGTTTTTAAAAACAGCTTTAGAAACCCAGCCACTAATTGTCACCATAAATTTATTATCTACTCTTGAGTTTTTGTCACTAAATGTTTTTATAGAGATTTATATGACGCATTGAACGTTGATGAAAATATTCAGAAATTTTCCAAATTTAATAGTAAGCTTGTTACTGAGTTTCCAAAAATATTTTGCAGATCAATTTAATTTTACTGTAGGATACATAAAGATTTTTCATAAGAAAAGACCACATACTGCAAACAAATAAAAGACGTGTTTAGATTCAATTTAAAACCAGGTTAAATGATTCTCCTCAAGTTTATTCATTTTCTTTGGAAAGGCTTCAATTTGTAGAAGTCCAGAGTGGGTACACATAAAAAGGTTATTTTATTGTTTCGTTCTAAGTTGAACATTGCAAGTTAAACCTACAATTAGTGGTTTGGGTTGGTACAATTGAATGAGCATTCCCTTGGCCTTTCTTTCTGTCTCTCCCTCTCTGTTATTCCCGGTGAGTATGTCCTCTCTTTGTGTGATTTTGTGTGTGTGTGTAAAATTCTCTTTTCCCCGCTGTTCTCATATTATCTTTTTATATAAATCCCCCCAACTCTGCATTCTGTGCCTGTCGCTTTCTTGCTGTTTTTTATGAATCAGTCAGTTGCTTCCTCTTTTCTTTGTAGGTATTTTTAGCTATGTGTTTCCTCCCTCTGCCTTTTTCTGGCTGTATTTGCATATGTGCGTTTACTGATTTTTAATCTTTTTCTTTGATTCTGTATTCTCCATTGCGCATTCTCTCTTGGTGCCATTCTTTATATATTTGTGTGTTTGTCATTGTCTCTATCTATGTCTCCCTGTATGTATCCCACTTTGTATGTTCTCTCCTTTGCAACATTCTTTCTCCCTTGTCTTGTGTATCTCTTTTTTCTAGCACAGAGGTGATGTCCCAGTTTGAGCTGAGATGAACAAACGGATTTGGGTCACAGGGCATGTTTTTTTATGCATTTACTACACTGTCAGGCAAAACCTGTTTGCAGCCTACAAATTGGATTTTAAGCTATTGGGAAAATTTCCTCACCCGGGCTGATATGATTGAAGACACAGTATCTCCTTTCTGGGTCTAAATATGATGAATTGGGAATAATAAAAAAAATTCAATTCAGCCAACTTTTGTTGCACTTATTACAGTTATTTGATATCCCATAGGTTTTAACAATAAGTTTTATCAAAGAAAATGACACCCGCAGTGACAAAATATGTTACCATCTTTTACGAGTTAGAATTACCTTGTGGCATTTCAAGTAACTGTATAAAGTAACCATGTGGGACTCTGTTTAAAGCTGTTCATATAGATTTAAATTGTATGTGATATTGCACTGTGCTGATAGATTATAAGACATAAAACCCATGGCCGCCTGTTATAGCTTTCAGTCTTGCCAATTGTGAGCAATGTTGAAACAATGGAAAAGCGGTTAAAGCCCATTTTAGTCGGGACTCAAATTCTCTGGGTTGCTGGGATAATACGGTAGTTTAACCCCTCTTCCAGAAAACTGGCAAGATTAAATTTCAATTGTAATGTAAGCAATAATGTAAGAACTTTATATTGAGGCAGAGAACTAATTGAAATCTCGGCGCAAATGTTCCCTTGTTAAAAAAGGGTGAAAAATGGCGCTGGAATTCACGATCAGTAAAATTGCATGTTGCAAATCCAAATGTCATCTGTGTGGCAGAGTAAGCGCCATTGCATTTTAGTGCATCCTGTCACTTTGCTCCACATTCCCTGACATGCCCCCAATGGCAGACAGTGGCTGCATGATCGTGACTTTGTCAGTTATAGTCGCTGACCTTGTAACGCCTGTAAATCTTCCATTTTTATTGCCGTAGTTCTATTTGCAGATGAGTGAAAGTTATGGGAAAACCACAATGTGGCTTTTAAAAAAAAAACAAACGATTGTAGCTTTTTTCTGCGAAATATGATAAGATTAAGGGTTTTGCTATATGTATGTATCGCTGTAGATTTTAAAACAATTATGATGTCTGAAAAGAAAAACACAATTTATTAAATTTAATGCAACAGTTCAGACAAGATGAATTTAATAACACTACTGCTTTGAAGATAAGAACTCAAGCTCTTTGTGACTGAACGTATAATCATTTTTGAATGCAGTATTCCTTCAGCACCCACTATGAAACAAATTCTGTTTTGCTATTCATTGTTGTCTTTGTCTATTCCACTTCTATATTTCTGTAGCAGAACCTTTAAAAAATATGAATTGAAAAATGAATGCATTGATGAGCAAAGGAATCAGAGAGTGCACAATGCAGTTCTGTAGATGTAAATCAGTCCATGCCTGAAGGGTTAATGCCGATTATTAAGAGTCAGTGGGGGCCAGTATTTTATTTGCAAGGGAAAGTTTGACTTTACTACTTACTTTCTCCGCTTACAGGGGGTGGGGGAACTGCTGCTGCTCATAAATGTGTCCTGGTTTTGGTTGTAAAATTCAACAGAAAGAGGTTTTGCAGTTCATTATATGGTGCTTAGTGAAAGTTAATAGCATCACTGTATCCAGTCACTGTTACAGCAGGAAACCCAGCTCTTTCAATGTGGTCCCTTTGTGTGAGCTCGAGAGAAACCAGGACCGAGTAAGGGTTTCACAGGCTGCTGCCTCCAGAGGGAAGGTACTGACAGGCAACTTATTAGAGGTTAATTACCCCTCTCTCTAAAAAAGGGAAAAATTCTTCCCATTCAAAACTGCAAATACCTTAATGAAGGGGTTGCATTCCAACCCGCCCAGATGCTATGTTTCCTGTTGGTGAGGTGCAGCTAAAGATGAGTCTTTTCTCCTATCCTGTTGCTATGGATCTGGTAATCTAACAATACCATGCTGTGCAGAGTAAATGAATGAATGCAATTAGTCCTTCAGGAGTCCTGGGCTCACTGTGTGAGAGATGAGAGAGAAAATTAGGAGAGAAAAAAGGGGAATCAAGAGATCCATTGACAGACACATGAACACAGGTACAGTCGTGTACACACGATAAATATCTTATTACGGTAGAAATTCTTGCACCAGAAACTTGGGCAAAATGTAAGCTATTGTTTCTCTTATTTAAAATAAGTAAAACAACTAGATCCCTGTAATTTCTGTTAACTGATTGCTGTGCGTGTGTGTTGGGCACCTATTAAATTTAAAGCCAAATTTTTTGGGTATAATTTGCCGGCACGGGGTCAACGGGCCAGCCTTCCGTGCTGTAACCATTCTATCAATTTCTTCTGTAGTGATGCCATTACAAACTAAGCAGCTTCATGATGTGCTCATTTTCATGGGAGTTCACACATCACATTGCAGTTGTTATGCTTGTAAACATAAGTTTTTCAAGTAACAAAAAGCCAGCTATATTCATCAGTTTGCCTTCATATGCAATATGAAACAGTACAAACAATAGACAAGAAATAGTTGTATCGAAGCACCATTAACTCTCCCTTCATGTGTCTCTGTGCGAGAAGGAAAACATTTCATTTATTCTGCATCAAGAAAATAACACAAGTAACAGAGTCCATATAATAATGAAAAATGATACTTTAGTAAACAAAATCCCTTTGCCTTGTGTTTGCGCTCCTCTACGTGCAAGCGCTTTGCTATAATCCGATTGAGCAAACATTTCTGCAATCTTTTGATTTCGTCAACAAATTTCCTGCCCTGTGCAGTACAGTGTCAGGAGCGGCCCTCTTAAGAAGCATTGCCGCTTTCTTATCTTGCTTTTCTACAAAGATTAGATGTGAAACAGTCAAAATGAAGCCTTTCGCATATATGCGCCTAGTGTTTCCTAAAAAAAAAATCAAGAATTTGAAATGTTGGGTAAGGACAGGGCTTTCAGTTTTTTATGTCTAATTCCAAATTAACTACCCTGCTCTATTTCCAAGCTCCTTTACCTGAACCTTTGATACAAGTAGCTTTTAAGCTACTTTATATGTCTTTGTTTTTTTCCCCCTCATTAGTTTTGCTAATAATAATTGCATTTTCCCAGTGAAGCAATTACAATTCAGTGCAGATGTGAAAAAAGGAACATACACTTATTCGGGTCAGTAGTAAGTTGCTTTACTTAAAGAAAATAAATTAATACACTAGAGGGAGAAAAAACCCTCCCCAGTAACAGCCATCCTTTTACATCACAGTTACTTGCACAGTAGGTTCTGGCAGTCCCAGGCTACTTTTCCAAGCATCAGATACACATGCATCCAGCTGGTAGATAACCCAAATAAATATTGCAACCTAATTAGGACCCAGGCAGGTCAGCAGAACGGGAAGTGCTAACTGGCATTGTAAATGGTCCTTCTTCTTGAGCAGTGTCTCCTCTCCTTTCAAAACTGCTGTCATGAACCCCCCCCCCCCCCCCTTAAAAAAAACTATCCTCGGCCCTTCTGTCCTTGTAAAGTATCGCTCTGTCTCCAACCTCTTCCTCTCCAAAGTCAATGAACGCATTGTTGCCTCCCAAATCTTTGCCCATGTTTCCTGCAACTACCTATTAGAACCCCTCCAATTATAATTCTGTCCTTCCCACAGCATTGAAATGGCCCTAACCAAAGTCACAAGCAACATTTTCTGTTACTGTGATGGTGGTGCATTATCCTTCATCGCACCCTCCTTATCTCTGTAGCCCCCTGCTTGAACTGCCGTACCTCTGACTCTGGCTTTTTGTGCTTTCCCCCCCCCCCTCTCCCTTCACCATACCATTGATGGCCGTGCCTTCAACCGCCTGAGCTCCATGCTCTACAATTCCCTCCCTGAACTTCTCCGCCTTGCCACCTATCTCTCCTCCTTTGACCCTCCTTAAAACCCACCTCTTTCACCCCCCTCCTAATATCTCTTTCTTTGGTTTGACCTCCATTTTTTCCATGCGATTCTATGAAGTGCATTGGGACATTTTTCTATACGACAGGTGCTATGTAAATGCAAGGTGTTGTTGAATGTGCCTCGGTTGAAAAACAAGAACAGCTTTCCTGCCCAGTCTCCCTATTTCTAAAAAGATTGTGGCAGTCAGTCTTTCCTTGGCACCCATCATGGCCTGTCAGCACTGCCTTTTAGAACTACGTAGTAATTAAATACTTGTCAGTGGAGTATTTTCCATAATATTTAAAACAGAAAAGACAAGGGTCCTGCTTTGAGCAATGACTGTCAGGGGAACAATAAAAACTAATTACACACATGGCTGTCACTATTGTTAAACTTGTCATTTGGGAAAAAACATGACAAAGTATGTGTTTTACTGATGACTGTTTATGACAAGGAGGCCTGCTTTAAAGGAAGTGTCGTTGCTTGTTTTTTTTTTCAGGTCTCCATCCCTCCCTCTTTTCCGCTCCCAAAGATTTATCTTACAACCCCTCCCTCCCCCCGCTGCCCCCCCCCAGCCTTCAGTCTGGTTTCCCCTCTTTACTCTGTTTAATGTTTGTAGGGTTTTGCTCAAAAGTGCTGTGGATTACACAGAGGATAGTTCTTGGGTGTTCATTAGCTGAAATAAATCTGGTTCACACAGGAACTGGCCCTACACTTCGGCAAAGTAAATAGGGAGCGTACCGAACAACCGATACCAGCCTTGCATATTGGTAAAGTAAAGAAGATAAAACTCAGAATAAAGATAGCGGTCCCACACAAAAACATCGTGCTATTAATTAAAACCTCAAACAGTACGTGGACATTTCCTGACCTGTCCGGAATGACCATTTTGTATTGATCACAGGCAATCCTATCACTCCTAATTTAGTTCAGCACGCAAATTACGCAAATATGTATTGCATCCTGAGAAGTAAGATTTTTATTGTATGTTTCAAGGTACTGTATTGTAAAAATGGGCAGAATCATCAGTTTGAGTGCGTTATATGATTAGCAGCAAGGTGAGTTTATACTTGACCAGCTCACTTTGGTCTTAATACCGAGTATGTTCAACAGTGGGTTGTCTCTTTCATTGAATTGTGGATATAGTTTGTTTTATGAGATTTCAGAACTCTTTAACTCATGGACATTGCATTTCCTCTTTCTAAGCGAACAGGTGCCTCCTCATGCGTTGCCCAGAGCAGCACAATAAGAGTGCTGTGTGTTGTGAAGGAGAATGGCGATTGCAGAGGCTCAGCAGCTTAGCTCCATATCTCCACGGGTCAAGTCCCAGAGGAGACCGGAGGGTTTCTTTTTGATGACATGGGGGAAAGACAAAGAAAGGAATGGCATGGAGTCAAAAGTGAGGGGGGGGGGGGGAGGGCAAGAGAAAGGAGGGTTTAAGGCATTTAAATTGAAATTGAGCAATCATTTAAAGTGCATTTGTATAATTAGAGTGATATCTAGAAAAATTGAGAATATGATTTTAAAAAGATATATGACATATGTGAAATGAAGGATGGAGCTGCTGTCCCTGCTTTCAGTCACTGCATTTTATCAGCACAGTCTCAGAGTAGTTGCATAGAATGACCTTTGAGGTGCACTCCTGTTCAGAGCTGGCTGAGGTAACTCTATATGTGAGTGGCTACTTTCAAAATGGATGCTGCTGGAGAGACTTGTGTGGTTTCAGAGAACATCAGGACGAAACATTGCAGGCTCCCTTTGCACTGGTTGGAATTGGCTCTTGATAAGCTTATGAACAGCTTAGCTGTTGCCTCATATGTGTGATTGAAAGTAATACCCCTCTAAACCAATAAATAATCACTCTGATTAAGTGCGAGAGAATGGCTAGGTGCGGATTAACGTGAGAACTGAAAGGAAGATTACTGCTCGTCACACACTTAAAACAGTACAGATGGTCGCTCCCTGAAAACTGGACTCTTTTAAGTGTTACATTTGTTGCTAATTCACAGGATGTTAATCGGAATGCACACTCTTGTGAGTTTATCAAATTGCTCTCAAGAGTTGCAACAACACAGATTGCTCCAGTGTAAATATTATAATTTTGTAACTTGGGAACGGTGTAGTATCACTCGCAGGTGATAGCAAACTGCGGGTGACTTCTGTTGCCATGATGAAATGGTGAGCGAGCACCAGGAAGTAAGTCATTGAACAAAGGAGCACGCTGCAATCTGCAGTCATATTGAGTTTTGCTAGTGTCTTCGAGTGGCCAACAGCCATCGTAAGGACCCTGAGATTACATTACCATGCTGAAGTTTTCCCCTGCTATTTGCTTTTTGAATTTAATGTTGTAAAATACTCTCATTTTAGCTGATTTTGCAGGGGATGGCTGACAGTGCCGGTTATGTTCTCAATGGATGACAATACTCACAAAGGATGTAATGTCGACCAAAGGGTAGTGACTGGTTACTCTGTGAAAATTTACCATAGCGTTTATTATGCTAGGTGCACTATATTTTAAGAAGGGGCGCCATGGTGGCCTGATGGTGCAGTTCGATGGTGTATAAATGCATTGTATTGTAGAAGGGGTCACACATTGATCCATATAGGACATCAGAGAGTGAGCTAATATTCTACTCTGGTATACTGGTTGGCTCAGGATTGGATAGGCAGAGGATTAAAAGTAGACCCTGGCCTGCTCGGCCGCTCTATCAGGAAATAGTCCGTTGTGTCACAGTGCGAGGATCGTAAAGAGGGAAATAAATTAAAAATAAAAGGTGAGGAGTAAATCTGTGAAAAGGGAATTCCATTTACAAGTCTTCACATGTAATGAAGGCACAGAATCTCACATTCCCACAGATAACATGCCTGTTCGTATTCAGTGAAGCTGTCACAAAGCAGTTTGAGACCATTGCAAACAAAACAAAAAGTTTCTTCAGGTGTGTGAAGGTGAAACAGATTTGCATTCATGAGATTAGTTTAACCATGCAAAATAAACTTGGCTCCTTCTGCATTTGACAGTCACTTTATTGGCAGCAGCAGCCAGGGGCTGAATTGGTTATTCTAACTGGTGGTAAGGAATTAGTAACCACAGGCAGCACTTCACAAGATACTTTCAGTTGAGTGAGGCCATTTGGCCCATCTTAGTTCTTAGAAGCTGTTTTATTTACAAGTTCTTGAAGTCAATGGCAATAAAAATCGGGAGAGATGTAAAACTGGCTGCCGACTTGCCTGTTTTACTATCTCCAACAAAGATCAATTTACAAAATCAAAAACAATAATTTTGTTGCATGAATTCTCACTTAGTTGGTATTCCACAGACAGCATTCTGGAAATAATTTTAAGTTTCCAAAATGTATACTTGCCAGTGAAATAAATGGGATATTTCACTGCGTCTGCTGAGTTCCAACTTGCATTTAGAAACATTTGGCCATTTAAAAAAAAAAGTCTCTTGCCTCTCTCCATCCACGAGATGTGTTCGCAGTTTATCCTTTGCAGCATTTTAGAAAAATGTTCATCAAATAATTTTTAAAAAATCTAACACGTTAACACTCTTCCCCTCCTCAAATAGTCAGCCCAGTGTAGGTTTCAATTGCTGCCACAGTATAAAACTGTTCAGATGCCACTGATGTTTGATACTGGGTTTGCCTCTTGTTGTTAGCGTGGTGTAATATAATCATTTGTTATAACAGCTGACATTACAATCCAGCAGATTTATTGGAGAAAATGGAAAAAATTACTTTAGTTTATAGTGGCAGAGTCACATGCATGAACAGTTCCTGACAGTTCAGCGAATGAAGTTAGCAATATTTCTGCTGGGATATTTCTTCCTTCAATATTTTTCTTTTGATAGTGCAGTTAGATTTTCTAGTGTGGGAGTTGGTGATGGGAGGAATGCAGCAGTATTTCAGCATGTTGTTGTCTGAGGTAGTATTTCCTTTCACGTCCTGTGGTTTTTATGGGTTTCTTTTTTGGTTTTAATGCTGTTTGCCTGATATTTCTGGAAGCCCAGGCCCTTTCATGGCTCCCTGCTGCTGAGTTCCACTTGGAAGAAGCCATAAAACGGTACCATCACACTCCAGTAAATATTGACTGTGTCTCGGAGCTTTGACCACTCTGAAAGCGGGAACCACCAAATTAAAAGGCTGCTATTGTTCTGCCCTGGGCCAGTGCTCCATAACTGACACCAGAGCATGTGTGTGTTAAAAGCTAAGAATCAGCACAAGAAAGATATAGAAAGAGGTAGGGAGGGAGGGAGGGAATTAAAACAGGCAACACATTGGAACCTGTAAGTACTTAATGTGAAGGAAAGTAAAATCCACAAAGGGCACTGACATGTGCTGAATTACAGAAACTTCCACAGAGCTAAGTGAAAAACACTGTCTGCCCTCATGGAGAGGCTGGATTTGTAAATGGAGGGAGCTAATTGACTCACTTAACATCTTGCCCTTTGTGTGTCATTGGGCAGGGTCTAAACACATAGTATATTCAGCCTGTACAGATAGATTCAGTTCAGTTTAACCCTTTCTGTCAGTTCAGAGACCACAAATTCAAAAGTGTCTTGGGCTAGTTTATACCAGTGCAAAGTGAATGGAGAAGTTTGTGGAATGTGCTTGCGATGCATCCATTACCCATTTACCTCGGAGCTCCGAATTACATTGGTTGTGAATTTGCAACTAATTTGACACTCAAATTGAGGCTGGGTGCACTGAGAATTATTTAGCTTAACTGTAATTTTGGAAGTGGTCTGGTGGGCAGATTTAAGTGAGGTGTAAATCAAAGCATTCACTCAGCATGCCAGGGGAAACGGCCAACTCTGCTGTTGATTCTAGGGAAAAGCACAATAATCTGTGGTGGATACTAATTTAAAACCGTCTTCCCAGTGCCCTGCGAGTTGCAGTGTGTTAGTGTTTGGTGGGCTTGCTAGCACAAGCTGATTAAGTTAATCATTATTCTATTTGAAGCTGGATATGAGTAAACCACATGAGGGTTTGTACCCAAGAGTTAGCTGAACGGACTCCGCAAATGGCGAGTCTAGACAAAATACGAGGGCCGTGTTGGATTGGAGCTGGCTAGACGTATTTAGTGAGCAGACCTATTAGGTAACACTTAATTTAAGGGGATGTGAACAAGTGTGTGGCAGCTCTTTAAGAGATCTTTAGCTATCCTTCAGCTTTCAATATGCATACTATATACAACAGCCGCAAAAATAATTTCCTGCAAATTGTGCACATGATTTGGGTGCAACAGGACTTTGCCGTTATTATTCTGTAGTTGCTGTAATGTTAAGATGTACCATGCAGAATTCCACAGAAAATTGTGGTTTGATGCATCACGGTGGCAGTTACAAAGTGATTGACGATGTTGCTGTGGGCATTTGTGATTTGCATGCACTTCTGGTGCTCTTGTGTGCTACCATGGTCTGTGTTTAATGCCAGGAAACTGTCCTCAAAGAGTATGGGTAAGATTGGGATACGTGCTCTCGCCTCACCCCACCTCCTCCTGCACTCCTGACTTAGTACAAATTACGCTAAAATCAAAAGATGGAGGAAGAAATGGCTCTGGGGCCATTGAGATTCTTGTCTCGTTAGTTTTGAAATCCTTCTGTATCTGTTTGATCTTTTTGTGCAGCACTCAGCAAGATAAGGCGGTGTCATGGCCAGCCAGGATCAATGCCATCACACCAAGGCTGTGTAATGACAACAAAAATTTCATTTCCTACGCCAGCAAAATATATATTTGATGAACGCATAAATGTCCAATGCTGCTTACATTACGGGATTACAAGCAAATTCTCTTTGCTTTTTGCTGTCCAGCTAAAGAATTCACCACAGCATAAATATATTTAGCAGCACTGTAAATAGATCGAATTCCATATAGCAGAGGTGTTAACCTCAGTTGTTGGTAATATTGTTGATACTTGGCTGTTCAATGCTCCTTTGTCCTGGCGTGTTGACTACTCATGTAATTATTGCACAGTAAACAATTTAATTATTTTGATATGCTTGTTCATGCCTCCTTAAACTTATCTTGCTCAACTTGTTTGCAGTGTACTTTTGTCCAGATGTGATTTGCTTCCTGTACAAACAATCTCTGTATGTAGAAATCAAGGCAGTCTTAATGATGGCGGTAAATGCTGGTAGTTCTATCATGAGCACAAAAAACCCATAACTCACCTTCAACGTCTCCCTCTAGTTTAGCAACATTACAATGGTCAGGACTCCTGTGAAATTTCCTCTTTTGTTCCTCCGTAGCTTCAAAGGTGCTTTCCTACACACGTTTCCTCTTCCCTACCTCCTCAAAATTCAAAACTCATTGCACATCTTCCTACTCGAACCCGTTCTTCTGGACTTTGAAACTGTGGCGCTCCTTACTTTGGTAAACCTCCCTTCCACCGTGGCTTTTAAAACCTAAGCCCGTTCTCACATAATCACTGCTTCCTGATTTCCCCCACCTTCCAATTTATTGCTTTATGGGCCTCAGCCTTTCCTGTTGGTTTCTGCGTTTTGAAAAATAAGAGGGTAGATATTCTGTTAATTCATTAAGAATGTGGTTGCCGGTGCAACTTATAAGTACTTCTTTTCATGGCTTCTGGTGCGAGGTATGCCTCAACCACTGATGATTAAGTGCTGCATCCCTGGTGTCAATTGACTCTTGATTTTGTGTAATTACTAATAAGTAAGATTGAGCTGGTAGTAGAATTGCCAATTGTATCTAAGGATAAACAGTTTTATTTTGAACAAATTTACAGCGCCTCTGTTGCAACATGAGCTAACTTGATTTAAAGTGGTTTCTATGCTAGGATTTAATAAGTCACCACTAATTCCGATTGATCTCGGACATTTTCTTTCATAAGACCTCATTTATCTACCGCTGCAAATTTGCATTTGATGTGAATTTGCAACTGAGTCACAACCAGCGGGCAAGTGTAAAGGTTGCGGAGGGATTTGCGGCAATCAGGGTTTGGAATAAAGGCTTTGGCCATCTGAGTTTGGAGAGTCTCATCAGGCTGCCATCAATGGCTGGCACAAATCTCAAGCTGTTTTTAACAGGGGTAGCTTAATAGTTCCTGGAAATAATTCAGTACAGTTGCAGTTATTCAACTGTGAAGGCCATCGCAGCCTAAGCTCCTCAGAGTGCTTACTGGATAGGTGCACTGCATGGTCCTGAGTCCCTCAGACCAGGAAGGTCGCAGGCTCAGTCTCCAGTCTGCAGTTAATTTGCTGATCTCAGCTTGGCAATAGTTGGAATGAGTTGGCTTTAGTGCCGTTTAGGTGAAGGAGAGTCAAAATCAGCTCTGGGGTTCAGATCTCCATGCAGTGTATCCTTCTGGAAAGTGCATGTGTGGATATCCGATCCATCAGAAACGAATCAAGCTTGAATGCAGTCACCTCCATGGTGGAAATGCCTACCGATACTCAGTGCCTTGATTCACACACACGTAAAATAACGACTTGGAAAAGAGGTGCCACAGGGCTGCTGCTGCCCATGGAACCATATGCCAGCAGAGCCAGCTTGTTCAAAAGACAAGGGGAAAACTTTCGATGGAAGAATTGTGTTCTGCTTTACTCATCCAGAGATGTGACGGGGGTTGATTTTCAATTTGCCGCCCGGGTGTAAAACTGGCGTTTGCGGATCGGATACCAATCATTGATTTCAATGAAATTGGGGTCGTTTCTGTACCAGGCGGCTGACCTGGGCGGCAAGTTGAAAATCTACCACGTGATCTTTACTGGGCTGTGTATGTAAATGGCTCTCAAATCCTCACAAGCACCTAAAGTGCTGCAATTACAGTGAGTTTTCTCCATAGCGGGAAGTAAGAGGTTTAGCAAGTGCAAGGCTGCGACGTTAATGTTAATTTATTGGAGGAAGTCAAATCCTTCCCCACCTCAACCTCACTGCACCAAAGACGTTAGATGTTAGTGCCGTTGTTTATACGCTTTGAAGAGAGAGTCATTTTGCTGTGTAGTTGTCGAATGCTGAACAGTTATATGTTTAGTGTGTAAAATATACATTGTAATAACAGGGCTCCGTATCCCAGTGTACAAATGCAGCATTGTTTACAGATCGTTCTGTCTTGTATTGGTGAGGCTTTGGCTCTTCTGACTGAAATTTGAGAGTTCATCCACAAAATGGAGAGACATCTAGAGATCCGTGACTCTTGGCTTATCTGTGACTGCAGTCTCACTGCAGCTTCTCAGCAGCCAGTAGCTTTGCGTCGCTTTATAAATCATACCGGATATTGTGTTTATGCGCCCAACGTTCCCCCCCCCTCTCCCATCTCTTGCGCCCGGGCCTTTTACAGTAGGGCGCTGCATCTTGAGAGGTCTGAAGTGCACACGGACCATGCATTTTACCCGCTTTTACCTTTGCAGCATTTTATTCTGTACCCTCCCTAGTAAAAAAACATTCTTGTCTCACGGGAGAAAATGTTCAGCTAGGCTGGTGTTTGAGAGGCTGTGTAAGGAGTTGTTTTGTGCTGTGTACAATTTCCATTCAAAGTAGAAAAGATTATGAATCACAAACTCTTATTCCGAGATGACTTTTCTCTCTAGGTATACACAACAAATTAAATAGATTGCACAAAGAGCTCAATTTGACCAGCTCCAATTCATTTGGCTGCAGACTCACAATCCCAATGAGAGTGATGAAGGATTTAAAAAGCCACCTTATCATTGTCCCGAACACAAAACCCTTCCGCTGAGATCTTTCAGCTAACTTCTTCACTTCTTAAATATCCAGGGGGCAAACTGGCCATTCTTATTAATCGGCTTAAAGCTAATGAGATGAATGGATCTTAAGCAGGACCTCAAACTGTCCTAAGCCCTCCACATCAGCAGTTTTGAAGTGATTGTGAGGGGCTGTCTGTCTGTCTGTATGTGTGTGTGTGTGTTGTGTGTGCGGCGGGGGGAGAAGTGGATCGGACTTCAGAGAATAGCTAGCCCTTGTTTTTCTAAGATGTCAACACATTCTCAGGTTTTACCTCGGGTATTAGTCTGCCCCCTCCCTGTTCAATCATGTGCTGACGAGGCTTGAGAAACAATGAAAGAAGGAATTAGTTTGCTTTTTTTTGGGTGAAAAATACCATGGGAAAGGCAGGAAAGGCTGAGCTGGTTACTGGGGACTTAGCTGCTGACTTGCTGTCAGTGAAGTCTATTTGAATAACCTACCCCTTTAGCCTTCATTTTCCCCCTTTGTCCACTCCAGTTCATAAACGGTAGCAGCTGGAGATTTTTATTCATGTAAGCTGCTGCTTAATATCCATGAAGATTTCTAACTGGGTCAGAAGAGCAATAGGATTTTATTTTTTTGTGTTCTTTTTTGCCCCACATCTAGTTAAGGCCAAAGCTCCAAATGTTCCTTTTCAATCCAAAAGTACTCACCTTTTGTGTGTTCTGTGCTTTGTCTTTATCACATTCTTTATTAACAGACAGACGATACAAACCACATTTTCTTCACAGAAGCTTGAAAAGTCCTCGAGCCCTCAGAGGATTAATAAGCTGGAGTGCTTGTTCTGGTGCTGTGTGAAGAGCTGGACTCAGTGCTGTAGAGGTGATGGCAGCTGGGAGTCAGAAGCGTTTCATCCAACCATATGCTTATGGGTTGAACAAGTCACAGTTGTCAGCAGTTATAGAACACATCTTCACCCTGTGTAGATACAGCAGTTATAGATTATATCTTGACAGTATGTAGGTACACAAGTTATAGAGCACACATATAACTTAGCATACTGTACAGTTACTGTAGGCATATATCATATCCTCACTGTGTAGGTGCATCAGTGATAGATCGTAATATCAGACTGTGTCGGTGCATCAGTGATGGATCGTAATATCAGACTGTGTCGGTGCATCAGTGATAGATCGTAATATCAGACTGTGTCGGTGCATCAGTGATGGATCGTAATATCAGACTGTGTCGGTGCATCAGTGATAGATCGTAATATCAGACTGTGTCGGTGCATCAGTGATAGATCGTAATATCAGACTGTGTCGGTGCATCAGTGATAGATCGTAATATCAGACTGTGTAGGTGCATCAGTGATGGATCGTAATATCAGACTGTGTAGGTGCATCAGTGATGGATCGTAATATCAGACTGTGTCGGTGCATCAGTGATAGATCGTAATATCAGACTGTGTAGGTGCATCAGTGATGGATTGTAATATCAGACTGTGTCGGTGCATCAGTGATGGATCGTAATATCAGACTGTGTCGGTGCATCAGTGATAGATCGTAATATCAGACTGTGTCAGTGCATCAGTGATGGATCGTAATATCAGACTGTGTCAGTGCATCAGTGATGGATCGTAATATCAGACTGTGTCGGTGCATCAGTGATGGATCGTAATATCAGACTGTGTCGGTGCATCAGTGATAAATCGGAATATCAGACTGTGTCGGTGCATCAGTGATAGATCGTAATATCAGACTGTGTCGGTGCATCAGTGATAGATCGTATTGTCACACTATGTAGATGCAATAAGAAAAAAACTTGCGTTTAGATTGCACCTTTCATGACCTCGGGATGTCCCGAAGCGCTTCACAGCCAACGAAGTACTTGTTAATTGTAGTGACTGTTGTAATGTAGGGGAATACAGCAGCCAACTTGTGCACAGTAAGGTCCGACAAACAGCAATGAGATAAATGGCCAGATAATCTGTGTTATGATGGTTTTGATTGAGGGATAAATATTGGCTCGGGCACCAAGAGAACTCCCCTGCTCTTCTTCAGATAGTGCGACAGGATCTTTTACGTCCACCTAAGAGGGCAGACAGGGCCTTGGTTTAATTTCTCGTCTGAAGGACAGAACCTCTGACAATGCAGCACTCCCTCAGCACTGCCCTGGAGTGTCAGCCTAGATAATGTGTTCAAGTCTCTGGAGTGGGACTTGAACCCACAACTTTCTGACTCGGAGGCGAGAGTGCTACCAACTGAGCCACGGCTGACAATAGTGCTAGATTGTTATCGTTACACTATGTAGGTGCAGAAGTGATAGATTGTATTGTCACAGTGTATAGATACAGTTGTGATTGTATCATCACGCTGCAGGTGCAGTAATGGCTATTACACCACAATCACACCGATGTGAAGTGGTTTCAGAATTGTACTGGTGCAAAATTAATTCCAGATTCAGATTTACAATTTGATCCCAAGCTCACTGAAGTCAAGATATGTGAGACCATGAATTGCTCCTCAGCATTAAGGTAGCATTAGCTCCAACCGAGTGCAAAGCCGAGTTTTACAAAGTGTCCAGGCTGTCCATTGTATGCCCCAGGTACTTGGAAAATTTGCGTTTGAATCATTTTAATGTTAACAGATAGCTCATGCTCCCACCAGGAGCCGAAGTCTCCTTGTGTGTATTTGTGGCTGAGGTTGGTGCAAAGTACAACCGATAGTGTAATCCGTGTCTGATGGCTCCTCATCAAACTCTACAGATATTGATCTGAAACTGGTACCTTATTTAGTTCCTCTAATTAGTAGAAATAGTAAAATAGTGGGTTTTAGGTTATCAGTAGTCAGTTAGTCAGTCTATTGAGTGATTTGGATCTGAAGATTCTTTTTAAGCATTCCAAGATGTGCTAGCCAACCTACTGTTTTGATTAGAATGTAATCTTTTGAACAATGTAATTGATTTTGTTAAATCTTAAAGTCGATGTCATGTCTGTGGGAAACTTTAGTTCACGTTCCCTTGAAAAGCTGGAATTTAAAGTCCGTCAGTACTGCGGCTTGTCTGTATTGTGCCACCAGCAGCAATATGAACATGTAGAATTTCACCACTGCTTCTGGAAGAAAATATTCAATGAGAAGTCCTTCCAGTGAAAAGTCTAGATTGAAGATTTCTCCGAACCTTGTGCTGCATTGCTGCATATAATGGTGTGTTTAGACCAGAAGGAAAATTGTGACGTCTTGACCAAGCCAATCAAAATGAACGCACTGATATTAATTTAAAAGGAAATTGTTCCTTGTTGTCATTCATTTAAAGGACTCATTCCTTTTTAGATAATTTGTTAAATAATGTTTAGCATCTGAGGAAACATTAGATAGTGTTTGGAGAAAATTTGTGCAGTGATTTAGTGATGATTTAAACACTGATTACTTTCCCTGCTTGAATACGTCATCTGGCTATGGAGGTACTGTTCTGGAGACATGAATATACAATCAGGTCATATGTGCATAATAAACCATACATCTGACCGCTGACAGCTCCAGTCCTTGACAAACAGAACTTTTGTTTAATTGCCAATAAAACCTCTATCCAAAGCAGTGCAGGGTTGGGTTCCCTGTTTATATGTTTGTTAATGTTAGTTGGAAATTTACACAGTACAGACTCTTGGTTATCCTGCATGTACTTACATTAAAGGCTGAGCAGTGCAATGCTTCACTGGCCTGTTTATAAGGTTTGAGGTCATTTTAGTTTAGGTTAAAGGCCTAAGGGAATATTATTTATTTCCTGTCTCTTCAGAGCCTGGTCGAGTAAATACTTGTACCTCCTCGAAGCTGCTGTTGCTTCGTTGTAAAGGATTGCTGTGTGTAGGGAACTATTTTAAAAAACATGTATTTTAAAAATTGTTTAAGATTGGCCACCTATGTGCGTCATTTCCTAAAAACTTGCCGTGACTTGTATTTGGTTTGGGTTTGAGTTGTGTCGGATTATTAGTCTGTGAAGGAAGAGATAACGCATTTCCTTGTATTGAATTTCGGCACGCTCTGTATTTTGTGGCCAATGAAAAATTAAAAGATGCTTGTGCACTAGTGGTAAAGCAAGGCATGCAAATTTCACACGCACATGAAAGGAGCTTTTGAGGAAATTGTACTTCCTATGTTTAGACAATAATATTTTGCACCCTGTATTTTGTATAAAACATACTTTTTCTTGTTTGTGTATTGTTCACCTTCCTTTAATAACTTAAAAAAATCAAATTCACAATGACTTTTTTGGAATATTGCACCTTTTCTATTGTCTAGATTTTATTTCTGTCTGTACAATGACAGCCGAGTGGAAGAAAAAATCACGTTGTGTTCATGAAGCTGTTTTAAATCCTTTGGACACAGTCTGTATTGGGAAATGCTCCCACCGCTGTGCATTTTCCATGTTTTCCACAGGTACAACATTTTTCCATATAGTGATTGAATTGTGATTGAGGTAATCGAAAATAGTCTTTGAAATCTATTCAATTGCAGATAAAATCATCATTCTCTGCCAAGACACTACCGCTTGGGCCAAAGTAAAGGCAGAAAATGTCAGCAACTGTAAAGAGAAAAGATAGGTTAATGTTTGGGTGTAGACCTTTAACAGAATGCTAGTTCCAATGATGGGTCTACATCCTAAACATTAATCGATCATTTCTCTTTACAAATGCTGATGGATCTGCAGTATATTTCCAGAATTATCTGTTTTTCTTTTTATCTCTACTGACTATTAGATGGAAAAATAGAATGCGTGCACTTGAGCTTTTTTCATTTTCTAAAACCCTTTGAAAAATGAGTTATTGCTGTTTAAAATCTGACATAATTCTCATTGTTTATGGTGGTTTTACTTTCCTTTTGATATGCAACCATGAAGCAAGTGACTGGTCATCTATTAAAGGACCTCGAAACTGTCATTTTTGTGTGTGTCCCACAACAGAGGATCATCTGTATATTGGAGTTTTTCTGTTAAACTGGGATGAAAATAGGAGCAGAATATAAATTCATATATAATGGGATTCTCTGTAGGACATTTGAACAAACTTTGTTCTCGTCAAATAGAGAGGAAGGTGATCGCTAATGTTATTTTGAGTGCTTAAAACCGAAATGGTGATTTTACGACAGGATTGATAATATTCGGACACTGTTAATCTGTTATTTGTAAATTTGAAACATTCTTACAAATGTATCCCTTCTTACACTAACTTTTAAAGGGATGCTGTACGGATTAAAGTTTTGGTAGTTTTAGAAGCTGACTGATTTGAGATAGCGTGAGAAATACTGATATTAAAATGTTGTAACTACATGGAGTGATCCCAGCCCTGGATAAAAAAAAATCCGAGAGCTGATCGGTAACACGCAAGCTTCCCATTAGCTTCAGTGACGTGACTGCAGCTGCGTTTCAGAAGCCTGGGGAGACTTGAGGGCCTTGCGCAGTGGGCACGAGATTTATTTTTTGCCCTTAACAAAGAAAGGTGCTGAGATAGTTTTGACAAGTCACTATAGATGTCACAAAGACCATCTTTATGTTTGACTTTTAAAAAAAACAAACATTTTGGACCAATCTTCATTTGCATTTGTGCCTCTGAACTTAGGATAGGGAAGAGATGGGAAAAGAGTATCCTGAAATTCAGCAGTGACAAGAGACCGCTGGCTGAATAATGCAGTAACTTTCTGCCGACTTTAAAGTAAACGGGGAGTTGTCAGTACATTAGGAGGAGGAACCTGCCCTGTCGGTACATTACTTGCACTGGGCTAGTATCACTGGTAAAAGGAGCATGGCACGCAGGTGTCTAAATTATTTACAGTCATAATCGTCCTTTATGTTACATCTCAAAGCCATGGCTCTGTTATTCTTTTGCATAATTGATGGTGCTCAGAACTGGAAGAGTTAGAATAGCAGAAGTAATGTGATGCGAATGTGCAGTGAGGCAGCAAGTCAGTCAGCTGGCATTGCGCTGCAGTGATGTGTGGGTACAGTAATCACTGGTTTGCGTGTATAAGCCCTGTACATGCACAGCTAGAAGCAGAGAAAGGGGGCCATCTAAATATAACAGGACCTGACACTTAACAACGACTGGATGGCAGTCAGATCAGAAGGTATTGGTTCATAGTTACAAACCATCTGTACTGGGGAGGCGATGGTTCCAGTAGCGGCTGTCCCAATGCTGCAGGGCACAAAACGCTATGAGACCAGTAATTCATTTTTCGTTTCTTTGTGTAGTCCAGTGCCATTTTGGGTTTGGGGGGGGGGGTGGGGAAAAAAATTGTATAATCAAGAATATATTCATTTCAAACAAATTCACACCTAAATGGTGACACGTTTTGTTTAAAAGAAAGACAAAATACTGCAGCGTCTTACAATGAGACTGTTTTAAATTTGAGAGAGCATAACCAATTTTTATGATTTTTTTTCTGCTGTGTTTTGTGCAGGACTGATCTAATACCGCAGTAAGATTCCATAAAAAAATAATCATTAATGAATATTTATTTGTTTAACAGGAATTTATAAAAGATCAACAGATATAAATAAAATGGTTAAATTAGTTTGCTTTTCTATCTATTGGCACACAGGGAACTCAGCTTATCAGGATTTAATTGTGTTCCAAACCTGCGCTACATTAGAAAGTAAAAACCCTGTATAGAACCCCATAGATTATAATTAACTGTTACAAATTGGAGAAGGTAAAGAAGGCAAGAGAAAGCACGTCTCTTATGCAAGTCCACAATACTTTCCCCATTGCTGAAAATGTCTCCCTTTTTTCTCCAGCAGTGTTTGAAAATCGTGAATACAAAAGGAGAGAAATGATTTCTCCTTGGTGTATTCCACTTTACGGAGATGAGCATTTGAAGCAGGAGTACCAGATTGACGTGCAAATATATTTTCTCATTGTATTTAGCAATGGTGCCCTCAGATAATTTAATATAGAGATATTTCCATTTTAGTAAAGTGTGTGCAGTGGGGTTGGTGGCCATTCACTGCCCTCTGACGCTGGATTAGCGTGGAGAGGGCTAAATTTAGGGTTTGATTTGGAAAAAGTCCGACTGGCATCATGTGGGATTTTAAATTCCATTCCGGTTTCTTTTAATATAGATAGATAAGAAGAATATTAAAGCTTTGTCCTGCATTTTCTCCACCAGGACAGTGGGATATTTCGTCACTGCTCATGAATACGACCATATTGCTTGTCGTAGAAGTATTGCATCAGGATATAAATACAAGCATATTTTGGTTATAAGCTCACAAATACATTCTTATTAGATACTTATTTAATTCTGAGTTGCTATCCAATAGAATGTTGCTTTATTTAGTCACTGTAGAAAATGCCTGTACAATGTGAGGCTTATTATCGGAGTGCATCCTAAAAAGGTTTAACAGTAACACTTTTTTTGTTGTGAATGTTGCTATTGATGTGGTTTCATAGTGAGTAAGTCGCTGCTTTTGTGCAGGTTTCAAAATGAGCATCTTTTCTTATGTAAACCACCTGCTACGTTTTGAATTGGCGTTTCTAGAACAGGAAGGAATCGCACAACTATAGCCCAGAGCATCTGCAGTATTCCGTACTCTTAACCGCTACGCACCAATAATCCTCGGCAAAATAAAAATGCAGTCTCGAGTGCTGGAGAGTGTCCAAAGCGGCCAGGTGATAGCTGAACCATTAGTAAAAAAACATCTTTATCTCCGCAAGAAATGCCGTGATGTGTACATATTCTAAACCTTGAACATTAGATGCATTCTCTTCTACCTTTCCAATACCATCTCCATTATGACCCCACACTGCAGCACTGTTTGATAGGACAACTCCACAAGGCAAGCAGCCAAGGAAAGAAGTGCCTGTTGGTTGCTGAATTGGAGGGTTAGTTTCCATCACCATCTTGTTCACTGGAATTGAATGGAGCCAGTGCAATGAAAATTACCTGCCGGACTTCAATAGATTCATGAGGAAAATAAAGAAAAATCTAAACATGTATGTGTTCAGATATAATTACATTCACTAGTGAGGGCTGAAGATTCTTCAAGGCTTCTCCTTTGGACAACACAGTTGCTAATAATTTTCTTCATGAGCTTCCAGTAAACATATTTTTCTTTAGCAGAGGAAAATCCTTCCAGGATTTTGCTTCCATTCTTTTTCTTGAGATAGGAATGAAATTAATTTATCATATACAGTAGGCCTCCTATTAATTTAGAAAAGATGTAATTTGTAAAATCATCATGGATTTAAACAAATGATGATGAGAAGTAAAACATGCAAAATATTTCATTTCAGCCAATCTTATGCTATTCAATGAAGCAGTGCAGAAATATTAGTCCAGTTCTTTGAGGATTAGAGTATGAAGTGTCCTAATAGACCATAAAACAGTTTCCTTCTGTTTTAAAATTACAATCAGCTGAAAATTCACTACAGCCTAGCAACCACCACAGACAAGCCGATAATTAAGTTTTAGGGAGGAGGATCTCAGTTGCTGCCATTAATGTGTCACTTTCTGTGCTTTCATTTCCCTTTTGCATTTCAAAAACGGGACCGTGTATGTTTGGGGAGTCGGTCGGGGGTTAATGAAAGCACTGATTAATGAATCATTATCTGCGCGCAGAGAAAGACTTGAAATATGTTTTATAATCAAGTTTCTCTGCGATGGGAAATCAAAACCATTCATCTATCAGGGCAGATTAAGCCATTTTAAAATTTGTTTCAGACAGCGCGATCGATGCTCGAGTTGCCATTTCAACTCACTGAAGCGTTAACATTTCTCGTGCTATAAATTCTTGCTGTGTGCACGCAAGTGGCGGAATGGGAAACATACTCAGCCCTGACAGCCTTCAACTCTCAAATTTCAAGTAAATCAAGTTTCATTCGACAATATTCCTAAGTACAGCAAAAAAGAGCATATTATTATATATTTTGTGAAGGAGGGGAGCAATTTACAAATATCTCTTAATTAGTGTTAGACTGCACCATGTGGGATAAACCATTGAAGACTGCATGGCACCTAAGTCAAAATGACAAGTTTGCAGTTACTTTTACATTTATTTTTAGTTGATTTATAGTATATATTGTAAGTAAGAAAATACTCTCATTGCATTTACTTTATAATTTTAGTTTATAATTTTTACTTTATAATTTTGATTTAAAAATTGTACAAATTTCATATTTCAGAACAAACATGAACATATTTTAAAGATCATACAAAAGGCATTCCATTTTCAAAGAATTAATATAAATGAAAGTTATAATAATTCATAAGTGCTAATTCCAAAAGAGAAAAATGTAGGTTGATTGTAAAAAGGTAAGATTATGATGCACTGAAAGCTGTTCCCTTTTATTATCCTTCTACTGAAATCCATCCATAGTTAATTCATTACATTCAGACTAATTATAGAACCTTAATATATCTGCCAAAAAATGTGATTCTAAATCAAAATTCCCTCCTGCAAGTATACTATATCCTTAAAATATAGCAATCTACAGAGCAATAGTATGGTAGAAAAACCTTAAGTACAATTCGCTGGATGTGATTGTTTAACAAATATCTGATTGAAACATTCAAATAACTGTAGAATTCAGAATACGGCTCTGATTTATTGACTATAATTAATGACACAATAAGATTTGTAAAGTGCTGTTACAGACCTTATTTTGAGGCTAATGGGAGGGTAGCACAGTTATCTCAAACAGATTAATTGAATGGCTGAGATAAATAGCTTGACTTTGAGCTCAGATAAATAAGACTTGCTGTTCAACAAAAGGTATAGCCAACATTACCAAGTACCATATATTATATCATTAACATTTATATGCTGAATTAGCAATATAGCTTATTTCCCTCTAATACATTATACTCCATGTACCAGCATCTTAATTCATCAATAAAAAGCAAAAAAACCACACTAGAATAAATTAAAGAGCGTCATTCGTGAATGTGATCTGTGATTGCGGAGACCGCAAATACAGCCATGATCCATTATGACAGTTTAACCTATAGCACCATAAGTTACCCTGTGCAGTTTAGTTAATTCAAATGAATATCTGATGAAATATGTACATGCTTTCTCTTTTGTTGAAAGTTGTATTTATAGATGTTTCAGGTGCCAGCTTTGTTCGACAGGTTGGAGTGACCAGTCTACACGATTTCAATACCCAAGCTTTACTGTCCCATAATCACTGCTTCGTAATTTACCTCATATTCTGATCTACTCATTGATGATATTCTCCACTTGGTTCTTAGCCATTCACCTAGGTGTCCTAATTTGAAAATAATTGCTACTTAAAAGACTGGATAAAATAGACACAGACCGAGTAAAGCAAATAGAAAATTAAAAAATAATTTCCCAGGATTTATTAATGTTTTAATAAACATTATTGACTCAAATGACAATCTTTATTTTGTGCTTAATCCTTTTTGTTATATCAGAATGGTGATGATGTTGGGGATGGGCTGAGAGTTTAGGAAGCCTGTTTGTTAGTTAGCCCAAGTCAAACAAGCTGAAAGTACCAAGTTACCTGTTCCTTTAGCAATCTTGTTCTCCTTATTTTCATTTTAAGACAAGGTTATGTAGCTCAATTGTTAAAAGAACAATTGCTGTTTACAGAGGTAACTACCTTCATTTTATTGGATGAAAATGATAGACGTTTGATGAGCGGCATATTGAGAAATCTGTTGAAATAATTAACGTTGGTTATGCAGAAATGAAGCGGTAACTACGCAATAGCTGCAGTCACATTGGAGAAGCGAGACTTTACTAAACAAAGTAAAAAAAAACTCTGTTAGCAAAGGAAAATTACAAAGCAGAGGACAGAAACATTTTTTTTTTTTACAGAGTCCAATCTTTTAAAACTGGGCTTTTTCACACCAATTTAATTTTGGAACAAGATGTGAATTCTAAAAATAAACCATTAAAAAGAGCCTTTTTTAAAATGACATCATGTAAGCTCAACAGTGAAGAAAAAGAGAGTTTTTTTGTTATGGCAATCGTCAAACGCTGACAGGTGCCATTGTAATTTGCCACAGAGACGACTGATTTGAAACAGGGATTGATATTGGCAGGGAATTGAAAACACCGTGAGACAATAAACTGGGATGATCTTAATAAGAGCTTTTGATTGTAAATTGATTTGAAACAGGCTGCACTGCAGAAGGTGAGTTATTCAGCCTCAATTCCTGACTGGAAAAAGTGTCGTCTCTCTAAACAGGCTGTAACCGCATCTATCGGGCTGTGTTAAATCTGGAAATTCAACCTGTCTGTGGTTTCAACCATGGCAAAACTTCACAAAGAGCTGTATTTTGGGATTTTTAAAAATTATACAAAACACTGTTAGAGAAGCAGCCACTCGGTTACCCAAAATAGACATCTTTTTTATTCTGTAATTAAATGCAGTGCCGAAGTAAATCACATTTTTTTAAAAATCTGCCGTGTCATTTAAATTTTGGCTGTTGCCCAATAGTGCATCTCAAACTGAGGGACTGCGTCCAATCGACTCACAAAACTCAGTCTGTATTTCCGTGCAGAGTCTCCTATCTGTCATTTCTTCTCTTTCATGCTTCTATGATTATGCAAAAAATATTTCAGAAAGAAGAAATGTTTAGGAGTAGCCAAGTAGATAAGTTTTCCCGGTTGTGACTGCGCATACAGTAGCACCATCAAATGCAGTCGCAGGGAGCTGTGCTGAATTCTGATTTGTATGTGACTGTCATAGCGGGCAAATGTGATGCTAATATTTTCAGACCATAAATATTTTTTAAACCTTCACCAGAGACAAAATTCTTGCTCTGTAACCTCAAGATATTCATTTTCCAATACCAAGCAAAATGCACTAAAGCATCATTGTGATACTATCTTTAGAAGCCATAGACTTCTAAAGCAGCTGTTTCATATAGACTATCTATTGGAGAGGGAGCTATAAATAATGTCTGTTACACCAAAGAGCGGTACAGTAATAGAGACTGATCTAAAGCAGATATTTTATACACTTTCTATATTGGAGACAGAAAAAGGATAGATTTTTTAAGTGTTGCAATGTGATTGGAAGTAAAATATTCTATTAATAGTATGAAACATTCTGTGAGCAACCAAGCAGCCTGTTGATGATATTGAGGAAAAATTGATTAAACATCACTTGAGAGGAAAAGAACCTGGAATTGTTACTGAGTGCATCCTATTCACCTGACTTGGCCCAAGGCAAAGTAACATATTCTATACCACATTTAAAAAAGATTTAAGGAACATTGCAGACAAGTACAAATGATGCAGTTCTTGAACACAGCTTCCTTTATATTTATTCCTCTCTTCACCTCAAAAAAATGTGAAGTGTCACCTTTCTTAGCCTTGTAGTGGTAGAAATACTCCTTCAGCAGCCTGAGGGTTAACGGATATAGACTCTGATTCATTTCAGCGCACACTAGCAATGCAGCTCCTATGTCGGAGCTCCATGCTGTGTGGAAGCTGGGTTTTCACTCCGAATTATCTGCCCCTGTCTGATTCGGCTGTGTTAGTCATGCCATTGATGTTAATAACATGGACAGATCAAAGGGCACTCTGCTGCCAAAGAGCGCAAGCCATTTGATGATTTGAGTAAGGAACTCTCCAAGAGACTGGAACATCCATTAGTACAGGTGCTTTAAAGTCGTTCCCAAGCCTAGGTTCTAGAAGACAATTTAAAAAATATTCTGGCAGTGACTTGGTACCTTTAATAAAGTTGCACTAACTCACGCACAGTTGCACACTCGAGTGATACACATTATTACCAAACTTCTGTTGCATTTGGTTTTAGACCTATTAAAATCTGTTAACTTCAGGTGACTTCAGTCGTTGTAGGGCTAGTTCTATGCCCAATGACTTGAAACTATTGTCACAAGGACTAAGGTTGAGTGTGGTTGTAAAGCGAATTGTGTTTGAAAAGGCTCAACCTCGCATGGAAAAATTCATTTCAGAAAAGCACCCCGCCCTCATTCTAAACCTTGTATATAACAGTAGCTTCATTCAGAAAGCTACTAGACTTGGTTACTAAGATTCTCACGTTACGCTATATGTTGTTTTGGGACATTGACTATAGCACACGCCTCATTACAATATAAAAACACTTGGGGGTTTACGTTCCTCTGTGTGCATTAAACTTCTGTATGCACTATTTAATATCGTTATTAACCTGTTTTGTTTTAAATGGGTTAACGACTATATTAAAAAAGCGCAGAATAAAATTTAACATGCATTATTCAGCGTGTTAAAACAGCAGGCAGAAAATTATACCGAAATTGTGTTATGCAGTATTAACGCATTCATATGAAATTCCTTTCTCCACTAATTTAATGAAGTGTTAACTCATTTATTTTAAATGCATTAGTTAAAATAGTGGGCAGAGAGATTCCATACAAATGCATTTGTTACTAATATCACACAGTGCGATTTCAGCCCATTGGCTCCTAAGAAAGATGCTATATCAAGGGTGGAGTGTACCTTTTAATGCTGATTTTTATACTACAATTTGGCATCTGTGGCATATCCTCTTGGGCACTGACCCTGTGCCAAAAGTGTAATATAAAATGTATGAATGTGCAATGGTGCTGAAATTTGCGCTGAAAGTGAGACCACCTGCAAGAGTTGATCTCACACTGGTAACCACGCACATCAGCAGCAGAATAAATGCAGCCAGTGTGAAGCTCGTCACTAAAGCGAGTTTTGAAAGTTGTTAAAAAAATCTGGTAGCCCACTGTACCACCATTTGAAAAGCACTGGCTATACCACGAGCTCGTTTCAATCATTAACAAAACCTGACCAGCAGGCAGAGGCTGGTGAGCAGTGACCCGTGTCTTCGTTTCAGTAGCCAGGCACACAGCAGTGCCTTCCACACAGTGATATGAGTGGGCCATTAAGGTTGATGTCTGATGGAATTGCTTTTCAAATGCACCTAATATAAAAAGGGGGGTATTAAACAAAAGGGTGAAGGAAGCATGATTTGAGGTTTACATGGAAAAATAAATGAAATTGCAGAATGTATCCCCTAAAAATCAGTATAAATCTTATGTAATAAAAATAGAATTGGACTTATTGGAAACAAAAATCAATTGAGGGGAGGGGGGGTGGTTGACGCATCTCATGAGTGCCATGATGCATCCATCTGCGACCTCTGTCACTGACCCCAAGTTCACATGGTCAGGGGAAGGACCCTTACTTATTAGGGTTGCCCAGCTAGGCTGCAGGCCAGCACCAACATGCCAGAAAATCTGGTGACTGTTTCGGAGGGGGTGCTGGAGACCCCTGGAAAAAATAACTAAATGCCCCACAGCCCCTTTTGTAATGCGGCTGAAATTTTCTTCCCCTACCTTTGAATTCTTTTGGGGGTCATCAAGACCATATTTCAGGCCTGGATTCTTAAGAACACTGGGATTGATATCCTGACAAGAATATTCAACAAGGGAACCAGAGCAATTCTTCATCCTTCATCTTATTTCCTCATCAAGGAGCCGTCTGGGGTTTACCACGCAATCTATGCCTAGGAGTGAACACTGCCTAAATCTGGTTTGCCAAACTGTCTTTCAGCAACCAGTTCAGATTTTATTAACATTTACATGACCAACTTCCCATCAGAATCCACACAAGCTACTGAGTGAACAAATTAACCCTTTCTTGCCAATTATCACAGAAGTCAGACAACAAAGTCATGAAATAATTTTTATTTTTGATTAACCATAGAATCATAATTAGCAGCATTTAAATTTAAACATTGAGTAGGTAAAAAATTAAAGCTTTGAATTAAAATTTTAGACTTTATTATGAAGTTTTTGCTTTCTCCTGAGCTGCTTCTGGATGGTGTTACATCATAACTAGATTATCAAGAGGAATACAACTAATACCCTCAAATAATGGCAGTAATTCTCGCTGTTCATTACCAGTGGCAGATTTCACCTACGTTACTGGTCATATTTCATACTGACAGGACATCTGAATATATGACTGCCTTCGGTAAGAGAAGAACATGCAGACGCATTGCAACTGAATTCCCCCAAAGGTTATCGGTATTCAGAGGATGGGTTATGAAGAGCATGGAACCTCCTAGGTAGTGCCTTCCAACAGTCTTTGGTTCTACTCCAGAGCAGAGGTTTGGTGCACTTTGGAGTGGATCTTGGGGTGAAGCTTTGTCAAGCTTACATCAAAATGAAATTGGCTACAAAACGAGTGCACTCGTGATGCCTGTCCCTCACCTTTCAGTGCTAAACTCCTTTGAGATGGCTCTCATCCTTGCCTGACCTAGGCAGTTATTGTAGAACAATAGAAAGCACAGAACTGGCTTCTTGCAACAGCCCTCCTCCTTGGTTTATGGGCACTCACTTTTATGGAGCCATTAGCATGAATTAGAATGAGTCCCACTTGAACCTGAAAGACAACAAATTATTTTGAAACAAAAATCACTGTTTTTTGTCAAAACCCAGGAGGATAATAAATCCTTTTTTATACAATTTATTGCAGCAATATGCTTTTATGATGTCATAACAATAACAATTTATAATGTGATACTACCAGGGGAGAAGAGAAAATATGCAAAATAGCACAGTTATTACCTGTTATTTAATTGAGAACGTGCAGAAATTTCCACTGAGTTCTGGTCAAACCCTCCTCTCAAGAACAAATGTGAACAAAATGGCACATAAAGGGAGCTGTCTTCCGTGAATGATATGCAGAAATTCTTGAACTGTGCCGTTTAATGTGAAACACGGAATTTGTTTGCTCAGTATGGTGCCATTTCTGCCAGCTTGTAATGTTGGAGAGAAAGGCAACAACCCTGAGGTCAGTGGAGAATGTTCTGTAATTCGAATATTCACAAACAATAGAGATGTAAAGAATGTGTTAATTCAGTTATTAGTAGATTCAACTAAATTGCACTGAGGTAAGAATTCCTCTGGTGACCATGTAAAGACAGTTGTTTATGAAGAACTCCTCTGTTTGATATTTCAAGTGAAATTATAAACAGAAGAAATGCATTTATGATGTTGTTACAAGTAGTCACTAGGAAAGGTCTATATTCATTTATAGCACAAAAAAAATCCCATTACTTTCCTAGAAAGAGTTAATGCTTCCAGCCTGGGAATGTCATAGAGCACTCTGGTGAAGTGTCTTAGCTAATGATTTATCAGGGACAAAAACCATGGATTTGTAAAATCATTTGTTATCCACAGAATAGACTTCACTAATCAGCTCTAATGATTCATTATGTATCACAGTAGAAAATGCTGAGCCTTAATGGATAGCACTTGACAATCCAGTTTGGATTCCTGTCTCTCTCTCTCAGTTTTGCAATTTAATGAAAACCTTGTTTTGTAATAACCTCCACATTCCTGCTTCAGCTTGCCTGGTTTACGAAGAGCTTCCCACTGCAGATTGGGCCGCATGTCAGATTGCAGTTTTTTTTTTCCTCGATCCAATTCTGTGGCTTCGACTGGGAGGGGAGGTAGCTGGGGAGGAGGGAGGGGGGAAAGCTGACACCCAACTAACAGCAACCTGAATTGGGCCTATTCTTCAATAACTGTTTGGTTTGGATCAAATTAAACTCGGGAGGAAATAGTGAACAACTCCAGTGGGAGTGGGGACCATGTGGGATAAATTAGTAACCGCAGCGCCGGTCCTGTTTGAAATGTCTGACTGGTATTGTCAGAGAGCAGCTACAAAGCACTTTTATCACATCCTGCATAAGTGGGGAGGGGGTGGGGGAGGAGAATAAATTCAGAATATCCAACTGTCACACCTTCAAGGGCTACTCAGAATCTTAAACACCTCATAGAAATCAGGATCTGACTCTAGTGGCCGTGCAGGCCTCGAAAGCTCGATGACCTGGCCATTACTATTTTTTTCCCAACTGAAGTACACTTTCAAAATATTCAGGTTTTCAGAAAATAAGAGACACGAGGGGTGGGGGGGGTGGGGAACCTTCCTTGGTAGTTTTACAGAAGTTGGTCTTCCAGATGGCAGACTGATCGATTGGGCCAAATTTCAGCCAACTGTTCCCATTTGCAGTCTGGTCCAGTTATGGAGAATCACCTCACAATTGTGATTTCTGTTGTCATAATTCTTATTAATTTTGGAGGAAGATAAATGAAGTGTAAAAAATATCATTGGATATAAAAATTGAAGTCCTGTGCATTTGTAGGAAAGGCACTGACCGGATTTGCAGATCCAGCTCTGGGAGTCTGTTTAGTCTTACATTTTCAATGTGTTTTTGTCATGGATGACTAAGGGAGAACTAAATATCAGTTTAAAGAGGGGTAGGTGAACTTCCTGTGTTGAGTATTACCCTCCCTAGTGTCACATTTTTGCCTCCCTTAAGAAAAAGAAGGATCCTGCTCTAGTTGTACTACTACCATATCTAAAGGAAGAGCTGCTCCAGATCGCCTCAAGGTACTGTTTGAGAAGAGGCTGGTTTAGGGAAAGCAGTAGCTTGTGGTTCGATTGCTTGTAATCTTTGTCTGAGATGGCAGGGTCAGTTTTCTCATGGAGAGGTCCAGAGAACTCTGCATATAGTGTCTGTGATCATATTTATTGTTATCTACTTGCGTATCTTTTCTCCCCCTCCAATTCTCCTCTCCACTCCTAGTGTTTTGGTGTGATTCCATAAGTGACGGTTAGTCTCTACTCCTTCACTCAAATTGTCATTGTTCATGTATGAACTTAGGTAGTCAGTGTTGGCGGCCTATTTGACCACAGCCAAACCGATGCATGTTTTCGCTACTTGTCCAAACATGCAGGAGCCCAGATAATTTCCCCCTCCCCAGCTCGGGGGTGCTGAGGCTAATTGGTGGACCCCTACTGCCACCCTGGCTGAGAACAGCTAGCTTAGCACAGACCTGGGATCATAGCTTAGTTACATTGCTGCATTTATCATTTGAGCCACTTTGAATTATATATTTAGCAATTTACTTTTCTGATGTTGCCAGAGACTGAAATGGTCACAGTTGTGGAAATGACGAGTTATGGCCAGAGGTTTGCATCTTGATTGAGTCAAGAGGTGAACGATCACCAGAGAGCTGGAGTCAGGCACAACCAATCAATCTGTCTTCTCTTGGACTGTGTGGATTAACACCAATATCTTTAAAATGATAATGGAGTGTCAAGTTTTTAAAAAATCTCAAAAGTTTTTATGAAGATCACAATTTGAAAAAATATGAGTTGAAGGTGTCTGTGCCCAGACGGGTGGGGGGGAACTCTCTACTTACCCATCCCAGGCAAATCTCTCAAATTCCCAATCAGCCGAACAGTGAACCTGTGCTCTGTGACTGATAAAGAACCAGCAACCAACCCTAAACTGGTTTCTACCAAAAAAATAATCCTGTAACTGCCAGCATGCATGTTGTTTGGGATGAACAATTCTAGAAATTCAAACGATGAGCAATTTTTTTTACAAAGCGATTTCAATCTAGATTTACTGAGAGCTGAGGAAGTGGGGATACACCCACTCGTAGAGCTCCATCGTCATTTATTATAGTCCCGTCATAAAATTTCAGGTATCTAAAAGTATGGTAATGAGGTTGAGTATGGTGCTGCAGAACTCTGCTCCAATCCTTATTTACAAGCAGTCTTAAAATGAAAGTAACGCAGCCAGTTTTGAAGTGAGTGGCCTTTGGTTTTGCTGTGTCTTTTATATATTTGGAGTTTTAAAATTAACTCCTAGATATTTCTGTTAAAGTGTTACGGGCTGATTTTAATACCCCCCCTTGCTGGAGGCTCAGTGTGTTCAAGGGATGAATCAGCTTTCTATACTCTGCTGTGCTGCCACGCTCCTGGATGTTCTTTGGGATCTTTTTTAAGTAGGGGCGGGGGGGGGGGGCGGCGGGCTCTATGATATCCTAAAAGTTTCTTCATTTCAAATGAACCATGCTGCTCAGTAGATTTACAGCACCAGGATGCTTGTTAAAATGGCACTACTTTTTGAATATAGTATTGAACATTCTACTGAGCCAGCCACTATATCTACTTTTGGGCCTACTGAGAAGCACTCATTTTGCTGACTCAGTTTCTTTGTAGGAGTTAATTGTATCATCTTCCCTCATAATTAAGTGTGTTTAGTATTCCACAAGTCTGTTTAAGTGCTGGAAAACATTTTGTTCTTTGTCATATTACCCTTCAATATCCTGTTTTAAAATTCAGTAGATAACATTCTTACAACTACTCGGCCATAACTCTACTGTGGTAAATGCTGTTTTTGCATAATTCATGCCTCCTATTTTTCTGTTAGGTATTGTGTTTTTGTTGAGTTGGGATAATATTATTTCAGTTTTTATGTTCTTATCTCTTTTAAGTAATAACTCTCAGTTAATGGCTCTTTAAAATATTGTGTTTTAATGATGTCTCCTTCAAGACTTCATCTTCCCCGAACAGTTGGGCAACAAAATCATTTTATCTGGCAAAGTCATTTATATGAATTGAAAGCCTAGAAATTTTGCATAGGGAATGATCTCTGCACCGGAAAGGATTGGCCCAAGGCCCAACCGATATTGGGCCTCGTTTACATGAGACTGGTGAGCTTTAGACACCTGCTGGACCTCCCCAGGGAAGAGCATTTCAATTTTGGGCCACCCTCGGGTAGGTCCTGCAGAGGTGGGGGGTGGGGGGAAGCGAGGAAGCGATTGATAGGGGACCGGCAGTGGTCTTCGGCACTGCAGTGGAGATGGGAGGAGCACTGCTGCACATCCCGGCTCCACATTCAGTCAAATATTTTAAAAAGACGCACCTTTGAGGTGGCGGTCTCCAGCGGTCACTTTAAGGATCACTAGTTACGCTGCATGTAGACCCACATTTTCCTGAATGCAGCTGCTGAGCACCGGCTGCGTTCAGGACAGGCCCATTTTACAAAGGGGGTCTCAAACAGACGAGGCACTGTAGGATTGCTGGCAACTGTGGAATTGTATGGTAGCACAAGTCACTGGTTTCAACAACAACTTGCTTTTATATAACGCTTTTAACATAGCAAAATGTCCCAATGCATTTCATGGAGGTGTAAGTAAAAATGGACACCGAGATGAAGAAGGAGAGATGAAGAAGGGTGCAAAGAGGTGGGTTTTAAAGAGGATCTTAAAGGAGGTCAGGGAGGTGCAGGGACAGAGGGACTTAGTGAGGAATCTGCAGAGTGTGGAGGTTAGGTGGGTGAAGACAGAGGTGTGTACAGTACCGAGGAGAGGGAGCCATTTACACTGTCAGCTAGCGTGGAGGCCACATGTGGTTACAAGTGGAGGTGAGAAAACTAGAAAGAAAAATCAACATTCAATGAATGCAGCAGACAGGAAGAACTCTGAAAATATATACAGAAATAAATTCATATTTTTTACCAAGTTCTAATGAGTATGACATTTAAAAAAATGCACTGCAATGATATTTCATTTTTTAGCCTCCTGGCCAATTGTTTTCAGGGTTGTGACGGCAAAGGCTGGAATTTACAATTACTTCTATTGTGCAGTAGGACTGCAGCAGCAGGACTGCAGCAGCTTGGGTTCCATGCAAGAAATCCAGATCACTGCAGTTTGTGACAAGATCAGTTTAGCATGAGCTGGCTGTGACATGAATCGGGGACATATTCCTGATTTAAGGTTGGGTGCAGTAGCCGAGCACTTTTAAAAGTGCTTTTATGTTATAATAGTGCAGTGGACGGTGCCCGCAATGTTCTCCCACTGTTCGCTGCTCTTGAAAATGTGAAAGGTAAGAGTTTACCTTATTCTGGAAGCAGCAGAGACCCACTTTTCTGTGGGTCTTGTGAATAAGCTGCTGGATTCACTGGGCTCCGGTTCTGGCTGGCATTTGCTTGAGAATACAGCTGGTGAGATGTAAGTGGTGGAAAATGGTACTTGGAGCTGACATCACAATGCTCTCTTGAACCCAAAGCAGCAACGTCAAAGCGCTATAATTCAGCTCTTGACCAGATTCTGCAGATTACAGCCATTAGTTCAGTGCTGTTGTGTGGAAGGAGATTGCGTGCCCATATGCAAGAAATACTAAAAGAGGATTAAGCAGAGTAGCCTGGGGATGTAGAGGCTCAGTTTACACCATTGCTGAATGCTCGCAAGTTGATTCCAAATGGGGTGGCTGATGTTCCATGTTTGAGGAGTCTTTCCAGTTCTTAATTTATGCCAGAGGCAGCCTACTGTACTTTGGCCCCAATTTAAAAAAAATAAAAAACACGACAATGGAGGCATTGTTCCACCCTGCATAGGACACTAAACATCTTCTACACGCTGAGTGCTGAAAATAGGACACCAGAAGATGTTGATCAGCAATGGCCCTGTACCATAAGCTGCAGACTGTTGGCTTCCTAACCAGCTGAGCATGAGCTTTGCTCCTAATTTTATCTTACACAAGTGTAACAGTAGATGGTTTCTGGAGCAAAACTCATGATCACCTGGTTAGGAAGCCAACAGTCTGCAGCCTATCGTAAATGGCAATTGCTGGTCAACATCTTGACCAGGTGTCCGCAAGAACAAATTACTTACTCTAAACTGTAGTGCAGCCACACTCGTACAAGTTCTAGGGACTGAAATCGGGCTGTGCAAATTTAGTAATGAATGCTTTAGCACCTTTGCGTGAAATTCCTTTGCTATTTTAACAAAGGTGTTGACCCCTGTCAAACTATAATGTCTGGGTCTAGACCTGCATTAAAAGAGGGTTCAGAGCAAGTTACCTATGCAGTGTGATGGCTGGACAATGGTGTTGGTATGAGGCGATCTTAAAATGGAAAACAACAGTTTTAATCTATATAGTGCTGCTCGCTTGCATAAAGACAGGGTGAAAAAAACAGTTGCTGACCCTACAGGGGTAATCCTGCGCTGCCACTCAACAGGACCATGGGTCACAGAATCAAGGCTACCTTGTTGTAGGCCTACCTCCCACCTGCGCTCCAGTCAAGCTGGGCTTCCCCACTGAGACCGCGTCTTAAGGAATCACCCCTTCTGGGCAAGGCAACAGCTTGGTGACAGGCGAGTCTGCCTTGATTGTTTCAGTGTTGTCTTTGAAGCGATTAAACTGTACGATTTTCATATAGAACTTTCCCAGATTAAATTCTTCAAACACATTGAGAAAGATCACAGTGGGCCCGGTGTCTGGCGCCATGTTGGATTCTGCCGAGCAGGCGGTTTGTTTACATCTAGATGAGACTGACTTTTAATATTGTTGGGAGCACTGTCAGATCAGCAGTTAATTTGAATTGAATTAGAATTTTCTTTCTGTGGATCAATGGCTTCTCTCACGAGAAGCTGCTTAAAATGACCACCTGCATTCACAGCACAAAGCACTGGATTCCCAGCCCACTGTTTGCTCCCAATAAACATATTGGTTGACAAGGCGTTAATTGTGTTAACTTTTCAATGCAAGTTATGTACTGATGTAAGAGAGTTCTGTAAGAAAAGAAAAACATTTTAAACTGGTATAAATTTCTGAAATTTAAAAGAAACATTTTCAAAACAACTTTGTCCAGCAATGATATCCCCTCATTAAAATGACACAATCAAGAATATATAAATCAAACAAGTACTAAATGTCTGACTATAGAAATATATCTGACAAAAATCCTTTCACCCGCTTCCAGCATTAATGGCAATTACCAATGCAAACAATAAACAAGGCTCTAATAGAAGGCCCTGACCAGCCTTTCAAATGAAAACAAGCAACAATCTGTAACAAATTATAAAAGAGCAAAGGGCATCCTAAACAGCCAGCATAGAAACACCTTAATGGAAAGAAAATCCCACCTTGAACTTTTCGGGTACAGTTCAGTAGAGATTGAGTTAGGGGAAAATTAAAGACATATTCCCTCCCTTTGATCAGTCATTTTTTTTTGCCTCTGAAATGTTTCTTCCTGTCAGTGGTGTGTGTTTCTGGCTTCTCTATTCTCCTGCTATGCTCTGTCCATCTGGGATTCATCCATTATTTACCCCACCTAGTCACAGCAGCCATTGTACCAAAAGGATGGAATTCTTCCTCTTGGGGTTAAGATTTAAAGCAGATTCGAAATATTTAATAGGATGAAAGTGACCATAGGAAAATCTGATCACACACACCATTTTAACCGAGGAACCTCGGAATTAAAGCAAGGAATAGGGTCGTCACTTTTTGCCAACTACAAAATCAAACGGGGAGTGATGTAAGGGCAGGGGTCAAACCAGAGAAGAGATGGAATTGTGGTTTGGCCTCCGCTTTGCTTTGCTGTTAAAGCAAATTATTAGAGACCTTAATAAAGTCTTTCCGTACCAGCAGACAAAGAAGTAAGTGAAAGAAAGTTATTTGAAAGAATTTTTGTGGCTTGTTTTCACTTGAAAAAGTCCCAGACAAGCCCACTCAAAAACTGGACTCTTACCCAACACTGGATGGGTGGCAATGTTAAAGAGAAGGGAGGTGATATATGTGTGTGGGTGTGGAATCATATATTTGTATCATAAATTGATTTGAAATGCCTTTGGTGCAGATACTTCAGGTGTTCCTTTACCCTCAATAAACATATTTAAAAGTCTGACTCCCCAAAGCACATGCAAATATATTCATGTCCTCTTCAAATCTTCTTCTGAACAATTAAATTATCCTGCACTAATCTTCACAACACTGGTCCAATATCATTTTTCACCCCGATATTTTTTAGACTTTCTTGGTCCTCAAGCTGTTGAAGGAGCTAATTCTAATTTTTTTGTTTTCCTTGACACATCATGTATTGTCTGGCTAAAGCAGTTGTCTGGCTTTCATTTGGCTTTCTTCTGCTTGGTGGTTGCCTGCTGATCCTTGGCACCGCTGATCCTGCTGCTGTTAGTCTAGTGACTAGAAGCCAATCTATCTCTCAGCAAGTTGTTTATTTTCTGAATACACAGGGAGGAATCCCTGTAAATGAGTAAGTGTTACTTTTCACTTATTTCCCAGCCAGCAGGTGGCCAAAAACAATTTTGCCTTAACTACCTTGGCATCTGAAATGTGAACGAAGCCTAATCTGTCATCCCCTCCTGTCAGGCCTCCATGAATATGACTCTATACTCCAGTTATTCTGAGACTGGGGCTGTTGCAGTATAATTTTAATTCCTCAAAAATGGTCAAATGGCCTGGTTCCAGTCTAGGCTGTTTGAACGAGCCGTACCCCAGCATGAATCAACACCTTCAGGAGAGGATGGGATGGGAATAAAATGGGAAGAAGCAATATCCTTATTGCATATTGGTGTAAAGCTGCACAGATTCTGCCATTTAACCCTTACAGTACCAATCTGCCCAAAAGTATGTCTAATTGAGTGCCATTTCCCTGGGACCACTTTATATAATATAAAATTGATGTGACTGGATGGGAAATGAATCATACCTAGGCTCAAATTCATTGACATTTTTGAAGTGTTTTCAGGGAGCACAATATGATCTGAAACTTAGCTGGAAAGGGCCGAGGTAATTCTTTATTGTGGGTTGTGGTGTGAATCATTATTTGTCTTTCTCTCTGAGCTATTAATTTAATGATGCGGAGATGCCGGTGTTGGACTGGGGTGGACAAAAATGAGAAGTCGCACAACACCAGGTTATAGTCCAACAGTTTTATTTGAAATCACAAGCTTTCGGAGCTTACGTGGCCCCTTCCTCAGGTGAAGTGAGTATTAATTTAAAGCTACTCACATGTGGTTGGGTGGCACTGCAATTTAACACACGGTCCTTATACCTCTGAACCGTGGGATGGATTCCAGCTCAGACGGATGGGTTGCATGTCTCCCCTCTCTGATAGCTGCAGCTGTCTTATATGAAATGAGTTTGGACAGTCTAGGCCCAGTTCCTAGTAGATGCGGGAAACAGCACATAATTGCTCATACCAAATTGCAGTCTTATTTAGAGAGGCCATAAAGATGATTTGGGAAATGGAAAAATGCATACTGCTATAGATGGGGATACTGTACAGAGCATGGGCTCGAGGAAAAATTACCAGGCAGAGTAAAGGGAGTTGTATGCTTCATCTGGCCCATGCTGTGGCTAACCTGGGAATACATGACAGCAACACTGGATGTCAAAGTTGGGAAAAGTTTGTTCCATTCCTCAATATACATATCCTTAACCATGATCAACATAACATTTCATGCAAAAATATATATATAAAACAAATAAGTCTCCACAAGAGTCTTAGCTCTGACTGAACTGAATCATTAAACCAGCAGCTGTCATTCTGCTGAGGTAGGGGAGTTGCAAGTGTCATCACTTCAAAAATCTTCATTTATCACCAACAACATTATCAAAGAGGAAGGGAGATTTTGATTTCCAACACAAACCTTTCAACAATGCTCAACAATATATTTTACATTTTTCCCATTCTTCAGGCCTTGCACCATTCATCAGTTAAGTGAGTAGGGAGGCAACCTCTTTCAATGCCATTCCTAAAGCAGCTCCCAGAAGGTGGTCATGAGTTGTAAGGACTGCTCATAGCCTAGTGGGATTTTTCATCTCTCTTCAAGAAGAGCACTCTATTTTGTTTTCACTGAGTACCTCTCCCATACAGCCCGGCTGAGCTTAGAAACTCACTGGGGTAGATCTTGACTTTGTGCGCTAGTGTAAAACGGGTGATAGCGAGTCAGCAGCCCTTTGTACATCTCTCCTGATTTTTATTTCTGTTGCATCATCTGTTTTACACTATTGCACAAATTCAAGATCTACCGCATTGTGTGAGAAGTAACAAGCCCAAACCTGTGGCCTGCCTATTTATCAAGAGTTTTTGCTATATCATCTTCATGCGTAAGCTCCTATAGCTCTTTAAGCTTTTGAAGTATAGCATTGTTTAAAAACATGGCAGTTGACTTGATTTGAAAAGATGCCAACCAGGTACTTTGTACATATAAGAAAATTTGGCTTGTAAGTGAGAGAGTCCTGACAACAATGCACCATTGAAGCTTTTCAGTTTCTGCTTCTAATCTGTAACATCTGTACACTTCTACATTTCCTACTAAGTTCTGGAGCTGTAATTCACAGAATGATCCTTGAATAATGACAGCAGATATATTTCTGAAAATTAACTGGTGCAGTTAAAAGTACGTACACCTCGGATATGCTTTTCTTGATAGTGCTGTGAAATAGTGCTGCAAGGAACAACTGTGAATGCTCCGGCCGTACACCAGGTCTGCCAAGTCCCAGTTATTGGGAGTGGCACTCACCCGTTGTGGTTTTACAACATAAACTATTTCCATTCATGTGACTCTTAAAAGAAAACACTGCTCTGTTTGTTTGTTTAAATGGGTTTGCAATGTGTCTCGCTCTATTGTGGAGATAAATCTGAGTCCTGCCGTTTTTTGGATGTTGACTGTAGGATGGCTGCTCATCTGCTTTCAAACTGGATGGTTCGATTTTCTTTTGGGGGGTGGGGAGGGGAGGGGAGGGGGTGCCCAGTAATTTTGATATTTGAGAACTGGACAACAAACCCTAGTTGACAGTTCTGTATGCACATTAATAACAGGTTAACATGGTTTTCAGAAGATGCCTCTGAACCAGACTGCAGCAGGATTTTTACCCAAAACAGTAGAACCATTCAGAAGGCAGCACAGTTTTGGTAATGCTGACGGCACAGTGCAGGGAAGCAATCATACCCCCTACTGCCTGTGTATTACTCTTAGCATTAAAACTATTGCCCTTTTTTCCTGCGATGAGAGAACTATATGGCTCAGATCAATAAAGCGAATGCAAGCTCTGTTGATGGTTTAGTGAATCAACACACTGCCTCATGTGAGACTAAGCCATCCAGATCATGAGAGTCCCCGGTTAGTTCCCTGGGCTATGGTGAATTAGCTGAGCTCTGCTGGGACAACAGTACGGATGCCAAGTGAAATGTCCCAACATTTGAATAGTCTGATAGCAAAATACTGCGGATGCTGGAAATCAGAAATAACAACAGAAAACGCTGGAAAAACTCAGCAGGCCAGGCAACATCCATGGAGAGAGAAAGAGAGTTAACGTTTCAGGTCGAAACCCTTCGTCGGAATAGACCTTCGTTGAATAGTCTGTCACCTTTCAATGTCTGGGCTCACACCTAAAGAATTTGGATAAGGTACCATTGAGCTGCCAGCACCTGTAGAGCTGTGTCCGAGCAAGAGCCGTTTTAGCAGAACAAAGGAGAAGACTTGGAAAAAGAGAAAGTTCTATAATTTACTGCAGTTGACTGCTCTAAACAAGTATTGGGTTTACAAGGAATTCATTAAGTTGAGGAAGTGACAGTCAGCATAGGTCTGTGCCATTACTGACCCCAGCACTTTGATCTGCAACCCTCAGCCTTGCTTGTAAGTGTCCATTTACCAGGCATGCTATGCAAGCAGTGACCAAGGTCACTAACCTACTGTAATCAGCTCCCTGTCTTATTTAAGTACATTCATGCGGTGGGTAAATGCATTGCATTTGGAACCAGTTCCTGGCAAACACACAACCAACCGTGAGAAAAGTCTTCAACCCAGTTCAGCATGAAGAAGATTTTCAACTTTATTTGACATTGTTGTTGCTTAAAGTCAGCAAGGGTAACTCAAGATTATTTTGAAATCATTTTTCACATCTCTGAAAGAGTTCTACATCCGAATGGTTGAAGGTCAAAATATAATTAGTGCCATTCTGACCTGCCAGCATTGAACTGAGGTGACCTTTCCTTAGACTTGGCACTGGCTTTAAAACAGTCATGAGTTTTAATGTTACTGACAGTAATTCTTATTAATGACAATATTCTCCAGAATTAACTGCCAGTACAGGTATTTGTACACTGCGGGTGCTCTGCATTAACAAAAAAGGCTGCATGAAAATGAAGAAAATGAGAATGCAGTTTATGTTATACGTATGCGTTTAAGGTATGTAGCAATGAGAGGAGCTTCAGTGAGCCAGGATGCCAAGGGATAGTTTCCTTCTGCATGGAGTTGCCATAGTGATACAAATAAAGTGAACGATGAGGTAATCGCTTATGGTGGGGAGGTGGTGAAATGCACAGCTTCTGACGACGACGTTTCTAAAAACGGTGGATGGTGCTTACATTTCCCCCTCTTTTTGTCTCCTCAGTTCTAATCTGATTATTCAGTTTATGACTTTCGGAAAAGTGGGAAATGTGCTCACACAGTGAGTGTTCACCTTTTGGCCCCCTTTGATTAGCCACCCATGTCTTTCTATTACCATTTCCTTTTTTTGGGGGGGAAGAATTAAGAGTGATCTCTCAAGCTATTCTTTTTCTGGTACATTTTGGGGATTATTGTGAAATAGTTTCACACCTTTTCTTTTGGGAGAAGAGATTGGAGGAATAATTTCCATGTTAACTTCCAGGAAAGCATTGAATTGAATTAAATTCTGCTGTCACCCTTTCACTTCACGATTAACTTTTTTTCTGTTGATTTTTAAGAGGGCTTTGTGAAGGGTAGACTTTAGCAGACATTTGTGATGCGTGCTTTTGTGTGAGTTATACAGTCACGAAGATCACTTTTTCCACCGGCTTTGCTACGGCAGAAAAAAAAAGCCCCTCCTGTTAAAGGATGAAAGTTGGAGACTAATCTGCTTCCATCTGGAAAATCAGAGCCAGGGGTTGCAGTCATGAGGTCACATCCCTTATGTAAACTGTCAGATTCTTTTTACATTAAAAACGTATCACGTAAATACCCACTGAAGACTTGTCAGAGACACTCCTAAGAATGCAAAGCCAAGTTCTCTCTGAAAAATGATGGTCTCTATTATAGGGGGGAAAATGAGTTTCTTGCCTGTCTGCATTGTAGTTATTATTCTATTGGGAGTCAGGAGGAAGAGAGAAGCTAAGTTGCTGCAACAAAGCCCTATGACCACTATGGTAAGAGATGTCCAGAGCATGAACTCACATTGCACTTTCACTATTATATTTCTCCACTGATTCCTAAACGGTTCATTTTCCTCCACTCTTTGAAGTCATTAGGTGGGAAGAAACTAGAGGGATTGAATCCCTGGGGATGTTGTTTCTGTATGAAGCAGATAGCGTGCTTTCCAGTGTGACTAAAATCAGGGTATTTGCTCAGGAAGCTGTGGATGCCAGCTGGGCAATGGGAAGGCAGGGATTCCTGCCTGAATGCGGGAAGATCAAAGATCCACTGTCGGGGTCTGCACTGAATGTGTGCTTTAGATGGAACAGTTTGTCATGAGAGCGGATGGCCTCAACTGAAATAACTTGCCTGCTTTTTTTCTAAGGCGTCTCCAATTGATAATGGTGGGAATGTATCAGGAGACGTGGTTATTGTCCCATGACATGGGGATTGTCTATCAACTCTCGAGTGCAGCAGCAGCGGGGGAAATAGACTGATTCCTGGACAATATCTTATACTTAATTGTATACCTGCTGAATAGATAGTAGAAAAAAGGGTAGGAAAAAATAAACTGACTTCTTGTGTCATTTACTGCATTTAGTCTCTTGCTTAGACTGCTCTGCTTAGTGCTGTAATTGTATTACTTCTGTGTGCAGCTTTGCCAGATTATACGGTTTAACACTGAGGAAGCTGAAACAGTTTCACTTGTGATCCCAGCGCAACATCACTAGTGTCTTTTGATCAGTATTTTGTGCCTGTAATTCTTGTCACATTTTAACTGCCTGTTAACTCTTTCACCAGTGCGAAACTGAGCATCAGATTAAAGCCTCAAATGTATCCTGCGCTTGCCAGTTAAAAAAGAATATATTTTCTTAAGACATTTCCATTTCTGATTAAACTGGATGGTCATGTGAAATGGATGCGGCGCCAGTTGACTCACTGGGTTTCCACTAAAGAGTGGGTTTGTGAGAGTCAATAGACATAAAAGTTTTAAGAAAATACCTAGAATGCATCAATTTTGTTTCCTTTATTAAAGGAGCATTGCATTCATAAAAATCTTTGGCAAATGCTTTTTCATGAAGACAGCATGCTTTGAATCACTCGGCCTCATTAATTTATGAGAGCAGAACAATGCGTACTATAAACCTCTCCACACCTGCTCTCGGGTGGTTCTTGGGGTGACAAATGTGCTGCCATGGTTGTGATTTAAAAATGTTGCTTCCAGGCAGAGCATGCAGGCATGCTGGTTAACTGGCCCCTCCATCCAACAAACAGGTGAGAACTGCCAAAATATGCTGCATACAGAAAGGCATCAATCTCAAGATGGTGAGCAGCTCTGAGATTCAAACCTATGATTACCTAGTTGGTTGTCAGCCAATTTCCTGTGATACAGAACTTCAAGGGGTGTATATAATATGCAAATGAGGGTTTGGATTTTTGCAGTGAGTTTGAACACCATCTTCTCTGAGACTGGGGTTTCTCCTCTGCTGACTGTGAGGTTCCTAAGTGAAATACGTGTGGCCAGTCTTGATCCAGTTCCTACTGTGCAAAGCTGGTATTAATGATCACTATTGGCACTAATTTGGTAATAATTAGCACTAAATTGGCAGCTGCACTCCAAGGCCAGAAAAATGTGATACGGGAAATGGAAATGCTGAATTGGTGTAGGAGGGGGTATTTCTCTTAAATGAGGTAAAGGACATTGCAGGGGAAGAGTAAAAAGAACTTTTATGTTTTGGTTATGCACTGACTATCATGTTATACCTCACTCAGGAGGGCTTGAAATTGGATTTAGGCCAAAAAAGTCAAAGGTATTCAGTTTACTAGCACTTACTTAATAACTAGCACAAAATTCACTCCAAAGATACATGAAGTGTGTAATAAAAGTTACCATACACAAGGAGGTGCATTGCATTGCTTATTAAGATGAGAGCTCACAAGTGAGATACTGATCCCAGCTGATTGTTCAGGTGTGCAGTGATTCCCTTGAAGGAGGATAGATTGGAGAGGAAGTCGGCCTGTGTCAGTAATGGGCAGAACAAGAAAGGCCACTTTAAGGGTGCAAGTATGTTGTGACGGAGGTAAGTGAACCATGATCTTCTCTGAACAGGGTGTGTATTTGAAGAGTTGAAACATAAATCTACACGTGGCCTCTGCTTCAGAACTATTGCTTTTGAAAAGCTTGTAGCAAGTACCATCAGTAGTGGTCCCAAAATAGACCGCAGTAAACTCCATGATTTCTCCACTAACCTCAGTGGGGCAACCGTGACTCCATTTAAAGTGTGTACACCTGATATCATGACAAATGCCATCCTTTGAATTTGGGCTGTTTGACTGATTCCATAGTTGCCCCAGCGTGAGATGCGGCATTAGTCCTTTATGTTTGTAGCCAGATATATTTAATTCATTCTGTTTTCAGATTTCTCCATTTTGAAAGCCTCCTGCTATTTACAGCAGAACTCAGTGGCGTCCCGACAGATTTCAGCAGGGTATTTAGGCCGCAAACATTTAACAGCATGAGATTCAACATCAATATTCAAAACACAGAATGAAATGCAACCAGCACCTGCCTTGAACCTGGGTCATTTCTCAGGAAGAAATATTGTTCAGTGATTTGGAGAATGGCTATACAGTGGCTTTGAAGAAATGTAATCTCCATAACCTGAAGCTCAGATGGTAAAGATATAAAAGATGTTACCAGATCTTATCACACACACTCCATTGTCTGCAGCAACGTGACTCATGCCCTTTGTGAAATGGATTTGCACACACTTATAACAAATTCATTTATACACTTCTGTTCAGACAATTAGCTGCACAGAATCTCTGAAGCCCTGTTTACAAATAGCTACAGGTTTGTGCAGATGATTCAGTCAGTTTGTAGTGGAAACGTGGAAGGATTATAGTTCAGAACATCTGCCACTAACACCACTGCTTGACATTTGGGTATAAAGTCCGTTGTATTTTGGAGTGGGTATTCACACGATAGCTGGCTGGTGTGAACACGCAATGTGAAACTTCTGACAACATAGGTTAACACCACTTGGTGCGCGAACCTGACCAAAGCATAAAAGTCCTGAGATAGAGACTGCATGGTGCAGTAGGCTAGACATTGACCTTTTACCTTTGGAACCTGAATTTGAATCTAACCTAGTCTCCTGAGAGTAGATTTCAACTCTCGGGCGGCTGACCGACAGAGCGCGCAGGCCAGTTGCCCACTCTTGCTGGTGGGAAGCCCGGTCCATTTCGGGGGACATGTCCCATTACCATACTACTGCTGGGCTGCACGCTCTGAACGGGTGTCCCATTGCAGCTCGTTGGCTCCGGGCCTGGACGCTGGGCCGGCCGGTGGGGGTTGGGAAAGGGGTGTCCCGGGCAGCAGCGGCCCACACTATTTTTGGGGCTGCTTACTTTTCACCACCCAGTACATCTGGGAGGAGTGTGCGCCAGTTGACCACCTAAAGTGCATCGGGTATCTACGTACGTCAGAGAACCCCAATTTGCATACAGTAACGAGGTTGCTGTCTGATTCTGACCTAGGCAGCCCAGCGGAAAGAAAGAAAGAACTTGCATTTATATAGTGCCTTTCACCACCTCTGGACGTCCCAAAGTGCTTTACAGCCAATGAAGTACTTTTAGAATGTAGGAAACAAGACAGCCAATTTGCGCACAGCAAGGTCCCACAAACAGCAATGTGCTAATGACCAGATTATCTGTTTTAGTGATGTTGGTTGAGAGATAAATATTGGCCAACACTGGGGAGAGCTCCCCTGCTCCCCTTGAAATGTGCCATGGGATCTTTTTCGTCCACCTGAGAGGGGAGACGGAAGGCCCCAGTAAATATAAAGTGGTGGATTAATACTGGGGTGGTAGGTAGTGGATATTAATATTAACTTTGCTACTGCCCCGTTTCCGGCGAGCAGGTCAAGTTATAATCAGCCCTACGGGTTGAAAGTTTCTCCTCACTGCTAGCTGTGAGGGTCCAATGTGACTCTGAAATTGCCTAATCCCAGTTGTTAGTGGATATGAGGCAATAACAAAAAACTGCCCCTAATTCGCCTCTGAATAGCAATCTCACTTACAAAGGCCACAAAATGGCTGTTGTGGGAAATCGAAAAAGGTCACAGTTGAGTAATAAGGTCTGCACTATTGGGAAAATTGTTACGGCATAGCAGAAATGGCTTTACTCTAACCGTCCTATACCTGGCCTCAGAGTACTCTGGAGATACCGGATGTCTGAAATGGGATAGTATTCTGTGTCTTTGTGCCAATATCCCTTATCATGACGCGCGCAAAATTCATTAAAAGAACATGCTGAAGTTGCATATTATCCAGTATTTGGGTCTGAACAAACACATCCTTGTAGGATAACTATGGCCGTGACAACTCTTGTTCTTAAATTAATTTTTTTCTAAATAAAAGTGAAGCTAGGAGTCGTACCAAGATTCAGTCATTATCTACATGCAGATGGATGCTTTTTCCATGTCTTAATTAGAAAGCACAAAAGATTGAGATAATTACCCACAAGACATTGCAGTTTACACATACTAATTGACTGTGTGTGCATGCCAGGTCATTCTTGCGTTCCGCCAGGCAGTGTATGTAAAGGCATTGATGCGAGCCACCTGCTTTTCTAAATGTATTAAAACATGGTGTCGCTTATGAAATTATTGTTGTTTGACATTTAAAATGGTGCATTAATCACAGTTAATTATGTGACATACTACAACACATGCCAGAGGCCAGTTGCAGAACTAGCTACTGTGAGTGATTTAAAGGCAAAATGAAGTGCCTTGCAGTGGATATTTTGACTGCTGAGTGCTGCTTATGCAGAACAGTCCTCTAAAGTGGGAACATGTTAGGAATTAATACGAGGGAGCCTCTGTCCTGTGAGCTGAAGGACATCCTGAATGATTAGATAGTCTGAAAAAGACTTTTACCAATATTACAGCAGTTACTGAAATATATTTGTTTATTTTGTAGAGCGAGGAGTTAGATATTTTTAGAACCACAGCATGGGGGCCGGGTTTCCAATTGTTTAGTTTTTAGCAATTTTAACAGAAGCTGTATGGCTAGATCATGGATTTCAATTTAGGGATTGAACAAAATCTCGCCCGAGAGAGGTAAAATAAGACCCCTTGCACCCATCCACTGCTAAAATAAGCCTCTACGTGCAGCTAAGAGCCTAACCTATATTTGTAGGTCTCTTTAGAGACTATATAAGACTCATATGTGTGTTTTTTGAGTCTCCACTGACTACTTGCTAAACCATATTAGGCACTTTTAAGTGATTTTTTTGAGAGGGGAGGGAAGAATGGCAGTCTTACACTGATTAGTTTTGCATATAAAGCGCAGGCAGATGGTAGAAGAGGCAAAATATTACTGCAGCATGTCTGCGTGTATGTAACGTATACTTACATCTGAATACACTATAGGAAGTTGCCACTTATTTAAATTTTGCAGCTGTTGCCTCCTTCCAGTCCCAGTCCTGCTGATTTATACAGGTACGGTTTGATTGTCAGGACAAAGGTTTCACTTTTTGTTACTAGAAAGTATTAACAAGCCAGTAACTGCTGCCATTATCACTGCCTTTGCAAAAGTACGAAGACTTCTGATTTAAATTGCTTGTACATTGACTAAAAGCCAGTTCATTTCCATTATATTCAAAAAATAGACACATGAATGGCGCAAATTAATCAAATTTGAGACCAGAATAGAAGGCTCTCAGCAGCTAAATGCTTGTGAAAGCAGTTCTTAAAACGAGGGTGAGGACCCGTCAAATACACATAAAAAATGGTTCATTTATTAAGTCTGTAGGATTGTGTGGCTTGACCAAGCCTGTGTGCTACCATTGAAGGGGGAACAAGGCAGCTAGGCTGCGCTTGGAGACATTCCCCCTACCCCAATTAATGCTGCCGGGGTTGTGAACGAACTTCTTGCTGAGTTGGGGTCAGAGGTTGAAGTGCAGTGCCAGCTGACAAGTTTGCTTCGTAACGATGGCAGTGACCTATTCAGAGTTGGAGAGGGAAAAATAAATTTCCACCAGCAGATGCTGCAAGACCACTGACGGTGTTTGTGACAAGGAGATCTTGCACTGAAAGTTGGAGGACTTTGATTAAAAATGTTTGTTTTCTTTTACTTTTCTTTTACAGTTTACTCACTCAATATTTGCACTTGATGTAAGCAAGAATTACAGAGCAATGACTACTTTGTGCTGATCATTGAAACATCTCCCATTTAAATGTAGTTGGGATCCTGCAGTACACAAACACAGACACAATTTAGTAGAAATGTACAAAAGAAAGAAGCAGAGAAGAATGTGAAAAACAAAGCTAAACAAGAGGATAAATGCTAAAATCTTTAATATCTGAAGAAAGTGATCTGTGTGAAAATGGCTATTTCAATTCTTGCACTGTTATTTTACTACAATCTTTTATTATTCACTGTTGTAAATACTGTAGTAATATGTCAGGGTTACGGTTTCATGGGATTTAAAATGCACCTGATACATGCTCTGGAATTATATTATCTGTCACATCTTCACACAACGATGAGTTGACAACAATGATGGCAGGGAACCAATACATCACAAGCCTTCATAGAAAAGAATAAAATAATGCCTCTGTGATGTGTAATTTTATAAAGATTTGCTTCCTTGCAGGTGCGGCAGCCATTTTGCACTCAACTAGATCCCACAAACAACAATGCGTTCAGTGACCAGTTAATCTGTTTTGATAGTATTGGATGAGGGAGGAATGTTAACCAGGAAATCTCCCCAGTCTTCTTCAAATAGCACCGGGCGATCTTTAAAGTCCACCTGTACAAGCCTCAATTACTAACAAAAAGCTAGTAAATGATTTTAATGGTGTCAAGAGCAGTTATGTCCACAAAAAAATTCGACCACCTCGATGCCCGGGATCACGCCCCCCCCCCACCCCATTAACGTATCTGAATTGGCTAAGCTCCGCGATGGAGCCACCAGATTTTCAGTTCCCTCTGATCGGCGAGCTGCTCCAAATGTGTGAGAAGCTCGCCCTCCATTGGGTGGGTAGTAGGTTCGCTCTGTCCATCTCACGCCTGATGGAAGCGGTCACATGAAAATCTACTCCAATGCTTTTTTGTGACCTTATCTTCCTTGTAGTTGAGGCCCTTTCTTTGCCAGCCCTCATTTTAGTACTTAGTTTGTGAACTTCATATCTTGGTGGTATATCTACTAATATTTTGTTTGACATCTTTGAGGGGGTGTTGTGGTCCTGTTGCACATTAGGATAGTTATAGCTGAAGTACGACCTCCAATTTCTCTTCTTTTGAAATATTGTGATTTGTTTTTCCCTGGTGCAGAAACCTTAGGTGAACCAGTGAACAAAGGATACTCAAGTGAATAGTGGAGTATATTTGGTTTCTACCAAAAATTGTACCTCAGTTTAACTTATTTCAGAAACTCATGATAGCAAAATCTTACTTGCCACCTCACGCATGAAATTACTTTTTTAGTGTGCACAAAGCTTTAGTTTTCCATCTAAACAAAACTTTAGGCAATACAACCGTGAAGCTAAGAGTAGGTTGTAAAACATAATTTCTTCTATTATTCACTGACAGGGCAGTAGTCACCAGGGAACATTTTGTCCATGCTGTGACTGCTTTGTGGCCCACCATGGCAAGTGTTTTTCTTGAGGCAGCTACCTGGAATGACTTGCATACTTTCGCTAAGCTTTATTATCTTGATCTGACAGCTAAACTTGACAAACTTTTAAGCACTGAAGTGTTTGAAGCTGACCAGAACATTTAGGTCTTCAGATATTTTTATATTGTTCCATGCGTGGTGGGAGAGCAGTTCTCAAGTGGAGAATGTTGATTGATGCTTGCCCCATTTTTCTTTTTGCAGTGTGCCTGTTGGAGGGCCAATATGACGGAGGCCTGTGTTTTATTTTGTCTCTAATGACAGTCCTTGGAACCAACAAACGTTCAGGCCCCAGGAGCCTGTGGATGCACATGTTTTGCCTCCTTTTATATTGTCAGGTGCCCCCAATTTAGGGAGTGTTGTGTTCCTGTTGCACATTGTGTCAGTCATGGCTCAGTTGGTAGCACCCTCACCTACTCAGTCAGAAAGTTGTGGGTTCAAGTCCCACTCCAGAGACTTGAGCACAAAAATCTAGGCTGGCACTTCAGTGCAGTGCTGAGGCAGAGCTGCACTGTCGAACTTGTCACCTTTCGGATGAGACGTCAGCTCTCTCAAGTGAACGTAAAAGATCCCATGACACTATTTCGAAGAAGAGCAGGGGAGTTATCCCTGGTGTCCTGGCCAATATTTATCTGTCAATCAACATCACTAAAAAACAGATTATCTGGTCATTAACACATTGCTGTTTGTAAGAGCTTGCTGTGCGCATATTGGCTGCCGTGTTTCCTACATTACAACAGTGACTACACTTCAAAAAGTACTTAATTGGCTGTAAAGCACTTTGGGACGTCCGGTGGTTGTGAATGGCACTCTATAAATGGAAGTCTTTTTTAGGATAGACCTGCCTGAAGTATGACCTCTACTTTCTCTCTTTTTGATATATTGTGATTTGTTTTCCCTGGTGCAAAAACCCTAGGTGAACCAATGAATAAACAGAGAATAGTCAAATGGAGAGTGGAGAATATTTTACACTGTTACTATCCTGTGATCTGAGAGCCTGGAACCATACAGAAAACTGAAGACATACAGAAGAGAGGGAAGGAGAGACTTAAATGATGAGGAAAAATAATTGAGCACAAAAACAGAGCTATAGATTTCATAATGAGAAAAGTGTGTGATAGTGATACAGCAAGAGAAAAAAGGGTGGAAGTCAAAGACCGGGGAAAGGACAGGAAAGAATTAGAGAGTGGGAAAGAAGCCGAGAGACAGTTATAGGAAGAGAGATTTTTTCTTCTGTCTGTGAGCACTGGCATAGGAAATCAACTATATTATCATACACTCTGTGCTACATGGCGACATGCTCCTGTCATTATAAGACAGCGTAGCCTCTGACCAGGGGTTGAAGTGGGCCAGAATGGTCCATTACACTGTTCCGCTTCTTGCCTCAACCAGTCCTCATCATACTGCTTCGAATCCAGCTTTTTCCTTCATTGGCCACACAAGGTGATTTCCTGAGATTAGCAAAAGGCTTTTGAATATGCTGCAGTCTTTTGGGTGTCTGCTTCAATTTTGGTTTCTCATTCTGACAGTTGTGGCCAGAAGCTTTTGTGAGATTGTTGGTGGTAGCCGAGGAGGAGCTGGAAGATCCAAGGGCCAGGAGAGCAGAACAGGAGCATATCGGACTTGGGTACCACCAAACCAGAAATTAATAGTTGAGGTAACAATTTAGCTGGAGACTGCTGTTACCCTGATGTGCTCCTCACTCTTGTTCCAACTTCTAGCTGTTGCTTGGCTCCAGGAGTGATTTTCTTGCTGTGCACTGTAAGCAGCGAGAACTATCGTAGGATATGGAGTCTGCAAAAGTTGCAGCTGTTTATGTTGGTTCAATCCTCCGATTTACTGTTTCAGTAACAGATTCTGTATTGAGCTACTAACTTAACTGGCCATGCACCGAATCACCCATGAAATGAGAATTTTGAAATGTAACACACTAAGTATTAGATTGTCCATTGGGTATTAGTATGATTTTCCTAATTTCTCTAAAATGTTTCACTCTGTTGTGTGCCAGTTCCTCATTTGGAGGCACATTAGAATCAATCCCATTGTAACTACGTACTTGAAATTTGTGTTTAATAGTGTTGTTGTTCATGTAGATGATATGCTATTTCTAAAGGACAGGAGCATTACACTATATGACGGCGAATGTACTATTCTACTAATAGATTTTTGCCACTGTTAGGAATAAATTGAACGCTGCTTAAAAATAGATGAGTATGACCAATTACTTCTTAAAATCTGAAAGTTTGTGGGGTTATGAAGGGAGGACTAAATGGGTGGAGTCAAATGTTGCAGAGACTGGAGTAAATGTACACAGGAGTGGGGGTGCGGGTGGTGCTAAGTACTTTAATCGCTGCCTCCAGATTACTGTGAGCAACATCGTGGGAGATGTGCTAGTATATTGTGAAATGTAAAAATTGCTGAGGAATGTGTTCAATTATATTACACATTCTTAGGGTCTGTATCATTGTGGGAACTGCTGTTTTGCTCTTGTGTTTTATAAACCTGCATTCCTAATCTGTGTCATTGCCTTGTAACACTGTCCCTATTCAAAAGTAATACCAAAGCTGATCCTCCTGTCATTAGTGCCTATTTTTGTTGCTTTCTTTGTCGCCAAACCCAGACACTCATTCCCTGCACACAAATAATGATAGTATGAAATTTCTCTCTTTTTATTAAAACTTTTCTTCCTTCCTGCCCTTCCCTGTTGAAAACAGTGACTGAACAGGGTTATAGTTTCCTCTACACCACACTGCCTCCTTGGCCATTCTGGATAGTGTGTGTTGAATGGCTATTTTACCATAGGGGCATCAGAATTGAGCCTAATTCTGCCATCATCAACTTCCACAGAGGCGCACTTTCCGACTGGGATTCCAGGTTATGGAGCAGGAGCGGGATCCGGGGGTGCTGAGGCAGATTGTACTACACCCACTGCTTCTCTGACTGAGATCAGCTCGCTCCTTACAGACTGGGAATTCACCTCAGTGCCACAATAGGCATTCCATTAGTCCAGTGAGCCATCTGGGTTTCTCATGTAGGTTCTGCCATATCTGCTAATGAGCCTGGTCGAAAATGCTTCTATTCTCAATGCCTAAGGGCAGATCTTGGGAAAGCATAATAAATTTTAAATGCCACAGCTTTAGTGATTTTTGGCTGTGTCACTGGCACCGATTTAATGACTGCTGGTGAAACACTAACTGCTTCAAGTTGCACATGTCAAATAAATGGCCGGTTCGGGTTACCCTCACCACCTCTCAGATTTATTATCTGATACTCGAGTATGGGCCAGGTGGAGCTCAAAGAGGTCAGTGGAATTCCTCGCTTTCTACTATTGAAGAAGTTGTTGAAATTAATTAAGATGCTGATAACCTACACAGTAAAATGGCCCTCATTTTGTTAGATTTCCTTTTTCAATGATTCTTACTTTCCTTGTCAAACGAGATTATAGTACATGGCCAGAAGGAAGTCAAGGGATGTATATTGTTCAACAGAATAAAATTTGTAATCGATTTTGGGGGAGAGAAGAACTTACTTAAGTTTTTTTTTGCATGACTTTGGGTAGATGTGGTTCAGTTTGAGTTGGTTTGCAGTGACCCAACCTATTAACAGGCACATAATTCAAGCTTGCATCAGTATTGCTGACTTTTGTTGAGGGTTACGGTCTCGAGCAGTATCTTATTTGAAGGCCAATCTCACAAAAGCTGTGGGATACTGCACCATGGGATGATGTAGGTCTCAACCATACTGCTGTGAAAATTGCAAGTGGAGGTTAAACAGTTCCCAGGAGGGAGAGGAAACAAAATTCAGATGATCAGTCAGTCTGAGCTAATCATGGGCACCTCCTACTGGCTGACCATAGATTGGCATTGATGGAGGCCCAGTATTCATAGTGTGAATGGGAAGAATGATGTTAATGGAGCCTTTCATCTTGGGGACACTGCCGTATCCCTGCTTTCCAGTAGTGCTCCTTTGCTCTAAGCTGCTTGAGAGAGGGAAAGAACTGCTGGCCCCATCTAGGTGACCTGGGAGAAGCAAGAACCAGAAGATCTAGCAAAGAGCTCAAGTGAAGGTGATGGAGGACCCAAACTGCCTAATGAGTGTCACAGCTCAGTGCAGCCTCCAAGTTAGGCCAGTGTCTATCTGAAGACTGAAATGGTATCAAATCACTTCCTGTGGCATTTTTTATTGTTGTTTATTATCTCCTAAATCATAATTCCTTTATGTCATTTGTTGTCTTTTTTTAGCTCGGAATTTCTTGTCATTGAGCACGTAGGGTTTTTCTCTACTCAGTGTGGCCCATTGACTTTTACTCACCTGATGAACCTCATCTCTAGATCCCCTTCTATGTGGAACTGAGAAGAAGTCATTCAGTCCATACAGCCCCCATCTGTCCCTCTTGGGTGTACATATAAGACTCAATTCAAACCACTTTCACATTTGCCCTGCCTTGGAAACAAGGGATACAGAGCATATATCCATCTGTACCCTGTTGATTGAGAATCTATCCATGTTTTAGTGCTTTAATCAAGTTGCATTCACTGTTATGTGTTCAGTCTGCTTTGTCACCCCAATTTTAATTGTGAAGTACTTGCATTTAATTCTGGGTTTCCTTTGGTTTTAATAATTTCCTCTAGTTTTCTTATTGCTGGTTCAACACAAAGAAGCAACTCTCATTCGCCCCACTGATTTCCTTCACGAGTTTAAAGACATGGATCAAAACCCTTCTTAGTCTCCTTTTTCCACAAGAACAGATTTAGCTCCCTTAGCTCACTGAATTCCCGTATAGCGCCCTGTTGCTCTTGCTGTCCTGGGTCTTCTCTTTCTAGTTGTTTATGTTTCACTGTTGGTCTAAGACTGCCCAAGATGACAGCAGTTTTTGTTAATTCTCCATCCAATTATCCCGATAAAAATTTAATTATTATATAAGTGTGGTGGTTTAAATTTCCCTTTTTAAATTCTAATATAAAACATTCACTTGCAATTAACAAGTGAGTATCTCTCTGCTTATGTAAGTGTAAGTGTCCTGGCACCCTGCCCTAAAAATGATTTCCAAAAACAACATGAGCTCCCTCATATCTTTAAACTGAGTCTTAACCAAAGTACACACCCTCCCCACAGCTGCTTTTCAGACTAACATGATTCCAAATTTGAAATCTGGGTTAGGGCTAGTGCAGGATCTCTCGCTTTGTTCATTCACTGTGTGTGTGCCAGCTATTGATGAAACTTTGCCTTGAGCAGTTAACTTGTTGCTGATGGGTTTTCTTCTTCTACTATCCTGGTTCTTGTAATATTAGATTTCTCTGTTATTTTGTGAACATCTGATGTGTTAAAGTAAGAAAATCCCTTTCAACTCACTCATTGCATTTCAAATTACTTTAAAGCCCACAGAATACAGAAATTTTCAGAGCTAATGTAGAAGAAAAAGAAACGGTTGGTTCTAATAAGATTGTTTACAATGTTGCAAGTCGCATTCTAACTCCAACTGGGGGTTGAACACCCCAGCTTTGTGGATGCAGTGTTGGTGACATTGAACCACCTGTATTGGAAGGTAGCAAATCAATCTAGATTCACTGGGCCACTGATTCCTACTGAGGGGTTTGTTTTGCTGTCGGGTATGTACCGTGGAAAGCAAGTAGCAAAAAACAAACACATGTATGTACCTATAAATGAATATATAAGATTATATAATACCTGTATGGTACTTGAGTCCAACTTTTATGCAAAGTTTGTGCAAAATTATCTCCAATAATGCTGCAAACACATCGAAAAAGATTTAACTGGTCATTTGTCCAGAGATTGAACAATTTTCCTCCGGATTCTGCTCTATTCAGCACACTACTGGGAGCTGATGGGACTCGCCCAACCCAGGCAAACAGATTTGTGAAACAAGCAGTGAGCTCCTTTTGGGAATGTGCTGCTGGACAATTTTCAAAATGTTCCAATAAATGAACAGCATGGCCTTGCCTGTAATGTCTGATTTGGAGGCGATAACACAATGTTCCAAGTAGCAGAGTCACTACTTTTCTTCTCTGAGCACAGCTGCTGTAGAGATTTGTACTGATGGGGACAAAGTCCACACCTCCTCTATTGCTGCACTTAATTTTCCCTGATATGTTCGCATACGGGCCAAAGATTTATCACAGCATCTGTATATACATATGATGTATAAAGTAGGGTATCACGCTTCACAGGTACTTCATCAACCTCGTTTGTCAATCAGATAGAATACTGTTTGAAAGCAAGGCTTACATGAAAGCAAAAGGATTAAATCTGACCAAAAATACAAATTCAGAAAATAAATGATGTGAAAATGAATATTGTTCTTGGCTATTTTAAACCTTATGCAAATATAATTTTGCAGAACCAGCCTTCATCTGAAAGAAACTATTCATCAATATGCAGGAGCACAATCTATCAAGTGTTCTTCCACACACTCGCATCAATATGAGACATTATGTGAATATATATTGAAAAATCAGATGACCAGATATCAAACAAATAGAATTTAACAAGATTACTTACATACTTAATGAATGAACCCCAATTTTAATAGGGATTAAGATGGATGAAGAAGTAAGTGATCTGCGTAGAATTCTGGCTCATTGCAATCATGCATTTGAAGGTGCATGAGTTCATAGCTGCAAGCATAGAAAAGGTCATACCTGTGAGCATTGACAGATGGGCATCTGGAGATGTTGAGTTGCACCCTCTGAAATTTCATAATTGTGAAAAACTACATTAACTGTAACATGTACAGAGAATTTAAAACCTAACTCTTACTAATCCAGAAACATATAACAAAAAAAGTACTTTTCTGAGAAAATTTGGCCTGGCTTTCGTAGTCTTGTAAATTTGTCAGAATCAACCTTTAGTGGGAGGTCGTGAGGCTCAGTAGCTCTATTGTGAAGAATATTGAATAATTGGCTAGGAGAATCAAATTTCAATCCTATTCTTAATTAACTTTGGATCCTCCAGTTTCCTTTAGAGTAAGACTTGGCCAGGTTGTTGGGGTGGGGAGGGAGAGACCATTGGGATGTGAGAAGTTGAGCGATGTGCTTAGGGCTAGGGTGGGATTGAAGTTGATTTCTTGCACTGCTTAAGGTCAAGCAAGAAGCTGCATTGGTGATTAATCAAGATGTTTCTTGCTCTCTTTAATCAAAGGTTGAATATGGAGACTAACATAGGGAGAGAAATGGAGAGGCTGGACATGGCAGCAGAGTTTAGAACTTTAACTTTAACTTTGGTATCAGTTTAAACCACCTATTGTAGAACCTTTAGAAAGTGGCATGATACCATTATTGTAGTTTTGCAAACATTGATTTCTAATTCTGATGTGTTGATTAAGAAAACTTTTCAATTAAAAACTTTTGATTGTAAGTCAAATTAGAGTTGGTGGGAGATTTTGTAAACTCATTAGGAGGTCCTGAGATGTGTTTCAGTGTCACTACCCTCCCACCCAGAACTGAAGACTTGACAGGAATGATAAAAGCCTCTTTATTGTTACAAAGTAAATCAACTGTGTCAGGGATGCTCGGTCTGACCTACAAAATCTAGTTGGCAACCACAAATCTGCCCTAGATTCACCGGCTAATGTGGATGATCTCATTAAAAATAACTGCTCCAAACATTTTGTTTATGGGTCTTAAAATAATGAAACACATGTTCTTCAAAGCTGCAAGTTTGCTGCACATTATAGAGTACATCCCATTTGGACAGAGGAAACCCTTTAATTGAAGGAAACAGGTATGCTGCCATGTTGAGCATTGCAGCAGTGGACAGTTTCTACTTAAATTCAGCAGGAGAGCTCATCATTGACAGCTAAGAACAGACTTGTCTGGAAGAACTGTTCACTGCAGAAACATGATGCACATGGATGCATAAATATTTCAGTTGAAGGGGAAAGTCTCTCTTTGTAATCCTAAATAGTTTCATATTGAATAACAGGTGGGATTTGTTTACACATACCATCTAATGCATCTGTCTTCGCTTTCCTGTAAAGTTTGTTGTGACATATTTCAGACAAAAATAATCCAAGGAAATGATGGTGGTATTTTGGAGATTAGCACACATTAGTATTTTTCTCACTTCCCCTTCCCACCAACCCCTATCTCCTACATCTGGGTTGGAGACTTTTCCATAGCCACGCAGTTGTACATGCTTGATAGGAAGTGAAAGTCTGCATGGTGGGACAAATTTTTGCCACTTATTTTCTCACCTTCATCCTCCCCCCCCCCTGCGGCCGTGTGAGGTGGTGCAGCCTACTGCTGTATAACTCACTCACTGAGGGCAAAATCACAGCCAAGAACAGGATAGGAACTCGGAACTACTAAATTACAACTAGAGATACCAGACTGCCTGATCTAGGCTTTTTGGGCATTATATAAAGGCTTCAAAAGCCTTTTTTTTAAATGTGTACAAGATAAAAGTATAGTGTTATGGGGTGAATTTGTACAGTTATTTCTTCTAGCTCGTTGCTCTTTGAAGAAATGTAACTGTTTGCTGATGACCAAATGTTTAAATCAGCTGGAGTATATATAACTCAAGTGTCAACTTGGTTCAGAGGCAGCATTCTCAACGCAGCGTCAGAAGTTTTTGGGGTTCAAGCCCCACTCTAGGACTTGATCTAGGCTGATACTTTGGTGCAATAGTGAGGGAGTGTTGCATTATTGGTGGGGCCATCTTTCAGATGTTAAACCCAGATCCCCTCTGCCTTTTAGCTGAATGCAAAAGATACCATGGTACTATTTGAAGAACATAGAGCTCTGGTAGCCTGGCCAACATTCCTCCCTCAAACAACACAACCAAAAGCATATTATCTGGTCATCTAATTTTCTGTTTTTTGGAACCTTGCGGTGTGCAAAATGGGCGCCATGTTTGCCTACCTAACAACAGTGATTGCACTTAAAAAGTAGTCCATTGTAAAGTGTTTTTGGTCATCTTGAGTATGTGATAAGGTTCTCTATACGTGCATGTTCATGCTTTCTTTATCATATTCCTCGCTATTAACCCCCACGGCAGGCGGGAGGGGAGCGTTACGTTTGGCCGGACCTCTGCGTTCCCGGACTTGCCGGGTTCTTTGGCCATTTTCGGCCCTCCCCGTCTCCTCGTCATTGACTTTAAATTGCTGGAATATAAATGAAAATGACAAGAAGATAGTTGGTTAAAATATAGTATTTTAAATGGGCCTTGTGGAAACTGTACATTTAGACAGTTTTGCAAATAGGCTTGCTTAACTAAGGGTGGCTCATCTCTCAGTTGATTGTGCTCTGCTGCACTTTTTGCTCAACAACACATTTGCATTGTGGGTTAGTAAGGAACAAAATGCTAACTGGATTTTCAGTGGCTTGAGTGAGGGTGTTTGATGATTTGCTACGTTGCACAACCTACATTTGCACACAAACCACAACCCCTCCCGACCTAACTCTATTGATAACTAGTCATTATTTTGCAATAATTGTGGCAAACCAGTTTTTCTGGAGTTCCACAAGCGCAAACATTCCATAAATAAGATTACCTGCTACAGTAACCCAAAAAATCCAATTTAATCAACTCACAATGTTGGTGGGTGGATGAAGAAGAGGAGTACCTTTAGCACTAGATCGTTTTCATAAAATAAAAGAAAGACTTGTATAGCGCCTCAGACCATCCCAAAGCGCTTTACAACCAATGAAGTACTTTTTGAAGTGTAGTCACTGTTGTAATGTGGGAAACGCAGCCGCCAATTTGCACACAGCAAACTCCCACAAACAGCAATGTGACAATGACCAGATAATCTGTTTTTAGTGATGTTGGTTGAGGGATAAATATTGGCCAGGACACTGGGAAACCTCCCTTGCTCTTTTTTTGAATAGTGCCATGGGACTTTTACATCCACCTGAGAGGGCAGACGGGCCTCGGTTTAACGTCTTATCAGAAAGATGGGATCTCCGACAGTGCAGCACTCCCTCAGTACTGCACTGAATTGCCAGCCTAGATTATGTGCTCAAATGGGACTTGAACCCACAACCTTCTGACTTAGAGGCGTGATTGCTATCACTGAGCCATGGCTGACACATAAAATAAGGTTTGCATTATATGCAAAAGAACAATGATCTGGATCACTGTTGTGGATGCTCAAGTTCAAATCCCAAATTTGAAAATGTATTCGATTTGGCTTCCAAAGTGGAAAGCTTTAAACATGCTCATATGCCACAACCCCACCCCAAATTAACTCCAGATAAACAGTCACGATTGTGCAATGTTTATGGTAAACCACAGATTTTGTAGAATGTAACAAATGCTGCCAAAAAAATCCCAAATCCCCAAAAGAATCTTGAGGTAACAAAGAGTGTCATTTTGGGAGCAGTAAGTGAGGGGAAATAGCTGACAAGGTACATTGGCAGTACATAGCCCTCTCTCTTTGTTCCTTTGATTTCCTCTTTATTCCATGGATGTTTCATTTGTTTTTACTTTACTGTCAGGATGTCAGATTACTTGCCATTAGCCGGATAATTTTAAGGTAGGGAAGTGTTCCATCTTAAAGCTGGAAAAGAAGCAAGAAAAAAACCCCTCCAATGAGAGTGGGGAGTTGGATTGGCCAATATGGAGTACTGTGGTTCCTCTTTACATTTTTTGGGGCCGTTTCCACTTTACTCCACTGAATATTCCATTATTGTCCTCTTTAGGAGTCTGCTCTCCTGCCAAGCCCTTGGGTTGTCTGATTAAAAGGAAGAATAGGTTCTTCATGCTGCTGCTTTTTTGTTGCAGGGCGCTGTGTTGGTGTAGCTGTAGCTCCAAGAAGCGCCGTGATATTCAGTGTAAGGGGGGGGAGCTGTGCTTCAGCTGCTATCTGAGAATTTTTTTTTAAAAAGGGCCTCTTGTGAACTCAAGCATTGTATTTTTTTTATTATTACTACCTAGGGAATTTCTCATGTCTTTCCCTTCAGCTTAACTCCACTGAACAAACAGTCCTCAGCTCTGAAAAGTGACCTTTTATTCCCTGCTTTCTTACAGCTGTGATGGCCTCAGCCTTCAGGTTTTATATTGGGGGGGGTTGGGGGGGTTGGAATCCATTACAAAGAAAAGCAAACAAGGAAAAATTTGTGAACAATTTGTGGGATGTCGCTCACGTAAAGCTGCTGGTACCACGTGACTTCCCACAATCCTCCAATAAGGAACCCGGGACAAGAGCACAGTCCACAGTTTCACAGTTGTCACAAAAGTATCTCTCAACACAGCGTGACCTTTGAGAATTAATGGGATTTTAAAGTTAGCTTTGCAGTAGAGTTCTGAACATGCTTTGTGGTTTGAAAAATTCAAGGTTAGCTTCTGAAGCTGTTTAGTGTCGAACACTGTATACTGTTCTTGGTGTGCATTGATGGCATAGAAGGAATGTGTTTGATCTGTACATCTAAAAACAGATGGTTTAATAGACTTGCACGTTCCAAGACTCTATACAGAAAGTGTTAACTAGTGCAAATTCATCTTTAACCTTTAAATCTCTAAGGCCCCATTTATTTACTTTTTTGCACCATATTAAATTTGGCACATTGTCCCAGATACATGACTGTACATGTAACCCCAACTTTGGATGTGCTTGCAGTGTCTTATTATTCATCAGGCCATTTACATACCCTGCACATAGTTCTTTTTGCAGTTAGCCATTAAAGTCCTTGTATTGATAGCTAGTCCTTCTTCACACCACCCCTCTTCAGAATAAATCTCTCTTCCTGTGATCTTCTGTTCTAATTGTCTCCACTAGGCAGGTTCTGTTGCCAATCCCCCCCCCACCTCCCCTGCCCCCTTGCTGGGGTAATTATCCATGATAGCTGGTTGTCTTCTGCTATCTTTCCCAAGTGGGAATTAATTCATGGATGAGCCTTGATAGTGACTTCCACAGGCTATTCATCATGGGAAGCATCACAACTGTTTTTGCATTTTCAGCAAGAGTCATTGGGTAGTGATTAGAAGCAGGAGGCCCTGCCCACTTCCCCAGCCCAGGGGCACTGAGGTCAACTGTAGTGGATTGCCAGCTAACTCAACACAGACCAGGAATGTCACTAAGGCCCTACCAGGTCATATCCCAGAGTTGTTTTCTCCCGAAATTGCCTTCATAACTCAATGTAGGACTAGTGTTTTCTTTCTTGAGTGAATGAAGTGCACTATGCAGAAACAAAAGAAATAAAATCAACGTCATTAATTGCTTGAATGTCAAGCAAAATGGAGGATAGGAAAGGGACTCTTATGTGATTTTTGGATCACAATTTATTTTTAAAATCTGTACACATTTCTCACCTGGGCTATTTGGTCGGCTCCTGCCATGTGTAGATGGGAGTCAGTTACTTTCAAAAACATCTCTTGAACTTGAAAATTCTTGAGAAATACACAATGTATGCAACTAGCCAAAGAAGGATTCTTTCTGATATTACCCAAGTGTACATTATATCAGGTTGGCCAAGTTACAGTATCCCTAGAGATGCTGATGTGTCCTTTCTTGTCAACTTAGTAAAACTCTAAGCTGGGGGAGGAGGAGAACATAAAGATCTACAGCCTTAAAAAGATATCCAATTATTGGACCACTTTTAATTTACCTTAAGGAAGCTTGCGTCTCTGGGACCTGGTCTCAAATCCAGTGCAGACAAATGGGATGGCGGTTTCTTCACTCAAACCCCAAGTTTGAGTATCCCAATGCCATTCACAGTTTATACCATGCCAGAAAGCTGTTCTCACGATTACACAGTTGCATGAAATAAAAAATGGGATTGGTTATCAAAAGTAAAGTGTGGTGGGGTCAAGGACCTTTTTTTTAGCTCCAAAAGGATTTACAAAGAAAATGTTTTGCACCTGACTCTTTATCGCTTAGATTAGTCCACAAGCTATTACTACGGGTAGACTTAAACTAGAAAATATTTTTCTGAAGGAAAATCCATTCTAATCCCCTTACTGAGTTGAAAACCATTCTGTTAACATTTGACAACAGACAGAGGCAAACCTTTGTGGCAGGTGGCTGCACAGAAGTCCTTGTGTAGTTCAGCTGAATTATATCTCTGCAAATATAGATAGGATTGTTTGATAAATACGAAGAAGGTTGAAGCCTGTTTTGAAGTTATTGTGAAGAGATTCTTGATATGTTACAATACAGTACATTGTCCTTGATATAAAACAATAAAACAATATCAGTCTTGAGAATAATACCCACCCACACCAGAAGTGTATTTCCTAACATAGAAGCATCCAACCATCGATATAGAATACTGCACATATTTAAAGTAGTGAGGCAAACAGCATTGTGAACAAGTATAAACCTCGGCATAGTGTGGGGACTCTATTGAATTACTTCAAAAAAGAATGGAGATTGAACTTCACATTTTATTCAAAAAATATTGCCAATGAAGAACTTTTTATTTTGCAGTTGCCTTCTCCCTTATACTTTATTGTAAAATGTTTCTTTTCCATTTCTTAATGTTCTTTTTGCAGACATTACATAAATTACAACTGGTTTGTTCTGTAGAGTCCAGGATTCAACTAATTACCTCGAGATGTTGCAGAATAACACAGAATGTATTTTTTGGAAAGAAAACCGTACTGGAGCCCAATAGCCAGTGTTCTTTTACCTCCCATCTGCAGCGTTTCATGTGTAGAGGAGTGTTATTTTTATTCTGCTGCCTTTTAATTATTGCCAAGAATTTTCCAGGTCAAAAAAAACTGAATTTGATGCAGGCTGCTGGATTTCCCATGATCTTGATATCACCTCACCTCCTCCTACTTGTAACATCTGACAGAATGCAGTTAATGGAGATGTCCCAGTGAGCAACCTCTCCCCTTTTCCTTAGCCCTTCCAAAGTAAACCTTTAACCTTCCGGTTGGTGTTTGTCTAAGTCCAACTCTGAATGTGAGAACCCTGAGGTAGGTGACATTGATATTAGAGTTCAGCTTGGATAGTGTTTGAACTTCAGCCTGTTTACTTTTGTCTTATACTAAAGTGGTCTAAAATATCTCAAAATTGTCCCCCTGAAAGTTTTTAAGCGTGCACCCTGCTACATTTCCATCTCAGTGGTGACTCATAGATTATATGCAGTGGGTCCTACCAGAATTACCAATATAGACTGTAGATGTTGCCTGTACTTCTATATAATAATTGTCTATTTTATGATTCTGTAACATAAAGGATAAAGAATCAGATGCACAATTCCATAGGAAATATTCTTCCCCCTTGAAGTACAAGTCTCTCTTAACTGTTTACCTATGTAGGCTGTAGAGGGAAAAAAAATTTGAAATGGCACTTCATGTTAAATTACATACTTTAGCTTCAATTGATTATTGAATAATTTTCTTTTGTTAATCAAGTAACTATGACAATTTTAAAAAAAAACCTTTTCTGAAAGTACTTCTTTTGGGTTTAAGGGATACAATCCATTTACTTTAGTGGCTGGAGAGAGCCTTCGGTACTTAGTTTAAAAAATCAAAGATGGTTGTTAGTAGAGTATTCTGAATATTTTATTTGTACAGTGACTGCTGATGAGAGCTGGATTTGGGGAGTTTCTGAGCTCGCTGGCGCGGGGGAGCTAAATTAACACACACACTTGAAATGACACAATTATTGAAGGTTAACGACTTTACCCACTCGCGTTAATTCAGCTTCTTCACACTGCAAGATTTGGTAACTCCTCCCAGCCAATTCCAATCGGATATTACATTTTCAGTGTTTACTGTTTAAACAAAACTATTTAGAAAGGGAACAGGATAAAAGAATGTTAATGTTTTAATCCTAATCATGTTGGCAGATTCTTTTTGAGGTAGGGGAGATCATTTGTTTGAGATCTCTCTGAGGCACAGATCATTCCCTCGACCGAGAGGGCAGGTGGGTGATCTGCTGCCCGCCCTCTGCTAGATCCTGACCTCTATATTTGGTCCAATACAAAGTACACAAAGAAGGTCTGGAATAGCTGACCCTCTGATTATCAGAAGCAAGAACCTGGCCTCTGCTTGAGGATACCCTTCTCTCCTGCTCTCCTCACCATTGCTGAGATTGGGAAGTCACTTGTTGAATGCATCGGATGTTAAAGTGCTGAATGTTAAAAGGGCACATAGTGGGGCTGAGATTTGCTTGTGAAAGTAGATGGGAACTGCTCGTGAAGGCTCAGCGTTAAATGATATGCACATTAAATGAATATTTAATTATTTTCAAGTGCAGCAACTGCATGCGACTTGGTCTGACCTGTACACAGGATATAATGATTCTTCGGGGTGGTTGCCACAGCTTCCCTATACCTTTCCTCATGCCCATACCAATTATGTTGCCCAGATAAAATCAGACCCATCAGACTTTAAATGGTTTTATTTACAGTGAAAGTGAAGAAGCAGAGGCATTTATTGTTCCTTGGTTTAATTGGTTTTAGTGCTGTAATCACAACAGACTTATCTCTCTAGACACTTCTGTTGGTAATATTTTGAAAGTGAAGTTTCCCCGCACAGCCTTTTTTCCACAAGTTAAATGTTATTCGACACTCCGGTCTGTGGATTACTGTCACTGATTCCAACATGGACTTGACAAATTTTAACTGCTACATAAAAAGTTTTCCCACGGGAAATCATATCTATAGGAACTGCTGCGAAATGGAAATAGTAACAAAAAAACTGCAATTTAAGGATTTCATGAAGGCTAAGACAATAATATGGTAGATAATTAATACATGCCTGTAGGCCCAATTTAAAACTCTCCAAGGACTAGCTTGCAGGTTTGTACTTGGCTTAGAAAAATGAAGATCAAATTCTGTGCAGGCCACGGAACTGTATTGTGCTGCTGGTGGTAACGAGCACTGGACAGTTGCTGTGTTGTCACTAGGATTTCAGTAAATGTAAGGATGGCCATTATAAATCTGTGCACTATGTCCAGTTGATCCGTGAAAAATACCTAACAGTTCGATCTATTTATCCTTCAAAACTTAGATTGTGAAAAGCATTTTGAGCTACATAGCACTGGGTAAAGTACTGGGCATTGCAGGTTTTTCAGTAGATTGTGGTCTGTACTACAGTAACCTAGTTAACAGCAGATCCTGCCTGGCCAACTTCTTTGAGGAAGTGATAACCTAAGTAGGTAAGACCTATGATATGGTGTAACTTGACTTACACAAGGCGTTTGACAAAAATTCCACATGAAAAGCTATTATTTAAACTCAAACCTGTGGCGATTCAGAGTAAACCCTGGGAATGGATAAGAAACTAACTGAAGTGTAGGAAACAATGAGTACTTGTTCGAGGAGTTATGTCAGAGGATCAGACTCCATAAGGCTGCTTAGTTTTATTTTGGACTTTAACGAACAGACCAAGTTATTATTAGTTAATTGTGTCATCCCAATAGCCCATCTGACCCTGCTCAGCTCTTGTCCACCCTTCCATCTGCTGAATATTTGTCTATTAACTGATGAGAGCTTAGTTTGGAATTTTTAACTGTGTCAGATGGAGATGGATTTTCACTTGTTTGTGAGATGTCCTCATCTAGGGATGTCCTCATGTAGGTATGTCCACTGTCTTTGGCTTGTCTCATTCCAAGTTAGAAAAGCGTATGCGGATAATTTATATTAACTTTGTGCCTGATTAATTCTGTGTTTTGCTTAACGTAAGTGACGAGTAAAAATGTGATTGTTACATGGATATTTAATCAATGGAGAGTGCTGTCGATTTGGGGAATTGTGTGCATGCCTTTGTTGGATGAAATGGGGAGATAACTTAAAGGTTCAAATCCCTAAGTTGCCCATAATGCATAGACCAAATACATATCAGCCAATACACTAATGAATCCTTTACACCTGCACTAACGAACATGTAAAATCATGAAAATAAGAAACCGTAAACAAAGGTTTGAGATCTTGTGCTTGTGTATATGGACATGAATGTACAGCATATGTATATGAGGATGGAGCCTGGGCTCCTATAGAGAGGATCATGTCAGGAATTGGTGAGAGTTACAGGAAGGAAACCAGTGAGTGACATCGGATAATATAATTTATAAGTATTGCAGACTTGAGTCCAGTAGGCTGTGCCACTAGTAGCTTCTGTCGCCACTATCCTGACATGTGCTCTGTTTATTTTTTGTAAAAAAAAGATATTTTGCTTATTTTGTGTGTAACGGGCAAGAGTTCGATGCCTAGCAAATTCATCCTAGTAATCATTGTGCAATGCGATCTACTGTCGAGCAGTTGTCGCTGCCTCATTCTGTTGCTGTATAATACACATCGAGGAGAAGTATCATTACAACTGAGATTGAAAACTCACCATGTGAAGAGCCGAACCTGCCTCCTACCACTGTCGAGTGTCAGCTGGGTGGCTATAGAATTTTTTTTTGTTAAAAACACTTTTTGTTAATGAACTGTAATCCCTTTCTATTACAGAAAGCAGTGCAGAAATGTTCCTGTTGTTCACCTCAGAAGGTCAGAAGGGAGACATGACACCAACGCATCTCTTTTTTCATAGTTATTGATTTATAACGTGTAGGATTTTATGTTCTGGTGAATGCATTGTTAGACCACCGGGATTTATTCCCCTCATAGTTCTCATCGCTTCAGTCTAATTGTGCATAGGCTTATAGTCATGGTACACTAGACAGGTGGAGGCAAACTGGAACAGACTGTTTAAAAAAGAATGTACTGAGAGCGTTAACGGGGAGAGTTTAACAACTCGCAGAACAGTGAACCTGGTCAGGAACCAAGAGGAGAGACGGATATAAGGAGTGGTGGAAAGAAGCCCCAGACTCATAGAGCAGCAAACCTGGTCAGGAACAGAGAGGAGAGCCGGATATAAGGAGTGGTGGAGAGAAGCCCCAGACTCATAGAGCAGCAAACCTGGTCAGGAACAGAGAGGAGAGAAAAAAAGAAATCCAGGCGTGACATCACAGGATAGCTGGTAACTGATTGGTTGGTAAAGGTCGCATTGTTTTTTTTGCTCTTCAAGTTAGATAGCTGGCTTGGAATTAAGCAGAAACTTGGAGATTAGTAACAGTTAATACTATATTAAATTAGTAACTGTTATATTATAATAATAACTTGAATCTGATTTAGTCTTAAGTTTCTGTAAGTTAGTTAATAGTCTACTAAGTAAAGACATGACAGGGCAGCTCAGTCCCGTGGAATGCACATCCTGTGCCATGTGGGAAATCCAGGATGCTTCCCATGTCCTGGACAACCACGTGTGCAGGAGGTGTCGTCAGCTGGAGGAGCTCGAGCAGCAGCTGGCGTCACTGTTGCATCTGTGAGGCTGAGAGCTTCGTGGCTAGCATGTTTCAGGAGGTGGTCACCCCACAGATAAGGGGTGCGCAGGCAGAGAGGGAATGGGTGACCGCCAGACAGAAAAAGAGGACCAGGCAGGTAGTGCAGGAGTCCCCTGAGTGCATCTCGCTCTCCAACCAGTATTCAGTTCTGAGTATTGGTGAGAGCGATGGTTCCTCTGGGGAGTGCAGCCAGAGCCAAGTCCGCGGCACCACGGGTGACTTGGCTGTACAGGGGGAAGGAAGAAGAGTGGATGAGCAATAGTAGTAGGGGATTCGATAGTTAGGGGAACAGACAGGCGTTTCTGCGGCCCCAGACGTGACTCCAGGATGGTATGTTGCCTCCCTGGTGCCAGAGTCAAGGATGTCACTGAACTGCTGCAGGACATTCTGAGGGGGGAGGGTCAACAGCCAGAGGTCGTGGTCCATATTGGTACCAACAACATAGGTAGAAAGAGGCATGAGGTCCTGCAGGCAGATTTTAGGGAGCTAGGAAAGAGATTAAAAAGCAGGACCTCAAAGGTAGTAATCTCCGGATTACTCCCTGTGCCACGGGCAAGTGAGTATAGAAATAGGAGGATAGAGCAAATGAATGCATGGCTGGAGTGATGGTGCAGGAGGGAGGGATTCAGATTCCTGGGGCATTGGGACTGGTTCTGGGGGAGGTGGGACCTGTACAGGCCGGACGGGTTGCACCTCAACAGGGCCGGAACCAATAACCTCGCGGGGAGGTTTGCTAGTGCTGTTGGGGAGGGTTTAAACTAATTTGGCAGGGGGATGGGCACCGGGAAATAACATTAGAAAGGGGAAATAAAGTGCTCAAAGGATTTGGAGAGGCAGAGAGCACTAAAATAAGAAATAGTAAGGTATTAGGTGGGATCCAACTGAGAGAGAATACAGGATGGTCTAAGATGAGTTTACAGTGTATGTATGTGAACGCACGAAGCGTATTAAACAAGGTAATTGAGCTGCAGGCACAAATAGCCACATGGGAATAAGATGTTGTGGCAATAACTGAGACCTGGCTCAAAAAAGGGCAGGATTGGGTATTAAATATTCCTGGTTATAAGATGTTCAGGAAAGATAGGAGGTGGTGTGGCAGTATTGGTTAAGGAGAATGTTACAGTGCTGGAGAGGGAGGATGTCCTGGAGGGGTCAAGGACAGAATCTATATGGCTAGAGTTAAGAAATAATAGAGGTGCCATTACACTACTGGGTGTATTCTATAGACCACCAAATAGTGGGAAAGATATGGAGGAGCATTTGCAGTGAAATTACAGAGAGGTGCAAGAACTATAGAGTAGCGATAATGGGGGACTTCAACTATCCTAATATAGACTAGGATCATAATAGTGTTAAGGGCAGAGAAGGGGAAGAATTTCTGAAGTGTGTTCAGGAGAACTTTCTTGATCGGTATGTTTCCGGCCCGACGAGGGAGGAGGCATTGCTGGATCTGGTTCTGGGGAATGAGGTAGGTCAAGTGTCAGCAGGTGAACATTTAGGGAACAGTGGTCATAGTATCATAAGGTTTAGATTAGCTATAGAAAAGGACAGGGAGCGATCTAGAGTAAGAATGTTTAACTGGGGGGAAGGCCAATTTCAGTGGGATGAGAATGGATCTGGCCCGGGTAAACTGGAATCAAAGATTGGCAGGCAAAACAGTAATAGAACAATGGGCTACCTTTAAAGAGGAAATAGTTCGGGTACAGTTGAGGTACATTCCCACGAGGGAGAAAGGTGGGGCAACTAAAGTCAGAGCTCCCTGGATGATGAAACAGATAGCCAATATATGAAGCAGAAAAAGAGCAGGTATGACAGATGTCAGGTTGCAAATACATCTGAGAATCAGGCTATATATAGAAAGGTCCGAGGAGAAGTGAAAAAGAAAATAAGAGGGACAAAGAGAGGGTATGAGAATAGAATGGCAGCCAACATAAAAGGTAATCCAAAAGTCTTCTATAGGCATGTAAATAGTAAAAGGGTAGTAAGAGGAGGGGTGGGGCCGATTAGGGACCAAAAAGGAGACCTGTGCATGGAGGCAGAGGGTATAGCTGAGATACTAAACAAGTACTTTGCATCTGTCTTCACCAAGGAAGAGGATGCTGCCATAGACATAGTGAAGGAGGAGGTAGTGGAGACACTTGATAGCATAAAAATTGATAAAGAAGATGTAATAGAAAGGCTGGCTGTACTTAAAGTAGATAAGTCACCAGGAGTGGATGGGATGCATCCTAGGATGCTGAGGGAATTGAGGGAGGGAATTGAGGGAGGAAATCGCGGAGGTACTGGCCATAATATTCCAATCCTCCATAGATACGGGGGTGGTGCCAGAGGACTAGAGAATTGCAAATGTTACACCCTTGTTCAAAAAAGGGTGTAAAGATAAATTCAGCAACTACAGGCCAGTCAGTTTAACCTGTGGGGACAGTGGGGAAGCTTTTAGAAACGGTAATCAGAGACAAAATTAACAGTCACTTGGATAGGTGTGGATTAATTAAGGAAAGCCAGCACAAATTTGTCAAAGGCAAATCGTGTTTAAACAACTTGAACAAGTTTTTTGATGAGGTAATAGAGAGGGTTGATGAGGGTAATGCGGTTGACATAGTGTACATGGACTTCCAAAAGGCGTTCGACAAAGTGCCATACAATAGGCTTGCCAGCAAAGTTGAAGCCCATGGAATAAAAGGGACAGTGGCAGCATGGATACGGAAATGGCTAAGTGACAGGAAACAGAGAGTAGTGGTGAATGGTTGTTTTTCGGACTGGAGGAAGGTATACAGTGGTATTCCCCAGGGGTCGGTTCTAGGACCACTGCTTTTCTTGATATGTATTAATAACTTGGACGTGGGTGTACAGGGCACAATTTCAAAATTTGCAGATGACACAAAACTTGGAAGTATAGTGAACAGTGAGGAGGAGAGTCATAGACTTCAGGAAGACATAAACAGGCTGGTAAAATGTGTGGACACGTGGCAGATGAAATTTAACGCAGAAAAGTGTGAAATTATACAATTTGGTAGGAAGAATGAGGAGAGGACATATAAACTAAATGCTACAATCCTAAAGGGGGTGCACGAACAGAGAAACCTGGGGGTATATGTGCACAAATCATTGAAGATGGCAGGGCAGTTTGAGAAAGCAGTTAAAAAGGCTTACGGGATCCTGAGAATTCATAAATAGAGGTATAGAGTACAAAAGTGTGGAAATTGTGATGAACCTGTATAAAACACTGTTTCGGCCCCAACTGGAGTACTGTGTCCAATTCTGGGCACCACACTTTAGGAAGGATGTGAAGGCCTTAAAGAAGGTGCAGAAAAGATTTACGAGAATGATTCCAGGAATGAGGGACTTCAGTTACGTTGATAGACTGGAGAAGCTGAGGTTGTTCTCCTTGGAGCAGAGAATATTGAGAGGAGATTTGATAGAGGTGTTCAAAATCATGAGGGGCCTGGACAGAGTAGATAGAGAGAAACTGTTTCCATTGGCAGAAGGGTCGAGAACCAGAGGACACAGATTTAAGGTGATTGACAAAAGAATCAAAGGCGACGTAAGAAAAAACTTTTTTACACAGCGAGTGGTTAAGATCTGGAATGCACTGCCTGAAAGGGTGGTGGAGGCAGACTCAATCTTATCTTTCAAAAGGGAGTTGGATAAGTATCTGAAAGAAAAACATTTTCAGGGTTACGGGAAAGGGCAGGGGAGTGGGATTAGCTGAAAGTCGGCATGGGCTCGACTGGCCGAATGGCCACCTTCCGTGCTGTAACCATTCTATGATTCTATAACTTCAAAGCAGTTTTGTGTGTTACTGAAGTGATTTGTTCATTGGAAATGGAGTCCAGTGTTGGATTCAATCACAGGGGTATGAGTGGAATGGTGATGGTAACAGGATGAAGCTGCTGACAGCCAAGAATTACTTCATCCCTTTCACTGGATTTTCAGCCCATCAGGACTCGGTGTGGAACAGCAGTCTCTACTCAGTCACTGCAGAGGTGTTAATGACTCAAGTCACTGATGGGCAGGTAGCAGTTTGCTGAAAAATCAATTAGCTCTGAGGATAATGGGACAAGGGAACAAGCTTGTTTTATGGCCTTCGTTAAAGGCAGCTGGCTGTGCACTGCCTAGGTTGATGCCAGGCATTTCTCTCTTGTATGACAAAGTTTGGACTGAAGGATGAGGTGGTGATCTGTAGAGACCAGAACACCATTGGTCAGAAGGCCAGGGAGGTGTTAGGTGTGGCACAAATCATTGCTGTTTAGTACATCCTTTCACACTTTTTGTTCCTTCCCTCTCAGGTTGTGATGCAATTATTGTAAAACATCAGTGTAGCACATTAATGGCCCACAGCTAACTAACTGCTCGCTGAAAGTCTGAGTGCTCACATGGAATGGCTAAAATGCCAATATCAACTGCTGACTCGCTGTCTAAAGTCTGCATTCTTTACAAATCTGTCATGGCTCACTGCATTGCTAATGGGAGGGGGAGGGGGAGGGGGTGGTGAGGACAATCATGGTAAAAAAGTCATTGCTTTCGTTCGAGTGAAGGAAGATCAGAAATAATTGCAAAAACTGGAAAGTTCCACCTCGGGTTAAAGAGATGTTACCGTGGGTAGAAAAAGTACTTAACTGTGCAAAGGCCATTTTTTAAAATTGTATTTTCACAAACTAAATCCTCCTCTTGACTATTATAGCAGATGAGTAAGCAGAGGTAGCTGGGATATTCCAATGGAGTTATGTTCCCTACGGGGATGGAAAATCAATCATTCCGTCAGCTTTCCGCGGCCCTGGGTCACTTCCGGGATTTTCTGCCAGAGGTGACATGGATTATTAATATGTCCACCTTAATATGAGCAGATGTATTCAAAAGATACACAAATGAGAATATTTTATACGACATGCATCCCAGCATTTGCACCATGGCAGTGCTGGGCGCTTGGAACACCACGGTGTTCTTGGCAACCAGGGTTGCCAAGGAGGGAAGATGGGCGTTAAAATTTAAAGGACCCACTTTGTCTGGTGCAAATCGGTTGCTTTCTGATGTCAATGTAGTAGACAAACGTGTGCGGATAAATTGCACTGGTCAAGGTGGGATTCTCCTCCCCAGAGGCTGCTAGCCACGCTACCCTGTAGCAGGTGCCCAAGGCCTGCAGCAGCCATTTTCTCTTTCCCCGGGAGGTAGATCCCTAATGAATGCAGGAATCCTGCTCGGAGCTTGCTGGTAAAGAATTGTAAATTAGCCAATTAACTCGACCCTGGAAAATCGTTTGGATCCAGCAGCACAGCATGGCCATGCGGTGGGCACAAATCCTATCTACACAACGGGAATCCGAAATCCCAGTAGCGGGTGCAGTGACATAGTTTTTTCACTGATCTGGTTGCCCAGATTATGTGAATATTTTTCACATTTACTTTTCTTTAAATCATTGGAATTCAAGCAACCTGAAAAGTGCTTTGGAGTAATTTATGCTGAGGCAGCTTTAGATCAGTGGCAGTATGGCGGCCCAATAGTGTAGCAGGCTGTAATGAAGCTCGCTAGTGAGGTGACACTGTCCATTTAAGCAGAAAATTAAATAATAGATTCTCAGAAATCTAGAGTGATTCAAGTATGGATTGAGCGTGCATAGACAAGTGTTATGAACACTGCTGGATTGTGTATTCTGGAGACGTATCAGCACAGCTCTTATCCTGTGTCCGAGCAGAACAGTACACAGCTCTCCAGAGCCGGTGTGATGCCAGTATGGGTGTGTAGGCACAAAAGGTTAGATGATTTCTCATTTTTAAACTGGAGTCCCTGTCCCTACATGTATCTAGATTACCTATTAACATTGACATTAGAAAGATAGTTTTCACTGGTGCCTCAGTGGACCGTCGCACTTTCATTGCAGTTACAATGGTACACATGGTTCTGGGCCTCTAACACTTGATTTTATTGCAGAAAAGATGATTAAAAGGGATTTGATCCCGGTTTTGAAAATGATGTGGATGTAAACAGATTGTTTAACTTGGACTATGAATGCCGAGCTACAAGATCCCAGAACACATTGACAGTATAACGAGGCTCAAGTGAGACTAGGAATTGGAGGACAATCATTTTTCAGAAAGAGTAGTGGAACTGACTCCCCACTAAACTAGTTAATGGTATGTTAGCCCGGAGGCTTCCTTCTAATGCCCGGCCCTTAGATACTGGACTAGTTACCTTTCTCTCTTCCCTCCATTTCCATTCACCATCTCTCCCCCCTCCGTTCTCCCTTCCTGCTCCCCTTAATTACCATCAATTTTCCCCTCAGTCACACTCCTACCCATGTCTGGCTGCTGTTGGACTGGACCCTTATCCCCTCAACACTCCTCCAAGTGCTAATGGAAGAGATTCTGCATACTGGATTTCCTGTTCTTGCGAGAATTCCTGTCTGAAAGCTGGAATTCCTTCCATTAGCACTAGGAGTGGCATTGAGGAGAGTCTGTACTGATGCGTATCAGCAAATGGTAGCATACCGACTGAGCCCCAGTAACGTTGATGACCGCATGAAAAACTGATGTTTGGCAGATAGGATTCTGGGAATGTGCTGCTTAACTTTGGGGTCAGGAAGAAATTCTACAGAACTTCCCGTCTGAAAATCATTTAACTCCACGATCGGGTCTGATGAAAGAACAATCTTGATGGACTGAATGGCCTTTTCTTTTTCCATACTTTATGAATCGCTGTGTTTTTGCTGTATTAAGCTGGAAGTTAATAATTAGCATGTTTATGTGTTCTAGCAACTGGGATTTTGGTGAATCTGTAGAAATAGCAGCAGGTATCCCAGTTTAAATAGTTACTTAATGTGATTGGATTCTGAAATAAAAATTCCGAGCTCTCACCTAGGATTTGTTTGGAATTGTGAAATGGGAGATTCACGTGGGACTAGTGTAACGAGCTGATGCAGATCTCGAGTGAATTTAAACTGAAAATCAAAAACTATCTCACGTGGACTCGCAACCCAATTTTTCCTTCTCCATTTGATTGGCATCATAGAAACATAGAAACATAGAATCTAGGAGCAGGAGTAGGCCATTCGGCCCGTCGAGCCTGCTCCACCATTCAATACGATCATGGCTGATCATCCAAGTCCAGTACCCTGTCCCTGCTTTAATCCCCACAGTACACATATCCCACCCTACCCCCGTAACCCCACGTATTTAATTCCCCCTAACATATCCCATCCTATCCCCATAACCCCACATATTTAATCCCCCCCTAACACTAAGGGTCAATTTATCACAGCGTCAGCTGCTTATTCTAATTTGAGGTGACTCTCCTACTTCACAGCCCCAAAGAAACGGGTGGGTCATTTTAACAGCTCCCAACTTAAGACAGTCTTCATAATAAAACCTGAGGGATTGTATGATTTATTTGGGATCATTCTGACCAAAGTGGAATTTGATCTGGATTGATTTGATGAAAACATAGACTAGGTCTGAAGTGCTAAAACAAATTCCAGTGCACTTAGACCTACAGTGTGTATTGACTTCTGCTGTCGTTAGAATCGCATCATTTCGAATTAATCTGTCCTCTGCTGAATAAATCATAGTAACTGCAGGCAACATCAGAAAATCCAAAATGTGAAAATGCCATTTAGTCCATTTGCCGTTCTTTTCAGGAAACAAGTATGATTTACACTCTTGGGGACTCTTCCCAGTTTATTTCATCTCCTGAAGGAGGTTAATAAACAAGAAAACTTTGAACAAGGAAAATTGTGAAATTCCATGCTAACCCCAAAGATAATCAAATTATCTAACCTTCTTGACCACATTACTCAATTTTGATTTAATGCAAGTTCTTTGAGTTATTATAAGGAACAAGCAGCAATCGAGAAGCAGATGTATGAAGGCTGCATGCAGGAATGTATGGCCGGAGAAGATCGCTGAAGTGGGGTGAGGCTAAGGAAAGAATTGGAGACAAGGATTAAGGATCTTGAAGTCGATTTGCTGGGGAAGAGAAACAATGGGATTTGACAAGAATGGGGGATAATGCGCGTCTAGGACTTGGTGAGGTAAAGGATTCGGGGCCATGAAGTTTTGGATTAGCTTCAGTTTGTGAAGAAGGGAGGCTAGCATGGAGGACGTTGGAGAAATCATTCTTTGAGGTGGTGTGGGCATGGATTAGGGTTTCGGCAGCAGTGGGAGAGAGAGGCACAGCGGGCAATGTTTTGGACGTCAAGGAATGTGGTTTTGGGCAGAGTGGATACAGGGTAAAAAATCGCTGCTCATAATTCAACTGGATGCTGAGGTTGTGCACTGTCAGATTTAGTCTTGAGAGGGAAGTCAGGGAGGTTGATGGAGTTGGTGCTAGAAACACATAGGTGCTGGTGGGTGCTAAAATGGTGGTTTTGAGTTTGCCGATGAGCTGAAGGAAATTTTTATGGGTCTTGATGTCGGACAGGCAGTAGAAAGTGTAGCAATAGCTATGGTGGTGGCAGAGATGTTAGAGGTAGGTGTCGGAGTACTTGAAGAGGCTGCTCCCGTGCTTTGGCATGGTAGGAGAAATCATTTGATGGGGTGTTGTGGCTGCATTGGGATATTTATACCTGGAGCCACGAGGGGGCGATGTGATGGTGATGGACAGCGGAGGAGAGTGAGGCCGTGAACGTGTCAGACAGCAGAGAGGTTGTGGAGCATGGGGATTCAATCCTGTTACACCTTGTCTGTATGTACTATAACAATAGAAAGAGGTTTCATTCTTCCCCAGAACAAAAACAAAGCCTGGGATGACAGATAAGCCTACTTAAACCCTTTGAGCGTTACAAGAATCTTTCTGCAGGCATCCAGTAAAGATGATAAGTTTAACACTTTCAGTTTAGTAGCAGAGTGTTGTGCACAAAGCTGTAATCTTTTTTACTGTAGTCACTCAGCAATGTCAGCATTAAAGATGGGAAGAGTCTCAGGTTTAGTGTTAGGTGCAAAAATGCTTCACAGACATGAGCACAGTGCTGTACCTAATAGGATTACACTGATGGATTGTTTAAAGAAGTAGACTTCACATGACAGTGTTAAAATGTCTATTATTTTTAACAAGTTAAAGCTCAATGTCTGCTCTGCATGCTTTTTTTTATTATAATGACACACTTTGCCCAGTAACCCAGAACTCTCTGATATCACCATAGCAAATTGATGGCAAGGATCCTGAGTGGTGAATGGAAAATCGCACGAAAAATGGTAATATGATTCACTCTGCTTTGTCACAATTATGCACACTTCATCAGTTCTGACACAGGCGTAATAGTACTTAAAACTCTTTAATAGCTGCATTTTTTTGACCAAAAAAAATGCAGTGTTAATTTATCTTCATTTGTCTCTCTGCTCTGTCAGGCAAATAATTCAGAAGACTAGGGAGACATTCAGTGAGTCATTGTGCTTACATTTACTCCCTATTTTAATGAGAAAGACAAGTCTCATTTCAGGGGTGACACACGAACAGATACATTGATACAAGTAAAATTTGAGCTGTATTTGTCAGTGCTGGGTAAACAAGGTGAGCAATTCACTCTGTAATTTGGATACAAGGTGACTGGAACGAGGCTTTGGATTTTGTTCTGAGTTGTCAATGCACTTGAATTCACAAAAACATAACCAATAAGTTATTGCTGCAAAACAACTTAAAAGGAGGGCAGGTTAAAAACAGAATTTATTTCTGTTTTGTTGAACACTATGTCTGATTTGAATGCCAAGAACTGTTTGAATGCCAATTGTTACCTCATCAGAAAAGTTGAGTAATTTAAAATAAAAATTATTATGGTGTGATGGATTCGGGCACAAAATATGTGAAAATTATGATCTCCTGGTATATGATGTAGTTTATCTGGAACCTTATTTTCTGTGAAGTTTTTTCAGCCCTGCTAAAATGGTAGCTCATTGTTTCCAACAGACGTTGTACTACTCCAAACATTACAGATTACCCGGGCACCCTATTTACTCCATTGAGTGTAGAATGCTGTTTGTGTGTTCCGGCTGATTTCACCAGACGGAGCTGGGTTTTATCACTGAAGGAGCCTGTGTAAATACTAGCTGTGGTTCTGCTCTTAAGATAACGCAGTAAATGTGAAACCTCTGGAAGTCCAAAGGTCCTTTATAGCATTAGAAGGTTACTCACAGCTCTGCAGAATTTCATTTGTGCCGGCTACGCTACTCAGAATTTCCATTTTGCCAGGGATTTTTAACCCTGGGGCTCAGAAATGGGAAATCCTTGCATATAAAATGTTTACAATCCACAATTGCATGTTATTTTTAACATACTAATTCATCTTTGGCGATGTTGCACATGGCCGTCAAGACCAAATGCTGTCTTCAGGTCAAACAGGGTTAATGGGCAGGGGCAAGGAGGGAGAGTGGGGGCGGGGCTGGAAATGGGGGTTGGAAAAAGTAGAAAGGGATGAGGGAGAAAGGAGAGTGGGTAATAGGGGAGAGGCAGGATGGGGTGGAGGGACAAAGCGGGTAAGAGGAATGGTAATAGGGGATGGGGAGGAAAGAAAAAGTGGGAGGATTAACTAATTACCTCAGCAGGAGAGTGGTTGTTGGGAAAGTGTCTCAACAAGAGGAGGGTTGGAAAAGCCCCTTTGCGGGGGGAGTGCAGTAGAAAATTACCTTGAGGGGGTTTGGAAAAGTACCTCAGCAAAGAGAACCTGTAATTTTTCAACGAATGAGGAGGCCCTAATTCTTCCAACATTGAAGAGGTCCTGATTTTTTTTTTAAACCGAGCGAGATGCCCACCTTTACTGCCAAGATTTATTTATTTCTGAACAGGCACCAAATTCTCCAGGTTTGTTCCTAAGATAAGAGCTGGATCCTCCGCAATCCTCCCTGAAGTGGGGCCGAACGACAGTGCAGAATGAGGTCTACTCCCACCTCACCGCTCCAACCTCAAATTTCCCTCCCTTCACCCCTGCAGTTGCCAGCGCCTTCCCCACTCGCTCCATGCTGATGTTGGCGGGGGAGAAAGGGAGGAGTAGGGCTGGGTCTCCCATCTACCCCAGTTACTACTGCTTCTGAAGACAACCATGTGGAAGGTGGCAGTAATCCTGAGGTCAGCCTTTACTAGGCCCTCTCCCTCCATATAATCCCCTGCTCACTTACCTGCATAGGCCTTTGTTTTGCTGAGGCCTACACCTACAAGGCTGGGGCTCTGCTGATCTTCGGGGCTCTTTTACTTGTTTAAATGCCCGACCGCCTCTTCTGATGCTGTAGCAGAGGCATTTACCATTTTTGATATATAATAGATATATGCCTGCTAACTACAACTCAGTGAATTTCCAATGATATGCAATTAAATGCAACTGAGAAAAGAACATTGTTATAATCAAGTATGCATTTAATTTTAATACAGAACTTCCAGTTCCCATTTGGTATTTACCGGGATGTTCCTGTATGTTGCAGTGTAGCTTTAAACATCTTCCTGTTTATTTTCTGATGTGCTTCAAAAACTAAATTCGGTCTATGGAGGTAATAATTGCAGTGCTATTTTGCTAACAAAAATACTGTCTGTTTCATTGCTATTTATTATTGACAGTTAGTTTATACAGGAAAAGATGGCACTCTTCCAGACCACATACAGCCCAGGTTGGAGAGCTAACATTAATCAGAAGAGGTCTGACAACTAACTCCAGAGCGGGGGTGGGGTGTCTCTGTCTGTCTGTGTGTTTGGAGGAGGTATCCTTTTGCAAATTTTAAGTGGTCTTTTTCTATGCTGTCTGGGAGTTATGTTGATAAAAAAAAACAGCCAAAAGGATTAATGAGGTCTGATCTTCATGAAAATGGGAACAGCAGACACGAAACATGATTGGGCCGAAGTATTTGCCCCCCCGGTCTGCCCAAGTGCTGGATAAGCGCAGTAAGAGATTTGGAACAGAGCAGGAGAAACTTCTTTGCACAAAGTGCTGTGATGCTGTGGAATTCACTTCCAGGGTTAGTGGTTAAGGCAGAAATGTCAAAATTAAAATTAGATCAGATAGGTGGATGAAGGAAAAGGAGACAGAGATATGGGAACAAAAGTGAATAGGACTATTTGCTCATGTGGAGGGTAAATGCAGAAACAAACTGATTGGCTTGTTTCTCTTTTTTTTATTTGTTCATGTGGGTGTTGCTGGCAAGGCTGGCATTTATTGCCCATCCCAAATTGCCCTTGAGAAGGTGGTGGTGAGCTGCCTTCTTGAACCGCAGAGGGCAGTTAAGAGTCAACCACATTGCTGTGGGTCTGGAGTCACGTATAGGCCAGACCAGGTAAGGACGGCAGATTTCCTTCCTAAAGGACATTAGTTTTTACGACAATCCGGTAGTTTCATGGTCACTATCACTAATACTAGATTTATTTAATTGAATTTAAATTCGCCAGCTTCCTGTGGTGGGATTTGAACTCACGTCTACCAGCTCATTAGTCCAGGCCTCTGGATTACTAGTCCAGTAACATAACCACTATGCTACCGTACCTCCGCTGTGATACACCTATGTATTTATGCTCAAAGTACACTGTGCCTGTACAGGCCCCAGTACACTTGAATTTGGGTTGGCTGTATCCTTTCCATGGTCTGGTTGCACTCATGCTAAAGGCCCTAGCACTTGGAAGTAGGGGAGGCAAATCTGATCCTCCGACAAATCTACAGGTAAATGAGGTGCAAGGGTGGCAATGCCCCTACCTGCCTTATTTACATGCAGACACTGCCTGCATCTATTGCAGGGGCTGGCACTCTGCACCCTGCCTAGGGGAAAGGCCTGGACCCACGACAATGTAAAGGGGACAGAGACCCAGCATCATCGCTCTCTGCCCCATTTCTTGTCATTAACATCTAGCAAATTTCCCCTTTTCACTGCCCCGAGATTACTGCGGCTTCCCTGGGGACGGGGAGAGCAGCTGCAGTAGGTGAAGACACAGCATTTCCGTTCAGTGGGAGAGAGCATTCTCATTGTTCTCACCTCATTTTCCTACTGTTTCGCTGGCATACAGAAGAAGGAGGCCCGGGATCTTGCACCCAGCAGACAGCAATCCTCCGGGAAGCTTCTTCCTTTCAGCGATGTTGGGCCGTGGACTGGACAGCAGCTAGAAGGTCCCGACCACGGCAGCCAGTGCCACTGTTACAGGCTGACTTTCTATCCCCACTCGCAGGCACTACACCCTACCAAGGGATAGGGGGTGTGACCAGTCCATTTACACGGCCCGGTCCACTAAATTTGGCATTCTGAGACCTGGCCAGACACAGTGCACCTTGGGCACCAGTGAGTGGGCAGAGTGGGGACAGGAAAATCCGTCCCATTGTCTCCTTCAGTGAGTTTCTGGCTAGCCTCATTGCCTGCAATGGTTAGGAATAGCTCCCCCTGAAATCTCTGGTTTTGGTTTCCAAACTGGTTCCTGGGAAAATCTTATGCTGTGATGGACTTGATAAGCACTATAGTGCAGCACAGGGCACTGTTCCATTTGCAATATCCTTTTTCCTGCAGAGCTGTGGTTGAATTTAATGATGTAATATGTGTACAAACATAACTAGAAAAGATTATTTAATGACCCTGTCAATGCTGGTGATTAATGGTTTAAGGCTGTCTTCAGAGTAGGTACAGTAAAACCCACATATATTTCTGGTTTTGATATCAGCAACTTAGTGGTAATGTGCTGATCTATGCAAATCGCTATTAAGTTGTGTTTTGCACCTTCTATAGATGTGCTGTTGTATGTAAGTCTATGTACAAGTGTATGTATAGCACAGCTGTCCTGTCCTGTTGTGTAGGGCAACACGGTGGCATAGTGGTTAGCACTGGTGCTTCACAGCGCCAGGGACCCGGGTTCGAATCTGACCTCGGGTGACTGTCTGTGTGGAGTTTGCACATTCTCCCCGTGTCTGCGTGGGTTTGCTCCGGTTTCCTCCCACAGTCCAAAAATGTGCGGGTTAGGTTGATTTGGCTATGATAAATTGACCCTTAGTGTTAGGGGGGGATTAAATATGTGGGGTTACGGGGATAGGATGGGATATGTTAGGGGGAATTAAATACGTGGGGTTACGGGGATAGGGTGGGATAGGTGCAGGCTCGATGTGGGGATTCTGTGTGAGAAAGCAGGGACAGGGTACTGGATTTGGATGATCAGCCATGATCGTATTGAATGGTGGAGCAGGCTCAACGGGCCGAATGGCCTACTCCTGCTCCTAGTTTCTATGTTTCTTTCTATGTATAACAGGGTTCCATGGTTCTCATCCATACAAATTCAGCCTATTGATTTTGAATTCCTCAGGAATATGTTCAAAAACTCTTTAACCCAACTGCATAGAATTTTCAAGTCAGCGGCATTATTTGTATTTTTTTAAGTTTTAAGATCTGCCGCTCAATTTTGATCTACTCCTGGGTCCGACAGAAACGTCTCTGTGTTGTCACGGCCTGTACTAACAGAACACTCACACAAATTTCATTGCTCAACCCCATGAATTCTCAGCGGGACAATGGGACTTGCACAAAGGAATTTGTGTAAGTGTTTTGTTAATACCAGCCGTGGTTATCAGGTTGAAGCCCAATTATTGTGCCCACATGTTCGACTCAGTTTCATTCGTACATAACCAACCCATATAAAGTGTGATTGATTCCTTAAACATCATCCACTGCACATCAATAGACACAGCATCTATGAAACGAGAGAAAAGCCTCCTCATTACACTATGACAATGCACAGACACACACTCCCTTCCTTTGAGAAATGTGGTGCATTATCAATCTCAATTCACATATCAACAGGGCTGTCAATCAAGGTAAGTCTAACAATATTAAACAAACTGGGCAGGCACATTACTGAAATGACCCTTCTGGATGTGCTCCGAAGAAAAAGGGTTTGCTAATTGGATGGAAGTGTGTGCAAACACAGAGCACTAACGGTAACAAGTAACTCTTAGCCTTCCAGTCTTCTGGCAACGTCTGCAAATACTCTAGGCCCTCTCTGCAATTATGGCCCTTTTTTTCCAATTTTCTCCCATCCTTTCCTGAAGGTGGTGATTCGTGCTGAGCTTTGCTTTCAGGGGTGCTCGCTGCTCTTTGCCCCATCCAAGCATCTGTTTACTATGTGTGATCCTAGATGCTGAATGTCGACTAGCTATTCAATCATAGGGGGCTTCACAGCCAGACCTAATCTTGCCCATACCCAGTATGCTTGTGCGTATCTTGCAGCAGTGACAATTTGGCTTTTAATTCATCGTCACAGTGAATTTATAGTTTTGTCAAATTAAAAAGAGTACATTATCTTCAGAAATATTCCTGGCTTGCAAGCTGAAAGTTAATAAAGTAAGTCAACTGTTCATCACTAACAGCACACAGAGTCTCAATCCAAAGTCTGATCTTCATGGATTACAACAACAACTTGCATTTATATACTCTAGCACCTTTAACGTAGCAAAACATCCCAAGGCGCTTCACAGGAGCGTTAACAAACAAAATTTGACACTGAGCCACATAAGGAGATATTAGGGCAGATTGGTCAAAGAGGTAGGTTTTAAGGAGCGTCTTAAAGGAGGAAAGAGAAATAGAGAGCGGAGAGGTTTAGGGAGGGTATTCCAGAGCTTAGGGTGTTGGCAGCTGAAGGCACGGCCACCAATGGTGGAGCTCAAGATGCCAAAATTGGAGGAGCGCAGATATCTCGGAGGGTTGTATGGCTGGAGGAGATTAGAGATAGGGAGGGGCAAGGCCATTTGAGGGATTTGAAAACAATTTTATACCATCTTTGAAGAATTCAAACAGCATGACCTTAAAGAAGCTTCTGTATGTAGACTGGATCCCTCAAAAAAGAAAGACAGATTTACATTTATATAGCGCCTTTCACTACCGCAGGATATCCAAAAGCACTTTACAGCCAATGAAGTACTTTTTGAAGTGTAGTCACTGTTGTAATGTAGGAAACGTGGCAGCCAATTTGCGCACAGCAAGTTCCCACAAGCAGCAATGTGATAATGACCAGATAATCTGTTTTTTAGTGATATTGATTGAGGGATAAATATTGGCCAGGACACCGGGGATAACTCCGCTGCTCTTCTTCGAATAGTGCCATGGGATCTTTTACGTCCACCTGAGAGAGCAGATGGGGCCTCGGTTTGACGTCTCATCCGAAAGACGGCACCTCTGACAGTGCAGCACTCCCTCAGCACTGCACTGGAGTGTCAGCCTAGATTTTTGTGCTCAAGTCTCTGGAGTGAGGTGAGAATGCTACTCACTGAGCCACAGCTGACAAACTCTTCAGACTGCAATGGTGCAACCACCTTGGGCAGATGCTACTGCCTGCTGTAAGCTGTTCTAAACTATACCATAAACAGTTCCCTGGTGTAATGGTAGTGGGTAGAAAGACAGTAAAGCAAACAGGGCTGTGCTGCAATATTGATCGCCTCTGCACCTACCCTAACCTCAATGCCACTGAAGCCATTATACTTGCCCTTGTCACATCCCTTGACACTCCAGTACTCTCTTTGCTGGCTTCCCATTCTCCATAAACTCCAACTTGTTCGAAACTCTGTCACATATATTCTGTCCTGCTCACCCATCAGCCCTGTCTTGCTCACCTACATTGGTTCCCCCAACCTCAACGCATTAAATTTAAAATTCTCTTTTATCATCTTTAAATCCCTTTGTGGACTCACTTCACCCTACCTCTGCAATCCACTCTAGCCCTTTATCAACGCCCCATTCCCTGAACACTTGCCTTACGTGAATGCCCCTCTGCCTTCATTCCACCATTGGCGGGTGTACCTTCAGCCACCTGGCTCCTATTTTTCAGAAATTTCCTCCCTAACCCCCTCCACCTCTGTCTTTTCCTTGAAAACCTACTCAAAACTCATCTCTTCAGCCAAGCTTTCAATCACCTCTCCAGATGGAGAGGCTTTCCTGCCTTACTGTCTGTCCTTCTTGCTCCTATCTGTGAAGCGCCTTGGGACATTGGTTTTACATTAAAGGTGCTATATGAATTAAAGTTATTGTTAAACTTCACTGGCATCCGTGCCCCCTTAAAGTACTCTGTAGTTTGGCTTAATCGCTTTTACTGTTCACAGTTATGCTGCACAGAGATCAAATCACTTCTCCGTCCCCACAGTGCATGGGGTGTTTTACCGGCTGGGTTGTGGTAAGATCATTTCTCTGCAGGGAGTTACAGCATTCTCACAGTAATTGATATTGGAACAACTGCAATTAATCAAATTGCAGTGCAGCAAAATGATGGCAAAGGTAAAACTTGAGAATCTAATATCTTGAGTGTTTCCTAATAATTAGATTTATTTGAGTAGAAAGGAAAATTCTCCCTAGTTACAGTTATTCATTGTAATGATAATGCAAAAAGTAAATTAGACTCTCTGCTAATCTTAACCTCATTTATGCTGAAGCTCCATTTGTTCCAGACAAAATTTCTTATATTACTTTAAAATCAAATAAAGTATGGACACAGTCCACTTTTTCTTTTTTACTTTGCATGAATTTCCCTTGAAATTGTACATTATACTGGAGGTGATACAGGACGCTACATGACATTTTCACTTCAATGTTTACACTTTCAGTTTATTGGTGAATAGAAGTTATTATCTGACTTTACACTGCTGGTAGGGAGGCTTGCCCAGCAGGAACGCAAATTGGAAATCCGGGCATGTGTGGAGCACTCATTTCCAATCATGTGTAGTGGTGCGCGAATTTTCAATATATCTTGCTGCCAAGGAAGTCTGTCTGCTGGGAGTGCAAAGTCTGAAAATTCTTCTTCTAGCTGTTATGTTTGGGCCTATCCTGTTGGCTTTTTATATAAAACACGAGGGCCTGGAAATCCCTGTGGCAGCCTCCTAGGGTGCAGCTGGGTGGAATTACATTTCCTCCCATCTCATGGATGCATCCAAAATCCCGGCGTCAGGGTGATTAGCATATTTTTATCGGCAACCTGTGTCATTTTGGCATGGGGGAATATCACGACTGCACTTTACTATAATTTAGGGAGCTTAAGGCCTAATCTGCTGAAGGCATGGCCGCCAATAGTGGGGCGATGAAAATGGGAGATGCACAAGAGGCCAGAGTTGGAGGAACGCTGTGTTCTCGGAGGATTGTAGGCCTGGAGGAAGTTACAGAGATAGGGAGAGGTGAGGTCATGGAGGGATTTGAAGACAAGGATGAGAATTTTAAAATTGTGGTGTTGCTGGACCGGGAGCCAATGTAGGTCAGTTAGCACAGAGGTAACGGGTGAATGAGACTCGATGTAAGTTGGGATTTCCTATGTAACTACAACACCAACTTGCATTTATCTGCAGTCCTCTTTGGTCGCAAGGGTACAGCAGTCCACTGCATTGACATGAACATAATTGGCACCAAAATTGTCCCATTATTAACCTGCCAGGAGGCTGAACAGCTCCCAACCCCAGGCAATGAAACAAATCTAATAACATTCACCCTAACACGTTTGTGAATGTCACTCAAGAATGGGCTTCCTCACTGAGAGATGGTAGACTGCGCTGTGGCAAATCGGAGCCTAATTCAGTTAACTTCTGTTGTAGAAATAGGGATTAAATAGCTGGGTCTGCATCACTCGCTGTATCCATGCCTTGTATACATATGTGTGTCTGCTTTGTGCTCTCCTGCTGGTTTTATAAACAAACATATCTGCAGTTCTGATTTGCAACTCCTGCAATTATTTAGCCAGTACAACAGCCAGTCTCTGCCTTACCCTCCTTGTTCCAACAGACTTTGTGATCCTTTCAGGCTGCAGGAAGCTACATTTAGAAATATGGTCAAAGTTTACCCAGTTTGTGTAAGACGAAAAAGAAGATAAAGAACTAGGAAATATCTAATTTTGTTTGTTGTTGTAGTCTTGAATTGTAAATACAGCTCTGCATCTTTTCAGAAAACAATCAATTATTCTTGAAAGGACGTGTAGACAGGGGCCAATTCAGGGATATCACAAATGCCAGCAGCAGTGGGAGTCCATTTTTATTTGTACAATAATGCAGTTTTAACATTGATTTAAGGCATGATTGCTGACTATAAACAGGTCTCATTCCAGAATATCCAGTGATTACCATGATAAACTGGGATAAACTTCAGAATAACATGGCTTGGAATCATTTCAGAGATCTAAACTTAACAGCCTAGATTTTCAGCTTAGTTGGTGCTCATCTCTGGCAGGGTAAGACTTCTGCCTATCACAGAGATGCGCCCCTGATTCTGGCTGATCTTCTGACCTCGCAGTCATCTGAAGTGGCTTCTATTGTGGAATTCTGCCAAAGCGCTACAGACAACCTTCATGCTGCGTTTAAAAGAGATTTTAATAAAAAAACATTTTTAAATGGTGCACTCACCTTTTGGGCCTGTGCAATGCATGGGTGCGGTAGTGTAGCGGTTATGTTACTGACCAATAATCCAGAGGCCTGGATTAATAATCCGGAGAACGTGAGTTCAAATCCCACCACGGCAGTTTGAGAATTTGAATTCAGTTTAGAAAAGAATCTGGAAATAAAAAGCTGCCATCAGTAAAAGTGATCACGAAGCTGCGGGATTTTTGTAAAAACACAACTGGTTCACTCGTCCTTACTCGGTCTGGCCTATATATGACTCCAGTCACACTCCAATGTGGTGGCCTCTGAAGTGGCCTAGCAAAGCACTCGGTTGCATCAAACCACCACAAAATGGACTGCAGTGGTTCAAGAAGGCGGCCCATCACCACTTTCTCACGGCAACTAGGGATGAGCAATAAATGTGGCCTTGTCAGCAACACCGAAATGAATAGCTACCTCTGAAGCCACAAAAGAATTCACGGGCTTCCCTCCCTAGTGTCCAGTGTAGAAGTGGCGCAAATGTAGGGAGATGAGTTGGAGGATGTATTGCTCTCATTTGCATTTAATTTTAACATGCCTGCGTACACCTCCACGCTGCCTGTAAAACAGATTTAAAAAATGTTTTTTAAATGGTGCACTCACCTTTTGGGCCTGTGCAATCCCGGGGTGTGGTAGACCCGGGGTGCAGGTGATGCACAGCAAGACAGGGACAGGGCGCAGTGCATCTCCGAGCAATCGCCCAACACGCACCCCCCCCCCCCCCCCCACTTGCCCCGATCTGCTGAAAAATTGGCTGGGGGCAGTCAGAAAATCCAGATCTCTTTGAAACTAGTGAAAAACTTTGGTGTGACTGACTTGACTACAGTCAGTTTTTTTTAAACAATAATTTTACATTGAAGGATGGCTGATGCACTGTTCTCCTCCTGTTGACAGTGCTAACAAAACATAACTGGAGACTTCTGAAAACCCACCGGCACCACAGACACACAATTTATAGATTTGCAAATTGCCACCAGGTCTCAATTTGCCTCTTAATTTAATTTTTGTTTTAAAAGAGTGCTGCACTAACAAACATAAAAGGGGAGGAGATTGCAGGTTTCTGTTTGAGTGCTGCTTGCCTCAAATTTAACATGAAATTGCCTTAAGAGTAAGCAGTTTGTCCAAACACTGTCTTACATTGAAACCTTACTCTCCGCGAAAGTGACTTGATTGGAATTCATCTTCCTCTATTAGTAACTGATCCAAAGCCCACAGCTTGGTGGTAAAGTGCTGTTAGCCCACAGCAAGCTGCACATGGTACAGTGTTCTTAAAGCAAAGCAAAACATTCAGTTAGCTGACAGACAATTCATTAATAAAAAATGCTGGTGGAACAATGTAACCTAGTGTGGGCTGTATTTTCTTGAATTCTGCTTTCTAAAAACAACTGGTAATTACTACAGTGCCAGGCACCTCGTGCAATAAACTGTCAGCTGATAGTCCACTATAGTCTTAACCGCTTTCATCGCTCTGATAACAGCTTAATTAAAAAAATTATTTTTTATTGATAATAAAGGGGTTGAATTTCCATGCTACTACTGGGAGTGGGGGGAATTCCACTAGATCCCTGTGGTCTACTTTAGAAATTTCCAACCAGAGGTGACAGCGGACTTTGAATATATCCACTCAAGAATGGGTGGGCATATTCAAATGTATGCTAATTACACGGATACGTCATAGGATGTATTTTCCATCATTAATGCCATTGTAGCCCCAGCTCCATGAACAACAACAACTTGCATTTATATACAGCCTTTAACATACAAGACGCTTCATACAAGCATAATCGGACAAACATTGATGCCAAGCCAAAGAAGGAGATATTAGGAGGGTTGAATAAAAGCTTCGTCAAAAGTGGTAGGCTTAAAGGAGGAGAGAGAGGTGGAGCGATTTAGGGAACTTGGGGGTCTAGACAGCTGAAGGCACATCTGTCAGTGGTGTGGCAAAGGGAGTGGGGGAAGCATAAGAGGCCAGAGTTGAAGGAACGCAGAGTTCTTGGAGGGTATAGGGCAGGTGGAGGTTCCAGAGAAAGGGAGAGATGAGGCCAAATAAGGGATTTTAAGATGAGAATGAGAATTTTAAAATCAAGTAATTGGTGGACCGGGAGCCAATGTAGGTCAGCGAGCACAGGGGTGGTGGGTGAGCAGGACTTGGTGCAGGTTAGGATGTGGGCAGCAGAGTTTTGGATGAGCATCCCATCTCATTCAGCTGCGACGCAGGTTTCCAGCTACATCACTTTGTGATAGTCATCGAGGCCTGCCACAGGCATTTTTCAAACCCTTCTCCGGTGGGCTCCCTTTGTGGCCAGGAATGTCACTGCGATGCCACCAGAATTATGTAAATGGTGCCGACCCCAAAAGATCCCCTGAAGTTTGTCCTACAGGAGATGGGTGAGTGCAAAATCTGGCCCTTTAAAATTTGGAAAGTAGTCTTATTCAGTGTATTGGTATAAATACAGTGGGAAAATTACATCTTTTGATTTATTGTTATAGGATGCTCTTAATTCATCACCTCAAATTGCTCCCACTACTTTCCTTAGCAGAGAGGTCAATAATCAGGGGGCATAGATTTAAAGTAATTTTTCTACATTACACCAGTGACTACACTTCGAAAAGTCATTCATTGGTTGTAAAGCGCTTTGGGATGTCCGGTGATCGTGAAAGGTGCTATATAAATGCAAGGCTTTCTTTCTTTTTCTTTTAATTGGTAGAAGGATTAGAGGGGAGTTGAGGAGAAATTTTTTCACCCAGAGGATGGTAGGGATCTGAAACTCACTGCCTGAAAGTGTGGTAGAGGCAGAAACCCTCATCACATTTAAAAAGTACTTGGATATGCATTTGAAGTGCTGTAACCTACAGGGCTGCGGACCAAGAGTTGGAAAGTGGGATTAGGCTGGGTAGCTCTTTTTCGGCCGGCACAAACACGATGGACTGAATGGCCGCCTTCTGTGATTCTGTACTAGTAACCACCTTAGCGTTATAAAACTTAAAGTCCTCTCTCCAGACATAATGCATTTGTGAAGGACAAAAATCTATAATTGTACTGCTGGATGTTTTTCACGGTTCTCGTGAACAAAGTTCACATGCTTAAAGGAAGAGAAGTAGGCCATTCAGCCCCTCGAGCCTGTTCCGCCATTCAGTTGGATTATGGCTGATCTGTACCTCAACTCCATTTACCCACCTTTGTTCCATATTCCTTGATACCCTTACCTAATAATCTATCGATCTCCGTCTTGAAAATTTCATTTGGCTCAGCATGCACACACTTTACTGAACGCCTACAATTTGGCTGTGAAAATTTACTAAAATTCTACTGACAGTACTGAATCTGTTGTATATAAGACAGTAATTCAATCTGGGAGTTTGAAGTTGTTGACATTAGCAAATACCTTGAGCTATGCTGTGGTGTTTTCTGACATCAGAAGAGGGCTATCGAATTACTATCTTGTAGCTCACTGGTGGCCATTCTGTTCACATACATATGCAGACACTTATATATGTTCTATTATTTCCCGTTGAAGTAAGATGACACAGAGATTAATACTTGCCTTCGAGAGTGTTAAAGACTGTAACAGAAGGAATTTGGATGACATCAAGCTCTTGAGGTTTATAAAGTCATCTAAGCCAGTGATTGTGTTACAACTTTGTGATCTAAGGCAGCTGTTATTATTTCTAATATGTAACTTGTTTTCCATCTGAGCATTTAAATCTAAATCAGACTTACTCCGTAGGAGTGGCTCATACTGGGAATAATAATAATAGAACAGCCATCATGAAGTGCATAATGACAAAGGAACAACATCATGTGACAAGACGGGCAAATGAAACATTTTTTTCAAGTACATTATATATGGACATTTGAAATAAAAATAGGAAATGCTGTCGGTCAGCATCTGTCTGGCTAAACCTGAAGGGTGTGAATAGGGGTATTACAATTGGCCTCAGCACCCCTGGGTTAGGAAGGGGAAAAGTGGCCAGATTTCCTGCTCCTGATCACTGTCAAGCAACCCCTGCTGGTTATGGGTTTGTGTAAACATTGGGGAAGGACAGGGCTGAAACTGGATGTGATGCCCCTGTGATGGAATAGTCTGGCGACATCCATTCTCACACAAGAATAGTGGCCACTTGGGCAATGTACTGGAGGGTGACCGGCTCCCATTGAACCAAACCCCAGGAAGAAGTTAATGATTTCAGGCAAAGAAGGTGAAACTGGGACTGTACAAGTAGCTGAGGAGGATGTTGAAGACCTACTACTGGAGAGAAGTATTCAGAAGGAATCTGCACTTCAAAAGTTAATGGGATTAGAAGTATAAAAAACACAATCAAACCCAGATGATATGGATATTTGAAAAAAAATTGGGTATGGGAATTGTGCTAAAATACCAGAGTGTGGTAAATAACATAAATATTAAATAAAATTTTAGCCACCTAGTTTTCCTTGGTTGTGGATAAACCGAGCAGCCCGGTCAAACTGATGCCTCTTTTCCTCAGGAAAGCTGCTCAATGTATTGTCCATCCTAAATAGGGTGTTTGTCCACAGACACATCAAGTAAATGACAATCAACTGTGGGTGCAGACAAATCAAACATAAAAGTGGGAGTACAGATAGAAATATCTGCATTAAAAAAAAATACAATTGTGAGTCTGGACTCTATTTGTGGAAAGAAAGAATGAACATTCATTTTTTTAGTGCTTTTCACATCCTCAAGATACCCAATACACTTCACAACCAATTAATTACTTTTTTTTTTAAGGACATTAGGGCAGAAACTGGACCTCGTCGCGACTGTTTTACGAAGCTCAATTTTGAGGACCAATGTCCTGTGCCCCAAGGATGCCTGAAAGGTTTCCCACCCGAAATTGGGTTGGGCCATTTTTCAGACATCCCTGGTGTCCGCCTAAAACAAGTGTTAGGCCCCTTTTCTGTCAGCTTAGGCTCAGTGGTAGCACTCTCGCCTCTGAGTCAGAAGGTTGTGGATTTAAGTCCCACTCCAGAGACTTGTGCAGAAAATCCTCGGCTGACACTTCCGTGCAACACTGAGGGATTGCTGTACTTTCAGCGGTGCCGTCTTTCGGCTGAGGCTCCATCTGCCCTCTCAGGTGGACGTAAAAGATTCCATGGCACTATTTCGAAGAAGAGCAGGAAGTTCTCCCGGAGTCCTGGCCAATATTTATCCATCAACCAACATTGCTAAAAATAGATTATCTGGTCGTTACCTCATTGCTGTCTGAGGGACCTGTGGCAAATTGACTGCCGTGATTCCTACATTACAACAGTGATTACATTTCAAAAGTATTTCATTGTCTGTAAATCACTTTGGAACGTCCTGATATTGTGAAAGGCACCATATAAATGCTAATTATTATTCTTTTTGCGCATTTATATGAGGTGCCCAATGCATGCTTTATTTGATCTTAACTTTTTTTTAAAAATACGTTCCTGTGGAGTCATGAGTAGCAGGAGTGCTCCTCCCTTCTGAGGGCTGCTAACATGCTGCAATTCTCTCCCCCCGCCCCCCGCCACTAACACTTGGCCAGGTACTAATAACACACTTTCCAGTCCTAACTAACACCGGATCAGAGTCTTGATCAGGAAATCTACCTCACTTTGTGCAGGCTAACACATGGAATAGCTACTTGGGTAAGGCACATGGCAGCCAGCATTTGTAGGACTAACTTCCGGTATCATGACCTTCCTCTGGAGAAGAGGGGTACTGGAGAAAATCAAAGGGCAAATTGGAGGATGACAAAAATGACTTGTATAGAATCAATTATGGTGAGATTTTATGGAGGCCTGTATCCAGGTCTGAATACACGGTTTTATAGCTGGAGTTGACACATCTGGAAAATTTCACCCGCCCTCCTCTTTAAGGAAAAGAGACGAGTAGATTATTTTAACAACAGAAAACGCTGGAAAAACTCAGCAGGCCAGGCAGCATCTGTGGAGAGAGAAACAGAGTTAACGTTTCAGGTCGATGACCTTTCGTCAGAACTGGAAAAAAGCAGGAAATGGAATAGATTTTAAAGCAAGTTTAGGGGCTGGGAAAAGGGGGAGGGGATGAAAGAACAAAAGGGAAGGTCAGTGATAGGATAGAAAGCAGGAGAGATTAAGAGACATTGAAAGACATTAAGAGATATTCAAGGCGAGAGGAGGTGGTAATGGGACAGGTTAAGGAACAAAGGATGGCTCTAGATGAAGTGTGAATTGCGCTGGCAGAATGAAGGACAGCTGCCATGTGGGAGGGAAGAAAAAAAGGCCAAACAAAAAGTGTGGAGATATATATATATATATATATATATAATAGGAGCCGAGGTTATGATCTGAAATTGTTGAACTCTATGTTGAGTCCAGAGGGCTGTAGCGTGCCTAAACGAAAGATGAGGTGCTGTTCCTCGAGCTTACGCTGAGCTTCCGTGGAACAATGCAAGAGGCCGAGGACGGTGAGATCTGAGTGGGAGTGAAGTGGTGAATTAAAGTGACAGGCCACCGGGAGCTCGGGGTCCCCCTTATGGACTGAACGGAGGTGTTCCGCAAAGCGGTCACCCAATCTGCGTTTGGTCTCCCCAATGTAGAGGAGACCACATCGTGAGCAGCGAATACAGTATACTAAATTGCAAGAAGTACAAGTAAATCGCTGTTTCACCTGGAAGGGGTGTTTGGGGACCTGGACAGTGGGAAGTGGGGAGGTGTAAGGGCATGTGTTGCATCTCCTGCACTTGCACGGGAAGGTGCCGGGCGAAGGGGAAGGGGTGCTGGGGGTGGTAGAGGAGTGGACTAGGGTGTCGCGGAGGGAGCGGTCCCTGCGGAATGCTGAAAGGGGAGGTGAGGGGAAGATGCATTTGGTGGTGGGATCACGCTGGAGGTGGCGGAAATGGCGGAGGAAGATCCGTTGAATGTGGAGGCTGGTGGGGTGAAAGGTGAGGACAAGGGGAACTCTATTGTGGTTCCAGGAGGGAGGGGCAGGGGTGAGGGCAGAAGTGCGGGAGATAGAATGGACACGGTCGAGGGCCGTGTCAACCACAGTAGAGGGGAATCCTCAGTTGAGGAAAAAGGAAGACATGTCGGAAGCACTGGTATGGAAGGTGGCATCGTCAGAGCAGATGCGGCGGAGACGGAGAAACTGGGAGAATGGAATAGAGTCCTTACAGGAGGCGGGGTGGGAGGAAGTGTAGTCCAGGTAGCTGTGGGAGTCAGTGGGCTTGTAGTGAATGTTTGTCAATAACCTATCCCCAGAGATGGAGACGGAGAAGTCAAGGAAGGGAAAGGAAGAGTCGGAGATGGACCATGTGAAGGTGAGGGAAGGGTGGAAATTGGAAGCAAAGTGAATGAAATTTTCTAGTTCAGGGCGAGAGCAGGAGACGGCACTGATACAGTCATCGATGTACCAGAAAAAGAGGTGAGGGAGGGGACCCGAGTAGGACTGGAACAAAGAGTGTTCCACATATCCCACGAAAAGACAGGCATAGCTAGGACCCATGCGGGTACCCATAGCAACACCTTTGATTTGGAGGAAATGAGTGGAGTCAAAGGAGAAGTTGTTCAATGTGAGAACAAGTTCAGCCAGGCGGAGGAGGGTGGTGGTGGATGGGGACTGCTTAGGCCTCTGTTCAAAGAAGAAGCGGAGCGCCCTCAGGCCATCCTGGTGGGGGATGGAGGTGTAGAGGGATTGTACGTCCATAGTGAAAAGGAGGCGGTTGGGGCCGGGAAACTGGAAACTGTTAAAGTGGCGGAGGGTGTTGGAAGAGTCGCGGATGTAGGTGGGAAGAGACTGGACAAGGGGAGAAAAAATAGAGTCGAGATAGGAAGAGATAAGTTCCGTGGGGCAAGAACAGGCTGAAATGATGGGTCTACCAGGGCAGTCCTGTTTGTGGATCTTGGGAAGGAGGTAGAAGCGGGGTTGGGGGACTATGAGGTTGGCGGCCGTGGGGGGAAGATCTCCAGAGGAGATGAGGTCAGTGACAGTCTTGGAAACGGTGGCTTGATGTTCGGTAGTGGGGTCATGGTCCAGGTGGAGGTAGGAGGAGGCGTCGGAGAGTTGGCGTTCAGCTTCCGCTAGGTAGAGGTCGGTTCTCCAAACAACAACAGCACCACCCTTGTCAGCAGGTTTAATGACAATGTCGGGGTTGGATCTAAGAGAATGAAGTGCTGCAAGTTCAGAGGGAGGTAGGTTGGAGTAAGTGAGGGGAGCAGAGAAATGGAGACGGCCGATGTCACGGTGGCAGTTTGCAATGAAAAGATCTAGAGAGGGTAAGAGGCCAGAGGGAGGGGTCCAGGTAGAACAAGAATTCTGAAAGCGGGAGAAAGGGTCAGCCGTGCGGGGGGAAGACTCCTGGCCAAAGAAGTGGGCACGTAGGCGAAGGCAACAGAAAAAGAGCTCGGCATCGTGCCGAGCTCAAAATTCATTGAGGTGGGGGCGTAAGGGGATGAAGCTCAGGCCTTTGCTGAGGACTGATCGTTCGGGGTCAGAGAGGGGAAGGTCAGAAGGGATAGTGAAAACGCGGCAGGGGGTGAGATTGGGAGAAGGGGGTGTCAGAGGAAAGTGAAGGGGAAGAAGGTTCCGGAGGGGCGTTGGTGTTCAAGAGTTGATGAAGCTTGCGATCCTTGACATCAGAAAGAAAGAAAAAAAGTTTTTTGTTGAAGCGTCGGATGAGTCGAAGGATGAAATGGAACTGTGGACCCGGACAGCTTTGAGATAGAGTGCGTCGGTGCTGCTGAAGAGAGAAGTCGAGAGTGTTCATGCGGTGCTGCATGGCGTTGAGCGTGGATCTCGAGATGCGGCGAGAGCAGTAGTTCAGTCCTAGTTTAACCATCTTTCTTGTTTCACTGTCCATCTCTCACTGTTTGCAAAATGTAGAGTGAATTCAGCGCTGCATCATGTCACTGTCAACATCAAGCCAAATAAAACCTCCCTCGATGTCCAGTGTTAATAACCAGTATCTCAGCTGCACTTTACAGTGATGTGAAAGTAAAATTGATAATCAGTGTAAACTGTTGTACAGAGAATAAAAATTGATGTGACTGCTGGAAACCCCTCTGTGGATTCATTTTCAACCAGAGTGGCAGCTGTTTTTGACCAATCTGAGTCGAGGCTTGCAGTTATTTTTGTTAGAAATTGGAGTTTTCACTTGTAAAAACCAGAGATAATTATTTTTTCAGTAAGAACAATGGCCTGAGCAAACTGGGTCAGTGCTGATATTTTCCAAGTCCCACTTCTCTAGTTATGTTTTCTCAGTCATAGCCTCTAATTATGATTGCGCTGTGGATAAATCATGCAACCTGCTCCTGATTATACCTTTAGTCGAAGACCATCTGCTGGTGATGGAGAAATTTGGGTGTTGGTGCTTCTGCAGGCAGTAAAGAAGAAATGGAAGAAACCATTGGTTCTGGTAGTAAGCAGATGTATCCTATCAGCTCCTTTTCTTCCCGCCTTTCAATCTGCCGACCTTGGCAGGTTGATGTGCCGTGTGCCTGCAAGTCATTCAGTTCTTGGGCGTCAGAAACGATTCACTCAGGGCTCGTTCATCAGACCTTTCAAAACACAGGAATGCAAAGAGAAAGGCTCATTGGACTTCTTTTTGACTTTTGTGGTTTGTGAAGCAGGGAAAATACTTGTCAAGAGTGGAACCTCCCCTTAAAGGGCAGACTGAGAGAAAAAAAATGCCGCAAAATCCTGAATGCGCTTAAGGGTACATCATGTGAAGGAAAGAATAAAAATGGTTTGATCTTTTGTTGAGGTTATAAGCGATTTGCTTCAGCAGTAAATGAAGCTCAATGTTTTCTGATGTTTTTTCAGGGATTGTGCACAATTGTAGTACAGAACAATACAATGTTTCATGAATCGGATAAAATGTTTACAGAGACGTATTCAGACAGTAAATATACTTTGAAAGCTGTCTGTGCATGATAAAAGCTCAGTAAAACCCTTTTGTCTGCAGCTCTCTGCTTCCTCCAGTGATCACATACATGCCAACCTAGAAAACCAGCAATCGCTGACCGACTGCATCAAAACAGCTCACAACACAAGAATGGGCCTGGTGTAGTTACCTGGGCTTTGTAACTTAAACTTTAGGTGTACTTGTATTGGAGGAGAATGTAACTGCATGAAAGCCTGAAGGAGAAACTCAAATATTGAAGGGACCAAAGCAATGATGCATTTCTCTGGCGGTCTGGAGGCAGCTTCCCAAAACAAAATTAATTTATACTTTAAAAATGATGCATTCTGGTTCATTTATAGCAAAGTTTAAAAAATATTGGGGTGAAATTAGTCTTGGGTGGGGTGCAGTTAGCGCAAAACAGGCGACAGCGGATCGATGGCCCATTTACACCCTGCCTGATTTTATTTCCCATCAAAGTCAATGAGAGAGAAAATTGGGCGGGGTGTAAAATGGGTTGCCGATTCGCTGTCGCCTGTTTTGCGCTAACTGCACCCCACCCCACCATTTTGCGCTAACCCCCCCAGTTCAATTTCACCCCATTGATTTCAATGGTAGGAAAATGGTGGGCAGTGTGCTCGCGATTTTGCAGCATGTCCCGGCTGCATGTGAGATCTTGCTGGTGGTGGAAGGCCTCACAAAATGTAAGTGATTTTCAACACGAGAAATAAGCAGATGTTTCTGATGTACTGAATTCTCAATTATGTTGCTTTCTATGTTGGTACGTAGCAATGTCTTGTAAGCAATCTACGGGTATCATTGTGACAACCATTCATGCCACTTACATGACAGTGATCAATGTTTCCTCTGCTGAAGATATATCACAATATTAACAATATGCAGTTTGTTGAAGAAACATATATATCTATATGTGTGTTCTGAGAAGAGCAGTAATAATTCAGTAGTACATTGACATGCTTTGACAGAAGAGATCTAATTGTGAGCTTATACAACAGTGATGTCTGTCAAAATGTCTGTGTGGGGCCCATTTTTACAGTTCAGTTATGTCAGTGGAGAATATTTCAATTTTTTTTGACAGTGTTCTCAATCACTTGCAAAGTTTTTAACCAGCCTATTTACCATCTCTCATCCAAGTATCTTGTATTGAACGACACCAGAAAGGTTGAAAAGAGTTGGAGAAGAAATGGAGTGAATCATTTGCAGAATGTGGAAAAAGTCCACACATGGACAATCTTGGGGGAAAAAACGCTGACATAAGTAAGCGACAAAAAGATGGAGACTGGAATGCCAAGCTCTCATTTTACACTGCTCCCGTTACAACATTGTGCCATAAAATGAACTTGAATGGACTTGCTTCTATGTTCTTTAATCCGCTGCTTCAACAAATTCCCCCCACCCCCACCCCACCGCCTCCTTATTGTTCGCCATCCACTGATTAAACTGGAGAAGCAAACAAGCATTTATCCCTTAGAACAAGCTATTACCTTTGCTGATCGGCACGGAGAATGCTGCATCATCATGTAACAATGTACATCATGCTTCAAATGGCAATAGAGGAGCTAAAGGCTTCAGATGTGAAGGAAAGATGGGTGTGTCTCAGGTGGGTGAGGGAGGGCCTTTATTATATGTCCAGCCCTCTTTACATCATCTGATTGTGGCATCCTGCTGTACAGTGAGGGATCACTAGTGAATTCTCAAACACAAAAAAGATTAACAGTGTCATACAGTTGCCAAATGAAGCCACGCAGATAGCCTGACCGAAAATCCAACTGAACTAATGATCCAGCAACATGGTAGACAGTTTTATCAAACTTTTGATTTGAATTTCAGACAATTCAAATTTTCAGAATGGTTGAAAACACACGTTGTTAAGTGTAAGTGTGCAGCAGCCACTACTTTCCTGGACCCAGCTCCGGGTCTGCCTCTGCCTAGCTCAGTTTCCAGCTCCGACTTTGACCAGCCACCTACTGGCTTCCAGTCATGGCCTTGGGCTCTAATGCCTTGCTTCTTGCCTGTGTGCTGTAAAAGGTGATTAACATTAATTCTACAAGGCTGGAGTTGGAAATTGGGCCGAGTTTGAAGCCGAGGCTGGAAGCCAAGAGGTTGGTCTAAGGTGAAACTGAGGTGCTGAGACTAGGTGAGTCACAGGCTCAGCATTGAGGCCCAGAGCATAAATATAATGCAGAGAGGAAACAGCAGAGGATGAAGAGATAATTCCATTGCAACGGGTCCTTTTTATATAATCGTTACACTAGTGTAGTGTATAATAGTATGTAATACAATAATAGTGCAAACATGCTATATGTTGTACAGAATTGAGGCAGCAAGTCTCTTTGACCTCCATCACAGCCTCACTCTCAGCTCCTCTACTCCACACTTCAGCCACAGGATACTTTCACTTCCGGTCAACAATGGAACCTGGGGGCAGAAGCAGGCCACTTGGCCTCGGCTATATATAGGCTCCATTTCACCAGGTGAGAGGAAACTCCCATCCTGCCTGAATGCTCTGCTCCTCAGTGCTGTGCTCTGTTACCCAATCCTGTGCTCCATTTCCCCACCCCCAGACTGCTGCGCTCCCCTCCCCACGCTCAGTCCTCTACCTGACCCCTCCACTCCCTACCCCATACTCCCAACAACCTGTAAGCAATGCCATGGGAGATCTACTAATAGTAAATAGATGTTTATATGCATTCTGTGTGTCATCAATGAAGCAACAAAACCAATGGAAGGAATTGAGCTCTTATGACATTATTGGCTTAGCATCAGTGTTTGAATGTTTATTTAGCAACAGAGAAGTTTAACAGCGAGACTGTTTTAAGTCAACATTAAGTGACATATTATGGGATAATTTGCTTAGCACCACACAGGGCTCTCATATTAACAAGCTTTACTGCAGCTTGTTGTGTACAGTTAGTTGTGCCTGGCTAATTTGATTATGTTTGTCAAAGGAAAATGAAGCTAAATTAGCAAGAGTGATGGCAAACAAGATAGTTCCACACACAACACAAACACAAACATTCTTTAAAATTGTACTTTGGTCTCCTTACCTAAGGAAGGCTGGCCCAGATATTCCGATCGCAGGCCTCCCGCGGGCGGAGGACTGCGATCTGGAAAAATCTGCGCCCTTACCTGAGGGCTCCCGGGACGGCGCACAATTCCGATGCTGGGCCTCTCCAAACTGCCGGTGCGCAGGGCCCACGTATCCCAGAGGCGCAGGTAGTTCGCAGCGTCCCTGGGATCACGTGGGCCATGGGGAGCCAATCAGAGAAGGGAATCTCCCTTCATACATTTGACAGGAAGACCTGTCAAATATATGAATGGAGATCACCCCCAAAACATAGTAAAACTTCAAATAATTTTTTTTTTAAAATCACATTTTTAAAATGACTTGAAATTACATAAATTCACTATTTTAAACAAATTTTAATTTTTGAAAAAAAAATTAAAGTTTTTAACGGGGCTAAAAATAAACTTACCTTTCTTTAAAGTATTTTTAAATGATAAATCAGTGGAAAAAACTTTTTTTTTAAACTTTTTTCAACTCTTATCCTGGTAAAAGCAGGCCTTACACCTGCTTTTACCAGGTGCAAGAATTGTAAGTGATTTCTGCGGGCGGAGGGTCTCCAAAAAGCGGAACTCTCCACCCGCAGAGGCCCTTCTCCCGGGCAGCCGGAGGATCTGTCAAGAGCTTTCTTGACAGATCGGAAATGCCAGTTTGCAGCGCATGCCTGAAACCGGCATTTCCAATGTCCCTACGGGTGGGTACACAGCGCGTACCCACCCGTAGGGATCGGAATATCCGGCCCGCTATACTTAAGTGCCTTAGAGGGGGTGCAACGACAGGTCACTAGATTGATCCCTGGGATGAGAGGGCTGTCCTGTGACGAGAGATTGAGTAGACTGGGCCTATACTCTCTGGAGTTTAGAAGAATGAGAGGTGATCTCATTGAAACATATAAAATTCTTCAAGGGCTTGACAGGGTAAATGCTGAGAGGTTGTTTCCCCTGGCTGGAGAGTCTCGAATTAGGGGCCATCGTCTGTTCCCTAAAAATTTTTGGCTCTGGAGCCATTCGAAATACCGTGCATGCGCAGTTTTTACATTGGAAAGCCAGCTGTGCGGGTTCCCTGGAGCAGTGCGCGGCCGCGTGGCTGTGCACCTTACAGGGAACACTGGTCACAGTCTCAGGGTAAGGGGGCGGCAGGTTAGGACTGAGATGAGGAGAAATGTCTTCACTCAGAGGGTTGTGAATCTTTGAAATTATCTACCTCAGAGGGCAGTGGATGCTCAGTCGTTGAGTATATTCAAGAAGGAGATTGATAGATTTTTGGACCCTAAGGGAATCAAAGGATATGGGGATCGGGCGGGAAAGTGGAGTTGATGTCGAAGATCAGCCATGATCTTATTGAATGGCGGAGCAGGCTCGAGGGGCCATATGGCCTACTCTTGCTCCTATTTCTTGCGTTCTTATGTACTGGATTCTCAGTTCCCATTTTAACCTCTACAAGATAAAGAGAGAGTAGTGAATTTCTAGGAGTAATTACAAAAGTAACAAAAAGGTTCAAGTAATGTCAGAAACTGCAAGAGCAGCATTTGAGTCACTTATTATTGTTATCTAAACTTCCAAAATTAGATTGTAGTTCTGTAATCGCACCCAAGTGAATATGTTTTGTAAAACTTCTAAAAGCTCTGCCTACGGCTGGGTTTTGTTTCCACGGGTCCCCGTCCTCATCTGATGCCCATCTGCGTGTGTGACACACCACACGCATACACACGCATGTATACACACACACAATGCACACATTTCCTCTGCTTAGCCCAAGAGCACTGAGGCTAATTTTAGCACATCTGACACAATCCCAGTTGAGATCAACAAAGATGGAAGATAGAATCTTGAACCTCCCTGGTCTGTGTGGACAGCACACTTAACAAAATTCGCCACTGAAAAAGCCTATCTGTATGATTTCAAATAATACTTAAATGGTGTAGAATTTATGTGGGGAACTTTATTCCTTTCATCTTGATTCTCTTTTTCTTGTGTCAGGTCTGACACCAAATGTCAGGAGGATGATTCAAGTCCTTGATGGATAGTGACATTCCTACAAGAGGCTTAAGGATTGCAACATTATCACTGCAGCTTTAATTGAGCAATAACATGATTGATTACTGGAAAATTCTGTGTCTGGTATATCTTGTATCACTTCCATCCTATCACAGACCTTCCCTTTTGTTCTTTCCTCCCCTTCCCCTGCCCCACACTTGCTTAAAAACCTGTTCCATCTCCAGCTTTTTTCAGTTCTGACGAAGGGTCATCGACTGAAACGTTAACTCTGTTTCTCTTTTCACAGATGCTGCCTGACCTGCTCAGTGTTTCCAGCATTTTCTGTTTTTATTTCAGATTTCCAGCATCCGCAGTATTCTGCTTTTGTATCTTGTATCACTGTTTGGTCCAGCTGCATTTCTACAATTCACAACCTTTCCCCGTTCCCAATGAGATTCTGCTTTCCAAGTATTTCTGTAGTATAAATTATTGAAAATTCCCAAATAATTATACAAAATCTCACATTTCTATTTTTGTTTCAACCTCCAACTTCCTTCCCCCTTGTCATTTTCTCCTGAAGATGTGTACTCATGTAAGGGTGTGCTCCTGTGGGGGGACAAATGCCTTTGGTACCTTGTTCAGCAAAACAGGGGGCACTTTAATAATGAGCATTCCCAGGTAATTCTGCCCTAATCCTAGCCACTTAGTATTTCAACTGTGTATTACCAGATACAGTTATTAAGTTCCAAGTAAGTTGGATTGCAGTGATGTAGCTACAGCCCCAGAGCACTGGACAGTACAGTAGAGATGATGAGAGTTTGAATCCCAAGTTTTGCTGATATTTGTATCCAAGCTTCCCCTGGAGGCTCGGTTTTACCAATCTTGGCTCAGTTGTCCATCAGAGGGAAACGGACCCCAGAGAGTTGAGGGCGGGGGGGGTGGAAATTACCCTTTCCATACTGCTCAAGCATGAATCTTGACCTCTCAGAAGTGCCTTTGATGGAGTCTGGAATATTTGCAGGCTGCAATGGCTTGTCCTCCTGTCTGAGGAAAATAGCATAGACCCGGGGGCGGAGGAGAGTAATTATTGGAAGCAGGAGAAGCCATGCAATCTAAATGAGACCCATGTAATGCACAAGAGCCATGGCATTTCTCTTTTCACTTTAATGGGCTAACATCTGCATATCGGGAATTTTTTAAACCAGCTAATGACCAAGACTTAACAGCCACATCACTGTCATGCAAACTTGCTGCAGCAGTCAAAGTCAGTACTGTATTTGTTGCAGTACTTTTTCGGTGCAGTTGTAGCAATTTTTTCTAGTCTTTAAAGTAATAAATATTAGCGCTTTGCAGATTGACATTTCTAATTACTTCATTGTGCTCACTTTTGTGAACGAAAACATCTTGCAGAATTCTTTCTGGTGGCAGTATTGCTTTTTTGTTCCAAGTTTCTTCCCTCCTGTCCTAAAGGGAGGATTGTTGCTGGGGTAAAGCTCCGCAGGTGTCGGGCAACTTCCGGTACCTCATCCAAATCGCCATTCTTCATCTGTGAGTCTAGATAGTCAGGGTTGGTGGTCTTTTTAAACTATGGACGACATCACGGCCTGACCCTTCCCTCATCCATGATACACACACAACTGCAGCATTGGATTATTTAGGGCAGATATCCTGGTTGATTTTTCCCCTCCCTGGCTCAAGGGCTGTGGCCAAAGTTAGCCCCAGCTATGATCATACATTCCTGCTTTACCACCTTGCTTTGAGGGAGAGGAGGCCCAACCCCTCATTAAAATTTCTTTTAGAATTCTCCAGCAGCAGTAGGCCTGAGCAGACTCACAAGAAGGTAACTCTCCTAGTATTTCATTCAAAATATAGAGTGAAAAAAACTGCAGCAAATGATGTTTCTCTGATTTGTTAATAGAATGAGTATTAGAATGAGTATATCAGCCCCAAACCCCCCCGAGATATCTGCACTCCTCTAATTCTGCCATCTTGAGCATCCCTGATTACAATCGCTGAACCATTGGTGGCCGTACCTTCTGTTGCCTAGGCCCTAAGCTGTGGAAATCCCCCCCCCCCCTAAACCTCTCCACCTCTACCTCTCTTTCCTCCTTTAAGATGCTCCTTGAAACCTACCTCTTTGACCAAGCTTTTGGGCACCTGCCCTAATTTCTCCTTATGTGGCTTGGTGTCAAAAAAAATTCTTCTAATACTCCTGTGAAGCACCTTGGGACATTTTACTACGTTAAATGCACTATATAAATGCAAGTTGTTGTTGTTGATAATGGGAACATCTGCCTAACTGCTGTGACATGTGGGTTAGGATGTGTATTGGGCTTAAACAAAATTCTGCACTCAATAGCTGTTCAGTGACAGCTGCTTTCAATTGCTATTGATTGGGATCATTTACTAGCCACAATTGGCTGACACAGAATTGCCAAAATATATAGAAGAGCTGGTAAACTGATCAGAGTTTAGCAAGAGCTTAACAGTCTGTCTTGACAATAATACTTGACTAGCAAACAGGTTACACGTAAACTCTACACCTATTTGCCTTTGCGACCCTGAATGCACCTTCCGTGTTTTATGAACTACAACCTCCAGGTCCTTCTCCTGCTCAGCAGTCTTGAGCCTGCAACCCTGAATGATGTAAACATGTCTGGAATTACTCCAACCTAAAAGCATCATGCTGCAGTTTACATTGAAAAACATTTGCTACATTTCCCCAGTGTGCCCAGATCCACTTGCAGATTATTTTTTTGTATTTGTTCTCAGGATGTGGGTGACGCCATATTTATTGCCCATCCCTGGTTGCTCCAAGAAGGTGGTGGTTCTTCCCCTTGAACTGCAGCAGTCCTTGTGCTGATGGTGTTCCCGCAACGGTGCTAGATAGGGAATTCCAGGATTTTGACCTAGCGATGACGAAAGAACAGCAGTATATGTCCAAGTCAGGATGGTGTGTTATTTGGAGGGGAATTTGGAGGTGATGATGTTCCCACAACATTGCAACTCTTGTTTGATTGAGGTTGCCAGGGTGGGAGGTGCTATTGAAGTAACCTTTGTGAGTTGCTGCAATGTATCCTGCCGCTGTAGTGCTCCATTGGTGAAAGGTGAGAGTACTGAGTTCAGTGGCAGGGACACTGATCAAGCAAACTGCTTTGTCCTGGATGGTGTTGAGCTTGTTGAGGCTGCACACATTCATGGAGAGTATTCTATCATACACCTGACTTGAGTCTTGTAGATGGTGGTCAGGCTTTGAGGGGTTAGGGGTGAGCCACTTGTCACAGAGTACACAGCCTCTGTCCATACTTGTAGCCACCGTGTTGATAAGACTGGCCCAGGTCTGCGGCGGTTCAAGAAGGTGGCTCACCACCACCTTCTCGAGGGCAATTAGAGATGGGCAATAAATGCTGGCCTTGCCAGCGATGCCCACATCCCATAAATGAATTTTAAAAAGTGCAGCTTCTGGTCATGGTGATCCCAGGATATTGATCTCGCTGTTTAAGATCAAGGAGCGATGGCTGGGCTTTTTCTTGTTCGAGGTGACCGTTACCTAGCACTTGTGTGACGTGAATGTCACTTGCCAGCCCAAGTGCAAAAATCCTCATTGACTTCAGTATTTCTAGGGTTCCTTGGTGCCCTACTCGGTCAAATGCTACCTTGATGTTGAGGCTGGCTACTCTCACCTCTGTCATTCAGCTCTTCATCCAGATAGGGATCAAGGCTGTAATGAGGTTTGGAGCTGAGTGGTTCTGCTGGAACCCTATCTGAGCATCAGTGAGAAGGTTGATCGCATATGGATGACTTCATCCATAACTTTACTGATGATTGGAAAGAGGCTACTCGGGGGCGGGGTGGAATAAATGGCCGGGTTGGATTTTTCCTGTTTTTTGGCGATAGGAAATACCTGTGCAATCTTCCATGTTGTCAGGTAGATGCCAGTGTCATAGCTGTACTGGAACAGCTTGGCTAGAGGAGTGGGTAGCTCTTGTGCACAGGTCTTCTGCAATGCAGCCGGGTGTTGTCAGGGTCCATAGCCTTTGCTGTGTTTATCTTGTCAAAGGTCATAACTCCTGCACATATTTTCATGTCCTGAGCAAACTGGACTATTCCCTTTATCCAGATCATTAATAAAGATGGTGAAAGGCAACGGACCTACCACAGGTCCATGCGGGACTCCACTAGTGACCAGCCCCATGGAGAGCTGCTACCATTAATAATACCCCATGTCTACGTGAATGCAACCAATTCGCTATCTAACCTCTTCAAAAATTCAATCACGTTGGTGAGACAGGACCTCCTTTTCCAGAAGCCATGCTGGGATTCCCCAATAACCTCTGCTCTTTTTCTGGATAATCAGTCAACACATTTCAAAGAATACCTTTTGGCAATGTGCATATGACCGAATTTAAACTAAGGGGCCTATAATTTCCTGGTCCTGACTTACTGTCCTTTTCAAATATGGGCAACACATAGACGTCTGTCCAGTCCATGGACGTCTGTCCAGTCCATGGGAACAAACTCAGATCTCAGTTCGCTGTTTAATATATGAGCCATGGTTCACATAATATTCCCAGTGTCCAGTGTTAGCCAGGACACTGGGAAAACTCCCTGGCTCTTCAAAAGATGCCTTTGACTAAATTTTGTGTTCTGATTTTCTGTTGGTAGAATTTCTGTTGGTAGAATTTCAATGTTGGCTAGATTGTCAAAATGACATTGGAGTTGTACATTTGTACCGCTGCTGCTGTCAGAGATAGAAGCTAAAGTTGTCACATCATTGGAGTGGAAAAGCATTGAGTGCATTTTTATCTTGAATGTATTGACATCAGATATCATGGTAGATGGGTTAACAAAGGTCATAAAAAGTGGTGCTGCTGTGATTGTTTTTTAATCCATTGAGTATAGAAATATTTGAGATTTTAAAATATGCACTTATTCTTCAATTGGTAGCTCATAAAAACTGATTTTCTGTAAATTTTCTGCTTATGAATGAGGCAATAATGAATGAGAAGGCATGTGTATATGAAGAGCAGAGGAGGGATATTAACCCAATACCAGCTGTTTGGGCTTGACACCAGGTAATAGTCTAATGTACGACAGTCTTTTTGTTCATTATAGCCATTAGATTCTGCTTGTTTAACCTAGTATATTAAAAATGGGGGAAAAAATCCTAATAAACAGATTTAAAATTTTAGAGGTTAGATTCATAAGCTACCTTTAAGTCTGTCATGACCAGTAATTTATTCCAGACCCTGTCGGAATGTATACATAGAGCTGCGTGCAGGACACAATTAAACAATCTAAATGTGAGGATCTGAGTGAGTGTACCTGCAATATTGTGATAAGGCACTGACAGCTCTGATATAATCTCACCATAATCTTGTACTGCTAACTGAGATGTGTGCATAGCTGTAGATCGTTCCTTTAGTCAGATTGCCCTTGAAATAAACCCTCAACAGTTGAAACTTCTCCTAGTTAGTTTGGATGCAAAGATACTGGTGCAATCCTCAAATGGTTAACTTGAACCTCCTGCAGATTTGTTTTGTTTGTTTGCTGTACAGTCTTGTTTAACAGGTAGACTGTCATGGTGGAACTAATGAAGATGAACTAGTAAAGTTCTGAACAGCGAGAAGCGCACATAACAGGTTTATGATGGAAACAGAAGGAAGAAGCAATTAGCTACCCAGCATGCAGTGCTTCTGTCTCCCTGACCTTTTACATCAGCACCCAACCACAGGATAATAATGCCCGAGGTAGGGAGGTCATAAAACCAAGCTCTTAAAGAACAGTATGCGTCTGATTACTGCAAACATTTCTAACAAGGAAAAAGCAAACTGATAGCACAATTGAAACATAAGCCATTCATTCCTGGGGTGGGTGTGGAGGGATGAATTTATTCATATTTTTGACAGATTATCAGAGCACGGCAAATTCTTTAAATTACTATTATTATCGGATAAGCTTTAGCCCCATTCATATTCTTAGAAATGTATCTACTTTTTACTAAGTTCACTGGTAGAGGCTGCATTCAGATAGTTAAACTGTGCTATCGATGTCCTGAGGTAAAACTAAGATGCAATTGCATTCTCACTGCTGTGCGAATGGAACTGTAGTTACCTTTATTTATTTATTTATATATATATATATATAAAAAACATATTCTGTTAAAAGTGAAGGAGTTTAAAGCAGATCAAGTCCAAAACAGGGCTTTCTATAAGCTAATGTCATATTGAATTATGTTCTTGTTTCTTTAAGGTACTGTATCTTGAAAAATGCTTTCCAGTAAACAAAATTCAGTGTGAAAAGGTATATTTTGGAGATGTAGGTCTCATCTTCATACAGTTAGGCAGCAGATGTCACACAAATTAGGTCAGTTTACTCTTCTCTGCTGGTGCATGTATTCTTGAAGATGTCGATGTCAGTTGGCTCACAGCAGTGTAATGAGACAGAGGACAAAGGCTTTAGTGACCCATTATTACTGAGTGATATTAGAAACTGTCAAAAATCACAGCCAAATTTGGAACATTTCTTAAAATGAGGGAAACCACAAAATGTATCTGATTAATGCTGCTATTGTGCACTTGTTAATATATAAACAAGACATTTAAGATGTGTTTTTGTCACTACCACAGTACAAGGATTAATCTACCACAGTGGAACTTCCTTCTAGTGAAAACTGATCCTGAGGGAATTAATTTAATACTTAGAATGAAAACCTGGCTCTTCATTGTTTAATTGGCAAGCAGCGCCCTACCTGAAATCAGAAAGTAGTTAATCTTTGTGTTAACTGACTGACTAACTGTTTTACTCACACCTGTAAAAGCACTTGTTCCATTTTATCGACAGAAAGGAGCCAGACTTTCTTTATTATGTATGAAGTCAGTTTCACATCCAGGAACTGACTGTGTATCTCATTCAAGATGGACTGTTCGCTGTGACGGAACCTGCTTTCTCCATTTCATCATTTACTCTGTAAACTTAGTCAGCCTGCTTCTGATGGAGTGACACTGTGTCATGGTAAATGCTATTTCATTATAAAAGAGTTCCACAGTGGTGGTTTGTACATTATGTTACTCTTTTCTGCGCAGTAACTCAATTTGTACCAACTACAGTTTGCGTCAGGTACTGAGACAAACCTCAGTTGGAGCCACTCAATTCACACTTCTCCATAGCAGGGCAGCTCTGCTCCCTAATAACAGTACACGAGGGTATGTCATGGTGGGCAGGTGCAGGAGGGGTTTGTCAAGACACATCTGCCATTGTCTTGTTAGTTCTTGGTTGTAAAAACAATTTCAATGCCTGCTTATTGTATGAGACCAGAACACCTTTTACGCTATCGTGCCAGTCATATCATCATGAAACTCACCTTTGGAGAGGAGGTTGTCACTGCTGATGTGCCCCAGAATGTGCTGCCTGACAATATTTTCATTACTAATTTCATTCCATGCCAAATCCACACACAACTGATAATAGAAGGCTTTTCTGCATTCCTGCAGCATGTTGATTTCCTGATGTTCGAGTCCTAGTCAGAAGTACTGGAAAATACAAATTTATTTACCTCTGCTCAGCTAACCACAGTGGTGACCCATTTTTTCCTGGGTCTCTTGACCTGCTACCAGAGCCCTGACTTCCCCTGTAGGCTGTATAAATATGTTGAGATACTATGAGCCAAAGTAATGTCCTGATAGAAGTATGCTGACACACCGAGCGGCAAATTCCTATGGGCACATGGGCAGTAGTGAAAAGTTTGGAATGCAGCACAAGGAACCCATGCATGCGTGCTATACTGCGGGTGTTTGATTTTAGAGCCAACGTACATGGAGGTTTATTGTGTAAACACAGAAGAGTGACACGTGTAAGTCATTCTCCTCAGACTTGGGCTTGTACCTAGAGGTAAAAGTGCCTGTAAAGAGGCCTCACTCGGGAACTGGGTAGTGCAATGGATTACACATATCTGGGACCTGGCTTCATATTCAGAGGTCGCACAACACCAGGTTATAGTCCAACAGTTTTATTTGAAATCACAAGCTTTCGGAACTATCGCTCCTTCCTCAGGTGAAGTAAATTGGATACAGAATCGTCAGAGCATATATAGATGGAAAAAAAAGCATGTGTACTTTACAATTGCAGACCAATAAATTAAATCATCCTGACTATCTGCCGAGGTGTGATAAAGTTAATTAAGTCAGCCAGGAAGGTACCACATCAAAAGACATAGCAAGATACAACTGAGACAATGAGGTGAAGTCGCAGGGGTTCTAACGTGTCAAAAGCTGCCGTATGTATGTAAAACGAAAAGCTTTAAAAAAAAAAAATTACTTTTTTACTGGGAAAATTTTTACTTTTTTACTGGGAATCACATCTGTGAACAAGCTAACGACGACTCGAGTCCGGATCACGTCATGTATCGTGACATAAACCCAAGATCCCGATTGAGACCGTCTTCATGAGTGCAGAACTTGGCTATCAGTTTCTGCTCGATGATTTTGCGTTGTCGTGTGTTTCTAAGGTTGCCTTGGAGAACGCTTACCCGCAGATCCGAGGCTGAATGTCCTTGACTGCTGAAGTGTTCCCCGACTGGGAGGGAACAATCCTGCCTGGCGATTGTTGCGCGGTGCTCGTTCATACGTTGTCTCAGTGTCTGCATGGTCTCGCCGATGTACCATGCCGCGGTGCATTCTTTCCTGCAACGTATGAGGTAGACAACGTTGGCCGAGTCACATGAGTATGTACCATGTACCTGGTGGGTTAATGTTTATAAAATGGACATGGCTATGAAGGGGTTCACAGTCCTTTATTATTCCACAAAATCACTATGCTCTTATACCAATCCCAAACCCAACCATTTATATGTTTTTTGGCTTTGACTCAATGCCAAAAAACCCACATGCTAATAATAAAGACATGCATGAAACTATTCAGATAATGGCGATAATATGACAGTAGAACCTTCTTTTTATTCCCATTTTTGTTGCTGCTGCTTGTTCCTAGTTTTGGGATGAATTGGGATCTGGCTCGGGTAAATTGGAGTCAAAGACTGGCAGGCAGAAATGTAATGGAGCAATGAGCAGCCTTTAAAGAGGAGATGGTTCAGGTACAGTCTAGTTACATTTCTACAAGGGGGAAAGGGAGGGCAACGAAAGCCAGAGCTCCCTGGATGACAAAGGAGTTGGAGAGTAGGATGAAGCAGAAAAGAGAGGCTTATGACAGATGTCTGCGTGATCATACAAGGAAGAATCAGGCTGAATATAAAAAGTACAGAGGAGAAGTGGAAAAAGAAATAAGAGGGGCAAAGAGATAGTAATGGAATAGGTTGGCGGCTAACATAAAAGGGAATCCAAAGGTTTTCTATAGGCATATTAACAGTAAAAGGGTTGTCAGGAGCGGTGGGGTCAATTTAGAGACCGAAATGGAGGTCCATTGGTGGAGGCAGACGGTATGGCTGAGGTACTAAATGAGTACTTTGCATCGGTGTTTACCAAGGAAGAGGAATTTGCCAAAGCTATGGTAAACAAGGTTGTTGGGATATTGGATGAGATAAAAATAGATAAAGAGAGGTACTGGAAAGGCTGGCAGTATTTAAAGTGGATAATTCACCCGGTCCAGATGGGAGGCATCCTAGGTTGATAAGGGAAGTAAGGGTAGAAATTGCGGAGGTGCTGGCCACAATCTTCCAATCCTCCTTAGATACAGGAGTGGTGCCAGAGGACTGGAGGATTGCAAATGTTACACCCTATTTCAAAAAGGGGAGAAGGATAAACCTGGCAACAGGCCAGTCAGTTTAACGTTAGTGGTGGGGAAGCTTTTGGAAATAATAATCCAGGAGAAAATTAACAGCCACTTGGACAAGTATGGACTGGTAGAGGAGAGCCTGCACAGATTTGTTGAGGGCCAATTGTGTTTGACTAACTTGATTTGAGTTTTTTGATGAGGTAACGGAGAGGGCGGATGAGGGCAGTGCAGTTGATATTGTGTATATGGACTTTCAAAAGGTGTCTGATAAAGTACCACGTATTAGGCAGTTAGAGAAATTGAAGCCCATGGGATAAAAGGGGCAGTAGCAGCATGGATACAAAATTGGCTAAGGGATAGAAAACAGAGAGTTGTGGAGAATGGCTAGTTTTCAGACTGCAGTGCTGTTCCCAAGGGTTCCGTACTAGGACCACTGCTGTTTTTGATGTACATTAATGACTTGGACATGGGGTTACAGGGCACAATTTTGAAATTTACAGATGATGCAAAACTTGGAAGTGTAGTAAACAGTGAGGAAGATAGTAAAAGACTTCAAGAGGACATGAATAGGCTGGTGGAATGGGCAGACACATGGCAGATAAAATTCAACGCAGAAAAGTGTGAGATGATACATATTTTTGTAGGAAGAATGAGGAGAGACAATACAAGCTAAATGGTACAATTTTAAAGGGGGTGCAAGAAGAGAGAGACCTGGGGTGTTTGTGCACAAATCTTTAAAGATGGCAGGACAGGTTAACAAAGCAGTTAATAAAGCATATGGGATCCTGAGCCTTATAAATGGAGGAATAGGTACAAACGCCAGGAAATTATGGTTAATTAAACCTATATAAAACACTAGTTCGGCCCCAGCTGGAGTATTGTGTCCAATTCTGGGCACCACACTTTAGTAAGGATATGAAGGCTTGGGAGAGGATACAGACGAGATTAATAGAATGGTTGTAGGGCTGAGGGATTACAGTTACATGGATAGACTAGAGAAGCTGGGGTTGTTCTCCTTAGAGCAGAGAAGGCTAAGAGGAGATTTGATAGAGGTGTTTAAAATCATGAAGGGTTTAGATAGTGTAAATAAAGAGAAACTGTTTCGAATGGCTGAAGAGTCGATAACCAAAGGGCATAGATTTAAGGTGATTGGCAAAAGAACCAGAGGCGACATGAGGAAAAACTTTTTTACGCAACGAGTGGTTAGGATTTGGAATGCACTACCTGATAGGGTGGTGGATACAGATTCAATAGTAGCTTTAAAAAGGGAATTGGATAAATACTTGAAGGAGAAAAAATTGCAGGGATATGGGGAACGAGCGGGGGAGTGGGACTAACTGGTTTGCTCTTCGAAAGAGCCGGCGCAGACTCGATGGGCCGAATGGCCGCCTTCTGTGCTGTACCATTCTATGATTGGGTCATATTGTAGTATTGTGAGAAAGCTTTACGTGTTCAGGTAGAAACAGCCTAGCAGATAACTGAACCTGAAATGGTGATTTTGTTTTTTACATTGTGCCCTATATGTTGAACAATAAAATTACTAATTCCATACTTCTGACTGCCATTTATCTTTACTGGTGAATTTGAAAAGATATCCTGTTGAGAATAATTATAGATTGCACACCTTCAATTAAACTTCAATGGAACAGAAATCAAGAATCTGTTTAAAACAATGACAAAAAAAAATCTGAAAACGAATTACTCATTTGATGGAATTCGTCTAAAGTGGGCTGATAGCACACCAGGTAGGAGTTAAGCAGTGAAGTGCTTTGGATTGCCATTTTAAGAACCCCCCAGTAATGAATATAGTGCAGTCGGCACCGAGAGTTGAGTTCTGTCCTCTGCGCTATACAGATTGGCCTCCATGAGATAAACGTGAGCAGTAAAGACCTGTTTGCTGTGGCAGAGTGTAGGGAGAGAGTATCAGGGCTCTACACTCTCTGCTCCTTCCCTTTCTCCAGCAGGCAAGCACGTTGTGTGCAGTCATAATAGGCTTTGTTCATTGTACTACACAAGGAAGATTAAAGATCAGAAACAAGCTGCTTAAATGCTGTAAATTAATTAGTTTGCTGCATTGTTTTCTTAGGGATCATGAGATATGAAACATCTGCATCTATCCGTGAAATATACTTTGCCCGAATGCTTTTTCAATTTATTTTTTGTTAGTGTCATGAAAAGCAGCCAAAGTATAGGGCCTTGATCCTGTCTAGTGACTGAACCTGACATCTTGTCATCTCATGGCTGACATGGGAGGCCTTTATAATACCCATGTATAAATACCAGCTTCATTTTAAACTATCTGAGGTTACATTGCAAAAATGATGTCATGACAAGACCCAAAGGAATTCCTTTTGTTGTAGAGAGCTGCTTGGCATAGATGATGGCTGCTTGGTGTCGGGGCTCGGCTGAACTGACAGAACATTAATTAGGTTGCCGGGTAACAATGTAAAGTGGGGACAGATGTTTGACATGCCATAATTTTGAGATATTCTAATGTTTTTCACCCTTCTGAGCTGGGCAAGTGTAATTTGCTGCTAAGGATGACTGCCAGTTCTGACAGGTGCCCTGCATTTCAACAGGACCGTGGGAGACCAGAAAGTGCATTTGATTTCTGGCAGGTCGACGGCCTAGTACGCCATTTATAAATAGGCCCCACCTGTTTTCCAATATAAATACTATCTATTGAAATGTTCAATACATGTACACATATTGTTAGATGATAAGGTTTCGGCATAAAGTGATACTGGTCACCGATGTCCCAGTCACTTCTTAAATAACTCATTTCCCATTCTGTAATTGGAAATCTCCAACCCGAGACTGGTTTAGCACAGGGGTGGAAAAAAACCACACACACACACAATCAACGTGAGTGTTTTCAATGTCCTTGAAGAATTAAATATTGCCGATCAGTAATTCCTTGGAAACTAGTGGACATGGGGCATTTGGGACAGGAAATTTGGAGCCATTGACTCTTCCTGCAGTACAGTTCAGTGCTGCTGACCACCCTCTGGTATATTCTTCATGTGTGAACCTAGACAAGTGTCAGCTGTTCTCTCAAAAAAAATCACAATAACACACAGCTATTCAACTATGGCGGGTCATCACTAAGCCCTGTCTTGTTCTCCCTTAAATCCATATATTTACCAGGAAGAACCAATGGATAATGCTCAAGACTGGAACCTTGGTCGCAGGCCAATTCTGGTATGTCTACCAACACCTCAATCTCAGACCAATTAACTCAGTACTGGCAAGGGATTGAACCTGGGGCCTTTGGTTGGTGTGGCTCAGTTTTATACTAGGCAGTGCTGAGTCATCAGGGCTCTGGTTGGACACAATATTTAATGAGCTCACGGGGTTACATGGGACCGGGGAACAGCGCTAGCACATATCCGTGGAGGTTAATAAATCTTAACCACAACCTACACTAAATAATAATGCATACAGCGAGTAGTCTTTTTAATTTAGCAATGCTGCACTATATTTACCGCGATTGGATGATTAATTTCTAAACAGGAAAGGCAGCCAAAGCTGCAAATCAGTGTGATCTAGACACTGTTTAATCATTATTTTTCAAGTAGGCAAATCAAGTTCTAATTAGTAATAAATACTACAGGATTTACTGCTGTTTAGAATGAGAATCACGGCTTCTCACCCTGGTTACTGTGAGAGTTGCTTCCTGACACTGCTCTTGACTAATAGTTTTATTAACTTTCATTAGCTTTTAATGTGGATGCTTTCTGTAATGAATGGGCTTACTCGTACTCTGCACGGACAGTACATGCAAGTTCTTGTGACATTCAGCTCTGGGTCTGGTATACTAGGAGCAACTTCAAATTAATTTTTGGCAATTGAAACAAAACACTGCCATCTATGCTAAATTAAAATTAATTGTAAGGAAATAATTTGATGATTACATTCATGAGATGAAAATTTTTATTGAACAAAACAGAGGCAACACTTAAAGACATCCACAGGAGGGGGAGGGGGGGATGTGTGGGAATAACTAGTGTAGAACAGTCTACATTGTTAAAATAGTAATGAGGTTAACTCAGTAAAATCAAAAATGGCAACAGTAATGGAAGTCTGGGATGCTTTTTGCAATAAAGATGAGTTTTTTCCCTGAGAATTTCAGGTTAATGCTCTCTATATTTTAGCTTTCTTTTCAAAATTGCCAGTTTGAAACTCCTCAGACCTCTTTATCGTAAAAAGCCCAGTTTGTTGTGTTTTCTTTGGTAACGGAAAGGAGCCACTCTGCTTGTAAGCATGAATTTCTGGCGTGCATGGTTATTATTGTTTAAACCTTTTTGAAGTGTTAGTCACAGCATTTGTTGTGCTAAACAGATGGCAGTTATGTTTATTCAGCAGGGTAAAGGCTGAAATAAAGTAATTCTCAGGCAGACTGATTGTGCACTTTATACGGAGTTTTCATAGGAAGTAAAGCAAAAGCTATAGCTCGAAAGTACTCATTCTGATCCTGGTGTAACTGGAATCTATTCCAGATTTATCGGTCCAGAAGCAAACAACCTGATCAGTGTTGCTGATAGGAATAGTATTGCACTCAGTAGGGCTTGTGTTCAGGGTCATGCGGAATCAAGCAACGTGAACAGATGCCTCCATATCTGAGGAGCCGCAACACTCTCACTCCTCAAGAATGAAAGCAGGTTGCATCCTTTCCGTTTAAATACAAGAGTCATGTACAGTTTCACTTTAAGAGCCAGACAGATGTTTTAGGTAATATGAGAAAATGTCAACATTGCACATCAGCATAGCTGACTCATGAAAATGAGAGCGCAGAAAGTGCAGTACAATCTTTTACGAGAATCATTACTGAGCATTAGTGACCTCAAAACAGCTAAAATTGCCAAGTTCAGCTAATTTCCCAGACCTTTTCCTCATGCCCATACCTAACCCTTACACTGTATTTGTCTCCACATGGCTGGGCTCTTCTGATGACACTCTCGTATAAACCTCTTGCTGAATATCCTGTAACAAACCACATTCGATAAAGCAGTCCCATTTTGTTTGATATTATATAGGGTTATATGTGCTGTAATTATGGTTCATTGAACCTCCTTGACCTCTCTGCAGGCTTTGACAAGCTCAACCACACCATCTTCCTCCACTACTTCTCCTCCATTGTTCAGCTCCTTTTGAACTGGTCTTGTTTGGTTCCATTCTTACCTACCTGACTGTAACCACAGCATTTCTAGCAATAGCTTTTCACGCCCCTCTACTGTCCTCTCCGGAGTCCCCAGAGGATCCATTGTTGGCCCTCTCCTCTTCCCCTTCTTCATCTACATACTACCCCTTGGTGACATCATCTGCAGACGTGGAGTGAGTTTGCATGTGTACACTGTTGACAGCTCAGCTCTATTTCTTCATCACCTCTCTCGATCCCTCTGCTGCCTCTTCACCGTTAGATTGCTTGTCCAACATCCAGTCTTGGACGAGCCATAACCTCCGCCAAGTAAACAATGGGAAGACCGAAGTTGTTACCTTTGGACCCTGACACAAACTGTGGTTCCTCGCTATTGACTCCATCCCTCTCTTGTTCAAGCTGGACATCCTGTTCAACTCTGAGCTGAGCTTCTAAACCTGAATCCTCTCTATCACAAAGGCCATCTACTTCGCCATCCATAACATCACCTGCCTCCAACCCTCACCCATGCCTTTGTCACTATTGCAGTGCTCTCCTAGCTGGCCTCCCATTCTCCACCCTCAGTATAGCAATGTAGCGGTTATGTTACCATGTCCAAACAGGTGCCTGTACAGTAGTGTACTGGTAATCTTACTGAACTAGTAAGCCAGAGAATGCAATTCAAAACTCACCATCGCAGTTTGAGAATTTGAATTCAATTTATAACATCTGGAAATAAAAAACTGCTATCAGTAAAAGTGACCATGAAGCTGTCAGATTGTTGTAAAAATCCAACTGGTTCACTAATTCCCTTTAGAGAAGGAAACTTGCTGTCCTTACCCAGTCTGGCTTATATGTGACTTTAGTTCCACACCAATGTGGTTGTCTAGAACTCTCATTCCTGGCACAGAGATAACTCTAAGCTTGTCTCTCCAGTGATCTCTAACACAAGTCATTTGCAGGATTTATTCTACACCCATCAAAATTCACATAGGCAATATATTTTGAAAATGATGTATCTATATCTGAACTGAACTGTCACTCAACCCAGGTATCGAAACTCTACATGCCCCCCTGTTATTTTAGCACTGACAAGCTATCTCATATTATACAAGAGCTTCTAAAGCATTGTGTCCTGCAGTTACTGTCCTGTGCCAAAATATTTCTTGTGCAAACAGACTCTCAGGTATCTGTGCTATTGACTGTGAAGTCTATATGTGCTAGTGGCTTTGAAATCTTCAGGTACCTGTGCCTTCTGTAGAGGAATTAGTTTTGGTGGGTGGAGAGGAATTCATGGGATTTAGAGAACCTTTGGGTGACAGAAATATGCCTCACACCCTTTCAATGCACCTGCTTCTTTTAGAGTTTAACCACTTTGTATTCTAATTCATGAAACAGACCAAAATGAATCCTGTGTGTCACTAGACTATGCTGATGTCTGTGTCTGAAAAGGGCAGCAACTCTCCTACTTGAGCATCCTTACTGTGCTGTTGAAAGACATGTTAACAAAGAAGGGAAAAATACATCACAAACAAGCTCTTTAATACTGTAATGACCAAAAGTGATGTAACCTCAACTCTGCAGTTATTTGATTGTTTTTCTACTGACACAAAACCCTCAGTTATCCTGCAAGCCGCCACCCTTCAGCTACATTTCCGAAGAATTAATGTTGAATGGCTTTAACCGTGTCTCATCAGGCTACGTGGATGGTTATTGCAAAGGAACCAGACATTGCGTCTCCATGGGTTACTGATGTGAACAAATATTTGAGTGTTGTGTGGGCAGTTAACAGCTACATCCTCATTCAAAGAGAAATGGAGAAAGGATGGTTGAAATGATGTGACTTCCACTTCATTAAATGTCTTGTCCGTCAGGCAGGACAAAAGCCTCGATCTAAATTAAGTCCAAGTTGAAATGTCTACCCGTAGCAAGGTATTAGAATTAAAGAAAGCTGGCCCTCTTAGTCCTGAGAGCCCTGTAGTTAACAAGGGAACTCAGCAGGGACTGTAGGTTTGCTAGGTAATGCATTTAAAATATAGTGAACAATATGTTGAGAACTGATGGTAGTTTGGATTTCTAGTTGCATGCATTTCTATGCAAATGGTGGTTAGGTGGGGAAATCGATAGAAACATACACTTCAATAAATCCTGTCGTACTTGATTTAAACTGTGGGTTGAGAAAACCTGGAGATTTGTTTTTTGATTACATACTTTTTCCTGATTCAGCGGGGTTCATTTTCAGTACATTGTCCACTTCCGAGATTTACTTTTTCAGTATACATGTAGAGTAATTTTGCATTTTTATTTTTGTAAGATTGCTTTGAAAGTTGTTGTGCTGCATTTCTTGGTGTCTAATATAATTATTTGCAGAAAAATCCTATTTCTAAAAAGTTGTACAAAACAATTTTAATGACCTAAATATTTGGAAAACTGTAATAGTCATTCAGATACAGGCACAGTGACTATGAAACTCATTACTATGTGTTGCGTGCAGCATTGCTGTTGTAACCAGGGTTCTCCACTGAAGCAGGATTCTTTAATGTTCTGTGCTGTCCTCTGAGGTTTTTTCATGGTTTTTGTTACGAGAGTTAGTGTCAAGTTAGTCAAACACCTTAATAAACATGCTAATACTCCCTCAATGTCTTACGGGATAAATTAATTGACTGACGGATATTGAGCCATACAAAACAGGAGAGTCACAGCTCCAATCCCTGGCCTGTGCTGAGTTGAGCTGATCTGACCTGGGGTATCAGTGGGGATGCTACATTTGATCTCCGTGTCCCTGTGGGTGACATCACATAACTGGTACATTGGTTGTGCATTTCTTTCAAGTAGAATAGAGGAAAATAAATTATAATAAGCTGTCTGGTCAGCAACTACTTCTTATGACTGCAACATTTTTGAGAAGTCTGGTGCTCCGATATTAATTTGTCAATCAATCAATTTATTCAGATGTGTATGGTTTACAAACTACAAATAAATTAGCCAAGATTTGCTGTTATTGTGGAATCCAGATGCCTTTAGGCAGGACAGGAGTTCTGCCTGTCACAAGGATGCACCCCTGACCTAAACTGATTTCTCGTGGTCAGGATAATTAGCATTTTTTGAGATGGATCTCCTTGGCCTCCACCAAGAGGTCTTCCTGGAAGAGGAGGGGTCAGAGAATAGATGCAACAGGCTTTGGCGACCTGCCGTAGCGTAGTGTGGCTGGCAGCCTCTGTGGTGCTGTTCAAATTTTTTTTCATTGAAAATTTTAAAGAAAGGGGCCTATGTGTATTCAATTGGCTGTCCTGTGATTGATTTCATAGGCTTTTTGGGCGTTTCAAATTTAAATGGCCCCTCTGCCACACATCACAACATTGGGCGTCGGGGTAAACAGGTGATCTTTGCATCCTGTGTTGGTATGGTGCACATGATGGAAGGTACGTCACATGATGTATTTCCATCAATTGCATATTACAGTAACCCACTGATTATAGGGGGGCAGGCTTATCATGCGTCTCCCATCACTTTTGGTGGGAAATCCTAAAAGTGCTGGGGAAGCGCGGGGAGTCAAATGTGCATCTTCTGAAGAGTTTCCCACCCAAGTCCACTCAAGTTACTCCTGGGAGCAAGTGTAACTCGGGTGGAAAATCTGGACCATTCTGTCTCTGCAGTGGGCATAATGCTTTTTTTGTGAATAATTAAGAAAATAGACTTTTGGATAAAATTGCAGATCTCTCTCCAAATCCACATTCGGTTTCTTGAGGAGAGGATACTCTACCTTGTGGATATCTCCATGGACTTCATCAATGATGCTGATTGATCCTCTATGGAGTGCTCACGCTCTGGGTAGTCTCTTCCAGCTGATCCTGCCAAAATTGGGCTGCTTCTCACTCTAAAGGAAATCTGAGTGCCAGTGTAAATTGAGACTTCGGATGTAAACTTGAGTGCATTGCAGTTACTGAGCAGCGATTATGGTCTACTGAGAACCATGCTACATACAACTACCATGGCAGCTCATGAGATTGTGACCAGGTGAGTACATTACTGTATGCTTGGTTCATCTGATAGTTCCAGAATCTGTGACCACAATTCAAACATTCCATCCAGTGTACAATTACATTAAATCCATCAGGAGCAAAGTGATCCTCTATTGGCCATTGGTTGCTTCTTTGTGACAAAATTCCCAACAGTCTTTAGAAAGAAAACCAGATTATCTTTGTTGGTATCATGTAAAAGGCTATTTGTTTTCCTCTGGACAAACTGATGTTTTTGGTCCAAGAGCTTTTATTATCGTCACAGTATCTGTGAACAAAAATCAAGCTGGGTGTACATGATATGAGCGAGACAGAAAAAAATAATAATTTGGGGCTTCCGTTGGGAATGGTTTTTCCTCATTTCGTGCAAAGTCTGCCAGAATTACTACATGGTTTGTGCAGCTCTGCAAGATGTGTGAAAGGCTGGGAATTGGGGAGTAGCAGTTTACACCAGCCTGTGAGGTGACTCACTCTTGATGGGTCGTTGGGAGGAAGCCAATCCTTAGCAGCATTCTACTCTCTGGGTTTACAAGCTGTCAGTGCTGCTGAGTGTTGTGTCTTGTGACATTTTGCCAAAGCTCTGTCATAAAATCTCGCAATCTGAAAAGGAAAGTGCCAATGGGAAATGTCAATCCTCTACCAAGGTTACAATCTGGCTCTGACATCACAGTTGACGTACACCGACCTTGCCAGTAACTATTTAAAAATACAGTGGATCCTTTTTGGAAAAATTATTTTCTAAAGAACGTGTTGTTAAGGGAGGTCTTTGATGGGGTTTTTTGATTAGAGAGCTGCAAATAAACAATACATATATGGAAATTTGTGTTGTATCATATATCATATTTGATATTTGTGGTATATCATATATATTTGTGGGAGGATGCCTTTTTAAGCGCTCCAAATGTCATTTAATTTCCTCCAGTATCCAGCTGACACTCAACCCTCCCTGTGTGTGGAATCTCAGATGGTAATTGGAGTCGTACCAGTCTGTGGTACAGTTTATCAGCGAGCACACTAAGAGAGGATGCCACTACCTGTACCTTCCCAGAGAGGTTGTTTCAGCAAGGTAATAGTTAGAAAATTAGCTTGAATGCAACAACATCGCTTCCGATTATAACGTTTTGATGAATCACGGTGTCTTGTAAATATCACCTGAGTGCAATTAGTAACTTAAATGCCTACATATATGTAGCCTATCAGTCTAAAAATGATATAGAGTAGAAATTATTGCCTGTGATGTTATCATTTGAATACTTAAAGTATATTTACATTCTCTCTCCGCTATGTTAAAGGAGGATTTAACCTATTGGACTAAAATTGCAGAGAGGGGAACATGGTACGAGTGTGTTAAGCATTTATTACGATAACACCGCTGACAGAAATTTCTATCCTTATGTCTTGATTTGCTTAATTGTGTTTTGCTAATACAGAAGTGCTACCCTTTAATTTTTCCCTTCTCTTGAAGGTAGAATCTCATACTGGGGCATAGTCCATGGGTGACTGCATGCTTCAGTACCATACCCAAGCTGCCGTACTTAATGTGTGAGTCCAGTCACTGTCTGTTGCATGGCTAGTCAGCTATGGGAGACAGCACAACTGAACTTGACCCTGCCTTAACGTGATTACTTCCAGCAGGAGTCACTGATTAGCATTCAAAAGTGGTTGAGGTTTTTTCCCTTCTTAACCCAGGGGCGCTGAGGTCAACTGCAGTGACCCTACAGCCACCCCAGCAGCAAATGCAGAACAGACCAGTGATTGAACCTGTGACTTTCCTGGTCTGGTTCAGTACTACAACACACAGTGCATTTACCCACTGAGTCACTGTGGGCCTAAAGAGAGGCCCTGTCTTGGCTACCATGGAGGGAAAACAGTAGAAAGCTGTGCATCATTAACATCACCATGACATTGACATAACGCTAAGATATTTTGGCACTGCAGATGGCAAACATTTTCCCATGGAGACTGCACTCTTTTAAAAGACCCTGGGAATTAAGATGCTAAGGTCCTTTAAATATATATATATAAATATGTACTTTTCTACAAGGTTATGAAATTTATTTTGCTTTGAAACCAAGTATTTTTATGGGATTGGGTAATGCTTAAAATACCATTGCTAGTAAAATTAATAGTCCTACACACACATGTCCCTCAAATATTTATGCTACCCTCTAACATTTATGCTGCTTTAACATAAACTGGTTCAAACTTTGATGTTTTGAACTACTATAAACAAAATTAATTGAATAAATTACAAATTCTGCAATATCACATGAATTGCAAAATATAGCAGTTACAGAAATTTAAGAGCTATTGCAGTACATAATGTATGTATTTTATATTTATGTTAACTAGAAGCACACAAACGTATGCACACACCCTTCACCTGAAGCTCTGAACATGATTGACAAAACATGTGTAAGAAATCACTGCCTATAAATTTGCATCAGCAATGAATAACCAAGTGAGTGATATTCTACCAAAATCACAGGCTGCAGCTTGTGCAGAGCAGGTGAAAACCCTTCCCTTTTTTTTCATTCACGGGATGTGGGCGTCGCTGGCAGGGCCAGCATTTATTGCCCATCCCTAATTGCCCTTGAGAAAGTGGTAGTGAGCTGCCTTCTTGAACCGCTGCAGTAGCGGTTTGGTGGAACTGCGTGGCTTGCTAGGCCATTTCAGAGGGCAGTTAAGTGTCAACCACATTGCTGTGGGTCTGGAGTCACATATAGGCCAGACCAGGAAAGGACGGCAGATTTTCTTCCCTAAAAGACATTAGTGAACCAGATGGGTTTTTATGACAATCTGGTAGTTACATGTCATTTTTATTTAAAAAAAATGAATTTAAATTCCCCAGCTGCCGTGGTGGGATTTGAACTCGTGTCATCTAGATCATTAGTCCAGGCCTCTTACTTACAAGTCCAGTAACATAACCACTATGCTACTGTACCCCATCCAGATTTTTAATATGGACATGGGAATAATAAAATCAATGCTGGCTCCAGTTCTCAAGCTATAAACAGACCATTGCCCCTCAGATTACAGAAGTGCAATAAATTCTTGAAGCTGAACAGAAGACACTCTCTGTTAACCCTGCAACAGTCAATAGTTTACTTCTCTAGCCATACTACAATTAGTATATTTGTATAATACAGACACTTGAGCCATCTTTGTATGTGCCATATTTTTACACGGCAATGGACTTGCTTATGGTAGAAAAGTTTCCTAATAACAAAAATGCAGAATTGCGGGGAGTGAATAGCAATCACACTCAATTCTTACCTGCTTGAAGTCAGGAAAATTACATGATAGGGTTTGGTGCAGTACAGTATATGTGAAGAGTGCAGTGAACAGTGTTGTTCAGTTAAATGTCCTGAGTTATGGACACCAGAAATGGTTATACCAGGCCTGTTGGTGGAACACTGTGTCATTTTCAGCATAAACAGAATTGTGTCTCAGCCAAGATTGTCTCATACCAAGGTAATACTTAGGGAGTGCTGCATTGTTGGAGGTGCTGTCTTTCAGATGTTAAACTGAAGCCCCCATTGTCTACCTATTCAGGTGAACATAAAAGATCTCATTGTACAGTTTTGAAGAATCATAGAATCACACAGCACAGAAGGAGGCCTTTAGGCCCATTGTGCCTGTGCTGGCTCTTTGGTAGAGCTATTCAATTAATCCCACTCCCCTGCTCTTTCCCCATAGCCCTGTAATTCTTTTTCCTTTCAAGTATTTATCCAATTCCCTTTTGAGTGTTACTATTGAATCTTCTTCCACCACCCTTTCAGGCAGTGCATTCCAGATCACAACTCGCTGTGTAAAAAAAAAAGTTTCCTCATGTCACCTCTTGTTCTTTTGCCAATCACCTTAAATCTGTGTCCTCTGGTTACCAACCCTTCTGCCACTGGAAACAATTTCTCCTTATTTACTCGACCAAAACCATTCATGATTTTGAACACCTCTATCAAATGTCCTCTTAACCTTCTCTGCTCTAAGGAGAACAACCCCAGCTTCTCCAGTCTCTCCACATAACTGAAGTCCCTCATCTCTGATACCATTCTAGTAGAAGAGCAGTGAATTTTCCCGGTGTCCTGGCCAGCATTCATCCCTCTATTAGCATCAGCAAAACAGTGATAAATAAGACAAGTTTCATTCAAAGGAACTGGGCAGTTCAGTTGCTTTGGCACTGGTCTTTCACTATTGGGACCTTGGTTCAAATCTAAGTCTGCTCTGTCTGTCTGTCAGATGTAAGGGTCCTACATGAAATGAGTTTCACCTGTCTAAATCGAATTCCCAGTGGGCATAGTGCCACAGATGCAAATTTGCCCCTAACTAAGCACTAAATCAGCAATCTCACTCCGAGAGCTCATAAGGATCTTCAGTGTGCTTGTGGTAAGATTGTGGTTAAGGCATATTTAGAGCAAAGGGAGCGTTACTGTGTTGGGCTGTGCCATATCTGATCTGGGAATGCTTGATGCTGATACTGACTGACAAAAGTTCCAGTCTTCAACACTAACGTTCTTCACCTTGATGAGCACAAAATTCACCCTGAAGAAATCTTTGAAAGGAATGATAAGCATCTTCAAAGCATTTAGAGTATCATAACTTAACTTGTTTATTTGTTTTAAATGGTGAGAAAGACTTAATCATTTGAGGATTAGAATAGTTACTTGCCTTGGGCTCGGTATAAACTAGCACCTACATGTTGAATAAGAACAATAATTTTTATCTTGACAGAAACCGAACAGAGTATTCACTTTTTAATAGGAATTTACGTGTTTAGAGATTGTAGTCCTTTATAGGCCTTCATTTCCAATAATACAACCTGCAACTTTGTAATATTTATAATTCTACTGATCCATCCTTTTCAAATGATCTGTGATTCACAACGATTTGCAAAGCTTAAAATGAAAAAGCGTGTGGACATGCAAATATCTTTTAAAAAATGGCAGTATTTGGTTCTGCTCATTTGGAATATTTAAAGAAACACACTCGGTCTACTCCACCAAGGCCAGTTTGGAAACAAGTAACTCACTAAAAGCTTGAATTGGTCATGTGGGAATGTGAGCCTCCAACTACAGAGTGACTTGGAGTTTAGCTAATGTGTGCAGCCTGCAGCAGAATGTTGCCCCTTGTGTTAAAATGCCTTTTTCCTAGAATACGAAGAAACCTTTTGTTCGAGTTTGAGGGAGCAGCTGAGCATTGATTGACTTTCACGTGCCCTGCAGACCCCTGAATGAAATAACAAGACCTTTGCTTTTCCTCTTCCTCTCGCCTAATGCACTTGTTGGATATGATTGATTTTTGTCAGTTGAAATGAATAGGACAGTTAATAAGCCAAGACCGTTGAGGTATTTCCTCTTGAGGAGATGCAAGAATGATACATGCTAATTGATTTTCATTTTAATTTAACACATGACGCATTCAATATAGGTTTAGTTATGTTGGAAAATAATTTGACACTGCACAGCTTCTCTAACAGAAGATCTGTGACAAGGATGGTATCGCTGGGCTGCAGACTGAAACAGATGCTCATTACTGTGCTGTGTCCATGCTATGTAACTCAACCAATTGTAGCTGTATCTATTTTGCACTCTTTGATAGTTCATGCTCCCTCCTGAACAGAAATACTCAGAAGGTAATAATGGGGGACATGGAGCAGAACTGTTGGGGCCCAGAATGCTTTACTGTGTGGCACTGGGTCATCTTTCATTCTCACTCATCCGATCTTTCTCTCTCATCTATATGTACGATGCATCTGCCAAGTCAAAAGCTGATACACTCTAGTTTTACACAAATCAATCCCTTTACAATTTAACAGGCACAGAGTTAAATCAGAAGAAAGAATGGCCCTAACATCGGCTGATTGGCAGCAGAGGGCACAGCCTGAATGTAATCACTCACTGAATATAATCCTATTCACTGAACAGAGTGATTTCTCCGGCTGGCCTTCTCGAGGCCTATACTTGACTAAAGTGATAGGTTAATGGCTGCATCTGGAGGGCACAGTTGTGTTTTAGTCACTTACAAGGGAAGCATTCTGTAATGAGAGGATAAGCTGCAGTGGATGAAGATGGGGCAAGCTGCTCTACGCCAAGCTTGGGACTGAGCCTTCATGTCCGTGTACACCAAACCTGTCCCACAATCATCACTAATTTATTAGCTTCATGATGTTTCATGAACACCGACAGCATATAGGGTCATGAGATAAATAATGAGGGATTCTACAGAGATGGATTCCTAGGAGTCACAGGGCACTGATAAGGCAGCCACAGATGTGAGTCTTTTGTTCTTTGACAGGTTTCAGGTCAGTATCCTCAGCCCTGAAGCAGTTTTCCCTGTCACTCCTTTGTCATGTTGCATGGCACTTTGCTAATGCACTTAATGAGCACTGTTTTGGAAGTGCTGACTTGGTCAGAAAAGTATGGTAAAGCTCAGTTCATTCATGTTGAATTCAAGAGGTCTGTTATCATCTCTATCAGCCAATGCAGGCTGCTTTTGAAAGTGTTTTTTTTTCTTTGATTTTTTTTTTAATTAAGGGCATAATCCTGTTAACCTTGCCCCAGTCTGTTTAATCTAATTTTTAATGCAACTGGGAGGTATTACACTCTTGAAAAATAGCAACCAAAAAATTCAGCACATTTTCACTTTTTTGTGGCCTTTTTCATTTATTGGGAACTGTGAGGCAGTTTGTGAGAAGAAGATTGCAGTGTTTTATGGAAGAGGTGTAAATTGTATTTTCTTCGGGAAGCGGTGCTGCATCTCGTAAGGTATAATACGTTTTACTACTGTGCTTTTTGTCAGAAACAGAATTCTGTTTTCTCGACTCCAGTGTTCTCTGTTGGCTGCACGGAAACACACGTGAAATATTGGCACAAATAAAGCAATTTGTGGGCTGCTGTCTCTTTTGGGGACTTGCTCTCACATGAGAGCAGGGCTGTGCTCGATTTAAAAGGCGAGCTAGCTCGAGTCACGCGAGCTTCATTTGCATTCGTGTCAATTCTGGCTGATACTGTTTTATCACTGGCTCTTGTCGCTAAGATGGTGTAATTGCTGTTTGGCGTCATGCTCCAGACAGCAAAGCTTCCTGATCTCATCCTCAAAGTTTGAGGTTTTCATCACGGAAAGAAAAAATGAGAACAAATTACTAAATGCTTTGTGAAGAGAGAGAGAGGACGAAAGCAAAAAATATAAGGCCCTCTGGATTATTATTCCATATTAAAGTCAGCTGCATCATGGTTTGGAGGGATATAAACATACCTACATGGCTTAGCCCTTGATTTATCGGGATACGGCTGTAAGATTGAAATGTCAAAAGCCTCCCAACGGGATTGGTGCCCAGATGGTTTCTAAAGATAACTTTGGGAACTGGCCTTGTATAAAATGGGTGAGCTTCCCTGATGAGCCAGAATAATATTGGAACCCTATGTCAGATTTGTGTTTTGTGAAGGATGCTGGTATTAAGTTGGTGCTCCAGATTGCTTGAACAGTTGGTGTGTGGAAGAAAGGAGCATTACAACATGGTGTCGCGCTGCTAGAAACTGACTTGCTATGTGAGCATGCTGGCACATAAACACATTCATTCACATTGGAGGGGTTAATGCACATGCTTAGTCTCAGCCAAATGCTGGCAGTAGCGGTTAAAGGGCAGTTATTGGTCCCAGCGCAGAGTTGAGAAATGAGCTAAAGCACTTAACATTCTCTAATGAGTTTTCGCCTGATTCACACCTACCAATTGCATTTGTACAAAATTTACTGCATTGTAAGAATGTACAGCACCTTTGTAGGAAATGAAATTTCTGTGCACCCTTGCCCTCTGTAGCTTTATCATCACACCCTCGTAATCTGGGGTATTTGATTTATCGATGTTTTATTTATGCATTTATTGTTACAAAATGATCTATTGAATTAAGCAAGCAGAGACAAAGGAAACCTTTCTTTCCATTTGTTTATATCTTTTCTACACTGTCTATGGGCAAAGATGCGATCAAGCGTTTGTGGCCAATTTCCGCTGTGCATCATCAAAGAACAGTTGGCATCCCTGCATGCAGACTGTTGGGAGCTGATTATTTTCCTAATCAGTACAGTCACAATCAAGGGAGACAATTAGCTGGGTTAAGCCTCCAAAGCTTCCTTCTGTGGTCCGCAACGTCACTTATACGACATTCAGAACCTACATCAGTGATACTTTCCAAATACCCCGGTGCTTTTATTCTCCAGTTAACTCCTCGGCCTGGCTTTATTATAATCATTCCATTTATTGACTGTTGGATGCTTTGAAAATGCATCTCGTTGTCAAAACATTGCCTTTTTAACGAGAGAGAAGATGGTGTTTCACCATCGCACAGGAAGCTGATCGCAAACACGCCTTCATTTAAAAGTGAACCTTTGGAACTGGGATTCCTTGAAATTACCTGGCAGAATGTGTAACAGACAGACAAATACATTTAAATTAATCTTTTTCTGAATGTTACAGTGGGTGCTGGCTGTTTCTGTACAAAGCCCAGTTGTATTGTACTGCCTGGATTCTAAATTAAACGTGTTGCAATTATAGTGCAAAGAGCCAACCAGCAAAGCAAGTTGCAGTGATTTGTCAAAGATAGAAAAAGCCCTGGGATAAATTCTCTCCAGTCTACTGCTGCTTTGATTTCTGTCATGCCAGTTTGTACATGTACATGTACAGTTTACCTACTATGTAGTTCCAAAGCATAGACCTGTAGAGCTCGATTGACGAGTATTGATGGAGGCCCTTGATTCCCGTCTTGCCTAACTTGCTGGAAACGACAACAAAATGAACTTTTAATAGGCCATGGAAGTGCTGTTTAAAATTCTAATTGTGCCTGTATTTTCCATCTTGCTATCTGCTCCATGTTGTACTAAACCCCTGCTTATTGATACCAAACTGCTTTTACAGCAGAAATAATTGATTAGTTAGTACTCTCTGATGTGGAGCCATCCACTGGCACCTGTGCAAAATGAATAACAAATGATAGGAGCAAGATGTGGTATTTTGTCCCATAGCCTCTGAACAAAAGTTGGCAAAATTAAAGAAAACGATCTCCATCTGCACACCGTGTTGTGGAGAATATTATGAAGGCCAAATTACGTTTTGCTCATGGGAACCTGAGAGCCATAATTATCTCAGCAAATTCCTTCTAATAATCCGACATTTATCAGCAAGAGGAGGGATATACAGCTGTGCTGTGCGGAGGTGAGTCTGCAGAGGACAGCAGGCGTAGAATGGCTTTGATTATTTTGGGCTGTGCGGTTCAGTCCCCAAACAGGTGCAGCTGATTTCTAAATCCTGACAAGATGTTACAGCATGGGCTGTGGCCTTGGAGACCCACAACACCTACTGAGAAAGATGGCACAATAATGTGTTCGGAAAACAGGTGTTAGTCTGAGATCAATTTTTTATTTAACTATGAGAACATTTAAGGAGGCTGGTATAAAAGGCTGTTTGCTGCCTTATTGTTTTAGTTATTGTTTTATGTGCAGTTCCAGAATTTTCTGTTTTTTATTTCAAATTTCCAGCATTGATGGTGATTTTTCTTTTCATTTCATCAATATTGACTGGATATTTATGAAACTGCTGAGTGCTACAGTACAAATTCCCCATTGATCACGTTAAGACTCTGAAAGAGTTGCAGCCTGCATGTCAGAGGCCTAGTGGAATGTGATCCTGTGGCTGGCGTTAGCTGGCTCTGCCTGAGGCAAGCAATGGCATCTTTCAACGGATGCGCTGGTGATGTCCCAGCTGCCAGAGAACTCATTATTCACACTCGGGAGCATTTATGGAAGGAGACTAGCAACAGAAGAATGGGAGTACTGACACAATAGGAGAACTAAACTGGGATGTGATTGATATGGAAAACTGGCAGAGGATTCCACCCGTAGCAGCAGACATGCCTTGTAGTGATTGGGTAGTCGTGTTTAGAGTGGCTTTCTGTTCCATTCATCTGTCAAGTGGATGGGGCCAGACTTTCAGTGCAGCCCTAGAACAGTTCTAGAGGTAAGAAGGTAAGCTCCAATTATTCCTCATCACATTAATTCGATATTTGGCTCAGTAAAGTGAAAGCGTATGAGACCGTTATCAAGTCAGAAAAATCCATAGGTCTTCATTAGATTTCATGAATAATATTACATTATCAGTTTTATGAAATATAACCTTGGTCTGACTCAGTTATTCTGAAGTGTCACTTTATTACTTCAATAATTCATATGGTTGTCTGTGATTTATTTTTAAAGTTGAACCTCATCAAGGTCAGATTGTTTGGTGACATCACTCTGGGAGTGAATATGCATTTGATGCTCCAACGTTCTGTGCTAAAGAGGTCCAGGCACAGTTTTGGCCCCGTAAATAATTAGCTCCTAATCTCAGCCGTGCTGTCAGGATGGGAGGATAAATCAGTGGGCTAGTCATTTGTATTCCTTCTAAAGCTCAGATCAATAGGGACTTTACCAGAATTCTAGGAGCAGCTTAACCTCTCCACCGCTCCCCACCTCACCTCCCCCCGCCCCCCCCCTGCCCCCCCAGTTGTGGAAAGGTATCTGGAGAAAGAGACCTAGGAGTGGGAAATGATTATTTAAAAAAATTAAATCTAAAACATAGGCCCTGAAATTACTTGGTGGGCTACTAATAGACACATTCCTGCTATTTTAGCTAACCTGTTTAAAATATATGGGTTAGCACCTCTGCTACAAAAGTGAGAGGAATTGGAGATTAATATGCTAAACATTCATATGCTGGTATCCCAAGCCATACATTTCAGGGCTGGAGAATTTTGAAGATGTCTATTTTTGTAATTTTTTCCCCCCCACTTTCTAATGTGTTGTAAACTATTTTATATTGGCTGTTGTGTACTGTTTAAAATTAAAATGTTGACTTATTCAACGGTGCTACTTTAATATTACTTTGTTCAAAGACAAGCCTCTTGGAGCGAGCTTTAATGAAGGAGCAATTCTTTCTGGACAGGACTTGTTCTTGTTGGAGCTAGTTGTTCTATTAGTGACCCTTTAGAATCTAGCAGTATTAGTCACTGTCCGGATGAGTCACTGGTGACCTTTTAGGCCCAGTGCTTTGGGCCTACAATGTGTTTACTAAAACCAGAATCAATAGTAGTTGTGGGAAAGTGAAGCTGACTGAAGATATGTGAGTGGCCAACAATACCTTCTCTTAGTTCTCCAGCACAACGACTGTGAACTCACATATCCCAAGGATGGAGAATGAGCTATCCAGGTCCTCTACATAACCGATGAACTCTTAACAGTTAATAACCAGTAGTGAATAGTCTATTTTCTTAAATTCCGACAGAAAAATAAAGTTGGCGTTTCTACAACACTAGTCATGTGATGGCATCATGCCTTCAGCTTCTCCATCCCTTTCCTCAAAATGGCTTTCACCTACATCCCCCATAACATAATGATTAACACAGCATTTATTTTAAGAAATTAACGATAGACTATCGGACATAAATAGCAAAAGCAATGGGCTGGATTTTCATTGACCCGTGGAGGCGGGTTTGGAGGCGTGTGGGGGGTTAAAATTGCGAAAACTGGCGGGTGGGCACAAGTCCGCCTCCACGCAATTTTCATTAAATCGTGTCTGCTGGTCCCGACTGTGTCCCGCCTTTAAGAGACGGGATAGGCTGTTAAGGCCCTTAACAAGCACTAAATTGGCTCTTTTATGCCATTTTGAAAGGCCTTTGTGATTTTAACCCTTGTTCTACGTGAAGCACGCCTGTTCTGAACCACGAATGTGAAACCTGGCGGGAGCACATTTGGATAGCTGACTATCAGTGGCTGGGCTCTCTATCAGTGAGTGAGTGGCTGGCAGGCATCTGGGAGTGGTGGAGGAGACATATCTGGGAGTGGTGGTGCAAAACAAAATCTCAATCTCAATCTCAATCTCAATCTCTCTCTCTGTGTCTCTGTCTCTGTCTCTGTGTAAAAATATCTGGGAGCAGACTTAGGGCTGCTGCTGCTCAGTTTGCATCCAGGTCCTCTCACAGCAAAGGCCAGGCAGTCTCTGAAGACCTTCAATGCAGCAGCAATGATGACATCATCAGAGGCGACTTTCAGACTGAAAACACTAATTGGTTCATGGGTTCCCACATGCTGGAACTCAATTGCCCAATTAGGTGAAAATTGCATCAATCTCCCACATCCAATTGCAGTCGGGTGGATAACACGAAAAGCGGATGACACAACCCCAACCCGCCCCAGTATCAAAATCCAGTCCAATGTGTTTAACACAATAGTTCAATCTCCGGGTTCTGCTGATTGTCATAAACCCTCTCACCAAGCTTCGATCTTGCAGTTTAGGACACCATTACAAAGTGTTCAAATGAATTATTGACTCTTTCGCTCTTGTGTGTGTACCGCCAATGCTGCATTTTTTGTTTAAATCTTTTACAGACACATTATTTACATTGTCCATCTTACTAGATATGTTCTGTAGAGACTTTGGCCCTGATCTTGATGGGGTGGGTTGTGTAGGGTGGGGGGTCGGAGTTTTGGACAGGAAACCTGGAAGTCTGGGTTTCCCCGACGGCTGTGGAGTTTGCCACAGCGTGCGTATTTTTTGTTTGCTGGGATCCCCCATCTGATTTCAGCCTGATTGACGGGCTTGGCTTCCAGTCGGGTGGGGAGCAGGCCGCTGGAGCAGGTAGGGAGCCTGCTGCTGCTACTGGGAGAGGGGGGGGGGTTCTTTGTATGGGTAAACTTGGGGGGCCGGGGGGACGCACTCCTGCTCCTCCTGGCCCACAGGCAGTATTGTAAGGGCACTTACCTTCTCCTCAAAGCTGTCCTCCCCTCCCTTCAGTTGCAGGGTTCCCCGAGGCCCGGGAAACCCGACCAGCCAACCCACCTCCTGGTTGGCTGCCCGCCTCTATGAAACATAAGAAATAGGAGCAGGAGTCGGCCATTTGGCCCTTTTGAGCCTGCGCCGCCATTCAATAAGATCATGGTTGATCTTCTACCTCATCTCCACTTTCCTGCACTATCCCCATATCCCCTGATTCCAATATTCAAAAATCTATCGATCTCTGTCTTGAATATACTCAATGACTGAGCCTCCACAGCTTTCTGGGGTAGAGAATTCCAAAGATTCACCACTCTCTGAGTGAAGAAATTTCTCCTCATCTCAGTCCTGAATGGCCGACCCCTTATTCTGAGACTGTGACCCCTGGTTCTAGACTCCCCAGCCAGGGGAAACATCCTCCCTGCATCTACCCCGTCAAGCCCCGTAAGAATTTCTGCCTCAGTTAAACCCGGACGGAAGTGGGCAGTTTGGAGGTGGATTGGGGTTGGATTTGAGATTTAAAACATTTTAACATCTCGCTTGACCCCAATCCACTTGGTTTTTGGGGGTTAAAATTCACCCCATGGCTTTCTGAAACTTTTTTAGCATTTTTAAAAATTTACTAGTGACCGATGTTAGTGCTGGGGATTGGAACACTTTTCCATAACTAACACCCAGTGCTTGCTGCAAAGCCTCCCAGGCCAGACATAGCACAGGCTGAATGTATCATAAATGCTGCCCAATAATGTACCTTGACCTCCCGGTCAAGAACAAGGGCAAGAGAATGAGACTGTGGATAGCTCTTTCAGTGAGGTGGAACAAACACTACGGGCCGAATGGCCTCCATTTGTGCTGTAAAGTTCTGCCATTCTAACATTATTGGCTGAGAGCAAATTAACATTAAACCAAAAGATGGTGTTCATTTTCTTTTTTTCTGTAGCACTTTGTATCTAAATTTTGGGGGACATTGAACTGAGACTGGGTGCTAAAAAGGAAGAAAATGTCCCATTCTTGACACTCTCAAACTTCTTCTCCATTTCATTTTATAAGCTTCTTTTCTCTTATTCGGAACAAAGCTTAGTAACATCGCATGAGCAGGTCCTGTGGGGAGACAGTGTTTTGCAGTAGTTTAATTCCAAGTTGCCCAAAATACTTGATTTCAAAGAATTGTACATTTTCATATGATTTATATGGTTACCTTTTTTTCTCTTCTCTTAACGATTGTGTCTGCTGCATTCCAGCAGTCCTGACTCTCTCTGGTCCAAACTGTGTGAAGCCTGACTGCTTCTGACACAGTGAGCTGACACTTGAGCACAGCACGCGAGTCGCCCTTGCTTGGCCTCTCAGTTCATCAGCTGCAGAGCTGTGCACGATTGCCACCTTCACCCAGCAGACTACACTCAGCACTTACCTATGGGGCCATGGCCGAAACAACGTGATTACTTCTTAAACTGTGTGCCGTTAACTCGCAGCAAGAACCAAATGCTGAATAACCAAATGCTGAATTTCCACTTGGCAACATGTATTGAAAAAAATTGATTTCTGTGAAACATTATTTGTCATTGCATTACATTAGCTTAATGGAGAAGATTGTTGCCTTAAGTTGAGGATGCTATTTTAATGCATTAATAGAGTCTGGGTTTTTAAAGTGTACCTCATGCTGCCTTTCAGAAATCTGCTGCTCCTTTCTTTTAAGCTGACACTACACTGCACCACTTGATTCGCTGACAACATCCATTATCCCAGCTGGTACGTACACGTGATCCTCCTGACTTTCATTCACCGACTGGCTGGCCCTCGTTTTGTACAGCAAATTCTTGCAATTTCAACTGGGGTATATTTTTCCAAAAAAACTGGAAATTCAGCTTATTAACCTCTCTGATATTTAACTGATTTTCCAGCAGAAGTGCTTTCCCCATCTGCTTTCAGACTAATATTTCCAAGGTTGTGTAGATTTGAAGTCTACATGCACTAGGTTTTGAGTAATCTCAACTCAATTCTTCTGGATGTGGGCCCTCAGCAAGAAACGTATCACCAACTGAAACAAGAAATTGAAACATCACTCAGAAAGCCCACAAGATGGCTGGTGTGGGAAATGGAAAATGTCACACTTGTGTACTAGGAATGTTCTTCAGAGGTTGGGGACAGAATATAGATCGCAACATGGAAAATATTCCATTCCCCGCATGCTTCATGAGAATTTAAAAACAAATCACAAAACAATGTATTAAAGAGTGCGCAATCCTTGAAGAATTAGGGTTTTCAAAGCTAGTAAGGTTCTTTTATTATTCAACGTGTTGGCCATATTTGTAGTGTTGGCTTATAAAAGAACAAAATGGGCGTGAAAAAGAAACAAAAAAGGAAATTAAAGAAAATAATAGACCTAAGATGGTCCAGTATAGATGTGAGGAATTGGAAGTTGAAGAAATAGTTCACAATCGGTGTGAAAGAATTAAAAGGATACATTGGTGGGTCTTGGCTGTGCTGACGATGCCCTGATTTTTTTGGGGGGGAGGCGGGGGCAGGGGGTACTAAAACAATTCAAAACTGGGCTGAGTCGTTTTGCTTATTATTTTGGTTTAATGTCTCATCCGAATGCCAGTACCTCTGAAATTGCTGCACTAAAGTGTAGGCCTAGATTTTTGTGCTGAAGTCTCTGGAGTGGGACTTGAATCCACAACCTTCTGACTCTAAGGTGAGAGTGCCACCCACACCGAGGCCGACACCTAAATCAAGCAAAAGTTTTCTTCTGACCCCTGAGATTAGTGACTTCAAGCCACTAAATGGTACAGGTTGAGCGTCCTGAATCTGGCAACCTCGGGATTGAGGCCGAGCCGGTTTTCGTGTTTTTCCGGACGTCGGAGCGTGTTTCTGATGTCCGAAGTCCGGAAATATCACAACCTGGGCTTGGGCGTTTCCGGACTTCGGACATCAGAAACATGTTCCGAGTCCGGAAATGCCTGGGCCGCTCCATGTAGCGCTAACGCGTTTCTCCGCCCCTCCCCTACTGTTAAAGGGGAGGGACACTGCGAGCTCTGCAGAGCATCCGATGGCCCACACTAGGCCACCAGGGCGGCGTGGTGCCGTGGCCGCAGCCTGGCGGAAACACTTAGTGGAGCTGTGCAGATTAAGGAGGATAAAACACAACACTAAAGTTTTATTGCATCACTCGCATTTTTCATAGGATTTTTCAAAAAAGGACAACAAAAGTTAATGGCTTTTTGAAGTACAGGTTGAGCGTCCAAAATCCGGAGTTCCGGATTCCGGACGACCCTGCCACCAATCGTCCCAGAGTCCGGATTCCGGAACATTCTGGATTCTGGAACTCCGGATTTTGGATGCTCAACCTGTATTGGTTGTTTTTATAATATGTATTCTGTACATCTTATGGAAAAGCTTCATTCAATTCTTAGTTTATTTTTGTGCTGACAGTTGGCCCGCTCCATGTCACTGATGTGTAATGACAGTGACACTATAAAGAGAAAGAAAGACTAGCATTCAGAAAGCACCTCAGAAGTGTCTTGAAGCACTTCACTTGCAATAAATTACTTTGAAATGCAACGACTGTTGTTATGCAGACAAACAGCAGCCATTTTATGCACAAAGATCCAAGAAAGAACAGTGGGATGAGTGAGCAGTTAATCTGTTTTTGGTGGTATTTTTTGTGATGTTATCAGTACCATGTTATTAAGGAATGATAATTTGTAGTTGGTTACAGATAATACTCTATTGCCAGAGTAGTAACCAGGGTTTCTTGGAACTGTATAACAACAGAAACCTGCATTTATATATCACCTTTAACATAGTAAACACCCCTAAGGCATTTCACAGAGGAGAACTGGATGTTGAGCAGTAGTAGCAGAGTTAGGAGAGATGATTAAAAGCATGGTCGAAGAAATAGGCTTTGAGGAGGTTAATAAAGATGGAGAGAGAAGTAGCAAGGTGGAGGAGTTTAGGGATGGAATTTCATAGAGTAAGGCCAAGATAGCTGACGACCTTCTCGAGGGCAACTAGAATGGACAATAAATGCTGGCCTTGCCAGCGACGTCCACATCCCATGAACGAATATAAAAAAAGAAATTGCCTCAAATGGTGGTTTGGGAGGGAGGGATGAATGCACAGACCAGAGCTGGATTGTTAAATGGGATGAGCTTGGGAGTATGTTGAAGAGGACGCGTGGGATGGGAATGTGTAAACCATGACAAGGACTTTAAATTTGGTGCATTGAATAAATGAAGTGTGTTGTACAATTCAAACTAGGATTAAACATCACAAAGTGAATTTAGCACATTGTGCAAATGTCCTGAGAACTGATGCTGTATAAATTCAAGTTGTTTTATGTTTTTGAAATTGGGGAAAAACCTGCAGTTGCAGGTAGCTAGTGCACAACTTTAGTGTAAAAATAAATCACATGAATAGCAAATCAAAGCTCTTTCTTGAGTAAGTGTAATAGCTAATGTAAAACAGTAATCTTAAGACTCATGAACTCCATTTGATTTGGGGCCAATTTTACTCAGCTGTGTAATTGTAATGGAAGTGGTCCAATCAGGGTTGGCATTTCAGGCAACCTTAAGGGAATCTTGTTCCAGGAGAATGGGTGAACAGGAAGATTACAAGTAATAGGCCTCTCTGTGCTGTAATGAACAAGCAATGAGCACCTGACTACAGTAGCGGCATCTACCAATTGCAGAGCAGGTTTACTTCTCAGCCTTGCATTCACGTGTCACTGCAGTTCACTCTGAACATCTGTAGCATAAAAGAGACCCGCAATTATCATAATTTAACAACGAGCTTGGCATCCCTGTTCAGTTTTTAATTAACCCCCATAAATTGTAATTGAAAAGAGGGCTCGACTTCATCTCTTTGTGAATGGACAGTACCTCCAGCAGAGGGGAAACCTGAAGGGTTAGGCACCAATAATGATGCAGACACATAGCAATGGAGCCTTCATGTACTGTTACTTTGTCAGCAGGATATACATTTGTTAAAGCTCAATTGTCCTCCTTTATTGTTTTCAGCAACTAAGGAAACAAAAATAGTCCTTTGACAAAATAATGCTTGCTGTGAAACGCTGTCACAAATAAAATAATGTTTATCTGAAAACAAAAATAAAAAGCCTGTTGTGAATTCTTTGTTCCATCAGGCCTCATTCTGGCAATCATTTGAAATGAAAGTGCTTTCTATTGATCTCTGGCCAGGGTAGCAGTGGGGCTGGTGCACTTGGCTTCAATTCCTGTCAGCTAGGAAGGGGAAATAGAAGTCAAGATTTCCACTGCTGCTCACTGTCCAGTGACTCCTGTATGAAGATGTGTTTGTGGGTTCTGGATAGGATCAGGCATGGCTGTGATTCCCTCACCCCCACCCCCCACAATCCCCGATAAATAGTTTGTTGACACTTAGGGCTGGATTTTGCCAATGGGGAGCTTTTGGAGGCGGGACTCCCACTTGTCAGATTTTAGTCCCGCCTCCATCAACTTCTGGCCAACCCACGCTATTTTCCCTTGATTGACCTTGTTAAGCCCGCCCAGCGGGTTTAGCAGGCCAATTAAGGGAAAGCTGGTGACAGAACGTCAGCGTATGACGTTTCATCTGTCAAGTTTTTGACAGATGAATTGTCATCGTAAGCTGTCAAACACTGACATTCTCTGTTGTTTGATGAGTCCTTGTATTCAAGACTCATCAAACCTATCTGCTGAGCAGAAATCAGATGGCTGTTGCATCGGACAATGCAGCAGCCATTCTGCCATCTCTGCCGGTGAGATGCAGGAGTCTCCGCATCCCCAACTGTTGAAGCCTGCAGGAAGAAACAAAGGTAAGTAAACCTTTTCTATCACTTTTCACTCACCTCACATACTTACCTCTCCACACTTGCATTCATTACTCACCTCTACAGCGCACTTTTGGTCCCCTCCGACCCCCGCAGACCCACTGCTTGCCTCGCTGACCCTGGCGGGGGTTTCCTGACGTCGGGAAGCCCGCACTTGCAGGGGTAAAATGGGGATAATCCTCTTAACTGCCTGTTAACTACTTGTGGCTGTAATCCCCTTCCCGCCTCAGGGAGGCGGCTCCCAGCGTGGGTCGGGTACCCACCTCCCGGGAAGATGGCACGGAGGCGGGTTGGGGTGGGATAGGCACCCGCCCCCAGATTCTGCCATTTTCCCGGAAGTCCTGCCTCCAAACCTGCCTCCCCAGGGCTGGCAAAATTCCCCCCTTATTGTCCAAGTTCATACGTATGAAGTATGGTCATTTGGGAAGATACAGGAGGTGCCTATTAACCATACTTCAGTCAAAGTCAGCCCCTTCTGGAGAGGAAGGAGAAAATGAGAAGAATTTTGCGACAAATGATTTAATCAGTTTAGTATCAAAAATGCTTTCTGTATTCTTTATATTGGCGTTGCTTTGTTCTGATGAAAGTATTATGGGGAGGAGTTACGGGACTGTGAATTAACCCTATCACTGTAGTAATATATCTAACCTATTTTTGCCATTTGTATGTATGTGTACAGAACTTTTGATGTCCAAGGTGCTCTAATTGAAAACTGAAGAGGTTAGGGTGTGAGAGCAGAAGTATTTCCCCTGTCTTGAGAAATGAAATGCTGCTTTGGCTACTGATAGGACCTTCACACTGATGCAGTGTTCTGTAGCTGCGTTGTGCTTCCTCTGCTCCTGCAAGAGAATACTGAACAGATCACTTGTACAGATGTGACAGATATGGATTGTGGTCACAATGCTAACACAGACTTCCTCCTTTTTCAGTGTCTAGAAGCAGCTGTGCGTGTCTGCGTGCTTGGTCAGCAAACCCAAGTTGTGGTTTTGATCAGCGCACAGAGCGGCTCTTACACCACTGGTTTCATTACAGAAAGTCAATGTTTTTGCTTCATGGTAGGCCAACTTGCTATGGTGAATAGAAAGAACAAGAAATACCAGGAGCAAGCACTAGAATAGCCATTATGTGTTGTATAGCCCAGTAGTGGCTAGTCCAAGGCCACTCTATGAATAATTGGGTCTACCGAGGCCACTGAAACAGATCTATTGGGATTTAAGCATATTTGCCAAGTCTCACTCGTATGGATTGAATCTCACTCATTTTGATTTAAAAATGTCACCTATTCTGAAGTATCTCACTTTTAAAAATAAACACAACTCCATGCATTTAAATGGGTTGTGATCAGTCTCACCCTTTTTATACATAAATTTCACTTTTAACAGTTCCCTGATCTTGACAGCTGTATTCAAGGGATTTTTTTCATACTGAGCTGGGGAGAATCATAAAGCACTGCCTGTATTCTGGTTCCATCTCATTTCACTTAATCATATTTTACTTTTTTGGGATAAAACAAACCCATTCAGTGTATTTATTTAAAAATAAATTATAGAAGGAAAGGAGAAGCTTCCAAATCTAATTTCCTGGTGTTAACATTGATTTTTAAGGGGGATGAGTCTGAAGTTTTGGAGGAGACAATTTGCTATTTCAACTCGATGTCTGGATTTTGGCTCTGAAGTAACGGTTTTCTCAGGGTTTGTGGATCAGATTCCACCATTTATCTCACATCCTGGTGCTCCAGATTTTGGTGCCTTATCACGTACTGTTTCTAGATAGATTCGGGCTTTACAAACTCAGTGGGCAGAATTTTCATTGACCCGTGGAGGTGGGTTTGGAGGCGTGTGGGGGGTTAAAATTGCGAAAACTGGTGGGCGGGCACAAGCCCGCCTCCATCCCGCCTCCACACAATTTTCATTAAATCGTGTCTGCTGATCCCGACTCCGTCCCACCTCTTAAGAGGCGGGATAGGCTGTTAAGACCCTTAACAAGCACTAAATTGCCTCTATAATGCCATTTTGAAAGGCCTTTGTGATTTTAATCCTTTTTCTACGTGAAGCACGCCTGTTCTGAACCACGATTGTGAAACCTGGCGGGAGCACATTTTGATAGTTGACTATCAGCTGCAGGTTCACTATTACAACGTGGTGGTGGTGGTGATGGTGCAATATCTGGGAGCAGACTTAGGGCTGCTGCTGCTCATTTTGCATCCAGGTCCAGAATTTAAAACATTGTGGAAATTACTCCAATCTAAAAGTGATGCAATATATTTATGTTTGCATGATGCATTTTTAATGAATCCTGTTGATTGCGAAGATGATAACACACTCCAGTGTGATGTGAAATTTGACCAACAGTGTAATAACATTTTGACTGGAAGTACGTCGACCTCCCCTTCTACTGCCATAAATTGGGTGTATTCAGACACGCTGCTGTTGTGCCACTCTGTGGAATTTGAGAGGTGCTTTCATATGTATAGAAACACGGTTTTATCATATTTTGACTTTATTTCCAGTTATGAAGCTCAAATCTGAATTTAGAATTCTGGGAGCACAATATCATACACTCATACCTGTGTATACAAAGAATGTACAATAGGGAACAGTGGAATACATGGCCTATTCCATATCTAAGAAGACAGAATGTAGCAGTTCTCGGGTGTTTCTCAGTCTCAGAAAGAACTGAGTATCTCGCTGTTCCCTATTATGCATTTTTTACAATTTCCTCAATCCCACTATATATTCATCACATGGGTAAAATATATTAAGCAGGAAGACTATAATCATTTAGAAGGTCAAGAACATATCCCCAAGCTTAAAAGTAAAAGAGAATGTATCACTAATGAAGCTCTAAAATCATCAGTAAAAACTGCTGACCTGTTATCTTGCACAGTCAATATGCTTTGTGTATCTTATGAGTGGTGCAGGGACATATGGTACATTTGTACGGCCATTAAAAATACATTTCAATACAGCTACAAAACATGCTTTATTAAAATTCAATTCACTTTTTTCACGGTACAGTGCACAACAAGTAATCTTTGCATAGCTGTTCTAACTTTTAAAAGTATTATTGTAATAGCTTCAAATGTACAAGCAGAGGAAGGGCCAACCTCATTCTAAGTTATCAACAAAGATTGTAACTACTAAAAATAGTTATCAGCAAGGGGGCAGCAAATTCATGTGTCTTATGGGGACAGAAAAGGGGACGTTGGTTTAATTATGTTCAGAATGGGTCTGGTGACTTCAATTTTTCATCTTGGCTGGTAGCCATCAAATTATTGAATATGTAGGAATTGCTGAGGGACTTTGTCTTCATGGTTAGCATGCACATCTTGGAGGATTGAGGAATTTCATTTTGCTATTTCGAAATCACACAGATGTTTGAGCTTTTGTGTTTAATTATCCCTAATGAGCCATACCAGACAGCAGGTACATGTAACGTGTGCGCCATCTTTTAGGAGTGGTGTTGGGCAAACTTCCTGCTGTGTGCGTCTAAGAATCTTTATTTGCTAACACAGGCAGTTGTGTCAGCATCTTAAGCCAAATTTCATGGCTGGCTTTCATTCAGAGGTTTAAAGACAAGCAGTACGACAATAATTAATGTTGTGCATTCCTTTAATAACGTATGGCTTACTTCTTGATGTCAGAATTAGAGATGGTACCAGTGGTGTGACATTGCCAGTGAACTTTTACTTCAATACAAGTCTGACTGAATAGAAGGGCTCAGCATCCCTTTATTTGATTTACTACTTATGTTCTCGGACATTGTCAAAAATTGAATACATGCAGCACTTGCAAAATTAATAGACTGTACTTTTGTTACTATTTGTTTTGCATCTGTGTGGTCTTTTTTTAAAACAGATGAATAACAGACAAGTGTTTGCAGGATTACTACTGGACTCTCTCAGTATACTTGTACTTCAGACACACTAGTAACTTTGTAAGAATGCTGCGGCAAATATATATGGCCAGTATTTAGAATTTTAAAAAACTAGTGTTGCCATCTGATTTCTTTCCAAAAATTAATTCTTGATGAGTATTATGATTAACCAATAATGTATTTTTTGTGTTGTTCTCATGATATTTTTGTATAAACAGTGTCACTGGGATCATTAGAAGCAGATTACATTTTTGGAAGCAACTTGGAGCATTTAACTAACTGACACAATCACACACACAGATGCAGAATTTCCAGGGTGCGGTTATACTGCCACTTCCCTGTCAATATGAAGGAGTTTTGAGTGTACATTGACAAAGAAGTGCCAGTATAAGTTAGGAGTCAGTTCAGTGATCTGACTCTAAATGGGGCTAAAGTAGAGATGTGAGACCATTTTCAGCAGGTAGTCTCAAACTGCTGAGTGTCCACAACAGCTGTAGTTTAATACCCCATGCAAAACCACATTTTAAAAATGCCTAAGTGATCCATTAGACCTCATGAAAACTTTATAGACTTATTTATTTTAATGTATTGAATATTAGGAGGAAGTGGATGCTCCCAACTTGCAACATAAAGTCATAACATTAGAGATTAGCTGCCCCGAGGAGCAAAGCTCTGTGCATATATTCATGCAAGCTGACACATCACTCCTTTGTTACTAAGCACAGTAAGCAGTATGTCTTGGGTCTGCTGACTAAGCATCACATTCTGTAGATTCTGTTCTGAGTCCTCAGATCTACAGTAACACTGCAGCCTCTGTGACATAATCGGTGAAGCAGCAAGACCGATGAGTGTAGCTCCACCAATGTTGATCAGTTCCTTTGGGCATGGGGACTGCTGCAAGCCTGTGCTTCAAATGATGTTACCAACATTTTCTTTTTTTAAAACAGAGATATTTTTAATACAGGTGTAAACAGAAGGATGTTCAAATTAATTTTAGCCCTTTTAACTGTTTTTTGGAAAAAGGTCCTGCACTAAAGCTCATGCCACGGAGGAGGGATGGAGTCATGATCAAGCACCAATGTGCTCAGGTCTTGGGCGCGTTATATAGGGAGGTTCCAAATGGAAAGGTGGAAGCTGTATCATCTTCTAACGGGGGTACGGAGATTGGAGGGTACACCTGTGTGGACCGTGCTATGTCCTAGTGGCTGGAGAGAACTCAGCCCACCACTTCGTGGATGCACAGTTGTCAGTCCAAATAGACGAAGAAAAGAGGGGGAGGAAAAAAATGGAAGAAACCTACCCAGCAAAAAATGGGCCCTCTTGATACTTCCTATTTAATGATTTAGAATGAGTGATCACTGGGACCAACCAGATGGACAGAAGTTATCTCATCCTGTCCTGTACATTTCTATTATGAGGAGTTGAGTGAAAAACTCTCAAAGATGCACACCTTAGAGCGTACACTAATGTGGATCTAAATGTATGTGATTTAAAGTAGATTTTAATATTACAACCCTAGATTTTTAAAAGTGATACTGTTTCTCATGAAAAATTGTTGACAGAGGTGATAGAACACCTACTGCTCTTGTTTATCTGTTGAAGTAAAATAATCATTTTCTTTGCAGGTTCCTGAAAGGTGATTTCCACATTGAAGTGTGCATCAATGATTACTTAGATGTTTTCTGCCCTCATTATGATGACTCTGTACCGGAAGACAAGACTGAGCGCTATGTTCTCTACATGGTGAATTATGATGGCTACAGCTCGTGCGATCACACCTCCAAAGGGTTCAAGCGATGGGAGTGTAACAGGCCTTACGCATCCAATGGTCCTTTAAAATTCTCTGAAAAGTTCCAGCTGTTTACTCCATTTTCATTAGGATTTGAATTCAGGCCTGGCCGAGAATATTACTACATCTGTGAGTATTTTCCCTTTTCCATTGGTTTACCCAACAATTTGAGAGTGATGTTGCACAACACAATCTTAAGTTACTGTTTTTGAAAGATGAACATTATTTATCAAAAACCTTTAAACCACTGTTTTTACTCTCCCAAGGCACAGTCTTCATAAAAGAAAGTATTGACTAACTTTTTTTTACAAACATATGACTCACCAATAAATCAGGTCTGATATCTTCCATGTAACGTCACTGTTACAACAATGACATTTCGCTGTTTTGCCTTTTCTCCAAAGCAAATATTTTTTCCCACAAAGTTGCACAAAGGGCAACTTTAAAGTGGTTGTTTCGAGCCTCAATTAAAGGTCCTGAAAGTCAATGGTAATGCCCCCACAATGTGGAATTATTCAATTCAGTGAGAGAACAGGGTATTCTACAGCAATTCGTAATGGCAGTTGGTGAGGATGAGTATTTACTGTATATGAACTTAGACCTTGAATGTGCAACCCTAAAAATCGGACTTCAGGCAACTCTTCCAGTGAAGAGTAATTCACAAGACAACAAATCCTGTTTAAGAAGAAATATCAAAGCAAGCTATTTCTTTCTTATACAATTGTTTTTTCATCGATGCCAGTGCACAAACTGTAATTGCACAAGAGCTAAAATCACACAGTAAGACGTCTTAACAAATAGATTTTGCTGTAGTTTTTAGGAAAGGTTGTGTGCTTAGACTTAACAGCATCTGCTTTAGGACTGGAGTGGCCCGGTTCAGGTGCTAGGCTCCACAATCAACTGCTGATAGTAGAAAAATGAACGCTTTTTCTTGTCAAACTAAACACAAATGTGTCTGAATGAACAACAGAAAATGCTGGAAACACTCAGCAGATCAGGTGGCATTGTGGAGAGAGAAACAGAGTTAACCTTTCGGGTCGCGGACCCTTCGTCCGATCCCAAGTGTCTGAATTAGGCTATTTTCCCCTTCTCCACCCCCCCCCCCCCCCCCACCCACCAAAGGAAAACCCAGTGCACAATTCAAGAGAACTGCCTCATGTCCCTGTGAAGTTTATGTCTACGAATCAAATGCTGCAAATAAATAGGCTTCCATGAAATTGGATCGACATTGACCTAGCCCCCGAGACCTTCCTGCACAGATAGACATGTAGGGCACCATGGAATTGAACACCATGGAATGTTCCCTGTGCTGCCATAGGATCAGACACCATGGGGCAAATAATTGACTGCACTGTCACAGATTCTGAGGGAGTCTAGTCAACCCCTTTAAACAGGTCGCAATTTTAAATGCCAGAAAGGGTTAGACTCGGTCTGGAGTCAGATGAGTTTGTCACTTGTATGGTCGTTTGTATTTTGTCCCTGGCACTGTAATTCTGCCAGATACCCCGCAGTTAACCCTAAAGTTCTTGTTGCTTGGGTGCTGAGGGAAATGGCAGTAGCATTTAATTTTATCCTTTACTGAGAAGACCTAGTGTGAGTGTCTGGATGTTTGAAATGTCCCAGTGAGTAGTCAGACTGGGAACCATGGGAACCATAAGGACAGGAGGAGCAGCAAAAAGAGAGAGAAAGAGAGACTTAGCTACAAGATGTTGTGGCAATCTTTATTTTAATAATACTTATTCATTATGATTTTATACCAGTGGATATAGGATTGCTTTTTTTGTATTTCAGAAATAAAACTCAAGTGGGAATTCTTTTACTGACTAATTTAATAACACAGGAAGGCTCCTAGAACAAAAGGTTATGGCCACTGAAGGAAATGAAGTGTGTGTAACCGCTGAAGCAAAGTTTTTAGTTTAATAAAATTAAATGTGTATTTGTTGATAACCAGTAGTAGCAGCTTATTGAAAAGTATATGGTTTTCGACAGAGAGGAGAGAAAAAGATCATAACCGGATTTAATCTTTCTATGAAATAAATGTGGGAGCTAGTCATTTTTTCTGAAGTGTACTGTAACTATGTGCCCTGGGAAATTAAAGCATGTCTTCGAAGCATCGTGTTGCTATGAAATAGAAGGGATTCTTCCACTTGAATTCTCAGAGGTGCTAGTTAGACCCGCTAAATCTCACCTTAACAAAAACTCAAAGTGGAGAGAGTAAAACTGCCCAGAACACCTTTTGTTTCTGCTTTTCCCCAGGCTGTCTGTAAAAGAAACTCCCTGTTAACCACAGCAGCTGAGTTATGAAGGTTAAGCAGAGAACTGTGAAGATTGATATGTGAGGATTCAGACATTCATTGTATTTATCTGTTGGGGAGGGGGAGGGAAAAATAAACTTATTTCTAGTAAACTTTCCACTAACCTTTTTAGCATAATGCAATCTGCATCAACACAGTTTTGAAAGTGTGGTTTGATATGGTGGTCCCCTAGTGAATGCTTACCTTTTGATAACTAGTTCACGAAGCCCACTCGAGACTTCCTTCAGAGAACTGAAAGTGTTGTAGGAGTTCAGTGCTCGCATGGGTGATGGTAGATCTGGACACCAGCAAGGTGACCTTTAAGCTGCAGCTTGCATCTTATTTAGACCTTTTAAATACGTTTAAATTTCAGCTTTATCCAAAAGAAAGGGGTTCATAATAATTGCAAGTAATTCTGTTAGTTTTTTTTTTATTAATACATGTGCTGGCTGCCAAGTGGCATGCTGAAAACATTTTTAACTGCCACAGTAAACAAAATAGTTATTATAGTGCTTAGATAAAGATTAACGGTTCTGGCAATTCATTTAAGAAAAACCCAATTTTACTTCAGTGTTCCAGTTCAGTGCGAGAAATCACAATAAAGATGATTTGTTGAACCTCTGATAAAATTAGATGGCAAAGACAGAAGCTGGTGTAATTCATTGGAGCAACAGAAACTAGTTAATCAACAAAGCTCGTGTGGAATAAAATCAAATTGAGGCAATATTTCTTAATTTTGGCAGCCCAGGCTTTCAGCTTTGCGAGGCAAATTGCCCATTCAGCCAGTGAAAAGCCGTGGATCTATGTTGCGTTTTCTCCGCCCCCCCCAACCCCCACAGTTTGAGAATCTTTACTTTATATTTATCTATGTAAGAGGCATGGACTTAATGGCTGCCACTGTACCAGACAGGAAGACTTTTCAAGTGCTGTACATCTGCAACCAATCCTTTAGAACACTCGATAAACTGTTAATAAACAACAGGAATTATATTGTGAAAGTGACCTATTTCATGAAAATACAGCATCTAGGTCGTGTATTAGTACTTCTGATTTTAAAAGCCACATGTAGATGATAATCTACTCCCTAGGGCCATTTAAAATTAGTTTTTTTTAATATACAGTAAACCATACTCAAATAATAGATATAGAGACCCTAAAGCAATTGTTTTAGATTGTGTAGAGTTCATCTTCCCCTTTTTCTCTTAATTCTTACCAGCATTGAAAATTCAAAATGTTTTGCAGATGTAGCATTGATTTATTTTTTAATGATAAATTTGCCTTAGTTGGGCTGCCTTGATACTCGGGAAGATTTGTGTTCACTGACGCTTCCCGCAAACATAAATGCCGACAGTATTTTACCACTCGAGCCTGCACTATAAAACTTGCATAATGAATAACTGCCGAATATTTAGTTTTTTATATTCCCTTGCACAGCTGTGTCCTTCTTCCCCTCCTGAGCAATAGAACACACTGACCATTTGTTGGTTAGTTCACATTTCACACTGTGGGGAATTGAGAGTATGGAATATTTAGCAAAGAGGTCCATTTGCAGCAGCTACTGTATGCTTGGGTTCTTCCTGGTCATTTAACATCTGCCTAATGAGGTGTTCCAAGGCCAGTTTACTTGGTTTTTTGTGCAATGATTATGACTTCAGTCATTATTCCCTCCAGTATGAGGATACATTGATTTGCATAAATTTTACCATCATCTAATTACAGAGCAAATTCTGCAATGAAAGTATTTTTTTTATTTCAGATCAACTTATTTATAGAAAACAATTTGTTTACTGAATTAGAACTGATCATGTTTTATTTTATTTTTATTCTTTTAGTGAGGGTATTTTATGTGAGTCCCCTCCTTCTTTCTCCTCTGACCTGCAGCAGCCACCAGTGCCCTGCTGCAGTGGCCGGATGTCTTGAGCTTGTATCCACCTCGTGGCCAGATCCACCTGAGATGCAAAGTTTGCATTAGGCCCTGACTCGGTAAGGTGCATCGAGGAGGCTCAGGCTTGTGCAGCAATCCTGTCCGATCTCTTCACACACTTGGTCACCCTGTGTGCAGGGGCGCGAGCAGGTCGAAGGACTTCCTGGTCGGGCCTGCTCCTAGGTCTGGGAAAAATCACCACCCACAGAAACTGGAAGCACAAGATCGGTGGGAGGGGATGCTCCGAGCATTTGCCCCTCGTTCGCGTCTCGGTGACTCTGGAGCGCAATCTCTTTGGCCCTGAAAAATAAATTTATTAAGTGTGGAGATTCTGTAGATTAAAAAAAAATTAATTTTAATTTTATTTTTTTTAATTTGTTTATGATATTTCAGCTTCTACCTTAATCCCATGTGTATGTCCCAATCTTTATTTCGCTCTCTGTAAAATAATTCAAAAGTGAATGATAATCAGTGCTTTTTACTTCCTGGTTTGCTGTCTGTGAGAATTCTTCAATCTGATTGGCTGCTCAGCCTGCTTGATGACTTCACTGTTCCTGGATGCCAGAGATCCCCTATAGATGGTGCCAGAATTAAATTGACGTCTTAATAGGTGAAATTAACACCACAGAGCCTGCTAAATCTTTGTGGACAGCTTTACTCGGGTCAGCAGTGAGCGCTGACCCTTCGCCACTGACTGCAAAATCCAGACCATTATGTTGACACGGTTTTAGAAATAGATTGTAGCGAAGGTCATTTACCATTTAATCCAGTGAAACTAAATAAATCAAACCAATCATCATTTTATGACATTTGTATTGCTGCTGTGTGAAAAGTCTCTGGATAGTTTCTATAAATGGAAAAACTAGGCTGCAAGTTTTGTTTTTACTCTTCTAGAGCAGGCTTGCAGAAGGCCCATCTGTTCCATATTCATAAATGCTGCTCTCACTTACAGAAGCTTAGTCTTCCCTGGAGTAACATGGTAATATTTTCTGTGAGAGACTGGAGCACAACTAGGCATGTTCAGTTGTGCTGCAGATGACATAGGATTACATAGGATATACGGCACAGAAACAGGCCATTCGGCCCAACCAGTCCATGCCGGCGTTTATGCTCCACTCGAGCCTCCTCCTGTCTTTCTTCATCGAAATCTATCAGCATAACCCTCTATTCCCTTCTCCCTCATATGCTTGTCTAGCCTCCCCTTAAATGCATCTATACTATTTGCTTCAACCACTCCCTGTGGCAGCGAGTTCCACATTCTCACCACTCTTTGGGTAAAGAAGTTTCTTCTGAATTCCCTATTGGATTTCTTGGTGACTATCTTATATTGATGGCCTCTACTTATGCTCTTCCCCACAAGTGGAAGGATTCTCTCTGTCTCCACTCTATCAAAACCTTTCATAATTTTAAAGACCTCTATTAGGTCACCCCTCAGCCTTTTTTCAAGAGAAAAGAAACCCAGCCTGTTCATCCTTTGCTAATATGTATACCCTCGCATTTCTGGTATCATCCTTGTAAATCTTCTCTGCACCCTCTCTGGTGCCTCTATATCCTTTTTACAATATGGCGACCAGAACTGTACGCAAATTTAGAAGGTTCGATACAGGTTTAGCATAACTTCCTTACTTTTCAATTCTATCCCTCTAGAAATAAACCCTAGTGCTTGGTTTGCTTTTTTATGGCCTTGTTAACCTGTGTCACAACTTTTAGTGATTTGTGTATTTGTACTCCTAGATCCCTTTGTTCCTCTACCCCACCTAGACTCGTACCCTTCAAGTAATAAGTGACCTCACTATTCTTCCTACCAAAATGTGTGTTGAACTTCATTTGCCAATTATATGCCCATCTGCAAGTTTATTAATGCCCTCCTGTAACTTGTTGCAGTCCTCCTCAGTATAGACTATCCCCCCCCAATTTGGTGTCATCCGCAAATTTAGAAATTGTGTTTTTGATTCCAAAGTCTAAATCGTTAATGTAAATTGTGAACAGCAGTGGTCCCAGCACTGAGACTTGTGGAACACCACTACCCACCTTCTGCCACTGTGAATAGCTACCCTTTACTCCCACTCTCTGCTTTCTGTCTTGAAGCCAGCTAGCAATCCATTCTGCTACTTGTCCCCTGACTCCTGCAATCTCTGACCTTGTTCATCAGTCTATTATGGGGTACCTTATCGAAGGCCTTTTGAAAATCTAGATAAATTACACCTACTGCATTACCATTGTCTACTCTCTCTGTTACCTCTTCAAAAAATTCAGTGAGGTTGGTCAAGCAAGAGTTTCCCTTTTGAAATCCATGCTGACTATTCATTATATTTTTGGTTTCTAGATGTTCTTCCATTATTTTTCCTACCACCGATGTTAAGCTGACTGCTCTATAATTCCCTGGACATGTTCTATCCCTCTTAAATATCGGTATTACATTAGCTATCCGCCAGTCCTCTCGCACTACACCTTTTTCTAACGAATTATTAAATATGTGTAGTAATGCCTCTGCTATCTCTTCCCTAGATTCTTTTAAAATGCGTGGATGCAATCCATTCGGACCAGCGGTTTAATCCTCTTTGAGTTTGATTAGTTTATTTAATATATCCCCTCTTTTTATTTTAAATGCACTTATCTCATTACTAATTTCATCATCCAATGTCATGTCCACCTGTTCTATCTCCCTGGTAAATACTGAAGCAAAATAATTATTTAATATTTCTGCCATCTCTCTATCGTTACCTGTGGTATTATCCTGTCTATCCCTTAATGGCCCAATTCCCATCCCAACTTTCCTTTTTTTTATTGATGTGCCTGTAAAATATTTTACTATTTTATTTTATGTTCCTTGATAATTTAATTTCATAGTTCCTCTTTGCCTCCCTAATTGTTTTTTTGACTTCTCTCCTAATCTCTTCATATTCCCCCTTATCATGAACTCCCCTGCTGTCTATGTGCTTAATGTATGCCTCTTTCCTTACCCTCAATTGTTCCCTTATGGCTTTATTCATCCATGGAGTCTCATTAGTGCTTAGTTTGTTCTTTCCTTTTAGCGATTATATTGTTCCTGCACTCTGTCGAACACTGTTTTAAATGTTTCCCATTGCTGTTCTACATCGTTGTTTGCCAATATTGTTGCCCATTTTATTTTCTCAAGTTCCATTCTCGGCCCCTCAAAATCAGCTTTTCTCCAATCTATTACCCTAGTTTTTGTCATACTTATGTCCTTCTCAATTATAATCTTAAAGCGTATTATATTATGGTCACTATTGCCTAGATGTTCCCATACTTTTACTTCTCTTATCTGCTCTGGTTCATTCCCCATTACTAGATCCAATAGCGAATCCTCCCTTGTTGGGCTTTTTACATATTGGGTTAGAAAGGAGTCCTGTACACATTGTAGGAACTCCATTCCCTTATCCCCTTTACCTACCTCTTCTGTCCAATTAATATCGGGGTAGTTGAAATCTCCCATGATTATTATTCCCTTTTTTACTCATTTCCCTAATTTGTCTGCGTATTTCTTCCTCCACCTCCCTTCCAGTATTCCACCTATTAGTGTGATTGGTCCTTTATTATCTTTTATCTCTATCCATATTGATTCTATTTTTGTCTTGCTGGTAGCTATGTTATCCCTAATAAATACAGCTACTCCACCTCCCCTTTTCCCCTCTCTATCTTTTCTAAATATGTTACACCCTGCAATGTTTAATTCCCAGTCCTGATTTTTCTGTAGCCATGGCTCAGTAATCCCTACTATGTCTGGTTCCTCGCAACACATGATTGCCTCCAGCTCCCCTGTTTTATTACGGACACTGTGTGCATTGCTGTACAGACAGTTTAACTCATTTTTAATAGGATTTCCTCTCTGACGTAAGAAAACTACTAGGCACTTGGTCTAAGTGTTAAACAAAGCTTTAATTAACTGTTTTACAACATGGAGGTCTAGTTGTGTCCTTCTCTAGTTCCCGTTAAGAATGTCCTGCGCAAGCTGGGCCTGTGCCCGAGTATTTATACTCTCCCTGGACAGCGCCACCCGCAGGCCACTCAGTATTATTTCATAAGTCTTTCTTTCATGAATGACAGATTCATGTCACTCTCACTTTATGTTTAACTGTCTTTTTAGTCTCCTGTTCTATAACTATTTATTCCCTTGCCATTAATGCCCTCCCTTACGTTATTCTTTCCTATGCTGTCTTTTAAAGATCACATGGATGAACTACAGAATTTGTTCATCCCTGTCTGGCATAAAAATAAAACAAAAAAGGTGGCGCAACCGTGGCTAACGAGGGAAATTAGGGATAGCATAAGATCCAAGGAGAGGACATATAAATTGGCCAGAAAAAGCAGGATTGGGAGCAGTTTAGGATTCCGCAAAGGAGGACAAAAGGATTAATTAAGATGGGGGAAATAGAGTATGAGAGCAAGCTTGCAGGGAACATAAAGACTGACTGTAAAAGCTTCTATAGATATGGAAGAGAAAAAGATTGGTGAAGTCAAGCGTAGGTCCCTTGCAGTCAGAATCAGGGGAATTTATAATGGGGAACAAAGAAATGGCTGACCAATCAAATACATACTTTGGTTCTGTCTTCGCAAAGGAGAACACAAATAACCTCCCAGAGATGTCGGGGAACATAGGGTCTAATGAGAGGGAGGAACTGAATGAAATCAGTATTTGTAGGGAAATGGTGTTAGGGAAATTGACGGGATTGAAGGCCGATAAATCCCCAGGGCCTGATAATCTACATCCTAGGGTACTTAAGGAAGTGGCCTTAGAAATAGTAGATGCATTGCTGGTCATCTTCCAAAATTCTATAGACTCTGGCACAGTTCCCATGGATATAAGGATAGCTAATGTAACCCCACTATTTAAAAAAGGTGGTAGAGAGAAAACGGGGAATTATAGACCAGTAAGCCTGACATCGGTAGTGGGGAAAATGCTAGAGTCCATTATAAAAGATGTAATAGCAGAGCACTTGGAAAACAGTGACAGGATCGGACAAAGTCAACATGGATTTACAAAAGGTAAATCGTGCTTGACTAATCTACTGGAATTTTTTGAGGATGTAACTGGTAGAATAGATAAGGGAGAACCAGTGGATGTGGTGTATTTGGACTTTCAGAAGGCTTTCGATAAGGTCCCGCATAAGAGATTAGCGTGTAAAGTTAAAGCACATGGGATTGGGGGTAAGGTACTGACTTGGATAGAGAACTGGTTGGCAGACAAGAAGCAGAGTTGGAATAAATGGGTCTTTTTCCGAGTGGCAGGCAGTGACTAGTGGGGTACCGCAGTGATCGGTGCTAGGACCCCAGCTATTCACAATATATATTAATGATCTAGACGAGGGAACTAGATGTAATATCTCCAAGTTTGCAGACGACACAAAGCTGGGTGGGCGTGTGTGTTGTGAGGAGGATGCCGAGAAACTCCAGTATGATTTGGACAGGTTGGGTGATTGGGCAGATGCATGGCAGATGCAGTATAATGTGGATAAATGCGAGGTTATCCACTTTGGTGGCAAAAACAGGAAGGCAGATTATTATCTGAAAGGCAATAGATTGGGAGAAGGGGAAGTGCAACAAGACCTGGGTGTCCTTGTGCACCAGTCACTGAAGGTAAGCATGCAGGTGCAGCAGGCGGTTAAGAAGGCAAATGGTATGTTGGCCTTCATAGCAAGAGGATTCGAGTACAGGAGCAAGGATGTCTTGCTGCAGTTGTACAGGGCCTTGGTGAGACCACACCTTGAGTATTGTGTGCAGTTTTGGTCGCCTTATCTGAGGAAGGATGTTCTTGCCATGGAGGGAGTGCAGCGAAGATTCACCAGACTGATACATGGGATGGCAGGAATGACGTATGAGGAGAGATTGGGTCGATTGGGCTTATATTCGCTGGAGTTTAGAAGAATGAGAGGGGATCTCATTGAAACTTATAAAATTCTAACAGGACTAGACAGACTAGATGCAGGAAGGATGTTCCCGATGGCGGGGGAGTCCAGAACCAGGGGTCACAGTCTAAAGATAAGGGGTAAGCCATATAGGACAGAGATGAGGAGGAATTTCTTCACCCAGAGAGTGGTGAACCTGTGGAATTCTCTACCACAAAAGGCAGTTGAGGCCAATTCATCAAATATATTCAAGAAGGAGTTAGATATATTTCTTAAGGCTAAAGGGATCAAGGGATATGGGGAGAAAGCAGGGACAGGGTACTGAATTTGGATGATCAGCCATGACCTCATTAAATGGCGGAGCAGGCTCGAGGGGCCGAATGGCCTACTCCTGCTCCTATCTTCTATGTTTCTATGTTTTCCTGTTTTGTTTATAATTAGTCTGGTTCCGTTTCTTGTAGAATCCTCCCCCCGTATTACTAGTTTAAAGCTTTTGCCACCTCCCTATTTATCCTTTCCGCTAGGACACTGGTCCCATCCCGGTTCAGGTGGAGCCCATCCCATCGGTACAGCTCCTTCCTGTCCCAGAACTGGTGCCAGTGTCCCATGAAAAGGAACTCCTCTTTCCCACCGCAGCCCTTTAGCCACGTGTTAATTCTCCTGATCTGTCTGCTTCTATGACAGTCTGCACGTAGCTCGGGCAGTAATCCAGAGATTATTACACTCGAGGTCCTGCTTTTTAATTTAGAGCCTAACTCCTGATACTCTTTCAGCAGGACCTCCCTGTTCCTACCCTATGTCATTTGTTCCAACATGGACCACGACAACTGGATTTACCCTCTCCCTTTCCAAGTTCCTCTCCAGCTGCCGTGAGATATCCCTTACCCTGGCAACACACCTTTCGGGATTCTCGTTCTTGGCTGCAGAAGATGCTATCTATTCCCCTAATTATAGAGTCCCCTATCGCTGCGACATTTCTATTCTGCTTTCCCCCCCCCCCGCCACCCCGGACAGCCTTCTGAGCCACGGTGCCTTGGTCTGCATTGTGGCTGTCCTCCCTGCAGTCTTTCTCCTTGTCCTCACAGGTAGCGAGTACATCGTACCTGTTGGACAGGACCAGTGTCTGCGGGACCTCCTTCTCAACCTCTCCTAAATCCCCGCTACCTGTCTCCCTAGCAGTCACACCCTTTCCTTCCTGAACCTGTGCTTTCCTCTGGGGTGTGACTGCATTCTGGATAAAACTGTCCAGAAATTCCTCCCCCTCCATTATGTGTCGGAGTGTCTCCAACTCGCACTCCAGCTCAATGACTCTGAGCCGGAGAGATTCGAGATGGAGACATCTCCTGCAGGCGTGTTTGCTCGGGGCAGTCTCGCTGTCCACCAACTCCCACATACTGCAGTCCAGACACACAACCTGCCCTGCCATATCTTAGTCTAGCCTTATTTTCTTTATTTAATTCGTTAAAGTCTTTATTCAATGATTATTTATAGTTATATTAATTAGTTTTAGTTAAGCTATAAATTTAATACAGCACTTTGTAGTTTCCCGCACCTAGTTTAAACCACTGTCCTAGGTTAGAGAGAAAAGAGAGAAAAAAAAAACCTTAATACTCACCAACCAATCACCTACCTGCTGTCCTGTGACGTTACTCCTTGTTTTTTTGGAAATCGTCGATGGTTTGGCCGCCGCTGATACTGCCTCCAATTAGGTCCGCACTGCCTGGTCTCCCGCTGATTTAAGTACCCCCGCCACTGATACCGCCTCCAATTAGTAACAAGGCAGTAAGCCCTGACATTGGGTAACACCTTCCACAGTGCACCATGGTGTTGACTTGTGAACTATCCGTACCTTTATTAATGACTTCATATCAACCAACGTGGGAGTTTAAACTGTTTGCTGCTTTTTTCCCTTTAATTTGCAGCTCTAAATTAATATGGAAAGAATGTTTCTTCAAAGTTTAGCATTTAATTATATATTCTGTTAGAAATCCCGTAAGCCAGCATGTACATCCATAGTCAAATTAATGCCATGCATTAGTGGATTGACCATTTACTTGTTCCTCACCAAAATTCAAGAATCTGACCATGTAAGAGCAGAGGAGTGGAACAGGGTGAAAGTTCAACTCAATCTGAGCATATTTCAAGTTGGGGTTAAAAAAAAGTAAGACTTAAATTTGTTGCAGTATAGTAACCTAGTGGTTGTGCTACTGGCCTAGAAAAGCAGAGGTCCTGATTCCATTTCCACCATGGTAGGTTCTGAAAGTGAATTCAGTAAAGCTTGGTAACATAACTATGAAAGCTACTGGCTTACTGTAAAAGCCCAATTGTTTCACTAATGCCCTTCAGCAAAGGGAGCCAGTCACCCCCATTGGTCTGGCCTACATGTGATTCCAGTTCCACTCTGTTTGGTTGACTTGTGATGGTCCCCGGGCAACTAGGAATGGGTAATAACTACTGCCTTGCCAGTGTCAATCACATCTCCACAGAAAATTAGAATTAATAAAGTACTTTGCCACTTCTCTTAGAAGTATATCAAAATATCACACACAATGAATTTGCAGCTCTAAATTAATATGGAAAGAATGTTTCTTCAAAGTTTAGCAGTTAATTATATATTCTATTAGATGTTATGTGAACAAATAGTGTAGTCATGTTATGCACAAATGAGATGAATGGGCCCTTTAATATGTTTTTGGTGGTGGTGGAAGAGGGAGAAATTGGTCAGGACATCAGGAGAATTTCCTGTTCTTCGTCAAATAATACCATGGGATTTTTGATGTCCATCTAAACCACCAGAACAAAGAGACGGGGCCTTTGTTTAATGCTTCACTTGAAGGATATAGCTCCACTGAACCAAGTATGTTCATTTTCTTTTAGTTTTTGAAGGTTCCTTGTGGGCCAGGCGGAACAGGAATGACTATCCTGGCCCCATAATGACACCTTGGACCTACCCGCCCCGGGCCTCCCCCCCGCCCCATCTCCCCCGAATGCAGACTTGCCAACGCTGCCACCCCCCCCCCCTTCAAACATCCCACCTTACCATGCTGGGGACCATTTCCGAGGGTCCCCAGCAGCGGCCTATCCCCCCACCAATTTTGCCGCCCGCCCGCTGGCAGTGACATCATTCGCATCGGCTTCGGGTGGGCTTCAAAGTTGAGGCGTGCAAATATGGGCCGGGAGTTAAAGTCTTCCGGGCGTCACGCTCCGGTGGGCAGGATGATCCAGCGCCCGCAGTTAAAATCGGTCCTAACATATAGTATCAGTATCAAGAAATAATTAGAGTGTGGAAGCAAGTACAGTAATACCTTAAATGATTATTTTTATTTTATAAACTTTTAAGACTCTTCAAGGTTATTGGTCAAGTACATCATTTTATAAGTTGTCTCTTGGCTTTAAACAAGAAATAAAAATACGGTCATAGGACAATATGATATTACATTTTACAATCTCATAAACTTCTGCTATTTTTGTAGATTTATTAAATCAGCTGTTGTAAATTATGATTTTTTTTTTAAGGAAATGATGCCGTTTTCCAGCTTATTAGTGCTTCACACAGTGTTTTATTTCTGAACAAGGTGAGGATGGCCCATCCTCCTCACATAAACCACACATTCCAAGCCTAAAATTAGCCATATTTCATTTTGAGAGAAATAAAACAGCATTATTGTGCATTAATTGCAATTCAGTATCCGAGATTATTTCCTTGTTACTGTGCACTATAACATTACACACCAAAGCAAACTTTTAAGATGATTCAAGGTTTTTGATCATGTACATCATTTTATAAGTTGCCTTTTAATTTTATAAGTTTATGCCCAACAATAAAAATAGTCACAGGATAGATACAGTATGATTTTACATTTTAAAGCAGTGTTATTCCTGCATTATTCTGCATAGTTTATTTGTGCACTCTGTAGTGATATATTGTCAAGTCAAATTACAAGAGGATGAGGAGAGGCTATAGTAAGACTGTTGTGGACAGCAGAAAGGAATGGCAGGTGCTTTAGAGTCACTGGCGTAAACTGCTGCTATTATTGCTGTGTAATAATCCCTCCACGTTGACCCTCTTTTATATCCTGCCACTAGGTAATGGCAGCAGTGATGTGGTGCATATTGCTTTTGGCTCTTGAATTAATGAAATCATTCGGTGCCATTTCATTCACAGTGCAGTTTTCTGCTGGCTGAAAATAAGTCCACATTCTAGCGAGAGACTTTCCAAACTTAAAAAAAAAAAAAGTTTTTTAAACAAAAACTGACAATGAGCGTCGACTCTCGAGATGAAGATCCTTTGTGATCATCATTCGGCAAGAGTTAGGAAACCGCAGCAGGTCGATCAGCATCTGAGAGCAAAAACAAGGTTAATGCTTTGGATGGGATTCATAACAAAGTTTACCTTTATCAAGATGAGTGCATTTATGTAAATTGGTGAATTGTGAAGTAATTTGCAGAACACAAAAGTAATCCAGTAGAATTTAGTCCCAGTTGATAGAAAACGATAGGGTGCTTTCTTTCACAGTCTCACTCTGGTCTGTTGATGCCTATGAGTATTAAATTGTGATGTTTAAGATTAATGTTTCTTTTGTTGGGCTCAAATTTAATTTATTATTTTTCATAGAAGACAAATTGTAACCAGTGGCTGTAACTGTCAGAAGCAAATTTCCATTCCAGCAGCAAAATCAATTAGAATCAAAGTAAAAGTGATGACCAGGATTAAAATAAAACACACAGACTAAATATCTAACATCAGGTGGCAGGATTTGTAATCTCACAAGCACATTTCTGTAAATGAGTGGAATGCTCTCTGGAATAACTGAAAAATTCACTCTGAAATCTTACATAGCTAGCCTTAAATTTGATTTCTACCTTTTAGTTGGTCTGTGGAACTAATGTAATAAACCTAAGTAACCCTGTTAAAGGGAACCATTGTCATCTAGTAAAGGTTCGTTCAAGCCCCCGGTACCTACATTACAACAGTGACTACACTTCAAAAGTACTTAATTGACTGTAAAGCACTTTGAGACGTCCTGAGGTCGTGAAATGCACCATATAAATGTAAGTCTTTTACCACGTTTGTAAATGGAAGAATACTTAATAACTCAATCATTGAGACAATGACATTACATTGCTGTTATCGTCTGCCATTATAATTGTCAGTTTTAATTCCAAAAATAAATAATTTACTTGAAAGTCACGTCTTTGTATAAGTTTTACATTCAGGCACAAACTTACCTCAGTGTCCATCGAGTAAACTTTCATAATGAGTTTCCAACGATGCTGTTCAAGTCCTGCAGACCCTTATACACCCCCCATATTTAAAATGGGGATTGTTTCATAGTCTAGATGTTGGTTCTTGAATCACATACTTGTTTTCCTAAAAACTGAGGTAAACCAAGGGATGGTGTTGATTTTCTCACTGAACTGTACATGCTTTTTTACTTTGCTTTTTTATTTTGCTGCAAACTGAGAAATATCACTTGAAGCCCAAAAAAAGCATTGCGTTTCTTTAATATATTTACATATACTGATTTATTTTTTAAAGAAAACATCTCGTGAAAATTCCCCACAGTATTTCAGTGATATAAATGTTTAAACCTCAAATACATGGTGACAGCTGCCAAGGCACAGGTCAGAGTGCTGCATTGAATGATCTTATTGTGATCATGGTAGTAAGAGAATTCGTTGCACGAGCAGACGAGATACATGTGTAATACCTTGGTTGATGTGCTCATTTATTGTGCTCCACATCGCATGCAGCAGTTATTAAGGAAAGATTTCTGCCACCCCAGTGACCTGCTTATGCATTATTTGGTATTTTACTCAGGTTCCTGCTTACTACAGTCTTGCATTATGTTCGGGCTCTGCAGAGAATTTGCTGTTTACTACTTTATAAAATCAATTTTTTGGATTAAAATATCTGTATTTTCCCACTTCGAATTAAATGATATTTTTTATTTTCTAACTGCCTTATTTTCTTTTTGTGTTTAAATCCTGTCATTGAATCTTCTTGAAGCAACAGAACAGCGCTAACGCATGGGGCCTGGAAATTCCTCAGACCCCACTCCACCACTGTAAGTGTGGCAGAATAGAACCTCCGCCAGAGACCCCATCCCAAATTTGGGGGACAGAGTGATTAACCTAGCAAGGTTGGGCCACTGATGTCTGCAAGGGCACGTCAGTGGTGGCCGTTCCGGTCCAAGCTGATCCATCTTTCGAAGGTGGAGCTGAGTCCTCTGGATGGCCAAACGGCCAAAGAAAAGAAAAAAACATTTTTCAAACCCTTCATCTCCAACTGGAGAAGGCAATCACCCTCTCCAGGATCGAATCCCTTACTCTAGTGAAAGTTAGGGTCTTTAGAAGGCTTCAACGGGACACACAGCACATCTTAACTGGCAAGAGTTCTGCTGAGAACTTTCAAGAGGCTAAAAAGAGGATTTTCCTGGGGAAGCTCCGGAACACCACCCCCACGTCTCTTTGATGTGGGTGGAAGATCGCCACCCCCCTCCCTCCAGAATTTAAAGGCCTAGTCCAAATGGAGCAGAATGACGGCAGAGCCAGGATCAGGTCCTTATTCCAGTCTCCCTCACTACCTCTTCCCCCCCCGCCCCCAACAACCTTGATTTACACGCTCTCTAGCTACTGCAATTTTGTAGCCTTAGTTTATAACAAACTAACACCCTTGCAAATGCACTTCGAGCAGATGTCACTGGTTAAGGGTCAAGAGTGGAAACACTGGCACATTTTCCACTACCTAGTCGAAGGTGCTGATGCCAAGGGTAGGGATTCTAGCATTGCCTTGGCTGAGGTCAGCTAACTGACTGCAGACCAGAGATCGAGCTTAGGACCGTGCCGGTCAGTCTGTGTGGCTCAGCTTCTCACTGTCAACAACTGCTGAGACCATCAGGGGAGCTGGGAGTTTTTTTCATGCAAAATTATCTTTGAATTATCAGTAGACTGTATTTGTTTGCATATCTATTTATGTGTGTCTGATGTGAGTGGAGCTCATCTACAGAACAAATGAGAAACTGTTCAACCTCCGTCACCTCCAGTCCAGATCCAAGGTCGTCCCATCCTCTGTCGTCGAATTACAGTATGTAGACGATGCTTGCGACTGCGCTCACTCTGAGGTCGAACTCCAAACCATCGTCAACACCTTCACCAAAGCGTACGAGAGCATGGGCCTTACACTAAACATCCGTAAGACAAAGGTCCTCTACCAACCTGCCCCCACCACACAGTACTGCCCCCCCCGATTATGGACAACGTGGACCACTTTCCATACCTCAGGAGCCTACTGTCAACAAGGGCAGACGTCGATGACGAAGTCCAACACCGCCTTCAGTGTGCCAGTGCAGCCTTCGGTCGCCTGAGGAAGAGAGTGTTTGAAGACCAGGACCTCAAACCCAGCACTAAGCTCATGGTCTACAGAGCAGCAGTGATACCCGCCCTGCTGTATGCCTCAGAGACATGGACCATGTACAGCAGGCACCTCAAAGCACTAGAGAGGTACCACCAACGCTGCCTCCACAAGATCCTGCAAATCCATTGGCAGGATAGGTGCACCAACGTCCGTGTTCTCGCTCAGGCCAACATCGAAGCTTTGACCACGCTCGATCAGCTCCGATGGACGGGCCACATCGTCCGCATGCCCAATACGAGACTCTCAAAACAAGCACTCTACTCGGAGCTCCGACACGGCAAGAAAGCCCCAGGTGGGCAGAGGAAACGCTTCAAGCTCACCCTCAAAGCCTCCTTGAAAAAGTGCAACATCCCCACCGACACCTGGGAATCCCTGGCCCAAGACCGCACAAAGTAGAGGAGAAGCATCCGGGAAGGCGCCGAACACCTCGAGTCTCTTCGCCGGGAGCAAGCGGAAGCCAAGCGCAAACAGCGGAAGGAGAGCACGTCCCTTCAACCACTGTCTGCCCCACCTGTGACAGAGACTGTAGGTCCCGCATTGGACTCATCAGTCACCTGAGAACTCATTTTTAATGTGGAAGCAAGTCATCCTCGGTTCCGAGGGACTACCTAAGAAAAGAAGAAAGAAGGAGTCTGATGTGAGTGTGTGTATGTATATGGCTGGTGCTTTCTGTATACATATATCTGTGTATGTGAGCTTGTGTACACTGGTGTGATGTGTTTGTTTATGAGTCCATGTCAGTGTGATTTAACAAGTAATTTAAGTCAGAGATGATTCACTAGGTTAATTCCAGAGATGAGGGGGTTGACTTATGAAGAAAGGTTGAGCAGGTTGGGCCTATACTCATTGGAATTTAGAAGAATGAGGTGATCGTATTTGAAACATATAAGATACTGAGGGGGCTCGACAAGGTAGATGCAGAGAGGATGTTTCCCCTCATGGGGAAATCTAGAACTCAGGGGTATAGTTTCAGAATAAAGGGTCGCCCTTTTAGAACTGAGATGAGGAGGAACTTCTTCTCTCAGAGGGTCGTAAATCTGTGGAATTCTCTGCCCCAGAGTCCCGTGGAGGCTGGGTCATTAAATATATTTAAGGTGGAGATAGACAGATTTTTGAAAGATAAGGGAGTGAAGGGTTATGGGGAGCAGGCAGGGAAGTGGCTTTGAGCCCAAAATCAGCCATGATCTTATTGAATGGCGGAGCAGGCTCGAGGGGCCAAGTGGCCTATTCCTGCTCCTATTTCTTATGTTCTTATGATATTGTCCATCTGTCTTTGGTTATTATCTTGTGAGCTCAGTAAATTAAATATTCTGCTGCAAGTTGTAACCAAGATTCAAAATATCCCCTGCTGTCAGATACTGGATCCTTTCTGAAAGTCAGAGTACTTACTATTGTTTGCAGATTTAAGATTGTTTTAAGATTAAGATGTCCCTGCAGTAATTCATCACTAAACTTAATGAGTGGTTTACCCTGGTTTCCGTGTGAAAATGGGGATGTTTGGAACTATCTGTGAAGGATGCATCTGGAAAATTGAACTCCAGCAAACTGCAGCTGCTTTGTAGTATTTACATATGTAGTTTAATTAAACAATAATAGAAGAAAAGACTAGACTGGGTGGTGCTATGTGTTAACACATTCTCCTTTTATCTCTGCACCATGATTTGAATCCAGCCCAGTACCATTTCTTTGCCAAGCTGCAAAGATCCAGCATGAAGTGGGTTTGTGTAATATGAGACCAATCCTGGTAGATGTAAATCCACGGTCCAAAACTGCCCCATTTAATTTGCTATGAATTAGTCACCTCATTCGGACAGATCATAAGGTTAGCTGGTGTGAGAGATGGAAAGATTCACACTATTGCAGAAGAGGGTGCTGGTCTGAAGTTGAGGTTGTGGAGGTTTGGAAGTATTTTGCATACATGTCAACCTAGAAAACTAGAAAAGCTGCGAAGCAGGTTGAAAAAAGCTAGCACAACCTAATAAAAGCGGACAACAAAAGACAGCCCTGAATACAAGACATATAAATGCACTGAGAGTGCAGTGGGATTGTCATAGAATGTGTGTACCTGCAGCTTACGCTATCATCAAATAGCAGAAAATTGTGGCAATTTTGTTAGGATCTTCCCTCACTTTTTGTGTAGTAATTGCAGGGACTGCGGATATATATTGGGATTCTCTCTTGCTAAATCTGATTGTTAGATGGAGATACTCTTCTCACCCCTGCGCCGTCAAACCCCCCCCCTCCCCCCACCCCCTGTTCACAGGGGCACTGAGGTTTCGTACCCCCAGTTAATGCTGGTATTCTTATCCCCACCCCCCCACACCAGTAAATGCTGACACTTTTAGTTCCATCCCCCCTGCCAGTCAGATTATACTGGCACTCTTCTCTATCCCCTCCTCTCCAGTTTGCTCTGACACTGTTATCTCCTGATTCTGCCCTCCTTCCTACCTGAAGCTGCTGCTCTGCAGAAACAAAGCTCTGCTACATGCTGTGGACAAGAATTCCCAGGAATTCCTGACTTCACAAAATTACTGGAAAAACATGAATTGCCGGCCACAGTGTTTAACAGAGCTTCGGTCTGCCAGAGCAGTTCCAAGTAATGGTGAGGCGAAAATTGGGGAGCGCCAATGATTTTTGTCTGCAAACACAGAGGAATGGATATCACATCTGAAGTACTGACTGTCCACGTAAAACAAAGATGTTTGCCATGTATGGTTTTATGATGGAGCATTCTCCTACACTGGCATCCCTCAGCTTGATGGGCACAACAATAAATGGTGTATATATATATATATATATATATAGCACCTTCTAACGTAGCAAAATGTCCCAAGGCATTTCACAAATAAGGGAAGGATTAGAATACCAAACAAGAATTGGGGCAAGAGATAAGGGAAAGGTGTGGTCAAAGAAGTAGGTTTTGAGGAGGTGTTTGAAGGTGAGGAAAGATGCATCAACACGGAGGGGTTTAGGAAGAGGACTCCAGAGTGCAGGATATGATGGCTTAAGGATCTGTCACTGATAGTGGAGTGGAGGAAGAGTGAGACTTGCAGTAGACTGAAATCGGAAGAGCACGGGTGTGAGGAGAGGTAGGATGGAATGGGGCCATGCAGTGATTTTTTTAGACGAGGACCAAGATTTTCAAATCAATATGCTTGGAGATGGAGAGCCAATGGAAATTGACGAGGATAGGAGTGATCAGTGATTGGGACAAAATACAACTGAAAAATGTACATTTTTTAAAAGGATTATGACAGCAGATTATGGGTTTTGTTAATTTGAAATTGTATTTATCACTTAATTTGTTGGCTGGAGAGAAATGTTATTGTCGAGAGCCCGTCAGAATGATCCTGTATGAATACATAAGAATGACAGATATAAATCCGTGAATAGGATCAGAATCAGCCATCCATCTGTATTGCTCACTGCTGCCTTTTTTCAGTTGCAACCAGAGCATTTAATACCAGGCTGTGAGTACTAATTAGAGACTGTGACATGCAACTATCTAATATTACAGCACAGTCAAACTGCCAGTCTGAACAATGTCGTTTTCACTCCAGTCATAATGCACATTGGAAACGCCCACCACCTGAAGCAAGTTTAAAATTGCCAGTGTGACCTGAATTATTCTGGCAAATCACCAATCACTTGCCCTGAGGAAAACCACAGCTTGTATATGTGGTGGGGAACCGATGAGTGGGTTGGGGGATGGCAATACACCTTCTGATGTGCAAAGAAGGTCAGGACAGAGATGAGTGTGAATGCTAACTTTATCTGAAGTAAGTGGACTCTTCAGGGTAGATAAGGTTTTGGACTCTTGTAGTTTTCAGAATTGTTGTTGCTGTTCTCATTGTTGAGTCAGGGAACAATTATAACCGTCTCTATATAGTTAATGCTCTGACACCTGTAATGGATGCATCACTGGAAATATATGAAGCTAGACAAGGTTTGTAAATGCTCAAGGAGTTTCCAGGTGAGAGCTTGGTCATCATTATCTTTCTGTAAGAATACTGCCATCAAAATGACTTTGAACTCAAAACTTCAAGTTACGTACTGCGTAGTCATTGTGTCCGTTCACTTTGCTTGGCTAATAAGGCCCCTAGTGACTTGCAGCTTGAATATTAAATATATTTGTATTGCTAAATGCAGATTTGAACCAAGCTCATGACTTTCCACTGACTCCAGAGCTCTTTCTGACTTGCTTTTAAAAAGGCAGTTGTAGTTGTGAAATTATAATGGGCCAGTCAGTGACAAATTGGAAGCAATGCTCAAGGTCATGGTGGTGAGAAAGGGAGCAAAAGATAGCCAGAGTTCAGGGTGAAGCTTTCACCTGGGTTATTATCTTTCAGGGTTAAACTCAGTATTGACAGGTCGGGTTCCTTTCTGCTTAAGGTCTGATCTCTCCACAGAGCAAGTTAATGAGGAACAGAATCCAACAAAGACTGATTGATCCATTCTCACATAGAAATGTAGTTCCATTCTTTTAAACATAGCCCACTATGTCACCATAATGATGCCTAATGTTCCGTTTAGACACTGTTGGGGAGAAACCCTTTTGTGACTGTTTTGTAATCCGTATTTATCTTCTGTTTGAAAGTGGTAACGATCTTAGTCACTTCTAACCCTTTGACTGTGTTGATGTGAAAACTGTAAGAGTGATCTCAGTGCATCTTATTAACTCTTTTAATCTGTATGTCTAGCTGGTTTAGTTCTGGTTTCTTAGGTCTCACTCCTGCTGTAGCAGGCCCATAACAGTATGTTCCCTTTGTTTGCTTCATCTCATCCTTTAAGCTTTAATTTTCCCATCATACATTTTCTTTTACATCTGTATTCCTTTTTAAATGTTAATATCTCTAATCTTTTCTCGAGTGTCCTTGTTGCACTGTTCCCTTGCTGTTTCTCCTGAGCCTACCTCTCTTAAAGGCTGTCAGGAGTTTTTCACTGCTTGCAAACAGAATGGCCAATTTGGACTCCTCGAGATAACAGAACATCCTTTGGGTTTTACAACAACGATGATTTTGGACAGTTTCAGATATGCGTTCTTCACATAAAAGCTTCTGTGTAAATGTTCTACTTTTTAAATTGTCCAAAAAATATAACTGTTAAATCTTTTTGCTTTATTAAGCTGATCCAATTGCTCAGGCAACAGTTTAGCCCGTTTTAATTACCAACATCAAAACAGAAAATGCTGGAAACACTCAGCAGGTGAGGCAGTATCTGTGGAGAGAGAAGCCGAGGTAACATTTCAGGTCGATGAGCTTGAGTATTTCCAGCACTTTCTGTTTTTATTTCAGATTTCCAGCATCTGCAGTATCTTGTTTTTGTTTTGATTACCAACCTGCTCCCTCTCCACTTTCCCTTTGGGACAGTCTAATGCTTTTAATTTAATTTTTCATATCTCCATTATTTTTTTCTATCTAGTTCTCTTCTTTTAAATAACTGTTTCTGTTCCTCCTAATTCTTTTTTTCCCCCTTATGCTGATTCTGAAGTTAAAGATTCTTGCAAGGGCAGTTGGATAAGGGGTGTGCGAGAGATGCTGAGAATAGCAAGTCTTGTCTAGCTTGTGCCCAGGATTTGTGAAAGTTCCCTTTTATTAGATTTCCTGTGGACAACTAAATAGTCCCTTAGCTTTACACAGTGCCGCTTGTAACAGGGACAGCGGGGCCCACAGGAAAGTGGTCATTTCCTGTCTGTAACCACAAACCTCAAGCACTGTGCCCTAATAGCACGTTGTGTGTTTTCATTTAGTGGTAGAGGAGGCAGCTCTTCTTAGTTGTGTGATTTAGTGGGAGCTTTCAGCCAAGCTGTTACGTTCCAAAAGAAGATTTGTTACACATTTTGAAGTGTTTAGGTGGACTGACTGACACTTGAAGGGGGGGAAAAAAATCAAAACTTAATGAACCAATTTCACCACAGAACCTTTTTTTTAACCTTGTATCATCAAGATAATCAATTTTTGTGGTTTAGACCTTGCAAAACATTCAGTATTATCTTTTTTGAAGCCTCTAATGCCACAGCTTGAAATTTCTGTCATCGAATTGATAAATATTTTTAAGTAATATCACTTTATGTACTGTCTTCACCAGTGTGCTGGAGTTCAGTATTGGTGTAAAATTACACTTTCAAAATGTTAAAACCTTTTCTAATGCCACAGTGCATTACTTCATTGTTATATTGGCTACAATTACAGATTTTAGACATGTTTTAACTTGTCAGTAACTTTAAGTAGAGGGAAAATAGATGCTTTTTTAATTTCTAGTGCAAAGACTTAAAATGATTTCTCTTCACACTTCACAGCTTCAGCTATCCCAGATAATGGAAAGAAGACTTGTTTAAAATTGAAAGTTCTCGTGCGACAATCAAGTAAGTTCCTTTGGCAAGCTTGCAAGGGTGGCTTTAGCGCATGCTTTATCGTAAGCACTGGTAAAACTTTTTTTTTCTCTTACTGTGTATACCTTGTATGGTATCTGTTCTGTACATAGCATTTTCTGTGTTTTTTCCCATCATATTTTTTTCATACATTTCTTCACTGAGCTTTTATGGCAGTTGCTAACTTGTTGTTTCTGCAAGTTTTCCATGGTTAAAACAAACGGACGAGTACAGCAGCACTTTTGACATGTACACAACGTGCAACGATAAAAAAAGGAGAAAGAAAAAAAACAGGGAAATAAAAAAAAAATGTCACACTAACATATTTGGCTATTATTTCTATTTTTGTTATAGACAGCTGTTCGAAAACTGTAGGTGTACATGAAAGTGTTTTCGGTGCTAACGACAGAGTAGACAGTTCATTAGAACCAGCAGGTTAGTATGCTTAGAGAATCTTTTAACAAGTGCGTCTGTCCCTCCCCCCCCCACCCCCCACCTTTTCTTATTGACCCTCCGTCACAGTTTGCATGCCCTGCATGGGTTCAGTGTTGAAAGCTTGTTCCTCCCCCCTTTTGGTGGTGGTCTCCTTGCTAACTTTCTTCTGTATATATTGCAACAGAATGATGCAATAACTCTTGCATGGTGTGCCAGATTTTTATTATTGCCATTAGCTAAAGGCATGTGACATAAAATGAAAGTCATTTGATTCCGTGCAGTGCTGGATATGCTGCTTAATACAAATGTAGTGAGACAGGATATCCAGCAGAAATAACGTTTCTGCTGTCTTTTAACTGCTATATTCCATTTGCTTTGCAAAAAAGAAGCTAAACCAAAAATTGCCTTAATAAGGAAGGAGTTAAATTAACCAATCGTTTTAGTGCTCCGATAAAGCTGCCTAATGATTTATGAAAACAGAAGCATGCAATTAACTAATTTTGTAATTGATATGTGGGAGGGAGGGGGATTGTTCCAAAATTGAAAGGGGTTGCAGTTCTCATGTACTGTAAGAAATGCGTCCATGACAACTGAAAATATTGTCACATTGTGAAATATGGCCCATTGGCCCCTGCAGTTTGGTAGAAGTCAGGCTCATGTCTGCCTGCATCACTGCTTTGAACAGAAATACCAGACCTGTCTGGAGCATATTTATGTGTCTCTTTGTATTTTTAATGTTGTCCTTTTCATTAAAGTCTGCCACCAACATTTATGTCTCTGAGTATATTTGGTTGTGTTAGTAACTCACTGCTGCTGCTAATATTTTAGCAAACCTAACATGAAAAATGATGCAACTCAGTATTGCTGTTCATTTCATTATTGAGAGGGACTGAGTGGCACAGTGGATTAGAACATTCACCTTTCACCCTTGGAATCTGGGTTTGGATTCAGCCCAGATTTATGGGATCATTTCTGCGCTCACTCACGTGCTCTCTCTGTCTCTCTCTAAGAAAGATAGATACTGCATTTATATGGCCCCATTCATGACTGTAAGACATTCCAAAGTGCTTTACAGCCATTGAAGTACTTTTTGAAGTGTAGTCACTGTTTTAATGTAGAAAATGCGATCGCCAATATGTACACAGCAAGGTCCCACAAACCGCAATGACATAAATGACCTGTTTCAGGTATTGGTTGAGGGATAAATGATGGACAGGACACCAGGAGACCTCGCCTGATTTTCTTTGAATAATGCCATGGTATCTTTTACGTCCACCTTACGAGACGGGGCCTCAGTTTAACATCTAATCTGAAAGGCAGCACCTCTGACCGTGCAGCAGCCAATCAGTACTGCACTGATATGTCAGCCTAGATTATGTGCTCAAGTCTCTGTGGAGTGGGGCTTGAAACCACAACCTTATGACTCAGAGGCGAGAGTGCTATCCACTAAGCAAAGGCTGACACCTATCTATCTCTATCTATATCTCTCTCTTATATTCTGTGATGTTTGGTCCTGAGTAAAATGATTTTGGACAGTTTGAGTTCCGTATCCGTTGGGTGTGCATACACAGCACTCCAAGGATACCAACACAAAACATCCTAAAAGGAACAATTCTCATCTAACCCCACACTCCGAGCAGTGCTGCTTAGAACTCACTAGATCTGGTTTTACAGCAGAGTCTGTTGGTCTATGTTCAGAGAAAATCAGTGAGGAGAAAATTAAGGATAGTATTAGATCCAAAGAGGAGTCACATAAAGTTGCCAGAAAAAGTAGCAAGCCTGAGGATTGGGAGCAGTTTAGAGTTCAGCAAAAAAGGACCAAGAGATTGATTAAGAGGGGGGAAATAGAGTAGGAAAGTAAACTTGCAAGGAACATAAAAGCGGATTGTAAAAGCTTCTACAAGTATGTAAAAAGAAAAAGATTAGTGAGACAAATGTAGGTCCCTTACAGTCAGAAACGGGAGAATTTATAATGGGGAGCAAGGAAATGGCAGAGCAATTAAACATATACTTTGGTTCTGTCTTCATGGAAGAGGACACAAATAACTTCCCAGAAATGCTAGGGAACCAAGGGTCTCGTGAGAAGGAGGAATTAAAGGAAATTAGTATTAGTAGAAAAATAGTGCTGGAGAAATTAATGGGACTGAAAGCTGATAAATCCCCAGGGCCTGATAATCTGCATCCCAGAGTACTAAAAGAGGTAGCCATGGAAATAGTGGATGCATTGATTGTCATCTTCCAAAATTCTATCGATTATGGAACAGTTCCTGCAGATTGGAGGGTGGCAAATGTAACCCCACTATTTAAAAAAGGAGGGAGAGAGAAAACAGGGAATTACAGACCGGTTAGCCTAACATCAGTAGTAGGGAAAATGCTAGAGTCTATTATAAAGGATGTGATAACAGGACACTTAGAAAATATCAACGGGATTAGACAAAGTCAACATGGATTTATGAAAGGGAAATCGTGTTTCACAAACCTACTGGAGTTTTTTGAGGATGTAACTGGTAGAATAGATAAGGGAGAACCAGTGGATATGGTGTATTTGGATTTTCAGAAGGCCTTTGATAAAGTCCCACATAAGAGGTTAGTGTGCAAAATTAAAGCACATGGGATTGGGGGTAATATACTGGCATGGATTGAAAATTGGTTAACAGACAGGAAACAGAGAGTAAGAATAAATGGGTCTTCTTCGGGGTGGCAGGCGGTGACTAGTGGGGTACCGCAGGGATCAGTGCTTGGGCCCCAGCTATTCACAATATATATCAATGATTTGGATGAGGGAACCAAATGTAATATTTCCAAGTTTGCTGATGACACGAAACTAGGTGGGGTTGTGAGGAGGATTCAAAGAGGCTTCAAGGCAATTTAGACAAGTTGAGTGAGTGGGCAAATATATGGCAGATGCAGTATAACGTGGATAAATGTGAAGTTATCCACTTCGGTAGGAAAAACAGAAAGGTAGAGTATTATTTAAATGGTGATAGATTGGGAAATGTTGATGTACAAAGGGACCTGGGTGTCCTTGTACACCAGTCACTGAAAGCAAACATGCAGGTGCAGCAAGCAGTTAGGAAGGCAAATGGTATGTTGGCCTTCATTGCAAGAGGATTTGAGTACAGGAGCAAGGATGTCTTACTACAGTTGTACAGGGCCTTGGTGAGACCACACCTGGAGTACTGTGTGCAGTTTTGGTCTCCTTACCTAAGAAAGGATATACCTGCCATAGAGGGAGTGCAGCGAAGGTTCACCAGACTGATTCCTGGGATGGAAGGACTGTTGCATGAGGACAGATTGGGTCGACTAGGCCTGTATTCACCAGAGTTTAGAAGAATGAGAGGGGATCTCATTGAAATGTATAAAATTCTGACAGGGCTAGACAGACTGGATGCAGGGAGGATGTTTCCCGTGGCTGGGGTGTCTAGAACGAGGGGTCACAGTCTCAGGATACGGGGTAGGACATTTAGGACTGAGATGAGGAGAAATATCTTCACTCAGAGGGTGGTGAACCTGTGGAGTTCTCTACCACAGAAGGCAGTGGAGGCCAAGTCACTGAATATATTTAAGAAGGAGATAGATAGATTTCTAGACACAAAAGGCATCAAGGGGTATGAGGAGAGAGCGGGAATATGGTATTAAGATAGAGGATCAGCCATGATCATATTGAATGGCGGAGCAGGCTCGAATGGCCTACTCCTGCTCCTATTTTTCTATGTTTCTATGGGACTGACTCTGCACAATTTGTTTTCTTCCAATTCCAATTTTTATTTCCCGTATCTCCCATCCTCTCCAATAGTGTTCATTCTCTCACTGGGGTATACTTCCATTGGCACCAAGTGCCCTTTTGTTACCTTGGCCAAGTGGCGATTACTCATGTGTAATCCTCGACCGCGCATGTTGGTGGGCTATCCAATTGTGGAGGACATAACAGCCAAGCCCAACTTTTCCTCACTTAGAGTTCACGCAGGCACAACTTTCAGTAGTGATTGCTGTATAGTGATCAGGAGCAGTAACCATGGCCAATTTTTCCCCTTTTCCCTTCCCAGCCCCTTTCCTTCACAGCAGAGCTATAGCCAGTTCTAGCTCTTCCTCCACTCATCATCTGAAATCAGCTAAGTCAGCGCATAAGTGCGAATTAAACCTGGAACCTTCCTGGTCTGTGTGACTGAAATTTTAGTTTTGATTTTTTTATTAGTTCTGTTTTTTTTAGTTTTAGTTTTTCATTCTAATTGTTTATCTTTCTATACCTGTAGCCACAATGACGATAATAAATTCTTATACCATCGTAACTTATCTCCATTCCCAAAATTGAGGGCGCACTGACAAAAGGATTAAAAGGGATAATTCTGCAATCCCGCACTTTCAGTGGGGTTCAACGTTCACAGGGTGTGCGTTATTGTAGCCCTGTCTCTGACCTGCGCTCCCTTCGAGCACGGCTTTCTCCCCTGGGAATGTGGCCTTCCACCCCACAAAGACAGGAGGCCACCCAAACGCTGAGAGCGTTTAATTTTCTGAAAATCAAAAACACAGAAGAATCTTGTGTCTCAAGTAAAACTGCACGTCTCACCTCTCGGTAAAATATGGCCTGCGCACCAAACACACACACTATCCCCACAATGCCCACAGAGGTGGAGGAAGTCCACTTTAATTAAAAATGGGCAGTAATATTAAATTGACTCAGCGCTGCAAATGGAAAGCAGAATTTAGTGCTCAGACTGTACATTAGTGGCAGCCTCACTGCTCAAGTTTACATTGGTACTGAGGAGGGAAAATCGGGCCAATTATTGGGAAGTGCTTGGAGCTCTGCAATCCCCATCAATTCACCTTATGGAGAGTGCTTGGTGCTGTTACTACCACCACAGTTACTTCGGTGTGTATCGTGCAACTGAACATCTCGAGCACTTGCTAGGGCAAGAGGTAGACATTGGCCAGGAAGTGAAGCAATTTAGGGAGGGGAAATCAAAGACTTGGGACAAAGATATAGGTTTTTAGGAGGCTTTGAAACCAGAGAGTAAAGAAGTGAGAGAAAATGGTTTTGGAAGAAAGTTCCAGAGAGCAGCGGCAGCATGGGTGAAAGATCAACCTCCGATAGTGGATCAGAGAGAATGAGTAACAAACAGTAATTGTGTGAGGGGAACGGAGGGTGCAAGCTGAAAGCAGATACTGGGCAAGATTCCCTAGATAGGGTGAAGTGAAGTTGTGGAAGGGTTTGAAGATCATTTTGAAAATGATTTGCTGGGGTAGAGAAAGTCAGTGGACCTTAGTGAAGGCAGGATATGGGAGTATAGGATGTTGAGCAAGAGAGAATTTTGACTGCATAGTTCTGGATTAGGAAAATTTTGTGAAGTTTTTGGTCAAAAGCGAACAGAATGCCAAGGTTACATACCGCAAGAATCAGAATGGCAATGCAATCCTTATAATAGTAAATATACATTAATTCAGGTATAAAATGGAATGACAGGACTGGATTCACAAATTTGAAGTCTTACACACCAAAATTCTTAGTGTTGGATTATTCTGTTTGTTAATGCTTTGAAAGGGCCACCTTGATAAGGTGATATAGTGGGTTTCCACTGCTAACTGTGGTTAATAACATCACCAATAGTAAAAATTTCCGTTTGCTATTTCTAGAAAAATTATCAAAACCTTCGAACGGAACATGTTTACAATGTTGCTAACACATAGTGGCCATAGGAAATCATCTCCCAGTATCTTCCCCCCCCTCAAATTTTGGAAACAATTTTACCCAGTAAAAGCAAAATGTAAAAATAACAGAGCCTTCCCCTTTAAGCATTCAGTGTCATTTATTGTTGTTCAAATACGAAATACTAATTAACTTTAAAAGGTTTCACAGGACCAGTGACTTAGATAAAGATGCCATTGTCCTGAGAAGGAAAAGGATGCTAAATTCCTGTAACTGAAGTTTATCCGATTGCTATTTGTATATATGTAAGAATGGAAACAACCCCTCCTCTTTCTAAGAGCCAATAAATAATACCCTTGCAGCTCAGAGACAAAACAGTAAACAGATCTTACGCTAACATTTGTGGCTTCTACTTCCAGAGACAGCAATGGAAGCAGATATTTACAGCCAGCAATTCGGGTTTTGTCTTCTGTGCAACAACTGGAGAATATTTACATTATTTCCTCATTTACAAACCAACTTTGAATGAAGAAATACACTCACTGTGCCATTCAGCTGTTGCCAGTTTCTGTCTGGATACCAAAAAAAAGTCCATTGTGATCGTATTAGCAGCAACTCAGTGAGGTGCTCTGTTGGTTTTCTCATGCATTTGAGTATATGTTTTTCCAAATTAAAAAATAAATCATAAACACGGGATCTGATTTATTTTAAATACCTTCAAATAGTTGGAATGGATTTAATCTAAAATCTCCCATAATGGGTACATGATTCCATTTTGCCAGCAAAATTTGCACTAGTCAGTGTTAAAAGCTTTCCATATATTTTGATGAGAAAACCAACAATAGATGTGGTGCATGAAATTATTTATTTTTTAATTTAATGAACAAACTGCTCAGAAATTAACAGGACAGCTCCCAGGCATTAAACATTTCAGATTGGGGGTCTGTGGGCTGAAATATTGTGTTACTTAAAATATTTAAAGCCTCTTATCTGCCACTGTTTTTGATTTGCATTGGTTTTCCATTAAATTTAGTTAATGAAAGATTTCCCAGTTTAAAAAAAAACCAGGAAATTTGAAATGCAATGCAGATTGTTAGAGCATTCAATGCCAGTATGACAATGAAATGTATTTGCCTGAGGAGCTTGGCTGACCTATAATTGTGACTAAAGCACTGAGGAGCATTCTTTCAGTTGTCTTTTGCTGTAACGGCATTGCCTTCTCTGTTTGTTCTGTCTGAATAGATGACACCATACATGAAGCTGAGCCATCACGCAGTGAGAACGACGCTCAAACACCCAGGATATCCCCGCTACTTTTGGCGACTGTACTGTTCCTTTTCATGACGCTTTCAACATTGTAGTGCTCGAAAATCCAAGGAACCTCTGACACAGCATGGCTGGATCAGGAAACATCATGGAGCCTGTAACTGCACTGTTGAAGAGGGGGACATTCAGTTTATTCCAGACATAAGATTTATTTTCTGTCAGGAGAGTAGAGAGTGATTCAAGAGGGATGATGTATCCAAACTGATAAACCCCCGAAAAAATGCCAAATTATATTTTGAGACTAATGATTCTTATTTTCCTGTACATTTCTTCTTTCAAAATACCCCTAGGTGGTTTAGCTCTTGTCATCCAAGTGCAGATGAGAAACAGTAGTGGCAGATGCAGTCACTGAAGAATAAGAATATTGAGCAGAAGCCCAAGAGGGTTTTACTCCTCCATGCAATATTTATACCTTCTCACTCAATACCGTAAGATGATCACGCAAGGCATCGAGTCACCGTGTGAGGACTTGAGGGGAGATATTACGAACAGATATAACCCCAACCCTCTCGGGAGTTATAATTGAACATGTGTCTGAAGGGAGAGTTCCTGTGCTCGTGCAGTCGCTAACATGGTCTGTAATATTTTGTATTTCCCACACATTTCCTGTTTCACGAGCCCTCGGCAGGGCTTTGTATTTGTGTAGGAGATGTGTGTACACTGAATAACCTTTTAAGAAATTGGGACGCACTACAGAATTGAAGAGTGGTGCAGCTAGCAATAGGCTACTAGCATTCTGCAGAATCATGTGAGAAACACAAATATAAAGGTTAAAACTGTAGGTTAGAAATGCTGATTTCATTTGTAATATGGATAGTTTTCATGTGAATAAGGATAGATATTGGGCATAACTGATAATTTTGCAGTTTATTTTAAAACTATGTTCTACAATTGAAAAACTAATGAACTGGGAATGTAAAAATACTGCATTTTTTTCCTGAAAAACTGGATTGCAATCCAACTCTGTATTAGTGATGTAACCATTGCATTATTTTTTATGGGCAGCTGTAAGCTACAGTTCATTATTTGACATATTAATTTCTGACAGTTTAATCTGTTCCATGGTGTTTATTGCCAACATATTTTAGTCAAGAATGGATTCAATATTAAACAATTACTATTACGCTCTTGGAGGATTTTAATAAGAACTGGATACCCCTGATATTATGGAGGACTTTTAAGACCAATAACTTTTTTGCTTGTTCGTTTTTGGTTGCCTTTTTTTAAGCAGGGAAATGAGGATCAGTCTGTTCAGTGGATACTGTGTATCCTGTAATAGTCTATAACATTAGTGTTAGCTTAGTACATTGATTTGTACCTTCTTCGAGGGCAAAAGGAAAACAATACATTGTTTAAATTCTGTATTATTAGCAACCTATGTTGTAAATAGTGTTTGATAAAGTATTAATTCCAATTCTTACATCTTCTTTTATAATTGAATACAATAGAATTTCTGGATTTGATTGAGCAGTTTAAGCAAACAGATCTATGTTGGAATGGAAGATGTGTTGCTACAGTACTGATAGCGGCTTCAGCGAATAGTGCAAACGCTACAGACAGCTGCAAGCACAGAAATGGGTGCAGCTTGCAAATTGCTTATTATCGATGAACAGAGGGGAGCAAAACTGTGACTTGACATTCAACGTATTGGTCCTAAATGTTTGAGGCAATGTGGAATTCTGATCACGAAGCCCTGTGTGAAGAGGCATGTTGATCCTGAAAGTCGATCGATTTGTGTTCCTGGTTTTTTCTCTCTCCCAGAGATGGTGAATATTTTATGGAAAGATCTTGCCAGTATCATTGTGGCATGCGCATGGACTCGAGTAAGAAAAAAAGTTTGTCGGTATAGTTTTGTAAATTTTGTCTACTTTTTTTCTCCCCTTTGTGTGGAAGTAGCTCATGACAAGGAAAGAAATAGGGGTGTACTATACCTGTCAACAACCAATCGCACTTCACTGATCTACCTTGCAATGTGGAATGGAAATGGTTCTATAAATTTTAGAAGCATAGAAATTAATCCACTCCCCTTTTATTCACTCCACGTAGATCAGCTGTTCCCTGCTTTCATCCAAGCCTTCATTGAGCGGTGAATGGGTAAATCTGTTCTATTTGGCAACTCCGAGTTTTTCCCATGCATTAGCCCCCAAACTGCTCTGATGCGAGACGAATCTTCTTACAATAGCGTTGCTGCCATTGTCTGTACAGTTTAATAAATGCTGGCATGCTGAAGGTTACTCATGGAGTCTGCTAAATCTGGTTTAGATGCTTACTCTTGACACTCCGTTAGAGCCACTCATTGTGTGTGCGTCTGGATATTCGAGTCCAGTTCATTGTTGTCCTGTGCCTGTACTGCCCTGCTCAAGAACCGCTTGAAATGCAGATTCCTTGCACTTATTGAAGAGTGCTTTTTTTGACTTGCTTATAAGAGGAAAAAACAAACCTATGGTCTGCTGCCATGTGGATACTCTATACATCTGTTTTGTATATACACGTGTCTGAGCAACTATACATAAATAAAACTAAAGATGTTCATCATTATAAATAGTATGAATGTTCTGTGTCTTTCGCCATTAAAAGTTTGGAAATATGTTTTAAAGGACATAAGTGTGTCTCATTCTTGATATCTTAATATTCCGAAAATAGATTGCATCTTTTATTAAGAAAATGTTCAGATAGTATGGAGTTAATGCCATTCCTGCTTTGTACAAACGAAATCCCGTGACATGCACTCAAAATATGACATTTTAGCGGGAAAGAATGATAATTTGATTACTTAATCAGGCTTTATCTACATCCTGCTCAATAATTAAAGCACAATATAACTGATAATTTTCATGTAAATGGTAGAATTATAACATTGAACAATTCAACTGAGACGGCGTAGCTCTGTCATTTAAACATTAACAGGTCGCAGAAGTATCTTATGAGCAAAAGTAGAAGTTTAGAAGATGTTCGGTTTAACTTGAAATGTAGTCAATTCTACCATAGTACTTTTTAAAATTGAAACAACACTATATTCATGAAGAAACTAGAGAGAAACTGAATGGCTCACTGGTCTCTCACTCCTGAGTTTGAATCCAGCTCGGACCAATAGGATGGCAATCGCCTTTCAACTACCTCTGGGTACTGGCTCTCGATGTGAAATCAGTTTGGACTCGGCGTCCATGGGTTTACAGCACAAAACTGCCCGCACTTTTACACTAACGTCATATCACGCGGGGAGCCATCGGCTGGAGCGGGAATGGAAAAACCCGCTTTGGTACAGAACAGGAGCTTTTCTGAGGTTGGGAAGAGTAGAGGGAAGTTGACACCCAATCCACCTGATCTATTGCTTTCTGTTGCACGAGGTGATCAAAGTAGAAAATGACTCAACTCCCCAGCACTAATCCCTCTCGCCTTGAGGCGCAGGGCACAATAAAAAAAATGAAGGGAGGACAAACACTAGACACTGAACTAGAAACTCCCTCTGAATGTGTAAACTTTAAACTGATTTGTATATTCAATATTATGCATCCATCATACATATGTTATGATAATTTACAACGAGATTAAATTTGATCTTGATATACATGAGCTACTGAAATGGTATCCTGTGCAGGATGGGGTTGTTATAACTAATATATTAAAACGTAAAATTAATCTCCAGCAGCTGTCTTGCTTCTCACATAAAACCCATGGTTGTTTTGGAATATTGCAGTTTCAATATTTTCTACAGTGGTTTAGAAATCCAGCGGGTGCAGTCTGTCCCTTTCAATTTACCAATAATAGACCAGCAGCACGAACTATTCACCTTTATTAAACAGCCTGTTTTTTGTTTGGTTGAATTTGACTATTTAACTCAAATACTAACTTTTTGTGGTTTAAAAAAATCGCTGTGAAACGTGAAAAAATGGCATAACCAAAGGTAGCTCCTTAAATATTGCAATGTAGAGCTGACACATTTTTCAAAGGCGCCTTGACGTTAGCACTTGGCTTATTTTACCTCAAAGCCAAAACTCCCCCTGACAAGCCCTTTGAGATCACAGGACGAATGTATGATCTGTATTGAGGTCAGTAAAGTCACGATTTAAAGAATGCATTTCCTTCACTCCTCACACGCAGAGCAAGGACAGTATGACAGACCGAACTATGAACAGCACAGAGACATAACCAATCACTCGAAATCTAACTCTCAAAGATTTTGGGGGGGCGCAACCTACTTTGTTGAGCATTATTGATTTAAAAATAGTAAAATATATTTAGAATTCTTACCACTTTATGTTTTGAAGTACAAATGTGTCTTTTTATTTGTGTTAATCTTTACCACCTCCTCAATATCTTTAACAAAACTAAACGACACCGGACATTAATATGGAAAAGCCCGCTGTCTTTCTTTACTGATGTGCCCCCACACACGCACACAAGGTTGGTCAGCCAGATCACTGACTTTGGATCGGAACTTACTCATATGCATACTGCATTGGCTGAAATAAAATGTACATTTAATTTCCCGTCACGTACAACAGCATAGTGAATATATTTTTACAGAAGATGAACGGTGATTAATTTCAGATGACACTGAAGATATGCTTAAATTTTACAAATAGGGCCAGTTTCATGCCTCCCTCTAAAAGCAGCCGATCAGCACGGACTGTCTGCTGGGATTTTTATTTTAGATTAGATAAATATTTGATTCCATTTCAGTTGCCGTGCAGTCATATGACTTCGTTAATACAGACATGATTCGCACAAAGTCCGAGGCTGGAATATTTCCCCATCAGAGACAAAGTTCCTAAACTGCGTGTATCTGTGCGTTTTAGATTATCAGACAAAATCTATTCCTCCAATGTTTTGCACAATGCAATGTGATCTGCACGAATAGCTATCTTTTATAATAATTTCTTCGTTCTAATAATTGCTGATTTGATAAAACCTGTAACGTTAAGTTTGCTACTATATAGATTATCAAACAGCTCCGTAAAATCTATTGAACAGAAACATTAAAAAGGAAAATACTTCTTTAAAATGATTTCCACAACTGAGATTTCCAGGCGAGTGTCCAATGACCATATGCCCTGTACTCCAGCTCTCTCCCCCACTCTCTCACTCACTATTTATCTTTATAAATGTATGTTTTGGTAGCCCATGGAATTGAAACCTGCAAAATCCAGCACATTATTTCAGAGAACATGGGTCTGTCGGCCTCTTTCAGCTGAGGTAAGAAAAACAAAAGTACAAGGATAGAAATACAGGGTAAATATATAAACGATAAACGCTGGCAAGGATTCGTTTAGATCAGAGTCTGGGTATTAGATAAATATACAGCATATATAAATAGAGAGAGAGCATGGATGAATTAAATGTATACAAATAGAGCATAAGACAACATCCAGAAGGGGAATGTGGGATAAGATCAACAATTTCTGAAGGTTGACCTAAACGGACTGTACTCGCATTGTAGGAGAGGTGATTACATTGGATTAAGTATTTGTTCAGGTGAAATAAAACATCGCGAAGTCTTGTCATGTCAATTCGTGTCATTTCACAGGAAACTTAAATCCGTTGGAGAACTTTAAAAACAATTTACACATAAACTGAAGTTATTTGGTCTGCCTAGGATGAGCTGGGGGAAATGCATATAATCATCTCAGCCGCAAATGGCATAATCCCATTTCAAATCAAAATCCGATATGAAACCGTGCTCATGCAAAAATTTGGACCAGTCGGAGGCGTAATGACAGCACATAGAGCTCCTGAACACCACTTGTGGGAAAGGGAATACGGCAGAGATAGGAAAAGCAAACAGCCCAGGGTTGGAATACAAATAAAAATCATTTGGTGCACACGTCTTAGTTGATAACATTCCAGACAGTATGAGAGGACCTACAGGAGAGTGAATGTTTCACAGGTCACCCATCAGTTCTGCGAGTGTGATATGGCAGAGATAGAGAGTGAAGTGGATTGGGAGCGGATTCCCTCCTGACGCTCCATGATCAAGATCTTTGTCTCTCGCCGCTTCTGACTCACTTTACTGAGCAGAACGCGTTTGTTGCCTCAATGCTGGACACGCGATCACTTGCACAGTCTTTACAGAAACCAAATTCAAACAAATTGAAGGATATGGAATCCGTGAACGCGTTGCAATTGTTTTTATATCAATCGCCCTATTTCTGCCCATTCCTGTCCCCTCTCACACAATGCTGTATCACTGAAGGAGTCAGACACAGTTAATACAACAACTTTCTAAACCGCGCCTAACAGGAGGCGGAATCCAGTTCCAATGTCAGAAATCCCCTGTTAGTAACAACAGAAGACTTGGCCGGTGCAGGTTGGTCCTTTCGCTCTGTGCTGAAGATTGTTGACATTTCACTCTGGACAGCTTCCTAATCGATCGCCCAAAAAACAAGTTTCATTTGTTGCGCATTGGCCGCCAGGTGATAAAACAACCGATCTTCAGGGTCCACCTTTGCCCCTCGCCCCTGAAACTAGATTTAACCTCAGAGATAAGGTTCAGACCGAAACAAAAATGAAGGCAGATAACGATTTTCATTCATTTGGGAGTGATACTATTTTAAACGCAAATTTACTACTTTACTGGAGGGGATGTATTTGAATTATGAGTACAAAAGTTTTTAAAGTATAAATCGAGCTGAAAAAAGGAGCAATATTAAATAAAGCAGGCGCTCATTTTAATTTCCTATAAGACGCCGGCTTGATTTGTGATCTGGAGTCAGTTAACAACTATTAAAGCGGCTTCACATATATGTATCCCCAAGATGATGTGTTATCTGCACATTGTGTATTTTCTTGAAGAATAGAAACCTCAGTAAAGACATCTTGCCCTTCTATTAGACACGTAGCTTGCTGGATAGTGTGTGACCCCGCAATGAAAACTCGTTTCCTTCCATATAGACATTTACAGTAGTGTTTGAATGATTTGTTTAAAAATCAGAACTGGAGTCACACTACGCCAGTGATTTATGTATTTAATATCTCACTGCAGAGACACTAAACGCAACGTTTATATCAAGGAAAAGGAAACCCCACAAAACAAGGTCATCTCGTCTTATTGTCATCGGTAAAATATTCATGCATCTTGCTGTAAGGCGTAAACTGGCAGAAAGCACCGCCCTAAATACTTACTGACTTTTACCATTTAACGGTTAGAATCTATGCGGGTCCAGAGAATTAACGGTTTCACAGAACCAGTGGGGTTTGTAGGTTTTCAGTTCATCCAATGAGATCAGGAAATCGGTTAATATCACATTAATAAAGTTACTCAATTGTCAGCAGTAACTTGATTACCACAATTTTAACCATATACAAATAAAATACACAATCAAAATACAAATATTGATTTAAAAAACTATAAGCTGTCTGGTTTATCTTCCGCATTCTCTTTCCCATTGTGTTCAGTTTTTATTTATTAACTTTAATTTTTAGTCTTTTCTAATAAACACAGGACTACATGCATGCTAAAAAATGGAAGCAACATGCTATAGACAGAGCTAAGCGATCCCACAATCAACGGATCAGATCAAAGCTCTGCAGTCCTGTCACATCCAGTCGTGAATGCTGGTGAACCAGTAAAACAACTAACGGGAGGAGGAGGCTCCATGAATATCCCCATCCTCAATGATGGTGGAGCCCAGCACGTGATTGCAAAGCTGAAGCATTTGCAACCATCTTCAGCCAGAAGTGCTGAGTGGATGATCCATATCGGCCTCCTCCTGAGGTCCCCACCATCACAGAAGCCAGTCTTCAGCCAATTTGATTCACTCCACGTGATATCAAGAAACGGCTGAGCGCACTGGATACAGCAAAGGCTATGGGCCCCGACAACATCCCGGCTGTCGTGCTGATGACTTGTGCTCATGAACTAGCCATGCCTCTAGCCAAGCTGTTCCAATACAGCTACAACACTGGCATCTATCCGACAATGTGGAAAACTGACCAGGTATGTCCTGTCCACAAAAAGCAGGACAAATCCAATCTGGCCAATTACCGCCCCATCAGTCTACTCTCAATCATCAGCAAAGTGATGGAAGGTGTCATCGACAGTACTATCAAGCAGCACTTACTCACCAATAACCTGCTCACTGATGCCCAGTTTGGCTTCCGCCAGGACCACTCGGCTCCAGACCTCAATACAGCCTTGGTCCAAACATGGACAAAAGAGCTCAATTCCAGAGGTGAGGTGAGAGTGACTGCCCTTGACATCAAGGCAGCATTTGACCGAGAGTGGCATCAATAAGCCCTAGTAAAAAAAACTGAAGTCAATGGAAATCAGGGGGAAAACTCTCCACTGGCTGGAGTCATACCTAGCACAAAGGAAAATGGTTGTGGTGGTTGGAGGTCAATCATCACAGCTCCAGGACATTGCTGCAGGAGTTCCTCAGGGCAGTGTGCTAGGCCCAACCATCTTAAGCTGCTTCATCAATGACTTTCCCTCCATCATAAGGTCAGAAGTGCGGATGTTCGCTGATGATTGCACAGTGTTCAGTGCCATTCACAACTCCTCAGATAATGAAGCAGTCCATGCCCGCATGTAACAAGACCTGGACGACGTTCAGGCTTGGGCTGATAAGTGGCAGGTAACATTCGTGCCACAGAAGTGCCAGACAATGACTATCGCCAACAAGCGAGAGTCTAACCACCTCCCCTTGACATTCAATGGCTTTACCATCACCGAATCCCCACCATCAACATCCTGGGGGTCACCATTGACCAGAAACTTAACTGGACCAGCCACATAAATACTGTGGCAACAAGAGCAGGTCAGAGGCTAGGTATTCTGCGGCGAGTGTCTCACCTCCTGACTCCCCAAAGCCTTTCCACCATCTACAAGGCACAAGTCAGGAGTGTGATGGAATACTCTCCACTTGCCTGGATGAGTGCAGCTCTAATAACACTCAAGAAGCTCGACACCATCCAAGACAGAGCAGCCCGTTTGATTGGCATCCCATCCACCACCTTAAACATTCACTCCCTCCACTACCGGTGTACCATGGCTGCAGTGTGTACCATCTACAAGATGAAGCGATTGTAACTCACCAAGGCTTCTTCGGCAGCACCTCCCAAACCCGCTACCTCTTCCACCTAGAAGGACAAGGGCAGCAGGCGCATGGGAACACCACCACCTCCAAGTTCCCCTCCAAGTCACACACCATCCTGACTTAGAAGTATATCGCTGATCCTTCATCGTCACTGGGTCAAAATCCTGGAACTCCCTCCCTAACAGCACTGTGGGAGTACCATCACCACATGGACTGCAGCGGTTCAAGAAGGCGGCTCACCACCACCTTCTCCAGGGCAATTAGGAATGGGCAATAAATGCTGGCCTTGTCAGCGATGCCCACATCCCATAAATGAATAAAAACAAACCAGACCCCAAATCAGACCCAAAAAACAGACCCCTAATCAGACCCAAAAAACAGACCCCTAATCAGACCCAAAAACCAGACCCCAAATGAGACCCAAAAACCAGACCCCAAATGAGACCCAAAAACCAGACCCCAAATGAGACCCAAAAACCAGACCCCAAATGAGACCCAAAAAACAATCCCCCAAAACCTCAAACACTGAAGATTCAGTTTTTGGTAAAAATATTTCAAGGGCTGCTGACAAACAAAAAAAAACCTCATTGTGAACCATCAGGTGAGAAAGGTTAAAAGTAGACACTGATTAAATGCGGATAGCTAGCAGTTTAAAATTTGTATCACATAAGCTGCTCCAAAACAGCTCAAGTTTGGAAAGACAAAATCTCGAGCTGTATGTTTGTAACAGATCAAACGCACATAGTAGAAAGCTTCAAACAGCCACTGTTTTGTTTTACTGAAATCATAGTGACAACTGTACCCTTATGCTGATAGACTAGTTTCATTTTGTTTGTTCTCAGGATGTGGGTGATGCTGGCAAGACCACATTTATTGCCCATCCCTAGTTGCCTTGAGTAGTGATTATATAACTGAATGGCTTGCTGGGCCACTTGAGGAGGCATTAAGAGTCAGTCAAATAGTGTGAACTAGAGTCACGTGTAGCCTAACAAAATAGAGGTGGTAGGTTCCCTTCCCTGGAACATTGTTTTCTGGTTCTAGCTTGCAATTTGCCAGATCTATTGAATTCAGTTTTATAACTTGCTATGGTAGGAATTAGAAGTGCTGACTTCTGGATTGCTAGTCTAAGACCATAACCACTTCACTGCTGTAGCTTTTTAAATTCATATTTCACTGGGCCAATACCACGTTTACAGATAAAAGAAATCACCCTATTCACAAGGGTTGCCCCGGGATATTTCCACATTCTGCAACTTGCTATTGTATCTCCTTTTTATGTTTCTATTTCTTTGGCTCCATTCATATTTCACCTTCCTCTTCCTCCCACCTCACATTGACCGCTTCCCTCTCTCTCCTCACCGTTCTTGTGGCTCCTGGTGGTGGTCTTCTCCTGATCTCCGATTACTTCCATGGTCTCAGGGCCAGAAGCGCCTTCTTGTTTATTTGCTGCGATATTTGTCTCACTTTCCTCCTTGGACATTTCCACATGCACTTCTTTCAAGAGTGTTTGCGGTTTTGGCCCTCGTGGACCATTTAGGTGTGTACCATGGAGCCTCAGGGGCTGCATATAAGAACATACATTTAACTATAAAGTTTAAATATAAATGCTCTGTTTAATCCGCAAATATTGCAGGCTGCAGCTCCTAACAGATCGTGGAATTCTGACTTAGGATTTTTCCACCAATGAGGAATCAGTGCTAAGAAGAATCCATTCCAAACTTTTAGGCCCACAAAATGTAAACAGGACAAACCAATGAGTAAGAAATAAAAGTGCAAATAGAACTGAGTAGCTTGTGCTTCATATGCCAGGTTGCCAGTGCTTGACAGGGCTGCATACAGTCCACAGCATAGTTTGGACATCCCAATAAAATGCAACATAACCTTTTGTGCCTTCATTTTCTGCCCTCTTTTCCTTCTCCCCCCTCTTGCTGCTGCACCTCTACACGCCACAAATCATCCCCAGTCTCACGTCACCCACCCTCCTAGCTTTCCTCCATTTTCAGGTGGGCATAATCCAATTCTCTTTTCTGGTGAATTCCTCTTCAGCCAGGAGTTTATCTTTGCCCTTGCAGTTTTCACTGGCTCTGCAAGGCCATAACTCGCTCCTGGCCTTGCCTCCCTCCTCGGACAGCTGCTTGAGATTCTGCACCTTCTGGAACCGCTAGGTCTGCTCAGTTTTCCAACTGTGGGTGTCAAGACACAGCTGTTGCAGCTTCGACTGCAGCTCAGCTACTTTCAGCTTTGTTGTGGCCAACATGTTCTTCCATGACAGGATGTATTCCTGTCCACATACAAAAAAAAGTCACATTACAAGCATGTGAGTGAGAGGTGCCCTGAATCTTTCTGATTGCTTTTCCTGTTGTTGCTGAGACAATGTTGCTACAGATTTTCTGATTCGACAAACTACTCAGTGTTTGTTTTATGGGGGAGGCTAGTTTACTCGCAGCTCTGCTGCCTTTCTGCATCTTTGATTAAAGGTCATCATACGGAAGTGACGATTGGTATAGCCACTTTTTCAGTGGCAACCTTGCAAATAACATTAGGATTATGTAAAGCTTTTCTGGGGTCTGGGATTATCAGAATCTAATCTTTGCTTTAAATTTAGGATCCTGGTTGTTTCATTTTGGTCCATGACTATAATAGCTTTGGAATTAGGTTTAACATGGCGCTGCTATTGTCTTGTGATTAGTTTTGAGATTGTGAGTCTTGTTTTTAGCTGTATGTACTCGCTTTGTTGCGTTCATGCTCAACTTTTCCAACACCCTTCTTCACTGGTTTCTCGAGTTCCACATCTGGTGCACAGCATTCCTACCCCTGCACTCTGGAATCCTCTTCTAAATCTCTGCCTTGCTACATCTATTCCCATCTTCAAAGGGTTCCTGTTATCTACCTCCTTGTTCATGCCTTTAAACCCCTCTCCCAATTCCTGCTCAGTTTCTGCTCCTTCCTCTGTGAAGGCCCTGGGACATTTCACTATGGGAAAGATGACACACGAAGTGTAAATCGGTGGGTATGTTTTGGATAATAACCGTTTTATTTTAGGATCGAGGGTTAAGATTATTTATAGCTTCGTTTTCGGTTTTGGAACATAATAGTCTTTTCGAATTAGGATGAGGATTGTGACAGTCTTGTATGAGGATTAGGTTCGAATTATGACAGCTCCAAACTGTGGCCTTGGTCTTAAACCATTCCCAGGCCATTAAACTGGCAAGAACAGGCTTGTCTGCAGTGGCAGGCCTGCATTTGTACGGGCCATTTGGCTTGACTCGCTGTTTGTTTTCTCCCGCCGGGTTTAATTGTTAGCTCCTCATCAGGACTGTAAAACCGATAACCCCTGCGATACTGACACAAAGGAGAGAGCGATCCCGAGCAATGAGCTCATTTCTGCATTGGACAACTCAAGCGTTTAGCAAGTCAACCTTCATTGTCCCAAGTCTCAGATAAATGGGACGAGCCGTTCTCTTTGTGCTTTTAGATTTTATTGCACATTGCAAACAGCGATTTTAAGAATCACTGCAGCACGCAGCCCATACCAGCGACAACATACTCTGAAGACAAGCTCCTCCAATCTGCACCAGACTTCTCGCACAGCAGACTGCAAAGGACACCCGAGTGAATTATACCCAGTACTACTTTCAAAACTGGAAACGTCTAAAATATATCGACACCATTCAACTGTTTATGGTATACCGCAGTACAAGAAAATTATGCTTGTTAAACGATTCTGTTTAAGCACATCAGATTGGGGTGGAATCTCTTAACAAAAAGCAGGAGAAAGAATTAAAGAATCGCGAGCAGAATCGCATTCTCTTAAATTGCACATTTCAAATCCGCGCGTCCCCGTGATTCTGGTGAATTGTGGAGCAAAACCAATATCCTGTGTTTGTGTTGATCACATTGACTTCATCACTTGGCAATGACCTGGCCACCTTCTTCTAGTTGTACGTACATTCTATTTCATCTCAAGGCAAGAAACTCCAACCATCTCTAAACTATTCTCGGTGCAAATGTAGGTGTGTGTGTGAGAGTGTGTGTGTGTGTGTCAGAGTGTGAGAGAGTTTGTGTGTCAGAGTGTGTGTGTGTGTGTCAGAGTGTGTGAGAGTTTGTGTGTCAGAGTGTGTGTGTCAGTGTGTGAGAGGGTGTGTGTCAGTGTGAGAGGGTGTGTGTCAGAGTGTGAGAGTGTGTGTGTGTGTCAGTGTGAGAGGGTGTGTGTCAGAGTGTGAGAGGGTGTGTGTGTGTCAGTGTGAGAGGGTGTGTGTCAGAGTGTGAGAGGGTGTGCATCAGTGTGAGAGGGTGTGTGTGTCAGAGTGTGAGAGGGTGTGTGTGTCAGAGTGTGTGTGTGAGAGTGAGTGTGTGTGTGTGTCAGAGTGTGTGAGAGTTTGTGTGTCAGAGTGTGTGTGTGTGTGTCAGAGTGTGAGAGTGTGTGTGTGTCAGTGTGAGAGGGTGTGTGTCAGAGTGTGAGAGGGTGTGTGTGTGTCAGTGTGAGAGGGTGTGTGTCAGTGTGAGAGGGTGTGTGTCAGAGTGTGAGAGGGTGTGCATCAGTGTGAGAGGGTGTGTGTCAGAGTGTGAGAGGGTGTGTGTGTCAGAGTGTGTCAGAGTGTGTGTGTGTGTCAGTGTGTGAGAGGGTGTGTGTGTGAGTGTGAGAGTGTGTCAGAGTGTGTGTGTGTGTGTGTCTGAGTGTGTGAGAGTGTGTGTCAGAGCGTGAGAGTGTGTGTGTCAGAGTGTGAGAGGGTGTGTGTGTCAGAGTGTGTGAGAGGGTGTGTGTGAGAGTGTGTGAGTGTGTGTGTGTCAGAGTGTGAGAGGGTGTGTGTGTGTCTGAGTGTGTGAGAGGGTGTGTGTGTGTCAGAGTGTGAGAGGGGGTGTGTGTCAGTGTGTCAGTGTGTGTGTGTCAGAGTGTGAGAGTGTGTGTGTCAGGGTGAGAGTATGTGTGTGTCTGAGTGTGTGTGCGTGTGTCTGTGTGTGTCAGAGTGTGAGAGTGTGTGTGTCTGAGAGTGTGTGTGTGTCTGAGTGTGAGAGTGTGTGTCAGAGTGTGAGAGTGTGTGTGTATCAGAGTGTGAGAGGGTGTGTGTGTGTCAGAGTGTGAGAGGGTGTGTGTGAGAGTGTGAGTGTGTGTGTGTCAGAGTGTGAGAGTGTGTGTGTCTGAGAGTGTGTGTGTGTCTAAGTGTGAGAGTGTGTGTCAGAGTGTGAGAGTGTGTGTGTATCAGAGTGAGAGGGTGTGTGTGTGTCAGAGTGTGAGAGGGTGTGTGTCAGAGTGTGAGAGTGTGTGTGTGCCTGAGTGTGAGAGGGTGTGTGTGTGTCAGAGTGTATGTCAGTGTGTGTGAGAGTGTGTGTGTGTGTGAGAGTGTGAGTGTGTGTGTGAAGCTGTAGACTGCAGGAAGATATCAATAAATTGGTCAGGTGGGCAGAACAGCGGCAAATGGAATTCAATCCGGAGAAGTGTGAGGTAATGCATTTGGGGAGGGCTAACAAGGAAAGGGAATGCACATTAAATGGTAGGACACTGAGTAGTGTAGAGGAACAAAGGGACCTTGGAGAGCATGTCCACAGATCCCTGAAGGTAGCAGGCCAAGTAGATAAGGTGGTTAAGAAGACATACGGAATGCTTGCCTTTATTAGCCGTGGCATAGAATACAAGAGCAGGGGGGGTTATGCTTCAACTGTATAAAACACTAGTTAGGCCTCAGCTAGAGTACTGCATGCAGTTCTGGTCACCACATTACAGGAAAGATGTGATTGCACTAGAGAGGGTACAGAGGAGATTTACAAGGATGTTGCCGGGAGTAGAGAATCTTAGCTATGAGGAAAGACTGGATAGGCTGGGTCTGTTTTCCTTGGAACAGAGGAGGCTGAGGGGAGACCTTATTGAGGTGTATAAAATTATGAGGGGCATAGATAAAGTGGATAGAAAGGATCTATTTCCCTTAGTAGTGGGGTCAAAAACCAGGGGGCACAGATTTAGTGTAATTGGGGGAAGGTTTAGAGGGGATTTGAGGGGAAATTTCTTCACCCAGAGGGCTGTGGGGGTCTGGAACTCACTACCTGAAAGGGTGGTAGAGGCAGGAACCCTAACCACATTTAAAAAGTACTTGGATGTGCACTTGGGGTGCTCTAACCTGCAGGGCTACGGACCAAGAGCTGGGAAGTGGGATTAGGCTGGATAGCTCTTCGTTGGCCGGCGCGGACACGATGGGCCGAAATGGCCTCCTTCCGTGCTGTAACTTTCTATGATTCTATGATTCTATGTGTGTCAGTATGTGTGTGAGAGTGTGTGAGTCAGTGTGTGAGAGTGTGTGTGTCAGTGTGTGTGTGTCAGTGTGTGTGAGCTTGTGTGTGTGTGAGTGTTAGTATGTGTGTGAGAGTGTGTGTGTCAGTGTGTGAGAGTGTGTGTGTCAGTGTGTGTGAGAATGTGTGTGTCATGTGTGTGAGAGTGTGTGTGCCAGTGTGTGTGAGAATGTGTGTGTCATGTGTGTGAGAGTGTGCGTGTCAGTGTGTGAGAGTGTGTGTGTCAGTGTGTGTGAGAATGTGTGTGTCATGTGTGTGAGAGTGTGTGTGCCAGTGTGTGTGTGAGAGTGTGTGTGTCAGTGTGTGAGAGGGTGTGTGTGTCAGTGTGTGTGAGAGTGTCTGTGTGAGTGTGTGTGTCAGTATGTGTGTGAGTGTGTGTGAGTGTGTGTGTCAGTATGTGTGTGAGAGTGTGTGTGTCAGTGTGTGTGAGAATGTCTGTGTCAGTGTGTGTGAGAGTGTGTGTGTCAGTATGTGTGAGTGTGTGTGAGTGTGTGTGTCAGTATGTGTGTGAGAGTGTGTGTGTCAGTGTGTGTGAGAATGTCTGTGTCAGTGTGTGTGAGAGTGTGTGTGTGTGTGTGAGTGTGTGTGAGTGTGTGTGTGTCAGTATCTGTGTGAGAGTCTGTGTCAGTGTGTGTGCGTATGTCAGTGTGTGTGTGTCAGAGTGTGTGAGGGCGTGTGTGTCAGTGTGTGTGAGAGTGTATGTGTGAGAGTGTGTGTGAGAGTGTGTGTGTGAGAGTGTGTGTGAGAATGTGTGTGTGAGAGTGTGTGTGAGAATGTCTGTGTGAGAGTGTGTATGAGACTGTGTGTGTGAGAGTGTGTGTGAGAATGTGTGTGTGAGAGTGTGTGTGAGAGTGAGTGTGTCAGTATGTGTGTGAGAGTGAGTGTGTCAGTATGTGTGAGAATGTATGTGTGAGAGTGTGTGTGAGAGTGTGTGGGTGTCAGTGTGTGAGAGGGTGTGTGTGTCATTGTGTGTGAGAGTGTGTGTCAGTGTGTGTGAGAGTGTGTGTGTTTGTCAGTGTGTGTGAGAGTGTGTGTGTGTGTCAGTGTGTGTGTGTCAGTGTGTGAGAGAGTGTGTGTGTCAGTGTGTCTGTGTCAGTGTGTGTAAGAGTGTGTGGGTGTCAGTGTGTGAGAGTCTGTGTGTGTCAGTGTGTGTGGCAGTGTGTGTGTGGCAGTGTGTGTGTGGCAGTGTGTGTGTGTGTGTGAGAGTGTGTGTGTGAGTCAGTGTCTGTGAGTGAGTGTGTGTCTATGTCAGTGTGTCAGTGTGTGTGAGAGTGTGTGTGTGAGTGTGTGAATGTGTGTGTATCAGTGTGTGTCAGTGTGTGTGTCTGTCAGAGTGTGAGAGTGTGTGCGTGTGTCCGTGTGTGAGTGTATGTGTGTGTGTCAGTGTGTGTGAGAGCGTATGTGTCAGTGTGTGTGAGGGTGTGTGTGTCAGTGTGTGTGAGAGTGTGTGTGTGTGTGTCAGTGTGTGTGAGAGTGTGTGTGTGTGTCAGTGTGTGAGAGTGTGTGTGTGTGTCAGTGTGTGAGAGGGTGTGTGTGACAGTGTGTGTGAGTGTGTGTCTGTGTGTCAGTGTGTGAGAGGGTGTGTGTGTCAGTGTGTGTGAGAGTGTGTGTGTGTGTGTCAGTGTGTGTGAGTGTGTGTGTGTCACTGTTTGTGAAAGTGTGCGTGTCAATTTGTGTGAGTGTGTGTGTCAGTGTGTGAGAGTGTGTGTGTGTCAATGTGTGTGTGAGAGAGTGTGTGTGTGTGTGTGAGAGAGAGTGTGTGTGTGTGTGAGAGAGTGTGTGTGTCAGTGTCTGTGAGAGTGTGTGTGTGTCAGTGTGTGAGAGTGTGTGTCTGTGTGAGAGTGTGTGTGTGTGTGTCAATGTGTGAGAGCGTGTGTGTGTGAGTGTGTGTGTGTGAGTGTGTGTGTGTGTGTCAATGTGTGAGAGTGTGTGTGTGTGTGAGTGTGTTTCAGTGTGTGTGAGTGTGTGTGTCAGTGTGTGTGAGAGTGTGTTTTTGTCAGTGTGTGTGAGTGTGTGTGTGTGTGAGAGAGTGTGTGCGTCGGTGTGTGTGTCTGTGTGTCTGTGTGAGAGTTTGTGTGTGTGTCAGTGTGTGTGAGAGTGTGTGTGTGTGTCAGTGTGTGAGAGTGTGTGTCTGTGTGAGAGTGTGTGTGTGTGTCAATGTGTGAGTGTGTGTGTGTGTGTGTGAGTGTGTGTGTGTGAGAGTGTGTGAGAGTGTGTCAGTATGTGTGAGAGTGTTTGTGTGTGTGTCAGTGTGTGTGTGTGAGAGTGTGTGTCTGTGTGAGTGTGAGTGTGTGTGTTTGAGTGTGTGTGTGTGTGAGAGTGAGTCAGTGTGTGTGAGAGTGTGTGTTAGTGTGTGTGAGATTGTGTGTGTGGCAGTGTGTGTGAGAGAGTGTGTGTGTGTGTCAGTGTGTGTGAGAGTGTATGTGTCAGTGTGTGTGAGGGTGTGTGTGTCAGTGTGTGTGAGAGTGTGTGTGTGTGTCAGTGTGTGTTAGTGTGTTTGTCGGTTTGTGTGAGAGTGTGTGTAGGTATGTGTGTGAGTGTGTGTGTGTGTGTGTGTCAGAGTGTGAGAGTGTGTGTGTGTCAATGTGTGTGAGAGAGTGTGTGTGTGTGTCAGTGTGTGTGAGAGTGTGTGTGTGTGTCAGTGTGTGAGAGGGTGTGTGTGTCAGTGTGTGTGAGAGTGTGTGTGTGTCAGTGTGTGTTAGTGTGTTTGTCGGTTTGTGTGAGAGTGTGTGTAGGTATGTGTGTGAGTGTGTGTGTGTGTGTGTGTCAGTGTGTCAGTGTGTGTGAGAGTTTGTGTGTGTGTCAGTGTGTGAGAGTGTGTGTGTGTCAGTGTGTGAGAGGGTGTGTGTGTCAGTGTGTGTGAGAGTGTGTGTGTGTGTCAGTGTGTGAGAGGGTGTGTGTGTCAGTGTGTGTGAGAGTGTGTGTGTGTGTCAGTGTGTGTTAGTGTGTTTGTCGGTTTGTGTGAGAGTGTGTGTAGGTATGTGTGTGAGTGTGTGTGTGTGTGTGTGTCAGAGTGTGAGAGTGTGTGTGTGTCAATGTGTGTGAGAGAGTGTGTGTGTGTGTCAGTGTGTGTGAGAGAGTATGTGTCAGTGTGTGTGAGGGTGTTTGTGTGTGTGCGTGCCAGTGTGTGAGTGTGTGTGTGTGAGAGTGTGTGTGTGTCAGTGTGTGAGAGTGTGTGTGTGTGTCAGTGTGTGTGAGTGTGTGTGTGTCAGTGTTTGTGAGAGTGTGCGTGTCAATGTGTGTGAGTGTGTGTGTCAGTGTGTGAGAGTGTGTGTGTGTCAATGTGTGTGTGAGAGAGTGTGTGAGAGAGAGTGTGTGCGTGTGTCTGTGTGTGAGTGTGTGCGTCGGTGTGTGTGAGTGTGTGTGTGTGTGTCTGTGTGTGAGAGTTTGTGTGTGTGTGTGTGTCTGTGTGTGAGAGTTTGTGTGTGTGTGAGAGTGTGTGTGTGTGAGAGAGTGTGTGTGTGTGTGTCAATGTGAGAGTGTGTGTGAGTGTGTGTGTGTGTCAGTGGGTGTCAGAGTGTGTGTGTGTGTGTGAGTGTGTGTGTGTGTGTCAATGTGTGAGAGAGTGTGTGTGTCAGTGTGTGTCAGTGGGTGTGAGAGTGTGAGTGTATGTGTGAGAGAGTGTGTGTGTGTGTCAGAGTGTGTGTGTGTGTGAGAGTGTGTGTGTGTGTGTCAATGTGTGAGAGTGTGTGTGTGTGAGTGTGTGTGTCAGTGTGTGTGTGAGAGTGTGTGTGTCAGTGTGTGTGAGAGTGTGTTTTTGTCAGTGTGTGTGAGTGTGTGTGTGTGTGAGAGAGTGTGTGTGTCAGTGTGTGTGAGTGTGTGTGTCAGTGTGTATGAGTTTGTGTGTGTGTGAGTGTGTGGGTATGAGAGTGTCTGTGTCAGGGTGTGTCAGTGTGTGTGTGAGAGTGTGTGTATGAGAGTGTGTGTGTCAGTTTGTGTGAGAGTGTGTGTGTCAGTGTGTGTGAGTGTGTGTGTGAGTGTGTATGTGTCAGTGTGTGTGAGAGTGTGTGTATGTGAGTGTGTGTGTGTGTCAGTGTGTGTGTGAGAGTGTGTGTGTCAGTGTGTGTGAGAGTGTGTGGGTGTCAGTGTGTGAGAGGGTGTGTGTGTCAGTGTGTGTGAGAGTGTGTGTGTTTGTCAGTGTGTGTGAGAGTGTGTGTGTGTGTCAGTATGTGTGAGAGTGTGTGTGTGTGTCAGTGTGTGAGAGTCTGTGTGTGTCAGTGTGTGTGGCAGTGTGTGTGTGGCAGTGTGTGTGTGTGTGTGAGAGTGTGTGTGCGAGTCAGTGTCTGTGAGTGAGTGTGTGTCTATGTCAGTGTGTGTCGGTGTGTGTGAGAGTGTGTGTGGAGTGTGTGAATGTGTGTGTATCAGTGTGTGTCAGTGTGTGTCAGTGTGTGTGTCTGTCAGAGTGTGAGAGTGTGTGCGTGTGTCCGTGTGTGAGAGTGTGTGTGTGTGTGTCAGTGTGTGTGAGAGCGTCTGTGTCAGTGTGTGTGAGGGTGTGTGTGTCAGTGTGTGTGAGAGTGTGTGTGTGTGTGTCAGTGTGTGTGAGAGTGTGTGTGTGTGTCAGTGTGTGAGAGTGTGTGTGTGTGTCAGTGTGTGAGAGGGTGTGTGTGTCAGTGTGTGTGAGTGTGTGTCTGTGTGTCAGTGTGTGAGAGGGTGTGTGTGTCAGTGTGTGTGAGAGTGTGTGTGTGTGTGTCAGTGTGTATGAGTGTGTGTGTGTCAGTGTTTGTGAGAGTGTGCGTGTCAATGTGTGTGAGTGTGTGTGTCAGTGTGTGAGAGTGTGTGTGTGTCAATGTGTGTGTGAGAGAGTGTGTGTGTGTGTGTGTGTGTGTGAGTGTGTGCGTCGGTGTGTGTGTGTGTGTGTCTGTGTGTGAGAGTTTATGTGTGTGTCAGTGTGTGTGAGAGTGTGTGTGTGTGTGTCAGTGTGTGAGAGTGTGTGTCTGTGTGAGAGTGTGTGTGTGTGTGTGTCAATGTGTGAGAGTGTGTGTGTGTGAGTG